>LR812520.1:71053599-71348829 GCA_903798195.1 Danio kyathit
CAATTTTAAGGTCAATATTATTAGCGCCCTTAAGCAATATTAGTTTTTGATTGTCTCCAGAACAAACCATCATTATACAATAACTTGCCCAATTACCCTCATTTTACCCTAATTAAGCCTTTAAATACCACCTTAAGCTGAATACTAGTGTCTTGAAGAATATAGTCAAATACTGTCATCATGGCAAGTTGAACATTACTAAATTTAATTTGCTTCTTTAAATTCAGCCCATATCAATTCTTTACAACCACTTACCATAAATAAATGTAGTAAATCCAATAAATCAATTTTTTCACTGCACTTGTAAGTGCTTTTAGAAGATGTGGGTGTTAAAAACAGGGTGTATGCAGGAATCCTAAAGCAAATGTCAACACTTTAAGACCTTTTAAAGAGCTTCTCGTAATGTTTAAAGACCTCGTCGCCACTTCAAGTTCTAATCAGTATCAAATCTTTAACTTAATAAACAGTTGCTAATAAACAGTTGTAGTTAAATAAATGAATGGAGCACAACCGTGGTCCCGTTTACACTAATGCGTTTTCATTTGAAACGGCATTTTAGATCAAAAACGATCTGCGTCCACACTAGCGTTTCATCTAGCGTTTCTAAACTTATCTCCATCCACACTACTTCACCAAAAACGTATATCACGTGACCATTCGCGCACTCTGGGCATGCGCGTCCACGTATAAACAGGAAGCATGTGTCTCGTTCGGCATTTGGTTATTGTTAGTCAACAAACGCTGGTTGAACGATGAACGCGAGCAATTAGCGAGTGCTCGAACAATAGCTTGCCTCTTGCGAATATATGCAGCTGCTGTAGTAAAAAGGCAGAGTTTAACTGCACAATGGCGCCTAAAACAGACAATAGTGCAAACAACGCTCCCATTTCTGTGTCCATGTTGTTGTTTACAGTGAAGGCTGGTCTGCCGCCTTCCGGTAGCGTTATAGTCATGTGATAGGGGCTTGACGAATAAGGGAAGGATACTCAATGATTCAAAAGCCCCAATCAGGTAGCGAATCTCAGCAGCCACGCCTCCGTTTTCAGATGTCTCCGTTTTCCCCTATCCACACTGAGACGGAGCAGCAGCGTTTCAGAATAAAAACGGCCTCTCCAGCGTTTTCAAAACGCCCCGTTTTTAGGGCTCGAAAACTCCGGCGTAGTGTGGACGGATGGCGTAACCGTAGCAAAACTTATGCGTTTTAAAACGAAAACTGTAAACGGGGCCTTAGGGTGCTTTCACACTAGCACTTTTGGTCCGCACCCGGGTTCGTTTGACGTCATAGTACGGTACGTTTAGCTAGTGTGAACGTGTCTTCTGAACTCGGGTGCGCACCCGTGAACCGTACCCGAGTCCGCCTGAAAGAGGTGGTCTGGGGTACAGTTCATGCGAACTCTGGTACGGTTCACTTCTAGTATGAATGCAATCGTACCAAATAGCGGAAGTGAACCGCCAACTGTACAACAAACTATCGTTTTCATAACGTTCATTCGTGTGTGTGCGCCACGTATTGTACCTTGGTGACAAGGGGGACTTGAGCCAAGCACAGTGATGTCTGCTTGTCTCCTCCAGAAACAGCTTCTGCAGACACTGTGTGATGTTCTGAATGTTTATAATATTTTTGCAGCAGACAGACGCGAGTCGCTTTCTGTATGTCCAAAACTAAAAGATTCAGTAAAAGCAAATCGACCGCGATGTGCGGAAGTCTCCATTTTGGCGCTTTGCTTTCGTGACTGTCACCTAGCAACAGCCGTAAACAAAACAGCAGCTCTATGACGCAAGCGTACAGGGGTTCAGAAGGAAAAAAGACAGTGTGAACACAAACCAACCGAGAAGGTGGCAAGGGGGGACAATCGAACTTGGGTACGGTCCAGGCAATTGAACCAAGTGTGAAAGCACCCTTAGATAAGCTCATAAGAAACAAAGCTTGAAAGAATAAACTATGTGGTTGTTTTCAGCGACAGGTTTCAGCCACTGTTTAAACTCGTTTTTCTCCAAACAGGAGTACGCAAACCTACATTATCCCATTTTACCGTCTGTTTCGCTCTTTGGTTTCTCTACATGTGGAGAGTGTAACATCATCCTCACATGTTTGTCGTAAATTACTTGACATCACCAGGACGGTGGAGTTTGGCCAGATGCACCCGGCCCAAACCAATCGCCTAGATCGAGCACGCCGTTGTTAATATTAGGAGGAAATAATATATATTTATGCTTTTTATGAGTCAAACACTTTGAACAACGCTTGAACAAAATTTAAAACCTCATAAAAACTCAATTAAGGCTTTTTAACACCTTATACATTTTCTCATAATTGATTTATCAACGTTTAATACTTTAAGACCCCGCGGACACCCTGATAAATGGCATCAAAATGGCATCATCATTTTAAAATAATATTTTCTTTCTTTAGCAAAATACTTTCTTTTATTTTGATATTTTTGTGATTAAGCTGAGAACAAAACTATAATTTTGTGCTTTTTTTTTGTTAATATGAGTAAATGTATTTACTAAAATCAACAAATAATGTCATCATTTAAAATAAATTATCATTTTTCTTCAGCTACATATTATTTTATTTATATTTGTGATTATCATTTTGATTATGCTGATGTTAAACTATAATTTGGTGCTCTTTTTGTTTGTTTTTAAATGAGTAAACATATTTACTGATGAACAATAAATGTTAATCTAAAATATACAGCCAATTTAGTTCATCAATTCCCCTATAGCGCATGTGTTTGGACTGTGGGGGAAACCGGAGCACTTGGGGGAAACTCACGGCATCACGGAGAGAACATGCAAACTCCCCACAGAAACACCAACTGACCCAGCTGGGAACCAGCGAGCTTCTTGCTGGGAGGCGACAGTGCCAACCACCGAGCCACCCTGCCGCCTAAATTATAATTTTTCTTTAGCAAAACATTTTCTTTTATTTTGATTATATGTTTTGTGATTATCTTGCTGATGATGAACTACAGTTTGGTGCTTTTTCTTTGCTTGTTTTTGTGGTATCTCTGAAATTATGACAGCAAGCAGCACATATTTGAAGATTTTGATGCTACAGAAATCACTGATTTATGAAATTAATATGAAATATTATGTTGAGTAAAAATGATTAGTTTCAGTTCTGCAAAGTGTTTTTGAAATGTTTACTGTTGACGATAAATGTTTTATGACGATAAATGTTTTATGTAAACGAATAAGTGTCTGGGAAACTAATAATTCAAGCACATTTTCCCCCTCTTAATGTATGGGAAATAAACAAAAGTCTTGAGTCAATAAAATGGCTGCATTGGATATAATCTTAGCACATCAGACACAATGGCATGTCACACAAACACAAAATCAGATGTCATGTGGAAGTGTAACATGCTTTAAAATAAATATGGATGCAAATTTTTAAAAAAAAACTTGAAATGAAAACTTTGGATGCATTTGGCTGAAAACAAAGCAAAAATGCATAATAATTACACATATATATATATATATATATATATATACATACACACACATACCACATACACACATGTGTATATATACATATATACATATATATACACATATATATATACACACACACACACACACACACATACAGGCAGTGCATAATTATTAGGCAAATGAGTATTTTGAGCACATCATCCTCTTTATGCATGTTGTCTTACTCCAAGCTGTAACGGCTCGAAAGCCTACTACCAATTAAGCATATTAGGTGATGTGCATCTCTGTAATGAGAAGGGGTGTGGTCTAATGACATCAACACCCTATATCAGGTGTGCATAATTATTAGGCAACTTCCTTTGGCAAAATGGGTCAAAAGAAGGACTTGACAGGCTCCGAAAAGTCAAAAATAGTGAGATATCTTGCAGAGGGATGCAGCACTCTTAAAATTGCCAAGCTTCTGAAGCGTGATCATCCAACAATCAAGCGTTTCATTCAAAATAGTCAACAGGGTCGCAAGAAGCGTGTGGAAAAACCAAGGTGCAAAATAAACTGCCCATGAACTAAGAAAAGTCAAGCGTGCAGCTGCCAAGATGCCACTTGCCACCAGTTTTGCCATATTTCAGAGCTGCAACATCACTGGAGTGCCCAAAAGCACAAGGTGTGCAATACTCAGAGACATGGCCAAGGTAAGAAAGGCTGAAAAACCACCACCACTGAACAAGACACACAAGCTGAAACGTCAAGACTGGGCCAAAAAATATCTCAAGACTGATTTTTCTAAGGTTTTATGGACTGATGAAATGAGAGTGAGTCTTGATGGGCCCGTGGCTGGATCGGTAAAGGGCAGAGAGCTCCAGTCCGACTCAGACGCCAGCAAGGTGGAGGTGGAGTACTGGTTTGGGCTGGTATCATCAAAGATGAGCTTGTGGGGCCTTTTCGGGTTGAGGATGGAGTCAAGCTCAACTCCCAGTCCTACTGCCAGTTTCTGGAAGACACCTTCAAGCAGTGGTACAGGAGGAAGTCTGCATCCTTCAAGAAAAACATGATTTTCATGCAGGACAATGCTCCATCACACGCGTCCAAGTACTCCACAGCGTGGCTGGCAAGAAAGGGTCTAAAGAAGAAAAACTAATGACATGGCCTCCTTGTTCACCTGACTGAACCCCATAGAGAACCTGTGGTCCATCATCAAATGTGAGATTTACAAGGAGGGAAAACAGTACACCTCTCTGAACAGTGTCTGGGAGGCTGTGGTTGCTGCTGCACGCAATGTTGATGGTGAACAGATCAAAACACTGACAGAATCCATGGATGGCAGGCTTTTGAGTGTCCTTGCAAAGAAAGGTGGCTATATTGGTCACTGATTTGTTTTTGTTTTGTTTTTGAATGTCAGAAATGTATATTTGTGAATGTTGAGATGTTATATTGGTTTCACTGGTGAAAATAAATCATTGAAATGGGGATATATTTGTTTTTTGTTAAGTTGCCTAATAATTCTGCACAGTAATAGTCACCTGCACACACAGATATCCTCCTAAAATAGCTCAAACTAAAAACAAACTAAAAACTACTAACAAAAATATTCAGCTTTGATATTAATGAGTTTTTTGGGTTCATTGAGAACATGGTTGTTGTTCAATAATAAAATTAATCCTCAAAAATACAACTTGCCTAATAATTCTGCACTCCCTGTATATATATATATATATATATATATATATATATATATATATATATATATATATATATATATATATATATATATATATATATATATATACACACACACACACACACACACACACAGTACAGTACTGGCCAGTAATCCTTTCCCTTCCCTCTTTTCTTATGGGACCAATATTTTTTTAAATTAAAAACTGCTTTTATTTCAGCCAAACTCAAAAAAAATTGTCCAAAGAAAGAGATGACTCCCACAATAATAAAACTGTTTTGTCTTTACTTTAAGATTGTGTGGATTAATAAATACTGAACGGCTGCGTGTCGCTGTTATTACTCTGGCTTAGGGTTGAGAATAGAGCAATATGCTGGTGTTTAACTGCATTGCTTTTGGAACTACTGAATCGCTGAATAAATCATATGGGAGTCATTGGGATAATTAGATTTATACAACAGTTCTGTCTGGTTCTCGAATCTGATTGGCTGATAGCAGTGTGATATTCTGCAATAACAGCACTCCTACAGCCTCTTCACCTTTGTGTTACTCCGCCCACATAGTGACAGCAGATCAATAAACTCACTGTGGTTTGACAAATATTGCAGCTGTCGGACAACATCATGTACTTTTGAGGCTTTTTTAGTGCAGAATGTAGTTGTGTAGATTGCAACTATGCGGTTTATTTATAAGGATAGTGCCCATTTCAAAATATTTATAATTTTCTGAGAGACAGCGCATCGGCGTCCATTAACCAAAGAGCCAAAAAAAAGTGCCTATATTAATACGGTTACGTTCCTATCCCAGTTCTCATGTGTTATTCAGAGACCTCACCCCCGAACACCCCCTCCTTATCGCAAACACAACAGCAGTCTGGTAGTGGGTGCGCTGCTTTAATTATTGTGATATCCCGATTGCAACAGAGAAATACTGTACTGTTATACTATGAGAAGATATCTCAGTAGACTGATGGCAGACTGATGGCATTTCATGTCAAGTTCAGCCTTATAATCTTAAAATATCAGGAAAATCAGCTGTTGTCATCACTTTATACATTACGCTTGAGAATCATTCAAACACTAGCTCTACAGTGACCTTGGTGAATTAGTAGTCAGCTGCAGATGTAAATGAATGGCGGATTAGTTCCTCATACAAAAGGGTTTTTCCGGGTGCTTTCACACTAGCACTTTTGGTCCGCACCCGGGTTCGTTTGACGTCATAGTACGGTACGTTTAGCTAGTGTGAACGTGTCTTCTGAACTCGGGTGCGCACCCGTGAACCGTACCCGAGTCCGCCTGAAAGAGGTGGTCTGGGGTACGGTTCATGCGAACTCTGGTACGGTTCACTTCTAGTATGAATGCAATCGAACCAAATAGCGAAAGTGAACCGGCAACTGTACAACAAACTATCGTTTTCATAACGTTCATTCGTGTGTGTGCGCCACGTATTGTACCTTTAGCGGGACTGAGCAAAGCACAGTGATACACAGTGATGTCTGCTTGTCTCCTCCAGAAACAGCTTCTGCAGTCACTGTGTGATGTTCTGAATGTTTATAATGTGTTTGCGGCAGACAGACGCGTCACTTTCTGTATGTCCAAAACTAAACGATTCAATAAAAGCAAATCGACCGCGATGTGTGGAAGTCTCCATTTTGGCGCTTTGCTTTCATGACTGTCACCTAGCAACAGCCGTAAACAAAACAGCAGCTCTATGACGCAAGCGTACCGGGGTTCAGAAGGAAAAAAGACAGTGTGAACACAAACCAACCGAGAAGGTGGCAAGGGGGGACAATCGAACTTGGGTACGGTCCAGGCAATTGAACCAAGTGTGAAAGCACCCTTAGACTCTACGTGTTTGATTTTCTTTTTTAAATACATGATTGTGCCGTCGAACTTTTGTATAAACGCAATATCACACTCATAGCAGTGCTATATGGCTGTATTTCAGCACTGGTGGGACGCTAATGCACGAGGCCGCACGCCTCCCACCAGTGCTGATATACAGCCATATCGCCCTGCTATGAGTGTGATATTGCTCATATATCTAATGCAGACATGCACATCAGCCTGTTGTTGGAGACCCCAAAACCCAAAATATGACCTCTTATATTGCATGATAGGGGCTTCTTAAAACATCACTTGGGAAATATTTGGAAGATAACTGTACGGCAAACAAAAGAGGACCACCACATGTTGAATCTAAAGAGGATTTAATAATAATACAAAAGAACATAAAAATAACATTTGCACAATGTTTCTACATCACGCTCAGATCTTCATATGCTGAAGGTTTAAAACAGATTCAGGAGTTCAGCCGTCGGTGGGGAGTGGCGGGCGCAGATGCAGTGGCAGGACCCCCGGCGGAGGCATCTGCGGTGGGACAGGGGCTCCAGGGGGCAGCGGGGGCATGCCGGGCATAGAGTCCCGTGGCCCCAGACCCGTGATCAGAGACGGAGGATGCTTCACTCCCACTGGCGGCCCCGGCGGAGCCACCAGAGCCTTCTCCATCTTAAAGTGAAACTGCAGGAAAAACTGGAGGACGACACAACATTTAACAAAAATAAAGTCATATTCAGGCCCCACACAAACACGGGTATTATCAAAACCACAGTGACTGAGGCCATGTCCACATGTACACGGGTGTTTATATAAATGGAGGTTTCACCGCTTGTGTTTTTCCACATGAAGACACATAAGTGAACTATGATGCGTGTTAAGGGCATGCCAAACCAACAGGGGGCGATAGTGACACGCTGGGTTCACATCAAATACGGAATTAAGTATTTTCACGAGTAAATTGCATACAAGTCAATACAAGCATGAGAACAGAGGTGGATTAACGTCACACAGGGTGAACGACAGGGAATACACAATACGTTAACGTGTGGAAGCCAGCCATGTCAGCCAATCAGAAAGCAGAACAACAACACACACGCTGACGTCATGAGGCGAAAACTCCAGTCGTGGCGTCCACACTGTATCTAGAGTTTCAGAAGATCTTCACCCTGGCAGTTTTCAGAAAGTTTGACCTATATGATGTAGTTCAGTAATATAAGAAGCTAAAGTGCAGCTTTTCTAAATATCAGCAAATGTGATATAGTGAGGGGGTGGCACTGTGGCTCAGTGGTTAGCACTGTCACCTCACAGCAAGAAGGTCACTGGTTTGAGCCTCGGCTGGGTCAGTTGGTGTTTCTGTGTGGAGTTTGCATGTTCTCCCCGTGTTGGCGTGGGTTTCTTCCGGGTGCTCCGGTTTCCCCCACAGTCCAAACACATGCGCTATAGGGGAATTGATGAACTAAATTGGCCGTAGTGCATGAGTGTGTGTTCTGGTGCTCCAGGTTGGGGGTTAACCGTTGGACAACAACCCACCTCGTAAAAATTAGATGTTACAAAACAACAATATGGTGCAGCTAAATATCAACTTCAATATAAATCAATATAAAGAATTAGAATTATTAAAGTGTCGATCGGGTGCGGATATATAAATATATATACACATCAGATAAAATAATATGTGCAGGCAGGTGGCAGATGCATGATTAGAATGAAGGAGCGGATTCGGATAACACTTCAGCTGATCCACACATCTCTAGTAGAAATACATTCACCGGCCACTTTATTAGGTACACCTGTACAACTGCTCATTAATCAGCCAATCACATGGCAGCAGCTCAATGCATTTAGGCATGTAGACATGGTCAAGACGATCTGCTGCAGTTCAAACTGAGCATCAGAATGGGGAAGAAAGGGGATTTAAGTGACTTTTAACGTGGCATGGTTGTTGGTGCCAGACAGGCTGTTCTGAGTATTTCAGAAACTGCTGATCTACTGGGATTTTCACGCACAACCATCTCTAGGGTTTACAGAGAATGGTCTGACAAAGAGGAAATATCCAGTGAGCGGCAGTTCTGTGGGCGCAAATGCCTTGTTGATGCCAGAGGTCAGAGGAGAATGGCCAGACTGGTTCCAGCCGATAGAAAGGTAACTTAAATCAAGGGCATAGAATTGGCATGGACGGAGGGGACGTGTCCCCACCAATATCTGAAACGTCCCTACCAATAATTGAATTAACTTCAAAATAAAATAATGCTCCGTCAACCCTTAGTAACCTACACGTGCACAAAGTCAAGTTTGCCACAAGTTCACTGTAATATTATGAACGAAGGCTGTGCAATTAATTGAAATTCGGTTTCGATTTTGGCCTCCATGATTATGAAAAACAATAATCTGGATAAAACTGTTAAATTACGTCACACACCTCTCTAAATTTCTCTACATTCATACCTCTTCAAAATCCAACTGCAGTAAAATCATGTAAATAGACTTTTGCAGAATGGGACGAGATTGTTGTTTGTATTAATTATTTATTTTATATTATTAAGTACTTTATTTGTGTTTTTGAAAAGAGCGAAACCGAATTTGTGCAGTTCAATGCATGCGCTGTAGAGATGTGTCCCCACCAATGTCAAGAGCTAATCTATGCCCTTGACTCAAATAAGCACTCGTTACAACCGAGATCTGCAGAGGAGCATCTCTGAACGCACAACACGCCCAACCTTGAGGAGGCTATCATGTCAATATGGAGCAAAATCTCTGAGGAATATTTCCAGTACCTTGTTGAATCTATCCCACATAGGATTAAGACAGTTCTGAAAGCAAATGGGGATCCAACCAGGTACTAGTAACGCGTACCTAATAAAGTGGCCGGTGAGTATATAGAGAGAAAATTATTTAATCAAAATCTTACAACTTTTTCATTGTTGCTTATTTATACAAGCATGGTTTATGTTATTTTGTCTATGTTTTGTTTAGCAGTGGACCTTCATCACTTTTTTTTTTTCCTTTTCATCATAAGAAAAAAAGCTTTCATAAAATGATGATCACGGTAACATTTCCAATGATATTCAATTGAATTGTGTTTGCTTTCACCTGTTTGGTTTCTCTGTTCCAGTGCGTCCAAAAACGAGTTTCTGCTTTGTCAATCTCTCGACTGGGGACCTGAATACAGACAAACATTTTTAAAACATAACCTATAAAATCAACTTTAATTATCCATCATTATGTGTCCAGCATGAAAAAAAAACTAATAAATAATAATAATAAAAAAATGAAGAACTAAAATTTAAATACTTGTCTTAATAAATACAACTACATTTAAATACTTGACATAATAATATTATTGATAATGTTAGTAAAACAACAACAACTAATTAATAATTATAATATGAATAATAATAAGAACTCAAATTTAAATACTTGATTTAATAACAACAACAACTCAATTAAAATACTTGACAAAATAATATATTTAACAATATTAGTTTAATAATAACAACAAATACTTGATATAATTATAACAATAACACCTACCAAAAATAATTTTTATTATCCATTATTATGTGCCTATATAGATCATGCACCCCAGCATTTACACACCAAAATACAAACATTTACATTAAGATATAGTAACATAATAATAATAATAATAATAAAAATAAGAACCCATTTTAAATAATAATAATAATAATAATAATAATAAAGTAATAACAGAAAGTAAAATAATTAATAAGCCAATTTAAATAATTTAATAACAACAACAACAACTAAATTTAAATACAACTACATTTATATACTAAAAAACAATAACAACAATAATATAATTAAGAATAAGCCACTTTAAATAATAACAATAATCCAATTTAAATAATAAACATAATAATAATAATTCTGAGATTGTCTGGTAAAGTCAATATTGACTAACAATTATATTAATGCTGTGTTCACACCAGAAGTGGATGAAGCATCAAGTGTGAGTGATTTACCTATTAGGTCAATGCTAAGAGGCAAATAAACATCCTGCGGCATGATTGACACGATTCGTGCAAATGAAGCAGAGTGAGTTGAGCGTTTTGCATGTTTGAAAATCTGAACTTTGGCAGACATCCTGGGACCACAAACTGGGCTCTGCTCAGTCTGAAGTACCGCTGAAAGCCTCCATCATCCAGTTATAGTTTCTGGAGGAGTTTATGAACTCACAGAGATGCTGCACCTCTGGAAGGATCTAGTGCACTCAGACACGGCGCCGAACGAATCTGCGCTATTTTTCAGCCTCCCTAACGCACAAAGCACAGCTATTCTCTCAATAAAATCCATGTTAAGCCATTTAGCTTCGAAACTAGAGTCACCGGACAGACAGAAGCCCTGTTCATGACGCGAATCTGCGTCTATTGTGAAGTGAATTTGACGCGCGAATTAAGGGAGTAAACTCAAAATGTCTATTTACGTGGGAATAGCGTCATTTTTTTGCGCGTGCTGCGTCTGGTGTGAACACACCATAACAAATTTTACCAGCAATACTTTGAAAACACAACAAATAAAAAAAACACTATTCTTTAATCCTAAAGGTTAAGTAGGTAAACTACGAGCGCATGAATGCTTCAGCGGTTCTGCACAGACCTTGAAAGAGATGGTTTCGTATGGTTCTGCAGCAAACAGTAGATACTGCCAGCGCCGGTCCGGAGGCTCGATTCTCTGCTCATATGCTGACATGAAGCGATGCCGTGGCCCGATTCCCTCCGCTATCTCTGGGTAATCGATCTGAGGAACAACACATGGAGAGAAAAGATCAAATCCTGCACAGATCAACCAGAACAACTCACAGTTTACAGGCAGAAGCTGCAGGATTTACCTGGAAAAGCAGACTCTGCTGTCCAATCTCTGGATCCCTCTGTTTCGTGACTATGAGTAAAATAAAAACGTACATTTGCCAGTCACTATTATTTAGCAGGGGTATATTTTTTCAAAATTGTGGCATAAAATGACAGATTTTTTTGTGTTATTAGATTTAATGCACATACCAAAATTCCAAAATTGGTTTAAATGTCTGATATTTGTTATGCAAATGACAAACAGTATTTTTTTATATCAAATGTGAACACAACAATTAAAAATGTCAATTAAAAAAACAATTAAATTAAAATAGTTAGAATAGGATTTTGCGTTCAATAGAGCGATCGCGGAATCATGAAATCCTGTTGGGTCTAAATAACTATGTGCACTAGCATAATAAACATTGTACATTTAGATTTCACACAGACTTTAAATGAACAAGGCTCAGCGTTGCACCTTTATAACCGGGTCTGCCGATTTTAACAAACTTCTTGACCTCCACCTTGACTTTCTCTGGAGCAGGCTGAGCCGGCGCCTCCTTCGCCTCTTTTGCAGCTCGCCTCGCTCTAAAATACACAACACCATCAGTTTCAACTCTAATCCAGATTAATAAATCTGCAAACGCAGTACTTACAGGTTAGACTGATGCTTTTTGCCCTGTGTGTGTGCAAGATAACTCCCCTGAAAGAAAAAAAATGAGAAAAATTCACATTTAAGGATGAAAACAACACACTGATGTAAATAAACTGCAGTAAAGGTGCTATATAATCAGGGTTCGAATTCATGGGGGTTTGGGGGGGATTAACACCCTAATGAACACTTGATCCCACCCTGTAGGCATCAAAACAAGATCTCTAAGTCAGCCCTTTAATAGTGAAAAATAGCATTCTCTGATCTGTATCATATATATTAATAATTTATTAAAGGATAATATGAATACACATTTGGCCTCCCCTATAATGGTTTATACCATTGTGAATGCATAATTGCATCAATCAGTCTATGCGAGAAAATATGATCACACTTTATTTTGATGGTCCGTTAGTTGAATTTAAGATACATTGCAACTAATTCTCAGTAGATTATAAGTAGGTTGTTAGGTTGGGGTTGGGGTTAGGGTTAGTGTAAGTTGACATGTACTTGCAAAGTTTCTTATAGTCAGTTAAATGCCTGTTGAAGGACTGTTAAATGTCAGTATCAACAGACATTAAGCAGACAGTCTACTAATGCTCAAATGGACCATCAAAATAAAGTGTTACCGAAAATATTCATTCATCAGTCTGAAACCAGCAGATCTAGTGCACCGTTAAGGGCGTCACACACCGGATGTGCCGCGACATGGCGCACACATGACAGTTTAAAGTATCGCACTTCAGACACGCACATTTGCAGGCCATTTAAAATTAAACTAATCAGATGGTGCAGCAGAAATATGAACAGTGTCCTGAGTCTTGGCTGGGCGCCGCGGACAGCCGCCGACTTGCGGCACCGGTGTGTGTACCCTAATAGAAACCTATGTTTAGAATTCTGAAGTGCGTGGTGCTGTGCGGCGCTTCTGGTGTGTGACCTGCTTTAGACAACACCTTCACACAACACTCTTTTCTCCTAAAATGCTTGATTCTACATATACTCTAAGAGTAAAGTAAAATTTGATGCACAGTTTGACCTACAGTAACCCTTAAAATAGCTAATGAGAGGATCTTGTATGTGAGAATACACTAAATATCAGGGTTCATACGGTCATGGAAAACCTGAAAAAGTCATGGAATTTTGACATGGCATTTTTCAGGTCTGGAAAAGTTTTGGAAAAAGAGAAAAACCCAAAAAGTTTTGGAAAAGTCATGGCAATTAGTTTAACAAATATCTGTATAGTTGAATCCTCTCAAATCCATACTTAAAACAATACTGCCCACAACTATATGTACACCTATCCATCGTACGTATCGCTGTCAACATTGTCAATTTTACATTGTCTTGTTCTTTTTTGTGAGTATGTTGTTGTATTTTGCACTGTCTGTATTTTGCACTGTCTGTATTTTGCACTGTCGTTGTATTTGCACTGTCTGTATTTCCCACTGTCGTTGTATTTACACTGTCTGTATTTTGCACTGTCGTTGTATTTACACTGTCTGTATTTTGCACTGTCGTTGTATTTACACTGTCGTTGTATTTACACTGTCTGTATTTTGCACTGTCCTTGTATTTACACTGTCTGTATTTTGCACTGTCTGGAGCCAGCACCTAAGCTTTTCACTCATCATAGCACACGTGCTGCTGATGATGTGACAATAAAAGTGATTTGATTTGATTTGAATAAGGGCTGCACGATATTGGAGAAATCTGACATTACCATATTGTGTATTTCTGTGATGTATATTGTGATGTGAATACAATTTCACCAGATGAATTAACAGGTTTTTTTGGATTGATTGTGGGATTTTGTACAGGAGTGAATCTCAAATAATATATAACAAATAAATGACAAGCATAGATAAATCAAATATAGTAAAGATAAAAGTGAAATATAGTGTTCAGGTATTCACTATTTAGGTACAGATATTGAATAATCAACACTGCATAGTCTACACCAGGGGTGTCAAACTCAAATTCACAGAGGGCCAAAATTAAAAAAAGAACATTGTCGAGGGCCAGACCAATTTTTTTTATTAATTTATTTATGTTTTTATTATCTTTAAGATACAGTAAACTACTGTATCAACCATACTCATATATTACAATTTAATTTTTGCTTAAATACTGAAACCAGAACAGGTTTAAGAAAATAATAAAAACAAAAAACTGAAAAAAATATCAGATTTTTTTTATTTTTAACTTTATTCATTTTAATTGTAACCTAAATCTTTTCATCACAGACCATCAAGGCCAACACCTAAAAAAATATCTCTTTCAACTTTGAACAGACCATGCCATCAGTAAATAAAATAATATTTATCCATTTTAGTTTTATTCACTGTTCATTTACTCTGATGATGCACATGGGTCCAAGCCAGATACTTGGCATCGCTTTTTACATGCAAGTGCATCAATTTCTGGAGTCAGGCTCTGCGCAGAGGAAATCCTCAGGTGTATATCGGTGAGACGACTCCTATGTGGTGTTTTGTTCATCTTCATTAACGAAAACAGTTGCTCGCACAGATATGTGCTCCCGAACATAGAGAGCATTTGCGCAGCTAGGGCATGGAGTTCGGGCAGCGTGTCAGGGAGGTAAGGTGGAAATTGCGCAGCACCGACAGAGTCATATTTTGACTTGAGCGTGTCATGACACTGCAGCTCATCAAGCTCCATTTGGAGATTGCTTGGTGCGTTATTCACATCAAACGTAAAGGGGTTGCTAAAAAGTTCAAATCTACATTTTTGGGCTTCAAAGTCGGCAAATCGTCGGGCAAACTCAGCGCCAAGTAGAATGAGTTTTTCAGCGAACTGTGCAAAAGTAGTGGTCTGCTCTTCAATGACTTGGCAGCACAAAAAATGAGCCAGGTTTCCCTGCTGCATCTGACTCTCCCACAAGCGCAACTTGGTTCTAAAAGCCCTCCTGGCGTTGTACATGTCTGTGATGACGTGCGCGCGCCCCTGAAGCTTCAGATTGAGCGCGTCAAGATGATTCATGATGTCACATAGAAATGCAAGCTCACATTGAAACTTTTCATCCCTGAACTCTGTTGTGTCCCTTTGCTTTCCATGAAAAGACAAATTTCTTCACGCAGCTACCCAGCGCTTGACGCGTTCAATGTGTAGGCACCTTTAGCGGTATGTGCGCTGTATAATGGGCCGGCGGGCCAGATGTAATACATATTTGAAATCATCTCGCGGGCCAAATATAATTGTAGTGCGGGCCAAAATTGGCCCGCGGGCCTGAGTTTGACATATCTGGTCTACACTGTGTATTATTTAATCTTTATTAAACTTACAAAACATTTCTTGAGGCCAGATGTTTTAAAATGTGAAATATTGAAATGTTCACACAGTCACAGGCCTTAAAGCGACAGTTCACTTAAAGATTAAAATGTGCTCACTATTTACTCACACTTCACTTGTTTCAATACTTTAGGAGTTATTCAATTATATTCTTTTTGTGTTCATTAAAATAAAAAAGAAAACTCATGTTTGAAACAAGTGAAGGGTGTAATGAAAATGGTAAGTTCCTTTTAGGTGAACTATCGCTTTAAAAATGCATGCAGATAATCAACTTTTACTCCATTATGATTAAACTCTATTTTAAACTATAATCCCAACATTGCATATCCTGCATTGTGACGATTGCGGAAGCACACATTGTGATATCGATGCTGAAACCATATATTGTGCAGCCCTGACTTGAATATAGGTTGGTTGTCTTTACTTATTTTCTGTCCTTGGCCTAAATGTTGCTCTCACATTGTTAGTGCTGTGTGAAGATTATCTAATTCAATTTTACATACTGTAGATATACCAGCAAATTTAATCAAAATATATTGTTGCGTGTTCTATGATAGGCTGTAATACATTTGTACATCATTGTTTTTCTTATTATTTATCATGTATATGTAAACATTACGTCATGAAAATGTACTTGAAAGTTCTGGAAAAGTCATGAAATTTTAGTAGTATAAACGTGTATGAACCCTGAAATATCCCTCAAAACACTGAGGGGTTTCAGGTATCCCTTGAAACGCTTGAGCTCAACCACTCTCACTGGCAGAGCTGTGAGAGAAACACAATGCTATTGGCAGTTTTATTAAGGGGAGGAGCTAAGCTATGTCCCGCCCTCTTTGTGCTTCCGTTTGGATTATGTCAAAACTTCGAATATATTTCAAAGCACTTCACGGGACCTTTAATGTTGCTCATGTCGTCTCGTACCTCATTATTGTGCAGCGTGAGACACAGTTTACACTCATAGGAGCCCAGGTGGTTTTTCATGAAGTACGGGTCTTTATTGATGTCGATGGTCTCTAACGCGAGCTGCCGCAGTCGCTCACGCCGGTCCCGGTTACTCTCGGACGCCGACGCCACGCCACCGCTGCCCGTCTTCCCTCCAGCTCTGTGCTGGAAATCCATGATTGCAGATCCTCAATACTGATGCTGGAATCACACAAGAGGAAAACGCATTTAAAGCTGATATAGAAAACAAGATGACTTCAGACCTGTTCACACCAAGCACGATAACTATAAAGATAACAATATAGTTGTAAAATTGGTCGACAGCATGAAAGAATAATGGAGTTCACAGCACAACTACATTGATACAGACGCATAGGAATGATATCGTCACTTTCAGGAGGATTTTGCCCAGCTGATGAAGGAGAAAACACTGACAGCCAATCAGAATCCAGTCAAAATTAAAGCTAAAGATGACACTGTGGAGAAGCACACTGATGATGTTCAGCACTCGCTTTAAATAATCTTTTAAGACTATCCTGGAAACTATTGGTTATACCATGGGAAATAATTATTTAAAAAATGATGCAAGTTCTGAAAGCCATGCTGGCGATTTGAAGTGTAGAAATAAACATAGCGCAGGAATCCAGTGCTAGTTTGAGTGTGTTTGTGTGTAAAATGCTGGAGAACTGACTAGGATTGCTAAACTGACTGTTTGATTAGACTGAATACAGTTAGCAGATGAATAGTGTGTTCAGATAAACACCCGCTGTAGGCCAGCCTGAACACCTGCTGGTGACCTACTCACACCTGCAGTTCTCCATGATGGACGTCCAGCGTTCTCCAGCCTCCAGCACCTAGACTGCAGCTCTGCAGAAAGTTTGGCCAGAGGAGAAATGGTCGTGCCCAACTGTGCCTGGTTTCTCTCAAGATTTTTTTTCCTTTTCTTTGGTCAATTGGTGACGTTTGTCCCTCCACTGTCGCCACTGGCTTGCATGGTTTGGGACTTGTGGAGCTGCGCATGGATGGATTTGCTCTTCAGTGTTTGGACTTTCAGCAGTGAAGATTAAACCACACCAGGGCTTTACATTAACACCCGCCAACCCGCCAAATGCGGGTAGATTTCAGTGGTGGCGGGTAAGACAGACACTCCCACTAGCCACTTTGGCTGGTTTAAAAATAATTTTCCCAAATAAAAATTCATAAAAGCAGGGTTCGACAGTAAGGATGGTCCAATATGCATGCAAAGGCGATCTTAGAATTAAGAAGCAACACGAATGACAAAAATAATTGCGTTTGCGTGAGCAATAAAAAAGCAGATGAATACCGAATGAGAGGATGATCACTCGCGCTAACAGCTGAGGTGATGCGCGGGACTGTTTAAAACGCGTGCGCGCTCTCGTTTCCTTGCGTGAAGCACCTGTGTCTAGAAACACAGCTGATGTGATCGGTTCTCTTTCAAATAGACTAGACAAAAAGTGATGAACATGCACCCACTGTCCTGCTGCTTTCAAGAGCTCCAGATTTGTATTTTTGTAAGCAGCACCGGTTGCTTTCGCTTTTACCATTATTTGAACAGATTATTTATGGGTCTAACATTAACCGTGTGCGTGATCATCCTTTCATTATCACACGGTATGTTTTTTACCTGCTTTCTTTTGCGTAATGTGGTTTAATTATCATTTTTTACAATAACATTGCTTTAATGGGAGATTACTCCCCATTTATGTGTAGTTAACTGCTGTTCTGGGACCTTTAGCCAGGACAGATTACTGTGCACATGTTTTGTTAAATAAAAAGTATAGTAAACAGCTATATTATGCTTGTTTTGACATTAAAATTTGTGGCTAAGAAATAATTAATCGTTTATGTTTGGTGTGGTCAGAGATAAATTTGGTAAATCCTTCATTTTGAGCTCTGAATATTATGTGAAATAAAAACTAATTGTAATACTATGAAACCATGACCCATTAGCTCATGAACATTTAGCAAGCTCATACACGACACACAAAAAGTGAAATGAATGAGGCATGTGGATCTAAATCAAGTAATTTTAGCATGTCAAAGTCATATTTATGTGTATAAAATATATTTTCCCAACCATACAATTGTGGCTAGTGAAAATGGCGAGTGGCTAGTAATGTTGAAAAACTACTAGCCACAGTGGCTGGTGATCAAAAAAGTTAATGTCAAGCCCTAAACCACACTGAACTGAACTTCAACTCTGAAAACTGGACTGACAGTTTCAGTTTACTAGAACTTCTGTTCAGCTGCTGCGACACAATCTACAGTGTATAAGCACTAGAGAAATAAAGATGAATTGAATGACTGAGGACTAGGGTTAGGCGATGTTGAGCAATTTAGCATCGTACAATGTCTAATGTGAAACATCGCGATGGACGATGGCATCGTCGTCATAGGTGGAGATGAATTAATTATTTATGAATAATTAATTTTTTCAAAACGAATTAATTATTTGTAGCCTATACCATTTCAACTACAGTACCTGACCCACATGGTCTTTGTTTTACCCATAACCAAATAACCAAATCATAAATAAATAAAGATAAGTTACACACAAATTACCATCTTTCAATCACTCTTCCCGCAGGACTCTGGCATGAGTAGGCAGCGTGATCTGTGTCGGTATAATGGCGTCCACAAACTTGGTTGGTAAAAAAGGTGCACAACCAACAGTATCTGAGAGTTTCGCTAAAATTACTAAGTGCAAGCGTGAAAGTGAAAGATTGAAGCACTGTACTGATGCTGTGACTCATTACCTGATAGATTCAAAAGACCGAAGAGTCGTTACATAGAGACAAGATTAAACATCACATTTAACAGCTAGTTCATCCAGCGCTACATCCTTGATAAACTGTCTGACGTACACTGTTCTCTGGAGCTCAGACGAGCGCATGAGAGAGTGTGTGTGTGTGTGTGTATGTATGTATGTATGTATGTGGTCATGTGATGTGCGTTTTCAAAGGACGGAGGGCTGTTCAGAAACGCCAGCTTGGATCATTTTTGTTCTAAAATGCCATTTTAAAACTAAGCTGTATTAGTGTAAACGGGGCCTGAGTGTGTATTTTTCACTAGCGGGTTTGCGACGCAGGCGGGGCTGAGGATCGGCGATGCCGGCTCAGCATCGTGATGGACGATGGACGATGGCATCGTCTAGCGGCCCAACCCTACTGAGGACACCTATAATGCCCAATTTAAAGCATCATGTAAAAATGAACAGATTGTTATTGTTTGTCTGTGTGGACACAATTATATTTATCTTTATCATGCTTGGTGTGAACGGGCCTTTTACAAAAAAAAAAAAAGTCACATTTTTTTTTTCTTTTTAGACTTTAATTAGCGTATTTATTTGTTTTTTGTGTTTCGTCCTCCATATTTTAGGTCTAGGGATGAATATACTACAAATTCTGCTGTAAAACAGATTGATGACAATAATAATCTGTGTAAATAAAATGAACTAAATAAATTACAAAATAACGAAATAAATAACTAAAACGTGCAGAAAATGATCTCAAAGTGAAAAATAGACAGAACAATGTAAAGCATAATTACCTTGGAGCAACAAATATTAACTAGCATAAAAGATACAATAAAATAAAAAGATAAAAGCACAAAAAGCTGCGATATTATTGTTTGTTTTTAACGCCATGCATTGTGTGTGAGTAAAAGGTGTACATTAGATTACGTTTTAGTCAGCTCAACTTCATTACAACTTAAATTCTATAGTATTTAAAGCATTAAAAGCAAAACAT
Source organism: Danio kyathit (assembly GCA_903798195.1). Taxonomy (NCBI): domain Eukaryota; kingdom Metazoa; phylum Chordata; class Actinopteri; order Cypriniformes; family Danionidae; genus Danio; species Danio kyathit. Next base: position 71,074,035 of record LR812520.1, read on the forward strand.
AAGCTTCACATAATAACGGCATCATTAATATTATCGATCAATCGAAAGCAGATATCGATATACAACAACAGTGAGTATCAATAGATTTGAATGGAATCGACTCAACTGCGCTTTCACTGCTTACAAAGTAACGCTGACCTTTATTAGACAGCCTGAGTTCAGTTTAATAACGTGTATAACATCTTCCTATCATAATATCTGAAAATAAATATCATATTTACATCGAAAAACTCTTATTAAGGACATATTTACCCCAACGTCCAGAACACGCTTCCCTCTGTTCCCGCTGCAATGCGCATGCGCCAAACGATGCGCTTCCTGTTCCTGTTATTTTGACACGCACAACTTTATTGATAAAGGTTATAAAACATAATAATAATAATGCAAAATTGCTAACTAATTTATATAATACATGAAGTCAGCTTTGTGGCATTAATGTATGTATTCAGATGTATGTAACTTATCTGACATTTAAAAACGCATTCATGGTGTAAAGTCTAGAAGGGATACAGCTGCGGATACTTATATCAATATAGCATAATTTTTGTGACACTACAGAACAATAATTAACATTTTACATTACTGTGAGGGCTGGGGTAGGGGTTGACGTTAATAAAATACAATTAATGAATAATTTAATAAATAATATGAATAACTCTTTATAATTACTGGTTTACATTACTAAATGGGTTAGGATATTAATAAAATACAATTATTAAATAATATGGATATAGTCAGTACAATGACTGTACAATTACTGCTGGGTTTAGGTTTTGGGTAGACATTATTAAAATAAATTTAATGGGTAACTTAATTAATAACCCTACTGGAAAAAAAAAACAGTTTAAACCAGCCTAAACCAGCTGGTTTTAGCTGGTTAGTCAGGCTAGTTTTAGAGGGGTTTGGGCCACTTTTTAGCTGGTCTTAGTTTGTCAGGTTGGTCGTAGCTGGTCTTAGATGATTTTAGCAGGTCGGGGTGGTTTTAGATGGGTTTGACCACTTTTTATATGATCATAGCTGGTCAGATTGGTCTTAGCTGTTTTAGCTGGTTAAGCTGGTTTTAGCTGGTCAGGCTGGTTTTAGATGGTTTTAGCTTGTCAGGCTGGCTGGTCGTAGGTGGTTTTAGCTGGTCAGGCTGGGACACCAGCTAAAGCCACCTTGACCAGGCTGGAAGACCCGCTAAAACCAGCTTGACCAGGCTGGGAGACCAGCTAAAACCAGCTTGACCAGGCTGGAGGACCCGTTAAAACCAGCTTGACCAGGCTGGGAGACCAGCTAAAACCAGCTTGACCAGGCTGGGAGATCAGCTAAAACCAGCTTGACCAGACTGGGAGACCAGCTAAAACCAGCTTGGCCAGGCTGGAAGACCAGCTAAAACCAGCTTGACCAGGCTGGGAGACCCGCTAAAACCAGCTTGGCCAGGCTGGGAGACCAGCTAAAACCAGCTTGGCCAGGCTGGAAGACCAGCTAAAACCAGCTTGACCAGGCTGAGAGACCAGCTAAATCCAGCTTGGCCAGGCTGGGAGACCAGCTAAAACCAGCTTGACCAGGCTGGGAGACCAGCTAAAACCAGCTTGGCCAGGCTGGGAGACCAGCTAAAACCAGCTTGGCCAGGCTGGGAGACCAGCTAAAACTAGCTTGGCCAGGCTGGGGGACCAGCTAAAACCAGCTTGGCCAGGCTGGAGGACCCGTTAAAACCAGCTTGACCAGGCTGGGAGACCAGCTAAAACCAGCTTGACCAGGCTGGGAGACCAGCTAAAACCAGCTTGACCAGACTGGGAGACCAGCTAAAACCAGCTTGGCCAGGCTGGGAGACCAGCTAAAACCAGCTTGACCAGGCTGGAAGACCCGCTAAAACCAGCTTGACCAGACTGGGAGACCAGCTAAAACCAGCTTGACCAGACTGGGAGACCAGCTAAAGCCACCTTGACCAGGCTGGAAGACCCGCTAAAACCAGCTTGACCAGACTGGGAGACCAGCTAAAACCAGCTTGGCCAGGCTGGGAGACCAGCTAAAACCAGCTTGGCCAGGCTGGAAGACCCGTTAAAACCAGCTTGACCAGGCTGGGAGACCAGCTAAAACCAGCTTGACTAGGCTGGGAGACCAGCTAAAACCAGCTTGACCAGGCTGGGAGACCAGCTTGACCAGGCTCGGAGACCAGCTAAATCCAGCTTGGCCAGGCTGGGAGACCAGCTAAAACCAGCTTGACCAGGCTGGAAGACCCGCTAAAACCAGCTTGACCAGACTGGGAGACCAGCTAAAACCAGTTTGGCCAGGCTGGGAGACCAGCTAAAACCAGCTTGACCAGGCTGGAAGACCCGCTAAAACCAGCTTGACCAGACTGGGAGACCAGCTAAAACCAGCTTGACCAGACTGGGAGACCAGCTAAAGCCACCTTGACCAGGCTGGAAGACCCGCTAAAACCAGCTTGACCAGACTGGGAGACCAGCTAAAACCAGCTTGGCCAGGCTGGGAGACCAGCTAAAACCAGCTTGGCCAGGCTGGAAGACCCGTTAAAACCAGCTTGACCAGGCTGGGAGACCAGCTAAAACCAGCTTGACTAGGCTGGGAGACCAGCTAAAACCAGCTTGACCAGGCTGGGAGACCAGCTAAAACCAGCTTGACCAGGCTCGGAGACCAGCTAAATCCAGCTTGGCCAGGCTGGGAGACCAGCTAAATCCAGCCAACCAGCTTAGGCTGGTTTTAGCTGTTTTTTTCAGCAGGATATATGAATAAAACTCATTATAATTACTGTTTATACGTTACTGTGAGGGTTGGGGTTAGGGTTGGAGTAGGGGTAGACGTTAATAAAATACAATTATTGATTAATTTAATAAATAACATAAATAATACTCATCATAGTTTATTACTGGGTTGAGGTAGGGCTAGACGTTAATGGGTAATTTAATAAATAGCATGAATAATAATTGGTATAATAACTGTTTTTGCATTACTGTGGGGGTTGAGGTAGGGGTAGATGTTAATAAAATATAATTTAATTGGTAATTTAATAAATATTATGAATAATTCTCGTTATATTTACTGTTTTTACATTACTGTTGGGTTTACGGTTGAGGTAGACATTAATAAAGCACAATTAATGGGTAATTTTATAAATAATATAAATAATTATTGTTATAACTACTGTTTAACATTACTGTGAGGGTTGGAGTAGGGGTACACATTAATAAAATACAATTAATGATTAATTTAATAAATAATATGAATAATTATCATTATAATTACTGTTTATACATTACTGTGAGGGTTGGAGTAGGGGTGACGTTAATAAAATACAATTAATGATTAATTTAATAAATAATATGAATAATACTCAGTATAATGACCGTTTTTACATTACTTTCAGGCTTGAGGTAGGGGTAGACGTTAATAAAATACAATTTAATTGGTAATTTAATAAATAATATAAAAAATTATCATTATAGTTAATGTTTTGACATTACTGTGAGGGTTGGGGTAGAAGTAAACATTAATAAAACACAATTAATTTTTAATTTAATAAATAATATAACTTCCCGCCGCAGCTGTATCCCTTCTAGCAACAACCGTGTATGAGCGCCCTCTGTCGGCAGTATGTGTTCATGTTTGGGTGTGAAAAAGTGTGTGTGTCTGTGTGTTTCAGTATCAGATCAGACTCAGAGGAGCTGCTGAACACACCGATGAAGAGTCTAGATGAAAACTTCTATATAAAGTGTTAAAAATGCGCTTTTATGAGCCGAATGTGCCGTCGAGGAGCTGAAGATGAGGTTTAACGAGAAGGAGCTGGTGTTTCTCAGCCGCCAGCCCACACTGAGAGCGGCCGAGCTCGGCATGAGAGGCCCGAAGAAAGGCGACGGTAGGAAACGACTGATTATCTGAACATTTCTGGATAAAACTTTAAGAATAACGACAGAATTATAAGAGGAAAGGATTTAGTTTCAGTGTGGTAATCGCTTTAGCATGCTAGTCGTATTGATAATGTCCTGTCATGACAGCTTTTAGTGACACTAGAGTAGCTACTAAATTATATTATTTGTTAATGTGTTCGTTTTTTAATAACATTGAGGTAAAACATGTAGTTTGTGCTAATATTATGTGACTTGAATACATATTCATGGTACAGTATAGTTACACAAATGCAACAAAATATATATTTAAAAATAAAACGATACATAAAGAGTAACAAATACTTGAAGAACAAGATAAAAAGAAAACAAATAAAACATAAATATCTGAAAATATATATTATTATATATTATAAAGGCCCGTTCACACCAAGCACGAAAAAATAATAATAAGTTAAAGGTCTAACAGTCGTTCTGGATGTAAAACAACATAGTTAAATAGTGCTAATCAAATGAATGGTGCTAATGTTGTTAAGTCATATCTACATGTGATTTCAGACCGAAAATTTAAAGTAGTGCGTCGTAAATTCTTTTATAACTTATTTAACAGATTTTAATCTGTTTTTATATTATTTGTCTTTATTTTTTGTTCTTTTATACGTGTCTCTTTTATTCTTATTCATGTAAAGCACTTTGAATTGGCACTGTGTATGAAATGTGCTATATAAATAGACTTGCCTTGCCTTACAAATTATCACTGATCAAAAATGAATGAATATAAAACCAACTTCCTGTCAAAACCTAATTCTGTCATGACAGTTGTAGTAACACTAGAGTAACTACTATTCAGAGTACTACCTTTTTATTTGTTAAGTAACGTTAAGGCTCGTACACACCGGGACGCTTTTCGTTAGCGTTTATCGTCAGCGTTTTTCGGGTAAAGTCTAGATCGGATATGCGGCTGGCCGGAAGTGCGATATGCATATTACAGTTTTTCTCAGTGGCTTTGGTGCATTTCTCACAACACTATTTACATTTGCACAACAGTTCATGCATTTCTCAAAACAATTAGTACAAACTGCAAAACCTAGTGGATAACCTGCAAAAGCACGTCACTTGCTCAAAATGGAGAGCTCATTCCTCAAAAGCAAGTATTGATGTCAATGAAAGTGTCATCAAGATGAAAAGTCCTGACACCATTGTTTATGAACAAGATAGTCAGATGGCTTTGTCATGTTTTCATTATGACACTTTACTCTGTACATGTTTTCCAATGCAATAAAGTCAGATTTTGGTGACACTTCCTGAAAATGCTCAAGACAGCACTATATACTATTAGCACAGCCATTTGAAAACTACAGTAAAGTTAGACATCACTGCATTTAGTGAGGTATCTGAGTACAAGACACTGAATATGTGTGTTTCACATGTTTACTGCATTTGCTCTTTGCAATTCTAATTTATTCACAGCATTGTGCAAAAGAATAAACACACCCTTATTTACAACAAACATAAACTTCCTTTGGGTAGAGCTGTGCACAACTGTAAACAATACTGCAGGACATATTGGAACTGAACCTACAACATACATAGATCTGTATATCATTCAATCACATCTAGACGTTCCTCTCTGTCTGGCCACATGGTTTCATCTACATCACAGCGAATATCATCTCTTGCAATGCAGCGAGGAAAGTATCTCCTTGAGTGGCGAATCCACCCTCTGCAGGACTCTGCTGTGATGTCATCACATGCTGCATCCATGGCCTCTAGCAGGGCCATTTGGGTATGTGGATGCCGGTCATATACCTTCCACCTCCAGGAGGAAAAAAATTCCTCTATTGGATTTAGGAATGGTGAGTAGGGAGGGAGATATTCCACCAGCATCCTATTATGTGTTGCAAACCACTGTCTGATAACATCTGAGTGGTGAAAACGCACATTATCCCAAACAACTACATGCTTATTCAGATGGTCTCCAGTTAGACCCCTCTCATTGTCAGGGATTATGTCCCTGTAAAGAGTGTCTAAAAAAGTCAGCAGATGTTGTGTGTTGTATGGACCAAGTCGGGGTATATGGGTGAGGACGCCGTTTTCTGAGATGGCTGCACACATAGTAATATTTCCCCCTCGCTGGCCTGGGACATCAATGGTTGCTCTCTGTCCAATGCGATTCCTTCCACGTCTTCTACCTTTTGCCAGATTGAAACCCGCCTCATCAAGATATATGAATGTGTGCAGTGGTTCCCTGGCCTCCAGCTCCAGTACACGCTATATTACAGAAGAGTGAGCGAGAAAACTTATAACAACTTTTCCTGTGTAACATAATGCATTTTGGACAACATATTGTACAGTATACACTGTGAATACACATACACAGAAATGTCATGTAAGTGTAGTGCATGACACTACACAAAGTAAACAGTTTACAGCACTGAACATTACAGTATGCATCGTGTAGGGCCTCGCACACGTCATACACAATTATGTAGTGCGTTAACTTTAAATTAGCTCAAAGGGAATTTAACAGAACTTAAAGCGGCTCCAAAAGAATCGACTCTCTTGAACTGAACAAACGACTCGTCCAGCGCTCGTTTGAACAGACAGGGCTGTTGACTCATAAATGAATATTACTATTTGAACTAAAGTAAAAACACTTTAATATTTAAGCAGGGTAACAAGACCTAGGTATAAGGCATTAGCTTAAAAGTATACACAGGTCACTTTCCTTTCAATACAAAAGAGACTTTATTGACTACAAACAAAACTAACAAAAACACACACACACACGCATTCATACTGGTTGCAGACAAGGAATAGAAGGAAAGAAGAGTTTAGGAGAGATGTGATGTAAAACCTCGAGATGTAAAACCTAACCAAGCGAACCAAATAATCAATTCAACCTTTACTGTTTCTTAGACAGGGTTATCTATCATTTAACATGATTAGCAGATCATACACCAGTTCAGCAATGGATCTGGAGATGTACTTGCGTTCCTTAGTGACGTGGGGAAGTCCTTCTGTGGAGCTCGATTCCCATTTGAGTTCGCTGGTGGTTAGTTTGGTCGTTGAAGTGACGTCTCTGAGGCTGAAGTGAAGTGAAGTCCAGTAATTTGAGTTGAAGACGGCCAAACTGTTGTCGTGTTGACGGGTTTCGCGACGCAACTTAACTTAACTAGACTCTCGCCGGAAAGGAAAGAAAGAAGAGTTTACGGGAGATGGGGAAGTTTGAGGCTGGTCTCAACCCATCTTAATGTCCAAGTCCAGCTGGACTGGACCCGGAGAAGAGTTGTCCTCAACTCTCAAAAGCTTCTGCTGCTTCGCTGCCTTTCTGCCGTTCTGCCCTCGCCTAGAGAATGTCTTGGGAGATGGGTTTTATCACCCAATGTTTCCGGCCCCTAGTAGAGCTGGATGAATAAGGCATTGTCCGTAGCACAAGGAGCTTTGGCGTGACTCACTCACATGAGCTGTGGTGCTCAGACATATAGCATTAAGCATACATTTATAATATGAACGATACATTTTACATATCTATAATTAAAAAGGAATGAAAGAAAGGGAAAGGATTTCACTCATTCATCTCAAATAACATACACATAATGGTACGTTTGTAATAACTCAAAGCATAATGGGTTATCCATGATTAATGCATTCTTAACATATACAGGATTCGTGTGTTATACAAGAGCAATAACATTACATTTCATTAAAAGTCCGCTATCATCGTTTTGAGGATGATCTGATGAACTTTAATGTTTGGTGATAGTTTAAATTTCAGAGAGAACTTTGAATCTCTGTTTTGGAGCAAAGTCAGTCAATTTTCTGTCTTGCATGGGGGCTGGAAAACCCCATTTCCTGAGGTCAAACACAAGCTCTTTGTTAAGAAAATTGTGTTCTCGTGATCAATTACCCGTTCGTCTTGAGTTAACTTGGTCAGGATAGTGGGTCCGATGACACTTCACGAGTCTGATAGACTCAAGGGATCCGCTTCCTGCTCTACTGCAAAAATGTGGCCTGACCTTCTGATTTTGGTCAGAGACCAAAAATGGCTCTCGATCAAGGTGATTCTGATCACAGGTGTCGAGTTATTGGTGTCTGCATCGAGTCCCCACAATCGAAAACATACATGTTTTACCTGTACGTACTGGTGACGGATCTCCTTCACTCTGTCACTGTTCCGTTCAAATGGCACTTTGTACAATTGTTTCATGCGCATTTCATTTCTCCTGAGCACTCTGTCAATTGTAGCGATTGAAACTGATTCAATATTCTCAAAGATGTTGTCATCCTGAATAACAGCACTTTGTATTTCTGTCAACCTTATTGCATTGTTTGCAATCACCATTGCACAAATGGCTTCCTCTTGTTGTGGTGTAAAAAAGGGCCCTCTTCCACCTCTACAAGGTTGTCTTGCAGTCCTATGTGGTGCAAAGTAAAATGAGAGTAAATATGGCAAATCTTTACTGTAACAATACAATACACCAAATCTGTGATGCATTACTGCAAAGCTGTAAGTCTAAATGTAAAAAGTGACAAGTTCTTGTCCCACTGCAAGCTTCATGTATGACACAATGACAATAGTGCAGTCCAGATTGTTTGGTGCTGAATTACTGTCCAGTTATGTATACACACCTGTTCTCCCGACGAAATGCTTGAATAATTGAATTTACAGTGGTTCGGCCAACATTTGGCTGCACCCTTCGACCAGCCTCAGCCATTGTGAGGCCGTGATTGACAACATGATCCACAATTGTAGTCCTGATTTCATTGGGAATCCGCCTATGTACTTGGCCTCTTCTTCCTCTTCCCCTGTTTTGTCCCCTTCCCCTACCTCCCCGCACCCTCACCCCTCTTCCTCGAGGCTGACCTTCCATTTCTTTGTCACAGTATTGTAGCAATGCTACAGTAAACACTATGTCCTGCTCGGTTCATATATGGTTGTGAAGTGGGGGTTTTATGGGATTCAGTTCTGAGTGATTGTAGAGAAGTGGCTTATCACTGGTTGCAACTAATGCTTCACACACCCCTTCTCATCAGTGAGAGCTGAGGTTCACCTGAGATAAATTGTTCAATTTAAAAGACATTTTCAGGAAAAAAAAATTATTTAAATTTTTTTTATATAAAATTTGCTTGACAGATTTTGACAACTAGTTCAACATTTTTGTATGTAATGACTCAAGTAATGAAATGAGGACTATTAGTTTTATATGGAATGACTATTCAGCAGACACAAGTTTAGTTCATTTTGACTGACATGACATAAGCAAATGATAATGTTACAAACAGCAGAGTTGTATGAAAGCAATTGATGCATGTCCAAAAGCATTCGCAATTTGTTGAAAGGAATGAGAAACTGCTACTATGATGTGCACAAATGACTAATTGTTTTGAGAAATGCATTAACTGTTGTGCAAATGTAAATAGTGTTGTGAGAAATGCACCAAAGCCACTGAGAAAAACTGAAATATAGCAGCATTTTTTTATGACACTGTATATTTAATAGATAAGATAAATAATACTCGGTACAACTACAGTTTTTACGCTTCTGTGGCGGTTGGGTTTAGGGTTGGGGTGGGGGTAGACGATAATAAAATACAATAAATCAGAAATTTCATAATTAACATAAATAATTCTCGTTAACTTCCGGCCGCAAACGTATCCGATCTAGCAATAACTCGTTTTTCGAGACGTTTTTCCGGATTCAAACCCAAGCGATTTTCACTAGTTGCTAGATCGGATACGTTTGCGGCCGGAAGTTAACGATAATAATTTATGTTATTTATGAAATTTCTGATTTATTGTATTTTATTATCGTCTACCCCCACCCCAACCCTAAACCCAACCGTCACAGAAGCGTAAAAACAGTAGGTGTACCGAGTATTATTTATGATATCTATTAAATTACCCAATAAATTGTATTTTATAACGCCTACCCCCACCCCAACTCTAAACCCAACCGTCACAGTACTGTAAAAATATTTATTATTGTTATACAGTGTCATAAAAAAATGCTGCTATATTATTGTGACATATCGCACTTCCGGCCGGCCGCGTATCCGATCTAGACTTTACCATTTTCACTGGCGTCGAGCAGAAGAGTATGCAAAGTCACTCCTTGACGTTAGATGGCGCTACACAACTGTAAGCTTCTGACACCCGCTTGTAACACAGAAGAAGAAGACAGAAAGTTGACACGCTTGTTGTTAAAGTTACTGGCGATTGGAATAAGCCTGGATGGTTCAAGCAGCAGCTTTAGCGATGAAGAAATGATTATAGTTCACCAGTGCAATAAGCAGCTCCACGTTCATATCGCCTCTGGGCATCTTCTTCAATGTGCGCTCGCATTGACAGTGTTGCGCTTGAGCGCCTCCAAGTGCTGTTTACTCTAACTGCAGCAGCTCCGTGCACATGAACAAAAGTGCCAATCTGATTGGTGGAGAAGGTTTTGACGTGGTGCGTCAATGCAAAAAAAACGAGCATGAGGCGTTTCTTTAAAAATGACGCTTTTACGCCTGCCGTTTTGCGCGTTGGTGTGCATGATCACATTGGCACCCTTTATTTAGTCACAAGCAATGACTGTATAAAATATGGACGTCGCGAGAGCGCCATTTTCCAATAAACGCTGTGAAGGAAAAAACGCCTCGTGACGGGTAAAATATCTAGATCGGATATGTGGCCGGCCGGAAGTGCGATATGCACATTATTATAGCAGCATTTTTTTATGACACTGTATAACAATAATGAATATTTTTACAGTACTGTGACGGTTGGGTTTAGGGTTGGGGTGGGGGTAGACATTAATAAAGTACAATAAATCGGAAATTTCATAAATAACATAAATAATTCTCGTTAACCTCCACCCGCAAACGTATTCGATCTAGCAACAACTCTCAGGACGGGCACAAACTGTCGCAAAACATGCTTGATGCTTGATGCTTGATGGAGCCAGAGGAGCAGCTGTGGAATCGAACTTCCAACCAAACGCTTGTACATCAAATCAACCACGCCCCCCGAACTTCTCACTTGACCACTGGTGTCTGCACTATAACAAAGGCTCGCTAATGTACACTTTGCGTTTACACAGTAGCCCGCGTTTGCTGTTTTATCAACATAAATGGTTGTAATAACGTTAACAAATGTAGGTTTATATAACGAAGGTTGAATCGCGCCAGCTCCGGGCCGCAGCGCACATTACTCGCGGGCCGATCCGGCTCGGATGCGGCCTTTACACTGAGGCCGGATGCCTATGGACTCACTGCCCAAGTCAATTGGGCCAGATGCGGTGGCCGTTAGTGAGCCGACGCTGCCACATTCGAGCCGGTTCGGCCCGCGAGTAATGAACGCGAGTAGGTACAGCAGAAGGAGTCGGGCCGAGGGGTAAGGCAGGCGAGAGTGTATTTTGCTATCTGGGTGGTTAGGCGTGTATCAGCAAACTGATAAAGCCCTGACCTTACCGAATAAACAGTGCTCCACCAGATCCTGTATGTCAGAAACTATAGTTTACTGCTGAGCAACTCGTTTTATCATGGTAAAATAACACAGAAATGGAATAATAACACTTCAGTCTCCTGCCGAAGCTCCGACGTCTGCTTTGAGAAACTGTCAATCACAGCTGTCAATCACGAGGACACGCCCAGCATTAAATTACTGCTCAGAACATACTCTACAAAAATGAAGGTCTGCACCTATATCAGCAGATAACCAGTGCCTTAACTGACCAGAACCATCTTTCAGAACATTTTATTGCAAGTGTAATTCATTTTATCTCCTTCATTAACACGGAGGAGGCGGGCTTTATGACTTGTACTGCAGCCAGCCCCCAGGGGGGCGATCTAACGGCCGAGACCTTCACTCAAAAGCAGGCTTGTGGCACACTTGGTCACGAGGCGTTAAACGTCGACGGAAACAAAGAACGATAGCATATAGCATTTTACAGTCAAAAAAGTATAGATGCCAGGTGGAGAGAAGTATAAACAAAAAACATAAAACTAAAATAACATATAAATATGAAAATTAAAATTATTAAAAATAATCTGCTGCGTAAAACATATGCTGGAAAAGTTGGCGGTTAATTTTGCTGTGGTGACCCCTTATGAATAAAGGGACTAAGCTGGAGGAAAATGAATGAATAATTAAACGAGTTATAAAAATGACCAATTTTTAAAGTGCATAGGGCTTTGTTGTTTAAAGAGTCTCTGATAATGGTAACATATAAGCACGTTTCTGTCAACAGAATCATAAAATTACGTTTCCCATTAGTGAATTTACATTTATGAATGTAAAATTTGCTTAGCAAAGTGATGAATTTAATTAAATAAAAACAATTGAAACTTTTATAAAGAAATTCTTTCATTGGACTCATGTTCAGAGCATTGAAAGCTGATCAAGTATAAAAACTTTGACAGCCAATCAGAATTCAGAATACACCTAATCTTAACTGAAGCAGAATATGGAGTAGGGGGTGGGGTTTTGTTTTCACTTATCTTTTCCTCACAGCAGACTAGTGGCTGGAGGGGCGTGGCTAAGCATATTTTGCCCAATTAGAATCATCAGAGAAGGTATTCTGTTACAGAGCAGAAGCAGATGGGCAGGTTTTGATTAAAGATTAACAAAACAAACTGCTTTTGGATTAACTTGCAGGATTAATTGTTCACCTTAAAACTAACAATGTGCGCTAGTGAAATAAACATAAATTGATTTCATGCAGACTTTAAAGAGCTCGAGCATTTAAAGTGGCATCGAGAAAACTGTGAAATATAGTTAGTCGTACAGTAGCAGACAGCATCAGACGATCATCATTTGCAGTGAAGAGTGATTTTATAGACTCATTTCTCCTTTTTTTCCCCCACAACAGTTGTAAAGAAGCGTTTGGTGAAACTTATTGTTAATTTCCTGTTTTACTTCCGGACCGATGAGGACGAGGTGAGTGTGAATCCTAGTATTATCACCTATTATTATGCTCATTTTGGAATATGACATAAAAAATGATGGTCACACTTTAAGGTATTATTAATTAATGAATTTCAGAGTTTAACGCTAAGGATTTTTTCTACTGGCCCGATCGGGCCAGTGGTTCAGATTTTTACTTGCCCTGCCAAAATTTTTACTGGCCCCACAAAAAAAAAAAAAAAACATATATAGCTATTTCATACAGTATTTTAAATAATGTTTCAAAAGCCAAACACAATTGTAATACTTACCCTTTTTATTCCGCATAACATTTATATATATATATATATATATATATATATATATATATATATATATATATATATATATATATATATATATATATATTAGGGGTGTAACGATACTTCGAACCGAACCGAAATATCGCGATACACCAACCACGATACGAATCGCGAAACTCTCGTGGCGTACCGCGATACTCTCACGCCCCCTGCTGCCCATTGTTGAGGTTGACGTCACTTGTCTCTAACTAATTAAACCAAATTTAAGCACATATTTATCTGATCACATTTGATTAAATTGTATTAGTAATGAGGTTTTGTTCTAAATATTATATTCTAAAGTTAGTATTTTCCAAGTGCATGTCATGTCATGTGAGTGCGCGATCACTCGATTACTGCATGGTTTCCTCTACATTCATTCTTCCATGGCAGGGCGCCACACCAAAATTCACCCCGCCACTGACTGATGCTTGCGCGCCGATTTTCTCTGTTGGTACACGGGATTCTTGCGTGCCCTCGTGTATACTCTGCTCAAGTGCGCTTTCAAAAACACGCAGCTGAATTGCGATTTAGTGTGTTTACGCATCACGCATCAGTAACTGACTGACAGGTGCATGCAGCGTGTGAGGCTGGCAAATACGACCGCTTTCAGTTAAGATGAACACAGTTTCCATAATTATACTTTATAGATAATAGATAATGCTTTATAATACTTTAAAATGTATAGATGACGTTGTCTTGCTGGACTTTATAGCCGTTTCACTTTACAGGGAGCATTTATGCCGCTTGGGTCTATTGGAGACATTCATAAATATTTCTAATGAAGGTTGGAGACATACATGTTACATAAGCACACTAAGGCGCACTTGAGCGGAGTATATATGGGGGCACGCAGGAGTTTTGTGCATGGACGGAGAGAATAGGCGCGCAGGCAATATATTGACATTGCAGTTTTCAGCGCCGTGCACCGCATTCTTCCCTATACTGAACTGTAGAATAAAATAAATACAAATATGAGGTTCACCTGTTACCTGGTGTCTTTAACAATACATTTTCTATGTGTTTGCAAAATGGAAGTCATAAGACATCTTCCCTAGCCACCTTACTCTGAGAAATGAGTGAACTTGAGGAGGTATAGCTCAATGTAACGGGAAATAGCCAACAATAGCTGAGCCAAAAACTAACAAACAAATCAATCAAATTAAAAATGTACAAAAATCACAAAATATCTCAAAGTGGGCAAAAGTAATGCTAAATAATTTTGCCCAAACGAAAGTTAAGCAAAAACAACGAAAATCATAATCATGTTGACAAAATACACGAAAAACGAGATCAAAGGAAGATGCGCTCTCCTGCTTTTCCTGACCGGCTTTTTATATCCCCGCGCCACGACGCCCAGTGATGATAGATCATTCTCCTGACCATTAGCTGTCGTGAAGGTGGAAATACAGAAATGACAGGCACGGAGAGAGAGAGAGAGAGAGAGAGAGAGAGAGAGAGAGAGAGAGAGAACGGGAGGCTAAAATACAACCATCTAGAACCGTAACATTAGTTTCAGACAAAACTGCAGTGTATTCTCTTTGCTTGCGGGCCGATTTCCTCGTCCATCGCCGATGGCCAATAAACTTCACGATGCTGAGCCGGCATCGTGATCCATCGCCCCGCCCCACATGTATATTGATATATAACTTATTATTTGCATGTCATCTTAATGGCAATAACGGTCTTTTCATGAGCTGTGTTATATTATAGCTGCTGTTTGCACGGCTGACAGCATCGTGAGGATTAAATGCATCGTGAGGATTATACAGCACCTCTCGCGCTTAAAATGTGTAGATTCAGTGGCAAACGCTGTTACCTGCAAACCCCGTCCCACAGACTCTACAGTGAATGGCTTTAGTTATTTTCATAGCGTACTTGAAGCCACTGGAAGTCTTTTATCCACTCTTGGAAAAGTGTAAATGGTGGATTAACATTCAGCACATGATCACTAATAAGATGTGCCATTATTAGTGACTTTAGGTGCTTTCTAAAACTAAATCTGTCAGTGTTATTTTCATTCTCTCATCTTCAGCGCGTCACATTTCCGCGGCTGTCATGTGAAGGTAGAAGGCGTTGAAGGCGTTGACTGACAGCTGATATTAACCAATCCATTCGCGTTCAGTTCTAGCGCAGTGGGCCAATTAGAAGAGCACAAAGGCGGGGCAAGCATTGCGGGCTTTTTTTACTTCAGCAAGTTCACATGACGACTGTTTCTGATCTGTTCCTGAGCGCTGCGTTTGGTGTCTTTAGGTGCAAAGATGCATTCTGCATAAATGTCTCCTAAATCTGCGCACGCGGTGAGGATTTTGCAGTGAAAACAGGTCGCACGGTAAAAATGTATGCACTCGCACAAATGCTTTTAAATACATATTTTAGGTCGCATAAAATATCAGGCGCAAGTGTGACCAAAACGGTCGAGCTCTAGCATCTTTACTTGTTATTATATCCTCATAATAATAATAAAATAAGGAAGTTATCATTAATCACAATACAAATTACAGTGAACTCCAAACGAACTCTCGTCTCGTCTCCGCCACCAGCTGTGGGGAAAAAGCCATTATGACACAGATCACTCCGCCTGATCATGCCAGAGTCCCGCGGAAAAAAAGTGATTGACAGGTGGTGATTTGTGTGTAACTTTATTTATTTATGGTTTGGTCATGGGTAAAGCAAAGTAGTGAAAGGTAGAGAAAACGATAGGCTACAATTATTAAATTCGTTATGAATTAATTGATATTTAACAACAAAGACCCCCACCCCGCCTACAACGACGATACCATCGTCCATCGCCGATGTTCACATTTAGACATCGTACGATGCCAAATTTGTCAACATCGCCCAACCCTAATCCCTACTACCTATTAATACTGAAATCAATACTTTTGATAACTCTAGTTTTGTGAGATATTACAGTTTTGCACCTCACAAGTTGAATCTGCCTCTTTCTGTGTGTTTTCAGCCCATCGGCGCTCTGCTGCTGGAACAGTGTCGTGTGGAGAGAGAAGCTCTTCAGGTTTTCTCTATCGGTAAAAGCTGCGTCACTCACAGATTCACACTTCAGCTAACTGTGGATTTATTTAAAGCATCAGCTCTGCTGTCTGTATCGCTTCCTAATTTATATAAACCTTGTTTCCACACTTACTGAAAGTACTTAAATTTCAGACATACAGTTAAAGTCAAAATTATTCACCCTCCTGTTTATTTTATTTTATTTTTTCACTATTTCCCAAATAATGTTTTTTTCACAGTATGTCTGATAATATTTTTTTCTTCTGGAGAAAGTTTTTAATATTTTTAAACCCATTTTAACCTCTTAAGGCCCAAGGTGTTTTTTTTACATGCATTTTTTATTTCTCTTTGCTATTTGGGCTTATTGGAACCTAATTAGAATAAAAATCTAAGTGTCATCTTTTGATATGATGTACTTTTAGAGAAAAATTATGTCCATATATGTGGACTCGTGGTCCCAATTTACATTAAAACACTTTTTCCCGAAATTTCTTTTATGCATATTTAACATAGAATTTTTTTTTTACTTACTTTGACTATCAGAGAGTAAAAACAACATTTTTCCCATTTTGGACAGTTAAAAATAGGGTTTGGGTCATTTCATATGCTGCAAAACAGTTGCAGGATGACACTGTATGTCTGAAACCAAATATAAAACATTCAAAGTATTTTAAACAGCCACTTAAGAGCTAAAAATGTGCTGTCCACGTATGTGGACACTCGGGCCCTAGGAGGTTAAGGTCAATATTATTAGCCCCCTTAAGCAATATTTGTTTTGGATTGTCTCCAGAACAAACCACTGTTATACAATGACTTGCCTAATTACAATAACTTTACCCTAATTAACCTAGTTAAGCCTTTAAATGTCACTTTAAGCTGAACACTAGTGTCTTGAAGAATATCTAATCTAATATTATTTACTGTCATCATGGCAAAGATAAAATAAATCAGTTATTAGAGATGAGTTACTAAAACTATTATGATTAGAAATGTGTTGAAAAAATCAGCTCTCCGTTAAACAGAAATTGGGGGAAAAATATACAGGAGGGCTAATAATTCAGACTTCAACTGCATACGTAGACATTACATGAAACATTAGGTCGTGAAAATGTACTTGAAAGTCATGGAATTTTACTAGTGGAGGAAAAAAAGATAATACTGTAAGAAAAGAATGTTGCAATTAATTGTTTTCTTGGTAAGATTTTTCTTTAAATATAATTGCCAGTAACCTATATGAGACAGAAATGTGACCATACTCAATGTTTTTTTATTTATTTTTTATCTTTCTTTTTTGTTGTACTGTTTTGCAGTGTTTTTAGACGAGGCGGAGCGGAAATATCTGTTTGAATGTGACTCTCAGGAACAGTGTGTCGAGTGGATCGACGCCATCATTAAAGCCAGGTGTGTGTGTGTGTGATGCTGAAATTACCTACAATCCTGTGCATTTCTTATACTAGAACACTAATCTTGCAGTTATGAATTGATGCGTGAATGAATAAAAACCCAAGAATTACAAGAATAAAACTAATTTGAGAGATGTAAATTCAGAAATGCAGGAAAGCAAATCTGAATTGCAAGATGGAAACCGGTAATTAGGAGGAGAAAAATATCTAAATTGCAAAACTTGAACTCAGAACTGAAAAAAATAGTAATGCAGAATTGTAAGACTCGCTTGTTTTTATCGTGTATTCACACGGGGCTTCAGCGTCGTCATACCAGTGTCAGCCAATGAAGTAAGTCCGCAATCAGCTACTGTCTGAGCTAAGGTATTTGCATAAAGCGATCTGATTGGATGACGCTTTCTTTGTCACTTGAAAAGTTGAGAAATTCCTAACTTCTGCAGCGAGTAATGCCAGTGAAGCAGCGCAGACGGGCACACAATTCAGTTTAGCAACGATTGATGTCATCCATTCAAAATGAATAGAAAGCGTTGATGCTGACGGCCCGTGTGAATGGGGCGTTAGACTTCCCTAATGGTGTGGTGTATGTGTGATCTGATTTTTATATTTACAATGTTTCCAATTTGTTTTATTTTCATAAAATGTTTGCATAACCTATGGATAACTGCTTTCTGCTATGCTTGTATCTTTTAAGTGTAAAGCGCTTTGAGATTTAAGTTTTAAAGACTTAAGAAGATTAAGATTTACAAAACTATAAGAAGAAATGTCTGAATCGCTAAATGTGAATTTAAGAAAATCAGAATTGTGAGATGTAAATTCAGAAATTCAAGAAAAAATTTGAATTGCAAAACTTAAACTCAGAATTACAAAACAAAAGTCAGAATTATGAGACAGAGACTCGCAACTACTAAAACAAAAGTCAGAATTATGAGACGGAGACCCGCAACTACTAAAACAAAAGTCAGAATTATGAGACGGAGACTCGCAACTACTAAAACAAAAGTCAGAATTATGAGACGGAGACCCGCAACTACTAAAACAAAAGTCAGAATTATGAGACGGAGACTCGCAACTACTAAAACAAAAGTCAGAATTATGAGACGGAGACCCGCAACTACTAAAACAAAAGTCACAATTATGAGACGGAGACCCGCAACTACTAAAACAAAAGTCACAATTATGAGACGGAGACCCGCAACTACTAAAACAAAAGTCAGAATTATGAGACGGAGACCCGCAACTACTAAAACAAAAGTCAGAATTATGAGACGGAGACCCGCAACTACTAAAACAAAAGTCAGAATTATGAGACAGAGACTCGCAACTACTAAAACAAAGTCAGAATTATGAGACGGAGAATCGCAACTACTAAAACAAAAGTCAGAATTATGAGACAGAGACTCGCAACTACTAAAACAAAAGTCAGAATTATGAGACGGAGACTCGCAACTACTAAAACAAAAGTCAGAATTATGAGACGGAGAATCGCAACTACTAAAACAAAAGTCAGAATTATGAGACAGAGACTCGCAACTACTAAAACAAAAGTCAGAATTATGAGACGGAGACTCGCAACTACTAAAACAAAAGTCAGAATTATGAGACAAAGACTCGCAACTACTAAAACAAAAGTCAGAATTATGAGACGGAGACTCGCAACTACTAAAACAAAAGTCAGAATTATGAGACGGAGACTCGCAACTACTAAAACAAAAGTCAGAATTATGAGATGGAGGCTCGCAACTACTAAAACAAAAGTCAGAATTATGAGACGGAGACTCGCAACTACTAAAACAAAAGTCAGAATTATGAGACGGAGGCTCGCAACTACTAAAACAAAAGTCAGAATTATGAGACAGAGACTCGCAACTACTAAAACAAAAGTCAGAATTGTGAGACGGAGACTCGCAACTACTAAAACAAAAGTCAGAATTGTAAGACGGAGACTCGCAACTACTAAAACAAAAGTCAGAATTATGAGACGGAGACTCGCAACTACTAAAACAAAAGTCAGAATTATGAGACGGAGACTCGCAACTACTAAAACAAAAGTCAGAATTATGAGACGGAGGCTCGCAACTACTAAAACAAAAGTCAGAATTATGAGACAGAGACTCGCAACTACTAAAACAAAAGTCAGAATTGTGAGACGGAGACTCACAACTACTAAAACAAAAGTCAGAATTGTAAGACGGAGACTCGCAACTACTAAAACAAAAGTCAGAATTATGAGACGGAGACTCGCAACTACTAAAACAAAAGTCAGAATTATGAGATGGAGAATCGCAACTACTAAAACAAAAGTCACAATTATGAGACGGAGACTCGCAACTACTAAAACAAAGTCAGAATTATGAGACGGAGACTCGCAACTACTAAAACAAAAGTCAGAATTATGAGATGGAGAATCGCAACTACTAAAACAAAAGTCAGAATTATAAGACGGAGACTCGCAACTACTAAAACAAAGTCAGAATTGTGAGATGGAGACTCGCAACTACTAAAACAAAGTCAGAATTATGAGACGGAGACTCGCAACTACTAAAACAAAAGTCAGAATTATGAGACGGAGGCTCGCAACTACTAAAACAAAAGTCACAATTATGAGACGGAGACTCGCAACTACTAAAACAAAAGTCAGAATTATGAGATGGAGAATCGCAACTACTAAAGCAAAAGTCAGAATTGTGAGACGGAGACCCGCAACTACTAAAGCAAAAGTCAGAATTATGAGACGAAGACTCGCAACTACTAAAACAAAAGTCAGAATTATGAGACGGAGACTCGCAACTACTAAAACAAAAGTCAGAATTGTGAGACGGAGACTCGCAACTACTAAAACAAAAGTCAGAATTATGAGACGGAGGCTCGCAACTACTAAAACAAAAGTCAGAATTATGAGACGAAGACTCGCAACTACTAAAACAAAAGTCAGAATTATGAGACGGAGACTCGCAACTACTAAAACAAAAGTCAGAATTATGAGACGGAGACTCGCAACTACTAAAACAAAAGTCAGAATTATGAGACGGAGACTCGCAACTACTAAAACAAAAGTCAGAATTGTGAGACGGAGACTCGCAACTACTAAAACAAAAGTCAGAATTATGAGATGGAGAATCGCAACTACTAAAACAAAAGTCAGAATTATGAGACGGAGACTCGCAACTACTAAAACAAAAGTCAGAATTATGAGATGGAGAATCGCAACTACTAAAACAAAAGTCACAATTATGAGACGGAGACTCGCAACTACTAAAACAAAGTCAGAATTATGAGACGGAGACTCGCAACTACTAAAACAAAAGTCAGAATTATGAGATGGAGAATCGCAACTACTAAAACAAAAGTCAGAATTATAAGACGGAGACTCGCAACTACTAAAACAAAGTCAGAATTGTGAGATGGAGACTCGCAACTACTAAAACAAAGTCAGAATTATGAGACGGAGACTCGCAACTACTAAAACAAAAGTCAGAATTATGAGATGGAGAATCGCAACTACTAAAACAAAAGTCAGAATTATGAGACGGAGACTCGCAACTACTAAAACAAAAGTCAGAATTATGAGACGGAGGCTCGCAACTACTAAAACAAAAGTCACAATTATGAGACGGAGACTCGCAACTACTAAAACAAAAGTCAGAATTATGAGATGGAGAATCGCAACTACTAAAGCAAAAGTCAGAATTGTGAGACGGAGACTCGCAACTACTAAAACAAAAGTCAGAATTATGAGACGGAGACTCGCAACTACTAAAACAAAAGTCAGAATTATGAGACGGAGACTCGCAACTACTAAAACAAAAGTCAGAATTGTGAGACGGAGACTCGCAACTACTAAAACAAAAGTCAGAATTATGAGACGGAGACTCGCAACTACTAAAACAAAAGTCAGAATTATGAGACGGAGACTCGCAACTACTAAAACAAAAGTCAGAATTGTGAGACAGAGACTCGCAACTACTAAAACAAAAGTCAGAATTATGAGATGGAGACTCGCAACTACTAAAACAAAAGTCAGAATTATGAGATGGAGACTCGCAACTACTAAAACAAAAGTCAGAATTATGAGACGGAGACTCGCAACTACTAAAACAAAAGTCAGAATTATGAGATGGAGACTCGCAACTACTAAAACAAAAGTCAGAATTATGAGACGGAGACTCGCAACTACTAAAACAAAAGTCAGAATTATGAGATGGAGACTCGCAACTACTAAAACAAAAGTCAGAATTATGAGACGGAGACTCGCAACTACTAAAACAAAAGTCAGAATTATGAGATGGAGCCTCTGGATATCTTTTCAGTGTAAAGTGCTTTGAGAATGAAGTTTTAAAGGCTCTGTTTAAAAATATACATTATCATTTACTAGGGGTGTGACAAGATCTCGTATGACGAGATCTCGCAAAATTAAATCGGGGCGAGATTTCTCATCGAGGTGAAA
The DNA here is from genome assembly GCA_903798195.1 of Danio kyathit. Lineage (NCBI taxonomy): Eukaryota > Metazoa > Chordata > Actinopteri > Cypriniformes > Danionidae > Danio > Danio kyathit. The sequence goes on from LR812520.1 coordinate 71,095,969, forward strand.
ATTGTCTCGTGAGTTGTGATGTTATGATGGAGCGTGAGGGTGAAATTAGCACTGACGATTGGAGGCAGGATTGGATTTGATCTGCAAATAAAGTGCTTTGCACACACCTGGCAACCCAGGCTGGCCTCAGAGTTGCGCTTGTCACTCGGTTGAGTGGGCGGGTGTGACGTAACCACTTTTTTCACCGAAGTTCAGCAGGTGCCGCATCTAACATAGGCTACAACTACAGCCTCAAACATTATGGTTCGTATCCATGCAATGGAATAGCACTTCAGATATGCTGAAAGGCATAATTGTCGTAAACACAAATGGAAATAAGACGTAGAGTATTCCTATTTTAGTTGCATTATTGAAGTGCAGATATGTAAACGCCGTAATCAAACTATTAACACTGTGAAGGACTTTTAGCCGCATTTTGCGACAGGACCTACACACCTAGCGAGTCAGTAAAGCACCACAAACGCACACATCTCTAAGCGCTTGCAAACAAACACACACACTCACTGAATAAACTCCTGGAGACTCATCGTCACATCATCATCACGGAACACGTTTATGCTGTCCGGGAATTTTTTTTTCATTTTGCGTGCGGTATCAAACTCCATTAAAACAACTCTCCTATCAGTCTTTCATATTCGCATGATCACATCCAGTAGCTCAGAGTGAGTCACGGGGCCTGAATGAAATCTTGCTAAATGAAAGAGAAACTCATTTATTAAATTAAAAATGAATTGCAAAAAATTACATATATTTTTTAAGTTCAGTGTGTGGAAATAAGTTCGATATATCATGTGAAATTGTACAGGGGAGAAGCCAGTCAGTAGAGTTTATAGCTAAATATTTAGCCGTGTTTGCATGTGCTTTATGACATAGGATTCATTTAAATAGAAATAAAATACCATTCATTACAATGTTTTTAAAAAGCACCTAAATTGTTTTGTATTTTGTGATTTATTTATTTTTTTCTAGTTGAATAAAAAACTATTTTCCATTCATATATTAGCAAATATTTTGCTAATATTTAAAGAGCCCCTATTATTCATTAAATAGGGTCATATTTTGGTTGTAAGGGTCTCCAACAACAGTCTAATATGCACACAAGGTCAAAAACACTTTCATGGTCTTTTAATATGCATTTATTTTTACCTAATTTTCCCAGCGACTCCCATATGAATCGTTCAGCCATTCATTTGTTCCCAAACCCCTCCTTAGAGCGAAGCTAATCTGCGCTGATTGGACCAATGACAGCCTGTTGCGATTAGTCGACACTGACATCCTTCAGCACGAGACAGAGGGAAATGCCCAGCACAGCTTATCAACAATATAGTAGTCAGAGTGCATACACGCTTCATATTAGTGTAAGCAAGGCGTGGATTTCGGCAGTGGGTGAATGTAAATACAGATGATGGACTTGAAAATACTGACGACTAACTATTTTATTGAGCAACAACTCCAAGAACTGGGGAGGAGATCGACACGCGTCTCCTAGCCCATCACACTCTACCTCAGTGTTGCCAGATGTAGCTGACTGATTCCAGTAGGGGTGTCAAAATTAATCGTTTCTTCGGTGCACCGCGATGCAGATGGGGACAATTCGATATCGGTTCAGTAATAATCATAACCGGTTATTACGCACTGACGTCATTTATCCCCTATGCGCGATGTCGCGGTAGAATACTATAGCGAAGTAGGCGAGGGTGAGTAAATAAAAACACTCCTACTACTTAAAAAGCAAATCTTTCACAGACACTGCCCCTCTCTCTCTATCTCTCTCTCCCACACACACACACAAACTTTGAGCATTTGACCCATTGGCATGTTCGTGAGGTAAAGTTTCCTCTCCTCTCGGTGTCGGCTGTTAAACAGATACTTGTGGATCCAGACACAAGCGTGCCTGTGGTGCGAGTTTATTGTATTGTATTTATTCTATTACGGATTACCTGATTATGTATTATGCACATATAGACTGAAGCAGGTCGCACGCCAGAAGCGACGCGCCGCGCAGCGCCACGCATTTCAGAAATTCTGAATGCACCCAGCCACGACTCAGGACACTGTTCATAATTCTGCCGCGCCACAGAGCGCCATCTGATTAGTTTCGTTTTAAATAGCCTGCAAATGTGCTCGTCTGATGTGCGATACTTTCAACTGTCATGTGCGCGCCGTGTCACGGCACTGAGCGGCGCAGCCGGTGTGTGACGGCCTTGACCCGCGGCTGATTTTCCCGCGTCACTCATGTGGGGCTTTCGTTTCTAATCGCAGCCCTTTCTGTTGAGCCGAGCGGGTGAAGACAATGACCAAACATAGGGGTGTAAGAACTTGCCAGCGCTCAAAAAGCAAGCGGGATCATATTTACATTAGTTTATTTGTTATGAATGCTCGTGCTGTCTTCTGTGCATGTATTGGATTCACAAAGAGTGTTTTTTTTTTTTCTTTTTTGAGCAGGTAAAATTAAAGGTACAGTTCATTTATATTACTGCTTGTATTAAAAGACAAAATTGTATTACAAATAATAGGCCTATATAAATATAAACCTATTCATAGGTTTTAATAAAAAAAAAATTTTCTTGTATTGTAAAGAAAAAATCTAATTATGTATGGAAAGCATCGTCAATGCACCGAGATATCGAATTGAACCGAATCGATGACATGATAATCGTAACCGAACCGAACCGTGAAACCAGTGTAGGTTCACACCCCTAGATTCCAGCCCAAAAACTATCCAAAACTTGCCAAAATGCAAAAAAAAACCCGCCCACTCATCTGGAAAACATCTGTGACAGTCGCGAAAACACGATAAGTGTTTATACCCGCACAATCACGTTAAAAACAGTCCAATTGTGCGGGAAACCGCCCAATCTGGCAACACTGCTCTACCTGCTCTTTTTTCACAAACACACACACACACATTACCCTCCTCCTCAGAGGACACAACACACAAATAAAAGTCCTTAACAGAAACATTCAAAGACAGAATACAAAGAATGTATATTAAAGAAACAACTTCACATTAGTTACTAACACCACAGAACACAGTACCCGGTTCTCACCAGTGTTATCAGGTCCATAGAATAGTAAGGGCGGCGTCCGCGAACTCCCTCGGTTCTCCCATTCATCCGCGATTCGTACCCCCTCCCTCCCGGTCCTCACTTTCCCCCAGTCTCCCGGATTTTTTGTGTGTGCATGAGTGCATTAAAGCAGTGCAGTTAAACACCAGCATATTGCTCTGTTATTAACAATAACACACATTCAGTATTGATCCACACAGCGGCAAAAGCTGAACTATTCTGAACCTTGACCGCCGCACGTGTGTAAGAACAGCTGACGGTAGCCATAGCAATGACAAACGACAGGATTGCAAGCTCACAAACACGTTTAAATCCACAAAGTAAGCGGCACGCGTCGCGTTTTTAGCATGGTTTTAGTCGTGATATAAATATTATATGTTCTCAGGGCTTACCTGTACTCTGCTTTGCCCAACGATCACCAACCCTCATTACAAAATGGAGGAAGAAACTAATCCATGAGCTGTGTATTGATAGTTCCTGTGGAGCTCTGTCAAAGTCTCATACATTAGTAGTTTTTTCTGATCCTTCCTTTGTCAACAACCGACTCTTCACAGCTTCATCTTTGGGTAGAGAATATAACACGAACTTTCCCTCAAACTTCCAATAATATCCAGCTAAGCACAGCGTCTTCATGACTCCAGGATCTGTTTATCTTCCTCTTTGTCTTTGCTGCTGTGTTAGTGGGCGGAACCGCAGGTTTAAATTTTGCCAGGTTTGCGAGTAATTGGGCGGGGCTTATGTTTCGTATCCACATCACGCCGAAACAGCTAAAGACTCGTTATCAAGACGATTCAATCGAGCCACTATGAGTCGACTCTTTTATAGATGAATCAATAGTTTTAAACAATGTCCACTTTCAGATTTAAGCTTTAGCTGGATATTTCACTTCACTTAGAGCTGTTACACACTACATGGAAGGTCATTTTCAAAAACCCATAATAGGGGCTCTTTAAAATTATATATAAAAAGATTATTTTTAGTGCTGGGCCGTTATCGGCGTTAATGTGCTGCATTAACGCGAGACTCTTATCGCGCAATAAAAAAAATATCGCCGTTAATCTATTCTCAAAGTTGGGTTGGGAGCTGGGTCTATTTTACGCAAACTATGGTGATTTTCACCTTGATATATTAGCGCGGATGTATACCTGACCGGTGAGCCATCTGCCCTTCTGAATCAAATCAGCAGGATGCCTGACTCTAACTGCAGTTGAGCAGTTTCACTTTAACTCACGAACATTTCATTGATTCCTTCGTGACAAACTAGGGTATTAGACGCAAATACGGAGTAAGGACTGGTGAGAGAGTTATGGAATTTAATAACGCACGCCAAATGGTAAGAAAAAAACATCCGCATTTCGCGATGTGTGTGTTTGTGTATGTGTGTGTGCGGTCCTTTAGTGACAGCCGCGTGTGGATGTTGTTGGAAAATATGGCGAAAGGTCCTAAAGACCGCGGCGTTTACTTCAATAATGCCACTAATATCTGCAAACTTCTTAATTCCTTTTCTGTTTAGTTCAGTTAAGACTTTTTTCAGATTAAGGTAATCAAAAATCGCAGTTTGGAGCTTATGTAGGCCTACAGTTCAACATTGATGTTTAACTTAATAAACAGTTAGTAAACACAAGTACATCTTATTGAACATCAACAGTTTCTCAAGCAGTTTGTGATGCATTTTGGAAACAGGAGATGAGCCCCTGGTCTAATGCGACACCCGGCTTAAGAAACCTGTTCTCAAAGACATATTATTTGGGTAACACACATATTCTGAATGTTTTTGGCAGAATTCAAATGAGTCATTTTAATCTAGATTAATCTAGATTAATTTCGAGATTAATCTAGATTAATCTAGATTTAAAAAATTAATCTATACCCACCTATAATTATTTTCCATTCACATAGGCTATTAGCAAAATATTTAGCAGTGTTTGCATGTCCATTACTGCTTATAATTAATTAAAATAGAAGTAAAATAGCATTCATTTAAAGAAAGCACCTAAGTAGTTTTGCGATTTGGTTTTTTTTCCCAGTTGAATAAAAGACTTTTCATATATTTCATCATTGAGGATTTCTTAAAAATAGTGTACAAATCTTGTCTCGTTCTCGTGAACCCAATCTCGTATCTCGTCTCGTCTCGTCTCGTAGGCATCTCATCACACCCCTATCATTTACAGAACTATAAGAGAAGTTTCTGAATTTCTAAATGTGAAGTTTAAGAAAATACAATCTGAATTGAGAGATGTGAATTCAGAAAATACAAGAAAACATCTGAATTGCAAGACGGAAACCTGCAATTATGAGGAAAAAAAGTTTCTAAATTGCTAGACAAACTCAGAGTTACAAAACAAAAGTCAGAATTATGAGACGGAGACTCGTAACTACAAAAACAAAAAGTCAGAATTGCAAGATTAAAGCACAGAACTTTAAGACAAATCTCTGAATTTATAAATGTAAATTCAAAAATGCAAGAAAATCAGAATTGTGAGGTGCATAGACTGTAAAAAATATGGACGTAGTGTCCGTGACGTCACCCATAGGTTTCTGAACACTGCAAAAGAAGCCACAAGTAGGCGCGGCCAACCGTCGCCATTTTGTTAGCGCGTCATCACACCAAACGCGGCATACCAAATAAGGGCAAAGAGGCGGAGAGTGAGCGGAGCTACAGACACATGCTGGATTCTCAGCATTTTGGTTAGACGTGGCTTAAAACAGACTTATTACTTTGGGAGAACGCTTAATACTTCATTACCTGTGACTCGTTTGTGTTCTGACCACACGTGCTTGGTTGTACACTATATCAATAAAGTGTTTAGACTTTTAAAAACACTGTTGTAACACATTGAGCCACTAAACATTGTTCTTATGACGTTTTTCGACAGGAGGAAAACGCGAATTACTATCAAACACTTCAGATATAGTCTGTGTTAGTAAATGCAAGGCTGTTTATAAAATACAGCACTAACACTGTATGACAACGCTTCAGATGACTGTTTTATAGCCTACAACTAATCAATCTGTCAGATTCTGGAGTGCAATACTGGTCTAAAGAACATTTAAATGATAAATGATCTTAAATAAAACAGACACATTTATAGAGATGGTATAGAAGTATATAATTTCTCTCACCTGTGAAATGGAGGCAACTTGAACGGTTTGTGAGCACAATTAAATCCACACAGCATGCCATATCATCTGATAATTGCAGGAAATAATTCCAAAAGGCAAATGACGGTGTAAAGAAACATTAACCAAAACAAAAACGATGTATATGCCGAGCTCAGCGGCTAATTAGCCAGAATCAGCTGAGGTGACGAGACAGCGACCATCGAGGGCTAGCTGTCACTCAAGTGGCCACGCCCTTAATTATGCAAACTTAATATAACCTAATAAAAACGAAACGGATGAGTTATAAAAAAATTCACCCCCTCACAGTTGTCATGAAGGGTAATCATAGCTATATGCACCAAAGCCATCGTTTGTACCAGGCTGTAAACATGTTTTTATCAGCTGTAAAAATGGCCAATATATCAATGCAGAAAGAAAGCCCTTGGACTTCCTGGAGCCAGCCCCCCAGGCGAGTCGATGAATTGCAGTTTTAGTTACTTCCGTATTGGCTTCCCGAGGGAGAGCGGGAGGTTGCCGCTTGGGTGCAACATGACAATTATAAGCAGAGATGTATAAAGTACTAGAGACCCAGACTTAAGTAAAAGTACAAGTGCTCTATCAAAAAAGTGACTTGAGTAGAAGCTGAAGTGCTCTTTAAGTACAATACTTAAGTGGAAGTACTAAAGTATTCAACATTTTTTGTACTTAAGTATTGCAAGTAGTTTATTTAAAAATTTACTACTCAAGTACTGAAAGTAAAAGTACAAGTATTGCGTTATGTAGTTATTTTTTAAAAAGCAGTCAAAAGACATTGTTTTGGGGCACAGGATTAAGCAGAACAAAAAGAACCATGGTTTACGATTTACGTATAATATAAATAAATAAATATATATATATATGATGGGTCTAAAACAGCATTCAGCGTGACACCCTTTATGATAGACAGTTAACGTTATGTGAACATTGCAGCATGATATGAACCGCGGGTAGCTAACGGTAGTTAACTTATCTAGCTCTTATGGATAGCTCAAACTGCTGTTTTGTGTATTATATTATCTTTAACTTGACATGTTTCTTCAAATCTGACGGTAGAGTATGCACTTCATTCTACAGTATATGAACTGTCTTTCACTCCGACAAATGGAAACATTGGCTCTAAATAGGGTCACGGGTGGTCTTTTTCCTCATCGCCACAAACAGTTGAAAGTGAAGGAGTTGAAGGTGGAATTTCTGGGTTTTCCATGTCTAAAACAAACTAAAGTGCTCTCAATGCAGGCAGGCAGCGCTGTCTTCTTTGATCGTCTGATCAATGAATGATTGATTCGTAACATTTTTATAATTGTAACGAGTAACTATGCAACACATAAAAAATCTACTGGAGTAAAAGTATTAAGCTCATCGAAAATATGTACTGAAGTAAAAGTGGAAGTAGGAGGAAAAAAAACAATAGTCCAGTAGAGTACAGATACAGACTTTTAGTACTTAAGTACAGTAGTGAAGTAGTTCTACTTCGTTACTATACATCTCTGATTATAAGACAATATACAAGATTTAAACGTGATTTTCAGGAAGATTACCCACAGTCCACAATGTTTCTTGTATTATTGAATGTCCAGCCTATAACACTAATCTGCTTCTGTCTGCAGTTATGAATTCATGCGCAAAAACCTGGTCTACTACCGCACAGAAATCCATCGGCTGACGGGCAAGGTGAGAGGACACATATCAATAAATACAACAGATATCTGGAGAAGTTCAATATATTGTTTACCCTTAAAGAAGACCTAATTTGGCTCTTTTTAATACCGCTTAAAAGCTTTGATCCTAATTGAGGAGTTTTGGTGTATGTCGCTTTAAATTCAAATGAGATTGTGCTCTTTTCAGAAGAGGGTGGAGCTACAGACGCCTGTGCATCAGCATAGCAACAGATGTAAAACAGCAGTGTGTGTGTTGTCAGTGCTGGTCAGGTGTGCATGTGTGCTTCAGTGTGAGTGTGTGCTTCATGTTTCAGTCAGTCTATGTCGCTCCTGTCGCTGTTCATTTGTGCTTCATCTAAAACTACACATCTACAGGGAGTGCAGAATTATTAGGCAAGTTGTATTTTTGAGGATTCATTTTATTATTGAACAACAACCATGTTCTCAATGAACCCAAAACACTGATTAATATCAAAGCTGAATATTTTTGGAAGTAGTTTTTAGTTTGTTTTTAGTTTGAGCTATTTTAGGAGGATATCTGTGTGTGCAGGTGACTATTACTGTGCAGAATTATTAGGCAACTTAACAAAAAACAAATATATCCCCATTTCAATGATTTATTTTCACCAGTGAAACCAATATAACATCTCAACATTCACAAATATACATTTCTGACATTCAAAAACAAAACAAAAACAAATCAGTGACCAATATAGCCACCTTTCTCTGCAAGGACACTCAAAAGCCTGCCATCCATGGATTCTGTCAGTGTTTTGATCTGTTCACCATCAACATTGCGTGCAGCAGCAACCACAGCCTCCCAGACACTGTTCAGAGAGGTGTACTGTTTTCCCTCCTTGTAAATCTCATATTTGATGATGGACCACAGGTTCTCTATGGGGTTCAGCTCAGGTGAACAAGGAGGCCATGTCATTAGTTTTTCTTCTTTCTTTCTTGCCAGCCACGCTGTGGAGTACTTGGACGTGTGTGATGGAGCATTGTCCTGCATGAAAATCATGTTTTTCTTGAAGGATGCAGACTTCTTCCTGTACCACTGCTTGAAGGTGTCTTCCAGAAACTGGCAGTAGGACTGGGAGTTGAGCTTGACTCCATCCTCAACCCGAAAAGGCCCCACAAGCTCATCTTTGATGATACCAGCCCAAACCAGTTCTCCACCTCCACCTTGCTGGCGTCTGAGTCGGACTGGAGCTCTCTGCCCTTTACCGATCCAGCCACGGGCCCATCAAGACTCACTCTCATTTCATCAGTCCATAAAACCTTAGAAAAATCAGTCTTGAGATATTTCTTGGCCCAGTCTTGACGTTTCAGCTTGTGTGTCTTGTTCAGTGGTGGTGGTTTTTCAGCCTTTCTTACCTTGGCCATGTCTCTGAGTATTGCACACCTTGTGCTTTTGGGCACTCCAGTGATGTTGCAGCTCTGAAATATGGCAAAACTGGTGGCAAGTGGCATCTTGGCAGCGGCACGCTTGACTTTTCTCAGTTCATGGGCAGTTATTTTGCGCATTGGGTTTTCCTCACGCTTCTTGCGACCCTGTTGACTATTTTGAATGAAACGCTTGATTGTTGGATGATCACGCTTCAGAAGCTTGGCTATTTTAAGAGTGCTGCATCCCTCTGCAAGATATCTCACTATTTTTGACTTTTCGGAGCCTGTCAAGTCCTTCTTTTGACCCATTTTGCCAAAGGAAAGGAAGTTGCCTAATAATTATGCACACCTGATATAGGGTGTTGATGTCATTAGACCACACCCCTTCTCATTACAGAGATGCACATCACCTAATATGCTTAATTGGTAGTAGGCTTTCGAGCCTATACAGCTTGGAGTAAGACAACATGCATAAAGAGGACGATGTGCTCAAAATACTCATTTGCCTAATAATTCTGCACTGCCTGTATAAACGGCCTCGCCCAAGTAAAGTCTATGTGTGGGAAGCACTTCAATCTTTCGCTATGCTGACACACAGGCATTTGTAGCTCCGCCCTCTTTTAAAAAGATTACAATCTAATTGAATTTAAAGCGACAGTCACCAAAACACCACAATTAGGATCAAAGCCTGAAAGGGTCAGTTTCAGAGAGTTAGAGAACATTATCTGTGTGCTAATTACAGCTCAAACTGAAACACACACACTCTAGAGACACCAGAGATGCATTTACATGTTGTAAAAAGCTGCATAATAGGTTTCCTTCAATGTAATGACTGCTGATCTCCTGCAGGATCCACTGGAGCAGTATGGGATATCAGACGAAACCCGCTTTCAGGTCAACAGCGCTCTTCCTCCTCTCCCTCCTCCTCCTCCCACATAAACATCTGCATTTATATAGCTGTTCTTGCTTTCAGAGAGTCTTCTATTCATATCCATCACTGTTCGTTCTGCAGTCTTTAACTTTGTCTTTAATGTGGGTGAATATGTGCTGTTATTACTGTAGTGAATGTCTGCTGAGTTTGAGCCAATTAAACGTCATTCCTGATATTAAGATCACTGTTAACGTAAACGAACGTCAGGTTTTAAAACTCATTTCAACACCTTTATTGCCTTTAATAACTAGGATGTTATAAAGGTTATGGTTTTATGCATGCACACATTAGGAAGCTTCACCTTAAGTGCACTCTACAGGGTTTGTAGCATCCAGATTTGATTTGATTTTAAGCACTGTGGCCTTACTGGAGGTTTTACAGTAAAACAATATGTATATTTGCTTTTATTTTATGTCTCTGAAGCTGTGTAGTGTTTTTATTTCATGTCAAAAAACGAAATTATATTCTGCAAAATAAGTCTATCTGGAGTATTAAATATTTAATGGTATAAATAATTGTGTATATAAAGGATACACTATTATAAGTTTGGGGTCAGTAAGATTTTTTGAAAATAAGCTTTTTTTTCTCAACGTGGCTGCATTTATTTGATCAAAAATACTGTAAAATTTGGAAATGCTTTGGTGATTTTTTTTTATTATATTATTATTTAAATTATATTATTATTTTTTAATTAAATGTATATTAATATTTATTTATTTCTGTGATTTAAAGCTAATTTTCCAGCATTATTATTCCAGTCTTTAGTGTCACATGATTCTTTAGAAATCAGTATAGTATGATGATTTAATAATCAGAAAAAAAAAAAACATTTATAATTATCATCATCAGTGTTGAAGTCTGTTGTGCTGCTTCATATTTTTGTGTAATCTATTGTTTTTAAAAGGGAAAAAATAGATGTTTATTACGGCATAAATATTAGTTTGTACAACAAAACCCTCTCAAAATTAAAAATTAAATTAAAAAGATATTATAAAACAACAATAAATTAATGATTCAACTTTATTTGATTAAAATACAGTAATTTTTTTAAAATGTTATTACAGTTTTAAATAGCTTTTTTATTAAATGTAGATTATTATTATTATTATTATGTGATATAAAGCTGATTTTCCAGCATTAATATTCCAGTCTTTCATGTCACAATCCTTCAGAGATCAGTATATGATGATTTAATAATCAGAAAAAACATTTATAATTATCATCATCAGTGTTCAAATCTGTTGTGCTGCTTCATATTTTTCATATTTATATTGTTTTTAATAGGAAGTTAATTACAGCATAAATATTAATTCATACAACAAAACCCTGTCAAAATGAAAAGTTAAATAGAAAAAACATTATAAAACAACAATAAATTAATGATTCAATTTAGTTTGATTAAAATACAGTAATTTGTTTTATGTTATTACAGTTTCAAATAACAATTTTTATTAAATGTAGATTATTATTATTATGTGATATAAAGCTGATTTTTCAGCATTAATATTACAGTCTTTCATGTCACAATCCTTCAGAGATCAGTATAATATGATTTAATAATAAGAAAAAAACATTTATAATTATCATCATCAGTGTTCAAATCTGTTGTGCTGCTTTATATTTTTGTGTAATCTATTGTTTTTAATAGGGATAAAATGGATATTAATTACAGCATAAATATTAATTCATACAACAAAACCCTGTCAAAATTAAAAGCTAAATATAAAAAAACATTATAAAACAACAATAAATGAACGATTCAACTTTATTTGATTAAAATACAGTAATTTTTTTGTTATTACAGTTTTAAATTACTTTTTTTTTTATTAAATGTATTTTTTTGTGATATAAAGCTGATTTTCCAGCATTAATATTCCAGTCTTTCATGTCACAATCCTTCAGAGATCAGTATAGTATGATTTAATAATCAGAAAAAACATTTATAATTATCATCATCAGTGTTCAAATCTGTTGTGCTGATATTTGTGTGTACTCTGACATAATAATGCTAAAAATAATAATATATTATAACAGCAAATAAGTGACATTTCTGCCATGAAACTTGTGCGCGCAGGCTGATAGGTCACCTTATCTGCTCCTGCGTCATTAACTACACGGCACAGGAGATTGGTTGCTGTCACTTCGGCAGCCAATGAGCTTGCTCCTCATTAGTTTGAAAAGCTCTGCATCATTCTACGCTGTTTAAGTTGCGGTGCGTGTTTGGAGACCCTCCTCCACCCCAGCTCCACCTGTGTTAGATCTGCTACGGGGTTTACATGTATATTATATTTGCAGCAGCAGCGTGTTATATTCTCAGACGGCATGTCTGTGTATATATCAATCAATCAATCAAACCTTTATTTGTCACATACACTTTCATTTATGTAAGTGAACCCCCCCCCCACCTCCACCCCGACCATACACAAACATCACATTTCAGGGGAAGACAGGTCGAAGAGAGGTAGCGTTTAGAAAGAGGAAATAGATACATGGAGAGAGAGAGAGGCAAAAAAAAAAAAACTCCCTCTAAGATTGCTCTTGAATTAGGGCAGTGTGAGATCAGGGAGAAAAAAAAAGCCCCAGCAGCCAAGCACATAAACACATAGACATAGACATAACATTGCAACAGGGGATGTGGATTTAGTCCGGTGAGGGCGGGCAGACATCTGGTCCTGCAGCCAGGTCACAGACCCGCCTACCCACTCCAGTGGGTGAAAGCACACGAAGGTGTGTGATAGTCTATCTGTAGCTGTGTATGTGTGTGTAAGCCTGTAGAGTCCAACAGGTGTTCTATATACTGACAGTAGCAGCTCTCGGTACTTGCTCCGCCATAATAATCAAGCAGCAGCATAGCAGATCTATATTGCCATATACATATTCATTACCATACTAAATCCCGAGAGTGTTCATGGCAAAAATGCTGGTATTTTGAACTTGTTTTCATCAAAAAGTCCTTAAAAGTAATATAAATATATATAAAATATATCAGTTTAACAATTCTATGAAGAACAAAAATGTTTTGATTGTAAGAATAATTAATGATTTTGTATTGATAATTATTTATCGTAAATGAAACAGCAAATCATTATATTAGATAATATATACATATTTATATTAAGTTTTATATACAGTTGAAGTCAGAATTATTCGCCCTCCTTTGATTTTCTTTTTCTTTTTTAAATATTTCCCAAATGATGTTTAACAGACCAAGGAAATTTTCACAGTATTTCCTATAATATTTTTTCTTCTGGAGAAAGTCTTATTTGTTTTATTTCACCTAGAATAAAAGCAGTTTTTAATTTTTTAAAAGCCATTTTAAGGTCAATATTATTAGCCCCTTTAAGCTATATATTTTTTCAATATTCTACAGAACAAACCATCATTATACAATAACTTGCCTAATTACCCTAACCTGCCTAGTTACCCTAATTAACCTAGTTAAGCCTTTAAATGTCACTTTAAGCTGTATAGAAGTGTCTTGAAGAATATCTAGTCTAATATTATTTACTGTCATCATGACAAAGATAAAATAAATCAGTTATTAGAGATGAGTTAATAAAACTATTATGATTAGAAATGAATCATAGTTAAACAGAAATTGGGGGAAAAATAAACAGGGAGGCTAATAATTCTGACTTCAACTGTATATAATAATAATAATAACAAATATACTGAAGTATCATGTGACACTGAAAAAAGCTGCATTCAATCACAGCTATTAATGCAATTTTAATCTATACTTATTAATAAAACAGTTCAACTGTAATAATATTTCACAGTGTCAAATATATTTTACTCTATATTTGATCAAATAAATGCCCTGGTGTGCAGAATTCCAAACCTTTGACTGGTACAGAGAAAGTGTGTGTCTGCATGTTTAATTGATATTGGTATTATTATGAATATATGCGAAAGCATTACATATTTTAATGCAGAATTAAATTCCCATTATTATTTTTTTTGTCTTTTGATTTTAGTGGTGACCTGCGCATTTCATACATTCAGACCTCAGCTTGTGAGATTTAATTCAACGTAATTCAGTCATCATGAGGGAGGATTTCCGTTCAACTGTTACTCAGATTATTTGTTACAGTGCTCAGAAAGGGCCATTGAACAGTAAAACATCAGACAAAATGATAAATATTAACTTGAGCAGCTTTCATCATGGAGCTTGATTATGCCTGAAAGTGTCTGCATCTTTTAAATGTGAGATTCTTTATAGTTTTTTTAAAGAGACAGTACAACCCAAAATGAACATATCCGCATTATTTACTCAAGTGCTGGTAAACGTACTTCCATTGAACTCAAAACAAGATATTCTGAAGAATGAACATTATATCTTCTTTTGTGTTTGAAAAGTAAATGATGACAGAGTTTACATTTGCGTGTGTGTGTGTGTGTGTGTGTGTGTGTGTGTGTGTGTGTACTGTCCCTTTAAGCTTACCGTCATGCACTAGAAATTATTCCAAATGTTTTAGATTCTATAATTTATGTATGTTGCTCGTTTCCAATCTTATTTTTGTTAATAAATCTCTTTAAAAAGATCACCAACAGTCTCTACGAGTGTTTTTTTATTTTAGTTTTTTTGCTTTGATTTAAGAGCCCTCTTACGATGTTGCCGGCAGTTTTAATGTAATCATAATACAAAGATTAGCACTTTAAAATAAACAAAAAAAAAAATGTAAATATCTAGTGTAGTTTTTAGAAAGTAGTTCCGGCAGGTTTTGAGCGCATTACAGCTTCATATCACTACACTGAATGATTTGAGTAATTTCACAGCTACAACAGTCAGAAATCACAACAGGAGGAGATGTGGAGGACTCTAGTGCTACACACAGGAGATGCTTGAAGAGGACACACTCCTGACTGACGCCCCATTCACACGGGGCGTCAGCTTCAACGCTTCCCATTCACTTTGAATGGGTGACGTCAGGCGTTGCCGAACTGCATTGTGGATCCGTCGGCGCCGCTTCAGAGGCGTTGCTCGCTGCAGAAGTTGGGACATGCTCAACTTTTCAAGCGCCGACGGAAGCATCAGCCAATCAGATCGCTGTATGCAAATACACCAGCTCCAACAGTGGCCTATTGCTGACTAATTTCATTGGCTGACGCTGCTATGACGATCGCGTCAGCCCCAACTTCAGACACGCCCTCTGTCAAGCGTTGAAGCTGAAGCCTCGTGTGAATGGGGCGTAACACACTCTCAACATACAACATCTTAAAGCCGCGGTCACACTGGACTTTCCTCCTCATAGACTTCCATTCATACGCACGCGAATGCGTCAGACCGGAAACGCAGGGTCATGCGTCGAGTTTCGCAGGTTGCTGCAGTGCAAAGTTCAAGCTTGGTGAACTCTGACCTGTGAAATCGCATCACTTGAGTGCGTGAGACCAATCCAGGACCAAAACATGACCTCTCTGGACAGAAATTTAAAACATGGAGCAATCGCTCGCTTTTTTAATGTCTAATCATCTTGTTTAATCCCGCCCCCTTTCGCAGCGCCGCACGACAGAATTTCACAAGCTCAAACTCTAGTGTGACTTCGGCTTAACTTAGCTGAGGAAACACACTCACTTTCTCATTGTTAATGATTTCTTACATCAATATTGTCGACATCTTATGGTTAAAAGCTGATCTGAGAGCTTTAAAATGTTTCTCGGTGATTAGCTTGATTTATAACAAAGTTCACTCTTAATGTTGTTTACAAAGTTTTAAACTGATTTATGACATTGAAACAAAATTAATTTCTATTTTAAAGTCACACAAACTATAAAACAGGACAAAACTGATTGAGAACACTTACTGATGCTGTGCAGCTGATGCTCCTCTAGTTGTTGGATGTTGATGTCACTTCCTGGAGGGTGATGTCATTAAAGGAAGTGACTTTTGTTTGGGTTTTTAACAAAAGACTGATGATTTTGAAAAATATGTTAAGTGGAGAACCTGTAAAAGAAATCCTGTAGATCACAAATATACAAACATATACAATATTTTAATTTATATAAGTAAAAAATACTAAAGAATTTAAAGAATATGCAATAAAAATACTCAATTTACTGGTGCATTTCCACAAATAATCACACAGAAATGTAGAATAACTATACATATAGACGACATTTTCATTTAAATAAGGAAAAAACTAAAGAATATGCAATAAAAATACTCAATTTGTAGTTTAATGTTTTCAGATTTTCAAAAATGAAGACAGCGCCCCCTAGTAGATTTTCCATCTGAAACTTAAAACAAAACATACCTAAATAAAGTATTTTAGATTCAGACCGACATAGACAGCGCCCACTAGTGGATTCGTCATCAGAAACATACCCTAAGCAATGTATTTCAGATTTTCAAATATGTGTACAGCGCCCTCTAGTGGATTTGCCATCTGAAACTTAATATAAAGGGTACTCTAGGTCCTGGGTTCTCAATTCCGGTCCTCGTCCACATTTTGTATGCCTCTCTTATGCCTAGTTCACACTACAGGATTTTAACCCTGATTTGAGCCCGATTTGGAAGTTATCGAGCTCGCTGACAGATCGGGCTGTGATCGGGGAAAAATCTGCGGGTGCACGGCGCTCGGCAGTCTTTATGTGTGAACTACTGAACAACGCGTCAAAGAGGCTCGCTGAAGCGCCGCCGACACCTCGCAGACGGAAATCCAATATTTAACATGCTGAATATTCCAGAGCAGTCGGCCGACTCGACCCAATTTACTGGTGTATTTCAACAAATAATCACACAGAAATGTTGAATAACTATACATATAGACGACATTTTCATTTAAATAAGTAAAAACTTAAGAATTTAAAGAATTTGCAATAAAAATACTCAATTTGTAGTTTAATGTTTTCAGATTTTCAAAAATGAAGACAGCGCCCCCTAGCAGATTTTCCATCTGAAACTTAAAACAAAACAAACCTAAATAAAGTATTTTAGATTCAGACCGACATAGACAGCGCCCACTAGTGGATTCGTCATCAGAAACATACCCTAAGCAATGTATTTCAGATTTTCAAATATGTGTACAGCGCCCTCTAGTGGATTTGCCATCTGAAACTTAATATAAAGGGTACTCTAGGTCCTGGGTTCTCAATTCCGGTCCTCGTGACCCCCTGTCCTGCACATTTTGTATGTCTCTCTTATTTGACACACAATGATCTCCCCGTTAAGCCTTGTTTATACTCGACGCGTCCGCTAGTTCGCTTGAGTGCGCGCGGCGAATCTGACGTCATCGCGGAGTTTGCGGATGTTCGCTTTGGGTGCGCGCGACATCATTTCGGCTGGCGGTGCGCACGGCATTTTTTGAGACTCGAGCGAAGAATGCGCGCGGCGCCGCGTTTGTTGGAGTTGAATATGAACCACTTTGAAGAGATTTTGTCTGAAACAGTACGACAGCAGACATCCTTATGATCTGTGATCATCGAGATAACAAGATGACCAATAATTCTTGGCTAGAAATTGCAACAGCAGTGGGAAAGAAGGAAAGTTTCTGTTAAAAAGTTTGGAAAAACCTGAGGGATAAGTTTGATAAAGCCAAAAGAGGACATGGCAAAAGTAGAGATCCAGATACACAATTACAGAAACATGTTTATCCACCATTCACAGGTTTTACACTGATGTATATATTACACTATTGAATTTAAAACAATTTAATAGCTACAAAACTAAAATTAAGGATCAAATTATTTCTTTGATAACTGGAAAGGAATATTTGGACATATCGGTTTACAGTATACTGATGCCTGTTTTTCTAGGCTTTATTGGTGATAATGGTCAGGAATGTTGGACCATTATTACCCTTTTAGCATAAGTAGAGGACAGAAACTAGCCAGACAGTAATGTGTGAATTGTGGAGAGGGCTAAATCTAAAAAAAAACATCTGTATTTTTATTCTTGCCATAATAAAAATATATTTGTAGAACAACCCATTCTGTTGACATTGACATTTTAATAAAGTTTGATAGGTAAAACTGTCCGAGATATAAACAAAAGCAAGTGATGCATCAAAGTTTGATTAAAAAAATCTTGAATTGTTATAAAAATCTTTATAATCATTAAAATAATTTATAAAAACAATAAAAATAATTTGTTTAAAAATATTGAATGATATTAATGATGTGACGTAGTTCCGGAAACTTTTCTACTTCTCTGTTTATTTGTCTGACTTTACGGTCAGTTACTTTTGAGCGCCCCCTGTCATTTTAAAGAATATCACAAAGGCGAATGCGGCAAGTATAAAATCTCATCCGTTCGCGAGGTGCACGCGCAGTCAGCGGAGGCGCGCGATGCGGCGCCAGGCGAAAGTATAAATCCAGCTTTAACGAGTGGATGATCTGAACCAGCTGTGTTAAGTAAAAAAAACATACAAAATGTGCAGGGCGGGGGGTCACGAGGACCGGAATTGAGAACCTAGGTAACATATTTTACGTTTTGCATAAAACAGACTGACGCTTGTGTTTCTAATGAGCCTTGGTTGGATTTTCAAGTATTTTCGCCCATGATCTTTTTTCTACAGTGTGCATGAGGGCGAGTGAATGAAGTGTTATGTTTGTGTAAATGTGTCTTTAAAGGTCCCATGAAGTGCTTTGAAATGTGCATTTAGCCGGCAGCTAGCTCTCTGCAACTCTCACATGGTCGCCCACTGAAGCTAAGCAGGGCTGCGCCCGGTCAGTACCTGGATGGGAGACCACATGGGAAAGCTAGGTTGCTGCCGGAAGTGGTGTTAGTGAGGCCAGCAGGGGGCGCTCAACCTGCGGTCTGTGTGAGTACTAATGCCCCAGTATAGTGACGGGGACTCTATACTGCTCAGTGAGCGCCGTCTTTCGGATGAGACGTTAAACCGAGGTCCTGACTCTTTGTGGTCATTAAAAATCCCAGGATGTCCTTCGTAAAAGAGTAGGGGTTTAACCCCGGCTACCTGGCCAAATCTGCCCACTGGTGTCTGTCCATCATGGCCTCCTAACCATCCCCATATCATAATTGGCTTCATCACTCTGTCTCCTCTCCACCAATCAGCTGGTGTGTGGTGTGCGGTCTGGCGTAAAATGGCTGCCGTCGCGTCATCCAGGTGGTGGATGATGAGATCCCCCCCCCCTATGTGTAAAGCACTTTGAGTACCCAGAAAAGCGCTATATAAATGTAAGGAATTATTATTATTATTTTTTTTTTTTTTTTCAATGTTTGACGTAATCTCAACTGAAACATGAAAAGAGGGGCGTGACGTAAAGTAGCTCCTCCCCTTTAAAAAACCGCCAATAACATTGTGCTTTCTTCACAGCTCTGCCAGTAAGAGTGGTTGAGTGGCATCAAATGAACAGCAAAAGAGAAGAAGGGGGCGGGGCATGTCAGACACTAGAGAGCATGTGATTGGTCAGAAGATTTGATGTGAAACTGAAGTATGAATCACTGATCAATTTAGGCGGAAAAGACAAACTGCAAACTTCGGATGTTTATATCAGGTTTATATTTTCTGCATGTGAACACTGGAATTTAGATATCCTTAAGACTAACAGACTGAAAATATAATGTTTTATTTTCATTTCACCTGTAAGAGCTCCAGGCATTCTTTGTGTGTGTAACGTGCTGCCTGTAACACACACCCTGCTGAATTATTGATTTATAAGTTTAATAAGTGATGTCAGTGTGTGTGTGTTTCACTTCTGCAGCCCATGAGAAAGACAACAGCCTGACATTTACACTTCATTTCTCAGATCTGCAATCACTAAACTCAAAACATCACATTTTACTGTACAGTCTGAGACCAAAATATGTAAGCCTGTTTCCTATGCTGGATAATATATATACGGTTGAAGTCAAAATTATTCGCCATCCTGTGAATTTTTTTTATTTATCTATATACAGCAGGATCAGGATATTATTTATCCATATACAGCCACATCGCACTGCTATTCATGTGATATTGCGTTTATACAACAGTCCGGCGGCATAATCATGTGTATGAAAAAGAAAATTAAACACGGAGAGTCTCAAAACCCTTTTGTACGAGGAACTACTTTCCTCCGCCATTCATTCACATCTGCAGCTGACGTCAGAACAGCAGAAACCGCTGCTCATTCACCAACATCACTGTAGAGCTAATGTTTGAATGATTCTCTAGCGTAATGTCTAAAGTGATGGCAAAACAGCTGATTTTGCTCACATTTAAAGATTATAAGGCTGAACAGCATGAAATGCCATCAGTCTACAGAGATTTCCCAGTATTTCTCTGTTGCAATCGGGAAATTACAATAATTAACCCCAAACAAGCCAAAGCAATGCAATCGCTACCAGAATACTGTGTTTGCAATAAGGAAAAACGCTAAACACATGCGGGCATTTCTTCTTTCTGTTTACTGAACTAGTCTGCAGTAGCGAAAACAGGAGACGCATTAGAAACAGATTGCCATCTCCGATTTTAAGACTTTAAGATGAGTCCCATCTCACACTCAACACACTACAATTATTATGGTACTATACAGTACAGCACTACAACATACAAGAGAGAGAGAGATCGACTTAAAAAGCCACTTACCTGTTTAATAATGATTTGATCCGCTGTAGTTAGAAATTACGCTGAGTTTTTCCTCTCCTGTAAAGGCTTCGTATGCGGTCTCTGTCGCCATCTTGTGGATCGACAATGTCAAACGTCTTTGGTCTGCTCAATGACAGGCTAATGGCCGCCGACACGCTGTCTTTTAGAAATTAGAAACATTTAAAAAAAGCACTATCTTTATAAATAACTGCATAGTTGCAATATAAACAACTACATTCTCGACTAAACAGCCTCAAAAGTACATTATGTTGGCCAACAGCAGGAATATTTGTCAAACTGTAGAGTGTCCTCTGCTTGTTGCTGTATGTGGGAGGAGTAATACATAGTTGAAGGGTAAAGAGGCTGAACGAGTGCTGTTATTTGCAGAATATCGCACGGCTATCAGCCAATCAGATTCAAGAACCAGACAGAACTGTTGTATGAATATATATATATATATATATATATATATATATATATATATATATATATATATATATATATATATATATATATATATATATTTACAGTTCAAAGCAGAAGTTTCCATGCACTGTATAAAACAGCACATAACCATTTAAAAAGTCAGATGTTAATGTGACTAAACTTTTCCTCTTTAGGTAAGTTAGGATGATCACATTTGTTTCTGTTCTGCTTAACAGCAGAATAATGAGAGAGAGATTTTTGGAGAAATTGTTCTAACTCTTCTTGAAAGTCAAGTTTACATACAATCAGATTATTCTGCCTCTGAAAAAGCTCAGATGATGGTGTCAAGGTTTTGGAGGTTTCTGATTGGCTAATTGACAACATTTGAGTTAATTGGAGGCACAACTGTAGAATAGTATTGAAGGAAAACCTCAAACACACTGCTTCCTTGTGTGACAACATGAGAAAATCAACAAGCCAGAATCAACAAAAAAGCCAGATTACAATTTGTTAAATTACACTGGGAAACAGACGAATGTTTGGAGACATGTCCTGTGGTCTGATGGAGCTAAGATTGAACTGTTTGGCCATAATGACCAGTGTTACATTTGGAGGACAAAAGGGGAAAGCTTACAAGCCTAGGAACACCATCCCAATTGTGAAGTATGGCGGCGGCAGCATCATGTTGTGGGGCTGTTTTGCTGCAGGAGGGACTGGTCCACTTCACAGCATAGATGACATCATGAAGAAAGAACATTACGTAGAAATACTGAAGCAACATCTCAAGACATGAGCCAGGAAATTAAAACTTGGCCACAAATGGGTTTTCCAAACAGACCATGACCCTAAGCATACTGCCAAATTAGTTCAAATGTGCTTTAAGGACAACAGAGGGAATGTTTTGGAGTGGCCATCACAAAGCCCTGAGCTCAATCCTATAGAAAATGTGTGGGCAGAGTTTAAAAAGCTTGTGCGAGCAATACAGCCTACAAATCTGACTCAGTTACACCAATTCTGTCAGGAGGGATGGGCCAAAATTCCTGCAAACTATTGTGAGAAGCTTGTGGAAGGAGACCCAAAACATCTGACCAAAGTTATACAGTTTAAAAGCAAAGCTAAAAAATACCAAGGAAATGTGTGTAAACTTTTGACTCTCTAGAAATGAATAAAAAAAATTCTCAAAAAAAAAAAAATTCTCTAATTATTCTGGCATTTAGCAAATGTAAATGATTTAGGTAATCCTAACGGACCTAAAATAGTAAACATTTAGTGTGATTTACCATCAGACATTTTAAAAAATGGTTCCTTTTTTTAAAGTGTATGTAAACTTCTGGTTTCAACTGTATATATATACACATAATCATTCATGCATACATACACACGGGGGTGCTAATAATGACTTCAACTGTATACATTTTTTAAATGCAACCTTATATCTGGAAATTCCAACTTTATTTCAGGAAATTCATGCTGGAGTTATTTTAGGATTTATTTAAACTTTTTGACATTTCACAAACATAAACAGTACCATTAACAACAACAGACAACAAAAAGAGAGGAAAAAACAAAGATAGAAAATACAAATTGTGAATGTGCACACGTAGGTACATCTAAAGCCTGATTTATACTTCTGCGTCAAGTGATCGACGTGACCCACGGCACCAGCCTTGCACGTAGTTGTGCATTTCTGAATACTGAATACTTCTGTGTGCTGTTTGTGTTGCTCTGCAACAACACGTCTGAAACATTAGCTGGCAGTGAGGTTTTTTAATGTTACTCTGTGTCGAGCTACATGTAGCTAAAACTCGCTCATTCAGAGGCAGGAACCGGCGGACATGCAACAACTTCAATCATAAGGTAAACACAAAACAAAAGTTTCCATCTGGAGCTCCTTCACGGGACTGAACACTTGCAAACACTCGCTCCATTGGGCTTGCGGCTCTCAGTCCCACCAACGCTCGTCACAGCTACCAAGCCGACCAATCACAGAGCTTGCGCTGTGCATAGTTGCGATGTGTAGTTACATTTTTTGAGAGGTGCGCATCAGCATCGACGTCAACCACAGAGAGGGTTATGTAGCTGTCCGCAGGCTGCGCCAGACCATACATGTGCTCTTGATGGAGAAATATAAATCAGCCTTAACCCTAAGCATATTTCGCCCAATCCGAGTCACCCAGATTTTGATTAAACATTAACAAAACAGAGGGTTTTTTTTTAATTAGCACAGACTTGTTGTTTACCATAAGACCAAAGCATAAACAGAAGATTTTGAATCCACACGGACTTTAGAGAAGAAAAGGAGACATTCGGTAAATACTGAGGCATCTCATGTTTATTATTTTTACTTTGAACTCAATTATTACACTGATTACATCATTTGAGATTCAGAATGTTAGTTAATTAGAGGGAAAATACATGCAAAAAACTAAAAAAAAAAAAAGTAATTTGTCACTGAACATCACTGATCATCTGACATTAAATAGGACAGACGAGTCTTCGCTGAGGTCCAGCTTCCTGCGCCTAGACTGCAGCTCTGCACAAGACGTTTGGCCATAGGGGAAATGGTCGTGCCCAACTGAGCCTGGTTTCTCTCGAGGTTTTTTAAATCTTTGCTTTCGCCAATTGGTGAAGTTTTTTCCTCGCCGCTGTCGCCACTGGCTTGCATGTTTCAGGATCTGTAGAGCTGCGCATCGATGGATTTACTCTTCAGTGTTTGGACTCTCAGTAGTGATTATTAACCCACACTGAACTGAGCTAAACTGAACTGAACTTAATCTCTGAAAACTGAACTGACTCTGTTTCAATTCACTATAATCTTCCATGTGAAGCTGCTTTGACACAATCTACATTGTATAAGCGCTATACAAATAAAGATGAATTGAATTGAATTGAATGCAGCAATAATATTTCAGCATTTATATGCATTTCAATATTACAGCATACAGTATTTTAATATTTTTAATCTCACATTCTCCTAAATCTTGCCCTTATCTCCTGTTCCTGGTTTTATTGTAAGTGATTAATGATTGCACATTGTCATTTCAGACCCCATGCATTTGTGCAAAACTCAGTGAAACTAGAGTCCCTGGAGAAACAGAATATTAAATGAGCAAACAGCGTGCTCAAGGCATGGCTTGTTTTTTCGACTGTGAGCTGATTAGATGTAGTAAAGTAGGCGTGTCATTCAGAAAGATGGGGAAAAGGGTTTGGGGAGAGTTATTACACCCTAAAGCCGCGGTCACACTGGACTTTACTCCCCATAGACTTCCATTCATACGCATGCGAATGTGTCAGACCGGAAACGCAGGGTCATTCGTCGAGTTTCGCAGGTCGCTGTGGTGCAAAGTTCAAGCTTGGTGAACTCTGACCTGCGAAATCGCATCACTTGACTGTGTGAGACCAATCCAGGATCAAAACATGACAGAAATTTAAAACATGGAGCAACCGCTCGCTTTTTTAATGTCTAATCATCTTGTTTAATCCCGCCCCTTTTCGCAGCGTCACACGACAGAATTTCGCAAGCTCAAACTCTAGTGTGACTTCGGCTTAACAGACTCCTGCTCACCTTGCTGTTTGATGTCAAAACTGACATCTGGAGGGGCGTGGTTAAGTGTGTTAGCCCCGCCCAAAAGAGTGGAGGAACTATGACGTCACCTTGTAGGCTAATCGTCAGCTAGCATAAAACTGGTTCCCTAGATAAAATCCCTATAGGATTTTCCCATAGGCTTTTCGAAGATTGCAAATAATAAGCTCTGTGTTCAAACACTGTTCATTACACTTACACGTTTTGTCCAGCCGGATAATCCTCACACCAAAATACAACTTTGAGCACTTTTGGATCTTAAATGCAAACGTAAGAGCTGAAAAGCTAACATTAGGCTATAAACAGACTACAGCGCCTTCAGGGCACTCGCCTGTGACGTCAGCACCACCCTGCTACAGACAACTCTTCAAGCTTATTTTTAGAAATATAGTCCATGACAAAGATTTACTCTCTCTGTTTATAATCCACGCTATATATTATAAACAAATTGTGGCGAGGGGGCGTGGCCGAAAGCCGTGGGAATGAAACGAGGCCCGCCACAGATGAGAAACAGCTGTGGCGCACACCTACCTCGAGTCCCCTGGAAGGAGCTCTGGACTATAAGAGGAGGAAAGATGGCAGAGGAGGACGAGAGAGGACCGGGCCCAGACATATCGTTTTACTTTTGCTTTCAGTTTGACGGTTTGGTTTGATTTGTTTTGGTTTAGACGGTAGTCTCCGTGAGAAGCTGCCGTCCGTTTGTTTTGGCTTTTACTAATAAATATTTAAAAGTTCGTCGGTTCTCCGCCTCCTTCTTCCCGGCGGCCAGGTGGCCGTAAACTTCATTACACAAATGAATACGCAAAAGCACATCTGTATAGACCTACGTGCCTTTTAGATCGTTTTTTTACATGGGAAATACATTTTGTTTTGCTTTACGGTCGTAAAAGTTTTAAAACCATGTATAAATGTGCCTACATAGTATTATCATAAGACATTTAAATAAGTGTATCGCTCGCGTGCATACAGCCCGCTTACCTTACTAACAGACGACAGAAATGAGGCGTGAGGGATAAGTCTACACGCCTGCAGGTCCCATCATAGATAGAGAACAACATTCAATATCCTTTTTTGCCACAGAGAACAGCGAAAAGCAGCTCATACAGTCACATATGATATTAATTTTAGGGAAGAGTGTAAATACTGCAGTTATGACAGTTAAATGTGAAAAAAAACGACGAAAAATCAATTGATCATGTTAAAGTGAGTTAATATGTGTGTGTTTTTACACATTTACTCACACGTTTGCATTACTGAGAGCAGGAAAGAGACAGGCTGCACTGGTGAGCAGTATCCCCATAATATCATTTAATTAAAATAAAAGATCAACGAATTAATCTGTCTTGACAGTCTTTACAGGTGAAGCATTATCTACACACAATATGAAATCCCAATCAGAAAAATACTACAAACTATAAAATATTCTTCATGAAAATACTTAAATAACAGACAAATCCAAATGCTCAATGCGAGTGAGGTGCGCTCCAGACCAGACCAGCTGGATGACGTATAATGTCTCCGACACCGCCTGTAGTCTCATTTAGCAACTTGATAGCAGCCGTCTTTTTAAAGCAGCATAACCGATATAAAAAATCAAGAGTGTGCTGTAACTGATGTGTTTTATGTTGTAGAATAAAACGTGAAAGTATCTTGAGTTTGTGTTAGCCATGAACCTTATTTAAAGGGCACCTATTTGACCCCTTTTTTAAGATGTCATATTAATATTATGGCTCTTCTGAGTGTGCCAGTTTAGGTTCAGTTCAAAACACAATTCAGATTTTTTTATTATGATGTGTTAAAAAGTGTCATTTTGGGGGCGTGTACACAGCTCGCTGTTTTAGGGGCGTGTTGCTTCACATGAAAATTAGTTTCAACTTCCCGCCCAACTTAACAAGGGGGCGGAGCCAAGAGCTCCCCTCTTTGTGTATGGCAACAGACAGGCAGGCAGAGAGAAGCAACATGAGTGAGAGGACCAGCATTCAGCTGTACATGTACGACTCGGACACAGACCAAGCAGAGACTACAAAATCATTTGTGTCTTTGTATAGTTTTACAGCCAACTGTGTGCTAGTTTAAAGCTCTGAGCTTGTAGCCTACACTGAGACTAATAACCAAGCACACTGAATTAACTTTGACTGAAGGGCATCACACACCGGATGCGCCGTGACACGGCGCGCACATGACAGTTCATCCATGGCAGTTTAATCCAGAAATGCATGCCGCTACGCGTCCCCGAGCGGCGCTTCTGGTGTACGACCTGCTTGAGGCTGTAACTAAAGGGCGTCATACACCGGATGCGCCGCTCAGAGCCACAACACGGCACTCCAGACGCCCACATTCGCATGTTATTTAAAATGAAACTATTCAGATAACGCTCTGTGGCGCGGCAGAAATATGAACAGTGTCCTGAGTCAAGGCTGGGTGCCGTGGACAGCCACCGACTTGCGGCACCGTTGTGTGAATTCCGATAGAAACCTATGTTTAGAAGATGACCGGGAGCTTCTGTGACCGCGGGAAATGCAAACCGCTGAAGTTTAAGGAAGATGCGATGAAAAGTACACATGTATGCAAACCCACCTAAAGTTACAAACACTCATGCTGAGGAGAGCGATAACGTGGTGAATGTTGAGCCCAATGAGCCTTACATCTAAAAATAGAGCAAGGGTGTTTCTTTGGTGACATCGCTTTGACTCACACGCTGAAAATGGCGGACGTGAAACAACATACTGAGGATATGGTAATGTGCACCTGTCAATCAATATTGGTGGGCGGGGGGACCACACTCATACGTCAAGTTGCGGTCGATCTCAAAACCGCTCCAATTGGTCCACCGTTTTTATGTTGTTACCAATTGAAAAAAAAGGACTGAGTGTGTTTATATCAGCCCAATATGACGATCTATACACTACACCTACACATATGTCTGTCTAAACAGCTTAAAAAGTAGATTTTTTACCATAGGTGCCCTTTAAGCCAGACATGTCCAAAGTACGGCCCGCGGGCCATCTGCGGCCCGCAATCAGTTTTGTGGCGGCCCGCGAGGCTTTTAATAAACATTAATAGAATCTGGCCCGCTATACAAAAATGAACGTAATTCAATGAATAACCACCGGGTGTCGCTATTACATGCATTCAATTAGGCAGCCTTTCCTGTTGTGACGTAAAACCAACCGACCAAAACTGAAGGAAACATTATTGATAACCACGTTTTGGCGAGCCATGGCACAACCAAGAAAAAGGAAAATCAACAGTGAGTGCAGGAAATTTCAGTCACGTTGGGGCAAAGAATATTTCTTCACAGAGGTCAGCGGGAAATGTGTCTGTTTAATTTGCCAGGAATCAGTTGCAGTAATGAAGGAATATAATATTAAATGTAGGGATGCAACGATTATAGAATTTGGTTGTACGATTATAGTCTGAGAAATAATCACGGATATCACGATTATTATGCATTCATTAATTTCAAACACCACTAGTTTAGAAAATAAGATGAAAACTCCCTAATTTTTACAGTGTTATTTATTGCTGCTCAGTAACCAATTAACACAGCACATAATAATATTAGAAACAAACAATAGTCCATTTCTTTGTGCTAAAAAATAAGTGAATTTTTTTTGACATTTAAACAAATAATTTTACACTGTAAATAAATGACAGAACAATTAATAAATAATTAAAAAACAGTATTTGTCTAATGCAGAGCTTGAAATAAACTTGTTTACCTGGTAGCACCAGTGCTCCCAACTTAAGAAAATGTCGGAAAACCAGAAAGAAATTAGGAGCACCCACCAAAAATGAATGAGCACCACTGCAAATTGTATATTAACGGATTTATTGTATTTGAAAACAACATCAATTAGGACTAACAAAAACCAGAAACAACTTACTAATTCTGTTATGACTTATTGATATTTGTGCAATAATTCCAAAATGAATGTCTAATAATTATAAAATATTTATGATGACGAAGATGACAATAATACTAACAAAGAATAACATTTCTCATTATCATTCTGCCTTGAATGTGCTTGAATGTTATCTGCTATAAAAAGTCCTACTGTTACATTATGAAAAATAAATTTATGGTTTGCATCAAACAAAAATGAAGCATTACAGTAAGAAAAATTTATTTTGCACTATTGTTTTATATGCATGACAATTTAATAAACAGAAATAATGGACAAAAGAAAGGAAGAAAAGTCTCCCTTCTGCACCCTTCACCGAAGGAAAATTTATAAAGGAGTGTCTGATGAGTGTTGCAAATATAATTTGCCCAGAGAAGATTCAAGATTTTAAAAACGTAGGTCTTTCTAGAAACACAGTTGGACGACGAATTGAAGACTTGTCAGCAAATCTAATATATATATATATATATATATATATATATATATATATATATATATATATATATGTATGTGTGTGTGTGTGTGTGTGTGTGTGTGTGTGTGTGTGTGTGTGTGTGTGTGTGTGTGTGTGTGTGTAAATATATATGTGTCTGTGTGATGCATGT
The DNA here is from genome assembly GCA_903798195.1 of Danio kyathit. Lineage (NCBI taxonomy): Eukaryota > Metazoa > Chordata > Actinopteri > Cypriniformes > Danionidae > Danio > Danio kyathit. Next base: position 71,125,204 of record LR812520.1, read on the forward strand.
AAAATTTGGCCCGGGACAACGTTTTTTTTTTTGTATCTGGCCCTCGGCCCAAAAAGTTTGGACACCCCTGCTTTAAGCGATTTAACTGAAATCCCATTGAATAAACCCATTGACTTTGGGACGAGGGAACCGGAACTGCTAAAATGCTAACTCGCTTCCGGGTTTTAGCATACAAATTGACATCATAGTTCCTCCACTCTATACCTCAGACATCTGAGAATTGAACTGAACACAAACAAGAAGTGCATTAGCAGATTTCAATTAAAGATTACAAGAGCAAACTATTGTTTTGTTCTTAATGACATGCACAGATGAATTGTTCACCACAGATCTGGCAATATGAGCTGACAACATCAGTATGTTTAGTTTCGACTTCATGTGGACTTTAAACAGCACTTGGGAAATATTCGATGATTTAAAATCTCACAGAAAAGCTGAAGTGAAAGTAACGCAGTAACGCATGAGATGTGGGTGAATCTGTGGTTTTTTATTGATATGACGACTAAAAGAGGAATCGACACACTTTGAGAAAAACTCTGAAAACAGGAAGTGAAAACACTCGAGCATCAAAACCACAGAGAAGTTAAGCTCATTCACTGCAGTGCATTCAACAAAGACTCTCGCTTCAGGCATAACTGAACTTCATGTTGAAACAAGACTTAATATCTTCAGTCATGTGGCATCTTTTTTATATGATTGTATCCTCTTTTTGGTTTTTCTGGTGTTTCCTTAGCTTGGCTATATTGTAAATAAAGCTGTTACCTCATTATACCACCACGTTTAAAATAAAGAAAATACTCTGTCTTGAACTTGTGATTTGAAATACATCACTTTTTTTACATTTATTAGACACATAAGGTGTATTTGCACAAATCATCGGTATTGATGCCATGCTGAACTTGACTCAGTATCGGATCGGAAAGAAAAACTGGTATCAAACATCACTAACAGATAATATGCAAATTGGGAAACAACATATCGCTGTATTATCTATTTATTAGTTGGTATGAATGGCCCTTAACCTCTTAAGGCCCAAGGTGTTTTTTTACATGCATTTTTATTTCTCTTTGCTATTTGGGCTTATTGGAACCTAATTAGAATAAAAATCTAAGTATGATCTTTTGATATGATGCACTTTTAGAGAATAATTATGTCCATATATGTGGACTCGTGGTCCCAATTTACATAAAATACTTTTTGCCGAATTTTCCTTTGTGCATATTTAATATAGAATTTTTTTTAACTTGCTTTGACTATCAGAGAGTAAAAACAACATTTTTCCCATTTTGGACAGATAAAAATAGGGTTTGGGACATTTCATATGCTGCAAAACAGTTGCAGGATGACACTGTAACAAAATATAAAACATTCAAAGTATTTTAAATAGCCATTTAAGAGCTAAAAATGTGCTGTCCACGTATGTGGACACTCAGGGCCCTAGTAGGTTAAGGTCTGCCTAAACTGGAAGCTGTGACTGGAAGGCAGTTCCTCTGCTGTGTTCACACCAAACGCGGAAGAAGCATCAAGCGCGAGTGATTTACATGTTAAGTCAATGCAAACGCGCGAATAGGCATCCTGCGGCGCGATATGCGCAAATGGCGCGGTGCAAATGACGCGTATTGCGCGAATAGTGGAGCGGGGATGCCGCAATATGCATGAATGGTGCCGCGCGAATTGAGTTTTTTGAGCGTTTGACGAGCTTAATGCGCAAATTGCACCAAGTTCAAAAATCTGAACTTCTGCGGACATTCGCGCCGCGTTAACCAATCAGGAGCTTGCTCTTGTGGGGGCGTGATTGTGACGTAGCACCTGTTGTTGGTGTCCCGGGGGAAATCCTCCAGCCGTCACCGACAACAGTTCATCAAACTGGGCTCGACACAGTCAGAAGCACCGCTGAAAGCCTCCGCCAATTAGGTTAGGTTTCTGGAGGAGTTAATGAGCCCACAGAGCTGGGTGCACCTCTGAAAGTATCTAGTGGACTCAGACACGGCTCCAAACGTATCGACGCTGTTTTACAGCCTTCATAAAGCACATAAACACAGTTATTTTCTCAATAAAATCCATGTTAGCCATTTAGCAATGAAGCTACAGTCACTGGGCAGACAGAAGCCCTGTTCTGAAGTAAATTTGACGCACGAATGAAGCCGAGTTCGACGCGCGAATGAAGCGGAGTTCGACGCCCGAATGAAGCGGAGTTCGACGCGCGAATGAAGCGGAGTTCGACGCGCGAATGAAGCGGAGTTCGACGCGCGAATGAAGCCGAATGAAGCGGAGTTCGACGCGCGAATGAAGCCGAATGAAGCGGAGTTCGACGCGCGAATGAAGCGGAGTTCGACGCGCGAATGAAGCCGAATGAAGCGGAGTTTGACGCGCGAATGAAGCGGAGTTCGACGCGCGAATGAAGTGGAGATCGACGCGCGAATGAAGCGGAGTTCGACGCGCGAATGAAGCGGAGTTCGACGCGCGAATGAAGCCGAATGAAGCGGAGTTCGACGCGCGAATGAAGCGGAGTTCGACGCGCGAATGAAGCCGAATGAAGCGGAGTTTGACGCGCGAATGAAGCGGAGTTCGACGCGCGAATGAAGAGGAGATCGACGCGCGAATGAAGTGGAGATCGACGCGCGAATGAAGCGGAGTTCGACGCGCGAATGAAGCGGAGTTTGACGCGCGAATGAAGCGGAGTTCGACGCGCGAATGAAGCCGAATGAAGCGGAGTTTGACGCGCGAATGAAGCGGAGTTCGACGCGCGAATGAAGTGGAGATCGACGCGCGAATGAAGCGGAGTTCGACGCGCGAATGAAGCGGAGTTCGACGCGCGAATGAAGCCGAATGAAGCGGAGTTCGACGCGCGAATGAAGCGGAGTTCGACGCGCGAATGAAGCCGAATGAAGCGGAGTTTGACGCGCGAATGAAGCGGAGTTCGACGCGCGAATGAAGTGGAGATCGACGCGCGAATGAAGTGGAGATCGACGCGCGAATGAAGCGGAGTTCGACGCGCGAATGAAGCGGAGTTTGACGCGCGAATGAAGCGAAGTTTGACGCGCGAATGAAGCGGAGTTCGACGCGCGAATGAAGCCGAATGAAGCGGAGTTCGACGCGCGAATGAAGCGGAGTTCGACGCGCGAATGAAGCGGAGTTCGACGCGCGAATGAAGCCGAATGAAGCGGAGTTTGACGCGCGAATGAAGCGGAGATCGACGCGCGAATGAAGCGGAGTTCGACGCGCGAATGAAGCGGAGTTTGACGCTCGAATGAAGCGGAGTTTGACGCTCGAATGAAGCGGAGTTTGACACGCGAATGAAGTGGAGATCGACGCGCGAATGAAGCGGAGTTCGACGCGCGAATGAAGCGGAGTTTGACGCTCGAATGAAGCGGAGTTTGACGCGCGAATGAAGCGGAGTTTGACGCTCGAATGAAGCGGAGTTTGACGCTCGAATGAAGCGGAGTTTGACGCTCGAATGAAGCGGAGTTTGACGCGCGAATGAAGCGGAGTTCGACGCGCGAATGAAGTGGAGATCGACGCGCGAATGAAGCGGAGTTCGACGCGCGAATGAAGCGGAGTTCGACGCGCGAATGAAGCCGAATGAAGCGGAGTTCGACGCGCGAATGAAGCGGAGTTCGACGCGCGAATGAAGCCGAATGAAGCGGAGTTTGACGCGCGAATGAAGCGGAGTTCGACGCGCGAATGAAGTGGAGATCGACGCGCGAATGAAGCGGAGTTTGACGCTCGAATGAAGCGGAGTTTGACGCTCGAATGAAGCGGAGTTTGACGCTCGAATGAAGTGGAGTTTGACGCTCGAATGAAGCGGAGTTTGACGCTCGAATGAAGTGGAGTTTGACGCTCGAATGAAGCGGAGTTTGACGCTCGAATGAAGCGGAGTTTGACGCTCGAATGAAGCGGAGTTTGACGCGCGAATGAAGCGGAGTTTGACGCTCGAATGAAGAGGAGTTTGACGCTCGAATGAAGTGGAGTTTGACGCTCGAATGAAGCGGAGTTTGACGCTCGAATGAAGTGGAGTTTGACGCGCGAATGAAGCGGAGTTTGACGCTCGAATGAAGCGGAGTTTGACGCTCGAATGAAGTGGAGTTTGACGCTCGAATGAAGCGGAGTTTGACGCTCGAATGAAGCGGAGTTTGACGCTCGAATGAAGCGGAGTTTGACGCGCGAATGAAGCGGAGTTTGACGCGCGAATGAAGCGGAGTTTGACGCGCGAATGAAGCGGAGTTTGACGCGCGAATGAAGCGGAGTTTGACGCTCGATTGAAGCAGAGTTTGACGCGCGAATGAAGCGAGTAAACTCAAATGTTCACGCGTCTATTTAAGTGCGAATAGCACGATTTATCTGCACGTTCTGCGTCTGGTGTGAACGCAGCACTAGAGATACAGAATATTAAATGAGAAAGCAGTGGGCGTGGCTTGTTTTTTTACTGCGAGCTGATTGGATGTAATAAAGTAGGCGTGTCATTCAGAAAGATGGGGAAAGGGTTTGGAGAGAGTTATTACAACCTAACAGACTCCTCCTGCCCACCATTACTGTTTGATGTCAAAACTGACACCTGGAGGGGCGTGGTTAAGTATTTTAGCCACGCCTAATACCTCAGACAGACCTAATCTGAGAATTGAACACAAACAAGAAGTGCATTTTCAGATTTTAATTAAAGATTAGAAGGGCAAACTTGTTCTTAATGACATGCACAGATGAATTGTTCAGCACAAAACCAGCAACGTGAGCTGACAACATCAATACGGTTAGTTTTGATTTCATGTGGACTTTAACTATTGATTGACTGATTTGAAGCTTAAACACTCTTTTTCTCATCTTTGAGCTGTGCACTATAATGTAAGTTACTTAATAAATAAAAAGCATGGCAAACTCTCAATCGGACAGCAGGTCATGTGACAGTTCGAACCCGTGCGATGAAGAGAGCCGCGGCCGCATCCTCAAACTCCTGCGCATCCATTGTTTCTCCATCCCGCGTCTGAGAATGAGCCTCCGCCATCGCCTGCGCCACCTTAGCCGGAGAGATCTTAGCACTGGCCTGGAGGAATATGATTAGTTTTAGTGTTATTTTTAATGTCACTGTGATTTATAAGTCACAATTATTCCTTCTCCTGTGATTTTATTTTCTTTAAATATTCCCCAAATGATGTTGAACAGATTCAGGAATTTTTCACAGTATTTCCTCTAATATTTTTTCTTCTGGAGAAAGTCTGATTTGTTTTATTTCGACTGGAATAAAAGCAGTTTTTAATTGTTTTAAAGCCATTTTAAGGTTAATATTATTAGCCCCCTTAAGCAAAATTAGTTTTGGATTGTCTCCAGAACAAACCACTGTTATATAATGACTTGTCTAATTACCCTAACTTTACCCTAATTAACCTAGCTAAGCCTTTAAATGTCACTTTAAGCTGAATACTAGTGTCTTGAAGAATATCTAGCCTAATATTATGTGCTGTCATCATGGCAAAGAGAAAATAAATCAGTTATTAGAAATGAGTTATTAAAACTATTATGATTAGAAATGTGTTGAAGAAACCTTCTTTCTGTTAAACAGAAAGTGGGGAAAAAATATACAGTGGAGGCTAATAATTCTGACTTCAACTGTATTGACCGTTTGTTAAGTGTGACATCATGCGAAGCGGCTACAGGGTCCAAACACTATATCAAACTGTATGGGGAGACTCAACAAATGGTAATAATAAACGTTTACAAAGCCATGTAATACTTTCAAAAATCACGATTGCTAATATATATATATATATACACACACACACAGTTGAAACCAGAAGTTTACATACACTCTAAAAAAAGGAACATAACCATTTTTTAACAAATGTCTGATGGTAAATCACTAAACGTTTACTATTTTAGGTCTGTTAGGATTACCTAAATCATTTACGTTTGTAACTTTGGTCAGATGTTTTGGGTCTCCTTCCACAAGCTTCTCACAATAGTTTGCAGGAATTTTGGCCCATTCCTCCTGACAGAATTGCTGTAACTGAGTCAGATTTGTAGGCTGTCTTGCTCGCACAAGCTTTTTCAACTCTGCCCACAAATTTTTTATAGGATTGAGCTCAGGGCTTTGTGATGGCCACTCCAAAACATTCACTCTGTTGTCCTTAAAGCACATTTTCACTAATTTGGCAGTATGCTTAGGGTCATGGTCTGTTTGGAAGACCCATTTGTGGCCAAGTTTTAATTTCCTGGCTGATGTCTTGAGATGTTGCTTCAGTATTTCTACATAATGTTCTTTCTTCATGATGCCATCTATGCTGTGAAGTGGACCAGTCCATCCTGCAGCAAAACAGCCCCACAACATGATGCTGCCGCCCCCATACTTCACAGTTGGGATGGTGTTCCTAGGCTTGTAAGCTTTCCCCTTTGTCCTCCAAATGTAACACTGGTCATTATGGCCAAACAGTTCAATCTTACCTCCATCAGACCACAGGACATGTCTCCAAACATTAGTCTTTTCCCAGTGTAATTTAGCTAATTGTAATCTGGCTTTTGTGTTGATTCTGGCTTGTTGATTTCTCCATGTTGTCACACAAGAAAGCAGTGTGTTTGAGCTTTTCCTTAAATACTATTCTACAGTTGTGCCTCCAATTAACTCAAATGTTGTCAATTAGCCAATCAGAAACTTCCAAAACCTTGACCCCATCATCTGAGCTTTTTCAGAGGCAGAATAATCTTATTGTATGTAAACTTGACTTTCAAGAAAAGTTATAACAATTTCTCAACAAATCTCTCTCTCATTATTCTGCTATTAAGCAGAGCAGAAACAAATGTGATCATCCTAACTTACCGTATTAGAGGAAAAGTTTAGTCTTATTAACATCTGACTTTATTTTAAATGGTTATGTGCCTTTATACAGTGTTTGGAAACTTCTGCTTTCAACTGCATATATATATATATATCCATAGGCAACGCAGTGGCGCAGTAGGTAGTGCTGTTGCCTCACAGCAAGAACGTCGCTGGGTCGCAGGTTCGAACCTCGGCTGGGCTGGGTCAGTTGGCGTTTCTGTGTGGAGTTTGCATGTTCTCCCTGCGTTCGCGTGGGTTTCCTCCGGGTGCTCCGGTTTCCCCCACAGTCCAAACACATGCAGTACAGGTGAATTGGGTAAGCTAAATTGTCCATAGTGTATGAGTGTGAATGTGTGTGTGTGGAAATTCCCAGAGATGGGTTGCGGCTGGAAGGGCATCCGCTGCGTAAAAATCGTGCTGGATAAGTTGGTGGTTCATTCCACTGTGGCGGCCCCGCAAGGGACAAAGCCGACAAGAAAATGAATGAATGAATGAATATATATCCATACCTAATATCCGATGGCCAGAAAGTGATCTTTTTTTTTTTTTTTATAAATTGTTAAAATATTGGTGTCTGAGATGCAGCAAGTCCAGAGACTGTTGTGTACATCATGATTTTATATAAAATCCACTTTAATTATGGCCATATCACCCATGTCACCCATATCACCCTGCAGCCCAAGAGCGGTTACTCACTGAAGCTAAGCAGGGCTGAGCCTGGTCACTATCTGGATCGCAGACCACATGGGGGAACTAGGTTGCTGTTGGAAGTGGTGTTAGTGAGGCCAGCAGGGGGCATTCAACCTGCGGTCTGTGTGAGTCCTACTGCCCCAGTGAAAGTGAAGGGGACACCATACTGTCAGTGGGCTCTGTCTTTTGGATGAGACATTAAACCGAGCTCCTGACTCTCTGTGGTCATTAATAATCCCATGGCACTTCTGGTAAAGAGTAGGGGTGCAGTCCCGGTGTCCTGGTCAAATTCCCTCCATCGGCCCTTACACATCATGGCCTCCCAATCATCACCATCCACCAAACTGGCTGTATATCACTGTCTCTCCACTCCACCAATAGCTGGTGTGTGGTGAGGGCACTGGCGCTGTTGTCCTGTGGCTGCCGTCGCCTCATCCAAGTGGAGCTGCACACTGGTGGTGGTGTGGAGAGACCCCCCTCATGATTGTGGCCATACCCAATAAATGCGTTTTATAAATACACGCATTACATTACATTTAATGTGTGATATGACTGAAAAGTGGTCATAAACTAATATTTTCTCAATTCAAATGAGTAGCGGCTTGGACCCGGAAACAGTATTCCATAGGTCACCACTTAACAACCAGCAATTGAAGCCCCGCCTTCTAGCACAGGAGCCAATCAGCGATCGCTATAGACTGAGGATTCTCCGTGGGAGGGGCTCAGACCAGACGTGAGTTTCTGCAGATGTTGTGTGATTCGAATGTTTAGAAATGAAGCTAAAGTCACGGTTGTTGTTTCATTTTATTGGTGATTCCTAACATGAAAGGTAATTGTAAGCTCGGAAACCGTTTTGGAGAATTTGATGTTTCCCCATTCAAACAGAATGCCTGAGAGGCGTTTTAAAGATGGCCACAGAGTGAAATGACTTGCCTTAAAGCAGGGGTGTCCAAACTCAGTTCTGGAGGGCCGGTATCCTGCAAAGTTTAGTTTGAACCCCAATCAGACACACCTGGGTTAGCTAATCAAGCTCTTACTAGGCTTTCTAGAAACATCCATGCAGGTGTGTTGAGGCAAGTTGGCGCTAAAATCTGCAGGACACCGGCCCTCCAGGACCGAGTTTGGACACCCCTGCCTTAAAGAGACTATGATATGGTGCTTGGTGTGAACTCACCTCCAGGTATCGGGCGGTGTCAGGCCCGTCTGCTGTCTCCAGCGCCTCCCTCAGGGTCTCCAGCACCGCGCAGCACAGCATTCTTTGCGCCGGCCGATCCGGAGCGCTCGCCACCGCCGCGTACAGACACTGGGATTTGCGGATGTAGTCTGCGAACACGGAACAGGTGAGCACGGCCTGCCGGTACAGCTCGAAAGGCACGGTCTCGTGTTCACGGCACTGTAAGCGAAGCAGCAGCGGAGCGGCGGTGGAGGCCGACAGACCGCCTTCACTGCACAGACTCTGCAGCGTCTCAGTGTAGAGCCGCCCACCCACGCCACCAACACCCGCACCGCACTGAGACAGCAGATCATACGACACCCGCACGCTGCTGTTGAACGCAGATCTGATGGAGGAAACCAAAAAGCAACAGTATACTGTAACATTTTATTTAACCCAGGCTCACTGGAAATTTTTTTGAACATTTTTGAGAATTGGCAAATACAGGCAGTGCAGAATTATTAGGCAAATGAGTATTTTGAGCACATCATCCTCTTTATGCATGTTGTCTTACTCCAAGCTGTATAGGCTCGAAAGCCTACTACCAATTAAGCATATTAGGTGATGTGCATCTCTGTAATGAGAAGGGGTGTGGTCTAATGACATCAACACCCTATATCAGGTGTGCATAATTATTAGGCAACTTCCTTTCCTTTGGCAAAATGGGTCAAAAGAAGGACTTGACAGGCTCCGAAAAGTCAAAAATAGTGAGATATCTTGCAGAGGGATGCAGCACTCTTAAAATTGCCAAGCTTCTGAAGCGTGATCATCCAACAATCAAGCGTTTCATTCAAAATAGTCAACAGGGTCGCAAGAAGCGTCTGGAAAAACCAAGGCGCAAAATAAACTGAGAAATGAACCATGAACTGAGAAAAGTCAAGCGTGCAGCTGCCAAGATGCCACTTGCCACCAGTTTTGCCATATTTCAGAGCTGCAACATCACTGGAGTGCCCAAAAGCACAAGGTGTGCAATACTCAGAGACATGGCCAAGGTAAGAAAGGCTGAAAAACGACCACCACTGAACAAGACACACAAGCTGAAACGTCAAGACTGGGCCAAGAAATATCTCAAGACTGATTTTTCTCAGGTTTTATGGACTGATGAAATGAGAGTGAGTCTTGATGGGCCTGTGGCTGGATCGGTAAAGGGCAGAGAGCTCCAGTCCGACTCAGACGCCAGCAAGGTGGAGGTGGAGTACTGATTTGGGCTGGTATCATCAAAGATGAGCTTGTGGGGCCTTTTCGAGTTGAGGATGGAGTCAAGCTCAACTCCCAGTCCTACTGCCAGTTTCTGGAAGACACCTTCAAGCAGTGGTACAGGAAGAAGTCTGCATCTTTCAAGAAAAACATGATTTTCATGCAGGACAATGCTCCATCACACGCGTCCAAGTACTCCACAGCGTGGCTGGCAAGAAAGGGTCTAAAAGAAGAAAAACTAATGACATGGCCTCCTTGTTCACCTGACTGAACCCCATAGAGAACCTGTGGTCCATCATCAAATGTGAGATTTACAAGGAGGGAAAACAGTACACCTCTCTGAACAGTGTCTGGGAGGCTGTGGTTGCTGCTGCACGCAATGTTGATAATGAACAGATCAAAACACTGACAGAATCCATGGATGGCAGGCTTTTGAGTGTCCTTGCAAAGAAAGGTGGCTATATTGGTCACTGATTTGTTTTTGTTTTGTTTTTGAATGTCAGAAATGTATATTTGTGAATGTTGAGATGTTATATTGGTTTCACTGGTGAAAATAAATCATTGAAATGGGGATATATTTGTTTTTTGTTAAGTTGCCTAATAATTCTGCACAGTAATAGTCACCTGCACACACAGATATCCTCCTAAAATAGCTCAAACTAAAAACAAACTAAAAACTACTTCCAAAAATATTCAGCTTTGATATTAATGAGTTTTTTGGGTTCATTGAGAATATGGTTGTTGTTCAATATTAAAATGAATCCTCAAAAATACAACTTGCCTAATAATTCTGCACTCCCTGTATATGTGTGTGTGTATATATGCGTGTATGTGACCTCTGCGAGTGATGCTGCAGACTCAGCATCCACAGTGCTCTGCTCAGGCTCCGCTGCTCGGCACCTCCCTCCTCCGCCTCCGCCGACAGATGCGCGAAATGTTCGGCCAGAAACCCGAGCGGGTCCCCGGAGCGGCAGTCCAGCAGACGGAGCAGCGCCCCGGCCAGCAGTGCGCTCACGCCGGACCGCGACACGAACTCCTGATCCGCCTCACATCCGCTGCTGGAGCTCGAGCCGGACACCAGCACACCCGCGCGCCGCTTCTCCGACATCACCGCCGCTTCAGAAGATCGTTATTAACATCATATCTGTGATTAATATCATCTCCAGACAGAAACAGATGCGAGTCGGTGAGGAATAAATAAACAGTGCTGTCGCTATAGACACGTGATGACGCTGCAGATCAGCTGACCGGCGTGTGTGAACGCGCAGAGGTCCCTGTGGTAAAGTCTAGAAGGAATATAGAAGCTGCGGAAACTCAAACAACAATAATTAATATTTTTTTACAGTACTATGAGGGTTGGGATAGACGTTAAAACAATTAATAAACTATTTAATAAATAATATGAAATATACTTTCTATTATTACTGTTTTTACATTACTGTGAGGGTTGGGGTTAATAAAACAAAACTATACAGAGATGTTGCTAGAAGGGATACATTTCTGGACGGAAAATAACGAGAATTATTTATATTGTTTATCAATTTACACAATAAATTGTATTTTATTAACATCTACCCCTACCCCAACCCTCACAGTAATGTAAATCTAAATCAGATATTTACAGAATAAAACAAAAATTATTCAAAAACATAAGTATAAATCATAAATCCATAATATATTGCTTCACCATGAATTAGAATGCATAAATACATTATATATACACTCACCGGCCACTTTATTAGGTACACCTGTCCAGCTGCTCGTTAACGCAAATTTCTAATTAGCCAATCACATGGCAGCAACTCAATGCATTTAGGCATGTAGACATGGTCAAGACGATCTGCTGCAGTTCAAAGCGAGCATCAGAATGGGGAAGAAAGGGGATTTAAGTGACTTTGAACGTGGCATGGTTGTTGCTGCCAGACGGGCTGGTCTGAGTATTTCAGAAACTGCTGATCTACTGAGATTTTCACGCACAACCATCTCTAGGGTTTACAGAGAATGGTCCGACAAAGAGGAAATACCCAGTGAGCGGCAGTTCTGTGGGCACAAATGCCTTGTTGAGGTCAGAGGTCAGAGGAGAATGGCCAGACTGGTTCCAGCTGATAGAAAGGCAACAGTAACTCAAATAAGCACTCGTTACAACCGAGGTCTGCAGAAGAGCATCTCTGAACACACAACACGTCCAACCTTGAGGCGGATGGGCTACAGCAGCAGAAGACCACACCGGGTGCCACTCCTGTCAGCTAAGAACAGGAAACTGAGGCTACAATTCACACAGGCTCACCAAAACTGGACAACAGAAGATTGGAGAAACGTTGCCTGGTCTGATGAGTCTCCATTTCTGCTGCCACATTCGGATGGTCGGGTCAGAATTTGGCATCAACAACATGAAAGCATGGTTCCATCCTGCCATGTATCAGCGGTTCAGGCTGGTGGTGGTGGTGTAATGGTGTGGGGGAGATTTTCTTGGCACACTTTGGGCTCATTAGTATTGAGCATGGTGTCAACGCCACAGCCTACCTGAGTATTGTTGCTGACCATGTCCATCCCTTTATGACCACAGTGTCTCCATCTTCTGATGGCTACTTCCAGCAGGATAACGCACCATGTCATAAAGCGTGAATCATCTCAGACTGGTTTCTTGAACATGACAATGAGTTCACTGTACTCAAATGGCCTCCACAGTCACCAGAGCTCAATCCAATAGAGCACCTTTGGGATGTGGTGGAACAGGAGATTGGCATCATGAATGTGCAGCCGACAAATCTGCAGCAACTGTGTGATGCTATCATTGGCAATATGGAGCAAAATCTCTGAGGAATATTTCCAGTAGCTTGTTGAATCTCTGCCACGAAGGATTAAGGCAGTAAGAAAAAGGGCAGTCCAACCTGGTACTAGTAAGGTGTACCTAATAAAGTGGGCAGTGACTGTTGTATAGAAGTATGTGATTTCGAACGAGGCTATAGAATTCGAAAAACAGTAGGTGAAAAGCATCCAGATGACCCACTACTTCTGCCGAGATTCTGTAGTGTGCATCTGATGGACGCTACTCTATCCCATAATGCATTTAATGTAATTAAGTAGTGCACAATTAATGAATGGGATTAAAGCAACCCAACTGTTGTGGGTAGGTCATGTGATAATGACAAATATCGAATGTAGAACATCGCAATTCCATACAATATACAGTGGTGGAAAGAGTACTGAAACATCATACTCAAGTAAAAGTACCATTAGTTGCCTAAAAATGTAGTGTGAGTAGAGTAAAAGTATCTGTTGTAAATATTACCCAAAGTATGAGTAAAAGTAGCCCTTTCAAAAGTACTCATGAGTAGTGAGTAGTGAGTATTACGCTGTCAAAAGTTGATATGTTTACATGTAATTTGTGCATGTGTGTGTAAACGTAACATTCTGTAGTGCATTTAGTTATTGCCCAGAAGACACACAACATCATGAGACGCTAATATTAGGTTAGATTTAGGTTGTGATGTCAGGTGACCAAAATTAATTGTCAAGCCAGCAGCTATGGACAACGTTATTTTGATGTCCAATAATGACGTCAAATGACGTTGATATTTGGGTGATTTTAGGTTGTTAGAAAGTGACCAAAATCCAGCGTCATATATGACGTATAGTACTGACATTTATTCATCAGGTACGGCAACCAAAATCCAACGTCTCATAGATGTCATAGTGGTAACGTTCACATAATGTCAAGCTGTAACATCATTAGACGTTGATATTTGGTTGGTTTTAGGTTGGACATTGGATATTGATGTTGAGTTTTGACGTCAACCTGATTTTCATTTCCAAACAAAATGCAAAGTCCCCATGACGTTAGAGTTCAACGTCAATCAGACGTCATGTTGATGTCTTGTGCCTGCTGGGTGTTTAAGGCCATTTCAGTCATCATACAGTAAACATCCGTCATCTCCTCATCAGTGACATGCATCTAAACAGTCTCTGAGTCAATGTGTGTAAAGATTTTGAACATCTTCATGGACACTTTTAATACTTCCAAGCAGTTTGCTGCAATTATAAAGTGCACACGTCTTGAGGTAGTTCATTATGATGTGATTTACATTCTACGGTGTGTGTGATTTGATTGGACAGGAATCACAGGACTGATTTTTCTAATCCCCATAGACAAGATAAATAAAGTAGTGACTGCAGATTGAAGGACAGTAGTGTAGTAAAAGTACAGATACTGCACTAAACATGTACTCAAGGGAAAGTAAAAGGACACATTATTAAAACTACTCAGTAAATTACAATTCCTGAGAAAAACTACTCAATTACAGTCATTTGAGTATTTGTAATTAGTTACTTTACACCACTGACAATATAGAATGTAATTTTCTAATGATCATACAGTAAACCTAAATGTAGTACCTACTGAGTAGTAGGCGATTTCAGACGCAGCCACTGTGTTTTTCCTCTGCAATGTGCTACGGTTGTATTGACCTTATATTATAATGCAGAAGTGCGCTAGTTTTTGCGATTGTTTTAGAAATTCTGATTCAGTTTCCTATGGGAGAAATGACTAGGACTAATAAATGGCAGAAACTACTCGCTCTACAAACAAGTGTGTTCATGAGGGCTAATAATTCTGTCTGTCTGTACCCTGAGCTCCTGTAAACCACAACACAATCCAGTGTTTGCACACACATTTGGTAAATGAAGTTGTTTCTGATTACAGAAGCTCGGAGCTCCATGAACAAAATATGCAATGCCTTCAGAGCGATTGCAGAGCAGGAGAAACACCCTGCGGGATCTCCTCCAGCTGCCCACCCTCAGGCTCACACTGTCGGGGTCCGACTAGGCATGGGACGATAACCGTTTTCAAGGTATACCGCGGTTTGGAAAAGTCAAGGTTATCATATCGCCAAAATTTTCTCTAATACCGTTCCTAAGGTATGTGTAAGATTTTTTTTTTTTAAATTTTTTTTTAACAACAGCATCTCCAGCAGAATATATATCTAAACATGCCATTTTAAATCTGTGTTTTTGAAACTAATGAAGACAGCAGAGGTCAATGATTCATTTTCATTATTTAGCCTGGCACGTTTACTGCTCCAAAGTATTATAAATGTTTCTCAAAATAAAATATATTTTGTTCAAAGGGGGAAAAACTTTTAGTTTTTTACCCAGATATTTAAAAAGAATATATTTTAGAGCAATAACCACAATACCGTGATACCGTGAAACCGTGATATTTTTATCCAAGGTTATCATACCGTCAGAATCTTATACCGGCCCATGCCTAGGTCCGACACACACCTGCACCTGCCCGGAGGCTCCAGGTTCCCCTCCATATACAGGACCAGCTCGCTGTTTCTGGCTCCTCCAGACGGGCTTCACGACTTCCACATGGCTAACAAGAAGAAGTCACGAGAGCAGAAGAGGTGTCAGACTCACGCCGGGTTTTTGCCGCCGATTTCCGTGCGCTCGAGTGTGAACACACCCTTGTGGAGTGAACAGAAGCATTAAAAAGACACTTCTACATTTAATATTCTTTCTATGCACTCCCTGTATATCTAGATATGTTTATGCACAAATAATAACCTAATGTACAATATAAAAGCAAAGCATCAGTAGGCCATTTGTAACAGAATAACGCAAGCCTTTAGCCTTTATATTGGCCCCATTTAAAATTCAATAACAAAAATATCAGTATTCACACGGGTGTATAAGAGGAAGAAATAATATAGGCCATTACAATTTAGTACTTGCATGTTATTTGTTATGCTCTCTATCAATTAGTGTGAGGATTGCTGCCAGGCGAATCAGTGAGACTCGGTCTTTTTTGTAGAAGACGGATTACAAATTTGTCCATTTTTGGTCAGCTAGGGCAGGGGTTCCCAAACTTTTCAGCCCGCGACTCCCAAGATAACAATGCCAGTGACGTGACCCCCAATATCCTCTGAGGTGGTTATAAATACAGAAATCTTGCATGCAATGGCGCACACACACCAATAGACCCAAGTCTATTCTTCGTTTAATTTTTTTAAATGTATTTCAGTTATAGGTGGGCATAGATTAATTTTTTTAATTTAGATTAATCTAGATTAAAATGGCTCATTTGAATTCTGCCAAAAACATTCAGAATATGTGTGTTACCCAAATAATAAGTCTTTGAGAACAGGTTTCTCAAGCCGGGTGTCGCATTAGAGCAGGGGCTCATCTCCTGTTTCCAAAATGCATCACAAACTGCTTGAGAAACTGTTCTACTATGATAATTGGTGATGAAAATAAATGATGTTCAGTAAGATGTGCTTGTGTTTACTCACTGTTTATTCAGGTAAACATCAATGTTGAACTGTAGGCCTACATAAGCTCCAAACAGCGATTATTGATGACCTTAATCTGAAAAAAGTCTTAACTGAACTAAACAGAAAAGGAATCAAGAAGTTTGCAGATATTAGTGGCATTATTGAAGTAAACACCACGGTCTTTAGGACCTTTCGCCATATTTTCCGACAACATCCACACGCTGCTGTCATTAAAGAACCACACACACACACACACACACACACACACACACACACACACACACACACACACACACACACACACACACACACACACACACACACATCGCGAAATGCGGATGTTTTTTTTCTTGCCATTTGACGTGCGTTATTAAATTCCATAACTCTCTCACCAGTCCTTACTCCGTATTTGCGTCTAATACCCCAGTTTGTCACGAAGGAATGAATGAAATGTTCGTGAGTTAAAGTGAAACTGCTCAACTGCAGTTAGAGTCAGGCATCCTGCTGATTTGATTCAGAAGGGCAGATGGCTCACCGGTCAGGTATACATCCGCGCTAATATATCAAGGTGAAAATCACCATAGTTTGCGTAAAATAGACCCAGCTCCCAACCCAACTTTGAGAATATTTTTTTTATCGCGCGATAAGAGTCTCGCGTTAACGCAGCACGTTAACGCCGATAACGGCCCAGCACTAATTTCAGTGCTGTAAATGTGCCAGAATGTGTAACCTGGTGTTATAAAATCAATCTGCTGCATTTGACGCTAATGCTGCGTCTTTAATATTATGTAATTACCCCAGGGGTCGCAACCCAATAGAACTAGTAGCTATAAGCTACTTTAGTAACTACATAGTTTTTATTTTTAGTATTCTGTTTTTTCTCTTCTGTAGGTTATGGATAAAATATGGTTATTCTTATGGTTTAATAAAAATAAATAGATTTTTGGAAATCACCAGGTGACCCCGCCTTGATTGTTCCGCGACCCCTCAGGGGGTCCCGACCCCCACTTTGAGAACCACTGAGCTAGGTCAGTGGTCCTCAACCTTTTTGTGAAACGTGAATATTCCATACAAGCTGAAGCTGATCGGTCAATTCTTGTCACGTGACTCGCGGTGAGCTCGCGGGAGTCAACCAACGTGTCACCTTCATTGGAAACAACTTGTGCAAACTCTAGAGATACGCGATGTGCGAAAGGCTCCTAAAAGGCCGCCGTCATTTGCGATCAGCGTTCACCTGAATTTTTTGACAAATGGGTTGCGAATCCATACCTTGGCAGTTCATGGGTCATTCATCGGACCCCCTTAGCAAAGAAACTTTCCAAAGACGTCTGTTTCTTACTCATTTTGCTGCTAGTGGTTTACATTTGGGCGCTCAAGTGACCAAGATGTAAGCGAGAATACGGTCAAAATAAAAGTGTTTTTAAAATAAAAGATCGTTCAGACTCAGATAATAAATAAAACGGAAATAATTAATGGTTTCTTGTGCAGCTTGGTAGCAATTGATCCACGGACCAATCCGCAGCCCGGTGGTTGAGACCACTGAGCGTGGGGATAAAATGAACTATGGCAACACAGAGCTCGCTGAGGCCCCCTTGTGGGCCAGGACCCCCTGTTGGGAACCGCTGCCCTATTTCACAAAAGAAAAATAATACTCATGTGACTCCATTACGCTTGCCTTGTTTTCTGTTGGTTGCTAGGTTACCAATACTACAGTGAGCTGCTCTAAACATTTAATGCAAATGCATGTTTATTTGCGCTGAATTGATTTGCTGTTTTGATTTCACAATTTATTTTCCAAAATGACATTGAAGACATTGTACCGTAAATGAACAGGTGTCCTTTTATTAAGCTACTGCTGCTCATTTCTTTGTGAAATTAAAATAAAACAAATCTAAATTACATTTTTGAAAACGAACCCCAATTTAAAAGTTACACAAAAGAAATCTCTTCATGTAAACATAAGTAAGGCTTTGTCTGTGCTCTTTCCCTTTAACATTACAGGCAACCGCTGCATTGTATCATGAACATAGCATTAACTGCGGAAAAAAAAAAAACAAATCACCAGAAATTGTGAGCCTGCTCTGGATGCTAGCTGCAAATAAATATCCAAAGTAACTTAATTTAGCCTGCATTCATGCAACTGAGTAATACTTAAATTAATCCAGGATAGCTTTAAAAGCCTAGCTTAAAGCTCGTTCACACTAATCACGATAACTATAAACACATCATAACATAAAGACATCGTACTAAAAATCGCTCACAGTATTAAAAAAATAGCACAACTAAAGCTGATAATCAATAAAACACTGACAGCCAATCAGAATCACTGAAATATAAAGAGCTCTCGCAATTTAAAGCTACAGACGACATGTTTGAAGACGCTCTTTTAAAAGATTATTTAAGGATGATGACTATAATAGAAACAATCGGGAAATAGATTAACAAAAGGGCTGGCAAACTGAAGTATAACAATAAAAGCGCCTCAGGGATCCAGTGCTAGTTTCGGTGTTGATGCGTTTCCTCCTTTAAAAATGCAAAAATAATTAGTTTATATTCCACTACGCTGACTGCAATCGCTAAATTCACTGTATGAATAAATTCTGTCATGAATAAATTATTTAAATTTCACGTCTCGAGTTGGATTCACTTAAATTGAGCTAGTCGAACACTGAGGACACCTGCTGGTTACAAGAGGAAATAAAAAGCATAACCTAAAAATAGCTGGAGGGGCGTGGCTAAGCATGTTAGCCACACCCAATACCTCAGACAGACCTAATCTGAGAATTTACCTGAAAACAAACAGGAAGTGCAAACTATTTAGTTTTTCTCACTGACATGCGCAGATGAACTGTTTACCAGAAAACTACCAATGTGAGCGAACAACATCAATATGGTTAGTTTTGATTTCATGTAGACTTTAAGGAGAGAACTCACTTAATATTGACTCATTCCTGAAAATAAGACTATATTTTTACTGTAAAATGCTTCTAAGAATTGTAAGATTTTTTGCATTATATTTATTGTTATCGTGCTTGGCGTGAACAGGCCTTAATCCCTTTGTTTTGTGCAGTACCCCTGAGTCCACTGTTACGTGCCTGCGAGCTCTGTCCGCCGTGTAAGCGCATGTGCCGCAGACAGTTGTCCTGCCTGGAGAACATCTTCCCGCAGAACCGGCAGCGGAAGGGCTTTTCTCCGGTGTGCACGCGTCTGTGTGTGATCAGTTTGGTGCGCTGCATGAAGCTCTTCCCACACTCCTCACAACGGAACGGTTTAAGCCCGGTCTGGAGCCGCGGATCCTCTCCTGCATGCAGAACAAGATCATTTTAGAAAACCAAAAATAAATCTGTATTCAATCTCGCCCTCAATATCAGCGGTTCTCAATCGTGCTCATGCCGCTACGCATATTTTGTATGTTTCTAGGGGTGGTTCGCACAGAATGCGTTTGTTCTGTCCAATGCGCCACTTTTCAAATTGTTTTTCAATTAAAACTCATTTATTTTTAAACATGTTTATTTTTGCAATCATGCAGAAAAAATGAATAACATATTGACTATTGCCAATGAATTTTAAAGAGTTATCGGTTATCTTTTTGGTAAAAAAATTCCATATCGGTGCATCTTAACTAAACTTAAAAAGCAATTTTAAAAATAGCATCGAAATACACATTCATTTAAAAATCTGAACTATAAATAACTTGATATTTATCATCTAATAGAGAGGGCTACTCAATTGGCGGTGCGCGGGCCGAACTTCACCCTCCGAGACAATTTGTTTCGGCCTCCCAAATAGTGTGACCAAGACATCAAAGTCGAAAAACGGCCGCTACAGTTATGAAGTGACGTGCGTCTGTTCAATACAGCACGAGCTGCAGT
The DNA here is from genome assembly GCA_903798195.1 of Danio kyathit. Classification (NCBI taxonomy): domain Eukaryota; kingdom Metazoa; phylum Chordata; class Actinopteri; order Cypriniformes; family Danionidae; genus Danio; species Danio kyathit. Next base: position 71,145,256 of record LR812520.1, read on the forward strand.
TGAAGGCTGCGCAGAGCGCGAGTCACCTGACATTAAGCGAGTGAGTGGCGTGAGCAGCCGAAAACATTTGGATACTTAATCGTAAAGGCTTCTCAACGCCGCGCTTCTGTTGCACGGAACGAAACTGCTGCAACTAAACAAAGTTATACCACCTGTGCGCTAGTTTAAAGTTCCGAGCATATACATTAAGGCTAATACGCACACACACACTGGATTAACTATAGCAGTGGGCTATTCACATATCGCATCTTTTCCGCACGCAAGTTCGTTATTTCCAATGTAGGAATATTTGCCAATATGCGCGCACCAGCAGAGCGACTAGGCGCAACCAGTAGAAATCATCTCACGCCATAGTGGTGAGAGTTGTGTGTGTCTTTCTGTGCAATGTAAACAAAAGATACGTTAGACGAATTATTACAAATGATTAAAATGATTATGTATGTACAGTATGAACGGAGATAATAACAACAGTTCATTTAAATACCTAATATAAAGCTTAAATTTACATTAGACGTGATAACCGTGAAACCATGATTACTCTTCAGACTATATAATCTTACAACCAAAATCTAAAATTGTTGCATCCTTATAATTGTTATGCAGTTCAAAACATAACATCTGAATGTAGAAGAAGCCGACTTAAGCAATGCACTGCTTTTGTTCTGATTTAAAATACAACATTTGAATGCTTGTAAATAAAGCCTATTGTACAATGCAGTAATATTATGTAATTTACAATATTTTAACATTTTATTGCAGAAAAATCCAACATTTCTTAAGCATATGTGCCTTATATTGCTGTTGTCTCATCACTCATATTGAAAGTCATATCTCTCCGGCCCGTCATTTGGGATGCTTTTCATGAACTGGGCCCATGACAAACTTGACTAGCCCCTGCTATAATATATCAGCCTCCAACTCTACAGGGTTATCGGTATCGCTAAAAAATCCTTATAAATTTAAATGTACAGCAATTTTAAAAATAGGATCAAAATAAAGCTAATTTAAAAATCCAAACTATAATTACCTTGATATTTATCAGCTAATATATCGGCTACTGGCCTTCAAATCTAAAGAGTTATCGGTTTTCAGTCAAAAATGTCATATCTGTACATCCCTACTAAACTTAAATGTACAGAAATTTTCAAATAGTAATCAAAATAAAAACTTATTTAAAATCCAAACTATAAATACCTTGATATTTATCGGCTAATATATCAGCCTACAAATGTAACAAGTTATCGGTTATTGTACTGGTCAAATATTCCATATTGTTCCATCCCTTCTAAACATAAATTTTACAGCAATTTAAAAATAGTATTAAAATAAAACCTAATTGAAAAACCCAAACTATAATAACCTTGATATGTATATGGGCCTCCAAATCTACAGGGTTATCGGTATCGGCACGTCCTTACTCAACTTAAATGTACTGCAATCAAAATAAAATGTAATTCAAAATGCAAACCCATAATAACCTTGCTGCAGACTCTGTGTGTGTGTTTTAGGCGGATGTGATGCTGAGAGTGAGAATGCGTCCGATGTGCTGCTGTGTCTGTGAGACTGTAGGAGATTAAAATCACAGTCATTATTCCTGTCGTTCTCCTGAACTAAAGCAGATAAAGCCCCAGAATCCTCCATCATCATAGCATACGCGTCTGGAAAGCTCTGTCCATATGATTCGGGCTCCACTTGACTCTGGTGATGCTCGAAATCTTTCTGCGAGCTCCAAATCTGAGAGTTTCCATCATGAATGCTGAATTTCCGGTCTACAAACTCCTCCACCTGCTCGATCTTCATCTGGAGCTCCAGACCGCTGAGTTCTTCCTCTTCTTCTTCTACTTCTTCTTCTTCTTCCTCTTCTGCATGTGGAGCAGCTCGACTCACAGGATCTTCTCTTTTAAGAGGCTGTAATTGGAGCTCTGGTGGATGAGAAATAAGAGGTTTCTCCTCTGAAGCGACGTTCATCATTGGACTGGTCAACATGAGCGTCTCCTTATCGTGAGCAGTCACACCTAATTAGAAATACATCATTAGTGTTGTCATGATTACCGGTTTCCAGGTAAACCACAGTAAGTTTCCATTTATTTATTTAAACCATGGCTGATATCGGATGACTTCTGGCATTTCTGGAATTCACTGTACGAGTTATTATTGTATATGATGACATGATCTATACCACTGTTCTGTCATTGTATAAACAGTATCAAATTACACATTAATTTAAAAGTCTGAACTATAATTAACTTGATATGTATTATCTAATATATCAGCCTCCAAATCTACAGGGTTATATTATATATTATAATCCTTATAAACTTAAATGTACAGCAATTTTAAAAATAGGATCAAAATAAAAGCTAATTTAAAAATCCAAGATATAATTACCTTGATATTTATCAGCTAATATATCGTCTATTGGCCTCCAAATTTAAAGAGTTATCAGTGATTGGTATCGATCAAAAATGTCAAACTATTATTACCTTGATATTTATCTGCTAATATATCGGTATCCAAATCTAAAGAGTTATCATTTAACGGTATCGGTCCAAACACTGCTGACATATAAACTAATTTAAAAATCCAAACTATAATTACCTTGATACTTATCGGCTAATATATCGGCTATTGGCATCCAAATCTGAAGAGTTATCGGTTATCTTATCGGTCAAAAATCCCATATCAGTGCATCCCTACTAAACTTAAATGTACATCAATTTTTAAAAAAAATAGAAAAACAACGTATTCAAAAATCCAAACTATAATTACCATGACAATTGTCGGCTAATATATCGGCCTCCAAATCTACAGTTATTCATTATCATTACATTCTAACAAAACTTTAAATGTACAGCGATTTTACAAATAAGATCAAAATGAAAACTGATTTAAAAATCCAAACTATACTTACCTTGATATTTATTAGCTAATATATCACCTATCGGCATCCAAATCTAAAGAGTTATTGGTTATCTTATCAGTCAAATATCCATATCGGTGCATCCCTACTAAACTTAAATGCACAGCAATTTAAAAAAAAATTATAATAAAAATAAAAACTAACTTAAAAGTCCAAACTATAATAACCTTGATATTTATTAGCTAATATATCACCTATCGGCATCCAAATCTAAAGAGTTATTGGTTATCAGTATCGGCACATCCCTACTAAACTTAAATGTAAAGCAATTTTAAAAGTAGTATCCAAACTGATTTAAAAATCCAGACTATAATTACCTTGATATTTATTGACTAATATATCGGCTATCAGCTTCCAAATCCAAGTTATTAGTTATCGGTATTGGTCAAAAATGTCATATCGATACATCCCTACCAAACTTAGATAAACAACAATTTTAAAAATAGGATCAAAATAAAAATTGATTTAAAAACCCAAACTATAGTTACCTTGATATTAATGACTAATATATTGGCTATTGGCCAAATCCTCCAAATCTAAAGAGTTATCAGTTATTAGTTATCAGTCAAAAATGTCATATCTGTGCATCCCTACCAAATTTAAATGTACAGCAATTTTTATAAAGTGTAGAAATAAAAACATATTTAAAAATCTAATCTATATTTACCTCTATATTTATCGCCTAATTTATCAGCCTCCAAATCTAAAGAGTTATTGGTTATCTTATCAGTCAAAAATGTATATTGGTGCATCCCTACTAACCTAAATGCACAGCAATTTAAAAAAAATAAAAAATAATAACTTAAAAATCCATACTATAATAACCATGACATTTACTGGCTAAGATATCGGCATCCAAATCCAAAGAGTTATTAATTATCTTATCAGTCAAAAATCCATATCGGTGCATCCCTACTAAACTTAAATGCACAGCAATTTAAAAAAAAATTATAATAAAAATAAAAACTAACTTAAAAGTTCAAACTATAATAACCTTGATATTTATTAGCTAATATATCAGTCTCCATATCTACATAGGTATATAGGTATAGGTATCAGTTATCGGTCAAAAATGTCATATCGGTACATCCCTACCAAACTTAAATGTACAGCAATTTTTAAAAAGTATAGAAATAAAACTTATTTAAAAATTCACACTATAATTACTTTGATATTTATTGACTAATATATCGGATATCAGCCTCCAAATCTAAAAAGTTATTAGTTATTGGTCAAAAATGTCATATCAGTACATCCCTACCAAACTTAAATGTACAGCAATTTTAAAAATAGTATTGAAATAAAATCAAATTTAAACATCCAAACTATAATTACCTTGATATTTATTGGCTAATATATCAGCTATCGGCATACAAATATAAAGAGTTATTGGTTATCAGTATCAATGCATTCCTTCTAAACAAATTTTACAGCAATTTTAAAAATAGTATCAAAATAAAAACCTAATTGAAAAATACAAACTATAATTACCTTGATATTTATTGACTAATATATCGGCCTCCAAATCTGAAGAGTTATCAGTATTAATAAAAAAAAACTCCCTAATAAAATATCCCAAATAAATTGAAATGTACAGCAATAGTCTCAAAATAGTAATAGTACAAAAATAGTATAAAAAAAAAAGCAATAGTATCAAAATAAAATCTAACTTAAAAACCCAAACTATAATTACCTTGATATTTATCAGCTAATATATCGTCTATTGGCCTCCAAATTTAAAGAGTTATCAGTGATTGGTTTCGATCAAAAATGTCAAACTATTATTACCTTGATATTTATCGGCTAATATATCGGTATCCAAATCTAAAGAGTTATCATTTAACGGTATCGGTCCAAACACTGCTGACATATAAACTAATTTAAAAATCCAAACTATAATTACCTTGATACTTATCGGCTAATATATCGGCTATTGGCATCCAAATCTGAAGAGTTATCGGTTATCTTATCGGTCAAAAATCCCATATCAGTGCATCCCTACTAAACTTAAATGTACATCAATTTAAAAAAAAAAAATAGAAAAACAACGTATTCAAAAATCCAAACTAAAATTCCATGACAATTGTCGGCTAATATATCGGCCTCCAAATCTACAGTTATTCATTATCATTACATTCTAACAAAACTTTAATGTACAGCGATTTTACAAATAAGATCAAAATGAAAACTGATTTAAAAATCCAAACTATAATTACCTTGATATATTTATTAGCTAATATATCACCTATCGGCATCCAAATCTAAAGAGTTATTGGTTATCAGTATCGGCACATCCCTACTAAACTTAAATGTAAAGCAATTTTAAAAGTAGTATCCAAACTGATTTAAAAATCCAGACTATAACTACCTTGATATTTATTGACTAATATATCGGCTATCAGCTTCCAAATCCAAGTTATTAGTTATCGGTATTGGTCAAAAATATCATATCGGTACATCCCTACCAAACTTAGATAAACAACAATTTTAAAAATAGGATCAAAATAAAAATTGATTTAAAAACCCAAACTATAATTACCTTGATATTAATGACTAATATATTGGCCAAATCCTCCAAATCTAAAGAGTTATCAGTTATCGGTATCAGTCAAAAATGTCATATCTGTGCATCCCTACCAAATTTAAATGTACAGCAATTTTTAAAAAGTGTAGAAATAAAAACATATTTAAAAATCTAATCTATATTTATCGCCTAATTTATCAGCCTCCAAATCTAAAGAGTTATCGTTTATCTTATCAGTCCAAAATTTATATTGGTGCATCCCTACTAACCTAAATGCACAGCAATTAAAAAAAAATAATAATAATAACTTAAAAATCCAAACTATAATAACCATGACATTTACTGGCTAAGATATCGGCGTCCAAATCCAAAGAGTTATTAATTATCTTATCAGTCAAAAATCCATATCGGTGCATCCCTACTAAACTTAAATGCACATCAATTTAAAAAAAAAATTATAATAAAAATAAAAACTAACTTAAAAGTCCAAACTATAATAACCTTGATATTTATTAGCTAATATATCAGTCTCCATATATAAATAGTTATCAGTTATCGGTCAAAAATGTCATATCGGTACATCCCTACCAAACTTTAATGTACAGCAATTTTTAAAAAGTATAGAAATAAAAACTTATTCAAAAATTCAGACTATAATTACTTTGATATTTATTGACTAATATAACGGATATCAGCTTCCAAATCTAAAAAGTTATTAGTTATCGGTATTGGTCAAAAATGTCATATCAGTACATCCCTACCAAACTTAGATGTACAGCAATTTTAAAAATAGGATCAAAATAAAAACTGATTTAAAAACTCAAATTATAATTACCTTGATATTTATTGACTAATATATTGGCTTTTGGAAAAATCCTCCAAATCTAAAGAGTTATCAGTTATCGGTACAGGTCAAAAATGTCATATCTGTGCATCCCTACCAAATTTAAATGTACAGCAATTTTTAAAAAGTGTAGAAATAAAAACATATTTAAAAATCTAATCTATATTTACCTTGATATTTATTGGCTAATATATCAGTCTCCATATCTAAAGAGTTATCGTTTATCTTATGTCAAAAATCCATATTGGTGCATCCCTACAAAACTAAATGCACAGCAATTTAAAAAAAAATCTAAATAAAAACGAACTTAAAAGTCCAAACTATAATAACCTTGATATTTATTAGCTAATATATCAGCCTCCATATCTAAAGAGTTATCAGTTATCGGTCAAAAATGTCATATCGGTACATCCCTACCAAACTTAAATGTACAGCAATTTTTAAAAAGTATAGAAATAAAAACTTATTTAAAAATTCAATCTATAATTACTTTGATATTTATCGGCTAATATATCGGCTAATGGCCTCCAAATTTACAGAGTTATTGATTATTATTATTAGCACACATCCCTACAAAACTTAGATGTACAGCAATTTAAAACATAGTATTGAAATAAAATAAAATTTAAACATCCAAACTATAATTACCTTGATATTTATTGGCTAATATATCGGCTATCGGCATCCAAATCCAAAGAGTTATTAATTATCTTATCAGTCAAAAATCCATATCGGTGCATCACTACTAAACTTAAATGCACAACAATTAAAAAAAAATTATAATAAAAATAAAAACTAACTTAAAAGTCCAAACTATAAAAACCTTAATATTTATTAGCTAATATATCAGTCTCCATATCTAAATAGTTATCAGTTATCGGTCAAAAATGTTATATCGGTACATCCCTACCAAACTTTAATGTACAGCAATTAAAACATAGTATTGAAATAAAATCAAATTTAAACATCCAAACTATAATTACCTTGGTATTTATTGGCTAATATATCGGCTATCGGCATACAAATCTAAAGAGTTATTGGTTATCAGTATCAATGCATTCCTTCTAAACATAAATTTTACAGCAATTTTAAAAATAGTATTAAAATAAAACCTAATTGAAAAATACAAACTATAATTACCTTGATATTTATTGACTAATATATCGGCCTCCAAATCTGAAGAGTTATCAGTATTAATAAAAAACTCCCTTATAAAATATCCCAAATAAACTGAAATGTACAGCAATAGTATCAAAATAGTAACAGTACAAAAATAGTATAAAAAAAGCAATAGTATCAAAATAAAATCTAACTTAAAAACCCAAACTATAATAACCTTGATATTTATCAGCTAATACTGTATATGGGCCTCCAAATCTACAGGGTTATCGGTATCGGCACGTCCTTACTCAACTTAAATGTACTGCAATCAAAATAAAATGTAATTCAAAATGCAAACCCATAATAACCTTGCTGCAGACTCTGTGTGTGTGTTTTAGGCGGATGTGATGCTGAGAGTGAGAATGCGTCCGATGTGCTGCTGTGTCCGTGAGACTGTAGGAGATTAAAATCACAGTCATTATTCCTGTCGTTCTCCTGAACTAAAGCAGATGAAGCCCCAGAATCCTCCATCATCATAGCATACGCGTCCGGAAAGCTCTGTGCATGTGATTCGGGCTCTGCTAGACTCTGATGAAGCTCGAAATCTTTCTGCGAGCTCCAAATCTGAGAGTTTCCATCATGAATGCTGAGTTTCCGGTCTACAAACTCCTCCACCTGCTCGATCTTCATCTGGAGCTCCAGACCGCTGAGTTCTTCCTCTTCTTCTTCCTCTTCTTCTTCCTCTTCTGCATGTGGAGCTGCACGACACACAGGATCTTCTCTTTTAAGAGGCTGTAATTGGAGCTCTGGTGGATGAGAAATAAGAGGTTTTTCCTCTGAAGTGACGTTCATCATTGGACTGGTCAACATGAGCGTCTCCTGATGGGGAGTCGTCACACCTAATTAGAAATACATCATTAGTGTTGTCATGATTACCGGTTTCCAGGTAAACCACAGTAAGTTTACATTTATTTATTTAAACCATGGCTGATATCGGATGACTTTTGTCATTTCTGGAATTCTCTGTGGGAGTTATTATTGTAAATGATGACATGAGACTCCTATACCACTGTTCTGTCATTGCAAATATTTAAATAATTGTTTATTTATTAAAAAAACATGATAGATGAAATGTATTGTAACAAATGGGAAACGAGCTGGTCTGAGTATTTCAGAAACTGCTGATCTACTGGGATTTTCATGCACAACCATCTCTAGGGTTTACAGAGAATGGTCCGACAAAGAGGAAATATCCAGTGAGCGGCAGTTCTGTGGGCGCAAATGCCTTGTTGATGCCAGAGGTCAGAGGAGAATGGCCAGACTGGTTCCATCTGATAAAAAAGCAAGATTGGAGAAACGTTGCCTGGTCTGATGAGTCTCCATTTCTGCTGCCACATTCGGATGGTCGGGTCAGAATTTGGCCTCAACAACATGAAAGCATGAATCCATCCTGCCTTGTATCAGCGGTTCAGGCTGGGGGTGGTGGTGTAATAGTGTGGGGGAAATTTTCTTGGCACACTTTGGGTCCATTAGTACCAATTGAGCATGGTGTCAACGACACAGCCTACCTGAGTATTGTTGCTGACCATGTCCATCCCTTTATGACCACAGTGTCTCCATCTTCTGATGGCTACTTCCAGCAGGATAACGCACCATGTCATAAAGCGCCAATCATCTCAGACTGGTTTCTTTAACATGACAATGAGTTCACTGTACTCAAATGGCCTCCACAGTCACCAGAGCTCAATCCAATAGAGCACCTTTGGGATGTGGTGGAACGGGAGATTGGCATCATGGATGTGCAGCCGACAAATCTGCAGCAACTGCGTGATGCTATCATGTCAATATGGAGCAAAATCTCTGAGGAATATTTCCAGTAGCTTGTTGAATCTCTGCCACGAAAGATTAAGGCAGTTCTGAAGGCAAAAGAGGCTCCAACCCGGTACTAGTAAGTGTACCTAATAAAGTGGCCGGTGAGTGTATATTCATATTAGTGTGTTAATTCTCTAAGTTAAGTGTGTAGTAAGTTATGCAGACTGACCGGGGTCGGTGATGTGCACCTGTACGCCGACAGAGCACCGGGTAGCGGTCAGTTTCTCCAGCCGGCTCTCGCAGCTCAACAGGCGGCTCTTCAGGCTGCGGATCTCCTCGTTCCTGTGGCGGATTTCCATCTGCACCGCGGCCGCGTCCTCCTGCAGCAGCTGGCCGATCTGCGACGCAGCCGACTTCAGCAGCACCTCCAGGATGGAACAAAGCTGCGTCTGCAGCGAGCAGCTCATCTTATAGCGAATAAACACACTCTGATTATTACGCTGGAGAAAAACACCACTTCAGCTAACAACGCAGACGGGGAACGGTGCTTCCTTCCGGTGGACTCAGTGTAAACTTCCGCCAAAATAAAGGACACGCGAGCAGCTCATAGATTTATACATTAGATGTCGCCTACCCTGTTGTTGTCTATCATAGATAATATGGTTGTCTATTAGAAGGAATGCGTCAATAGAGCCGCCATTTTAGTACAGGGTAGCGCTCCATTGAAATGAATGTGGGACCAAGATGCAACGGAGGACTGTGGCCATCCAGAGCTAGATATATACACATATATCTATGATCGGGAGTTTTTTTTATTTAAAATTTTAAAATTATAATTTTACATCACTTTTCTACATTCTCATTCTAATGGAGGGAGCGATTTGCTTGTGAATGAATCTCCGTTATGAATGACTCGTTCACTTAGCTGACAATAATAAAGATTTCTGGCAGCGCAGCGTCTTGTTGCCATATTTCATTTACATTGTTTGCTTATTTTATTCAACAAAACTAGCATAAGCCTAGAATTTAGTGTGAGTTGGTGCTCTGCCTTATGGTCAGTGCAGTAAGAGATTATCATCAATAACTTTACTTGTTGAGCACAAAAGTTCATAACATACAGAAACATAAAAAAACGAAATCTTACCTATGAAATGTTCTGCCTTTGTGCTTTGTTTGCTCGTTACAACACCCGTAGGCCTACACAGCGCTAAAGTCCAGCATCTTCACACTGTGTTGACTAATGAATTTTGTCCAGGGAGCCCTGTACAAATGTGGCGGCGGTATTGACGCATGCTCAGGGTCCGTATGTGATATCTATTGTATATATCTATGCGAGTAGCTGAGGAGAAATTAATTGTAATTGATAAATAAACAAAATGCTTTTATTAAACTGTTATATACATTAAAATGAGAGTTTGGTCACCGAAAATCGTAAGGAATAGAAAGGGAATACATTTAATTTCAAACGAGTTATTGCAAAAAACAAATTTGTGAACTACAAAATTTTACATTTTTTGTTTCTCGATTGGGCCTGTTTATTAATTATTTCTTTAATATAGTTCCCCAATATATTAATTAGGGCATACTAATTTTTGGACAGTGATGTCAGATTAGTTCCAGTTTTGGTTCGATACCAAAATATGGACGCTGCGACAGCGCCTTTTCCCATTGAATGCTTTAAGGGAAAACGTCTCGTGACGGGCTCAAGCTGTCGCAAAAGACTGCTGAAATTGAACCCTGGGGATGCGCAGAAGGGACTACCTGATGGAGCCAGAGGCGGAGCCGCAGAATCAAGCTTCCAATGTAATCTGACTACTTTTAGATTACATTTAGATTATTTTTGAGCTAACCTTTGTTTGATGTTTCATATATTGATGTAGGATAATCTTAGCATTTGTTAGAGTGTTGCTATGCAGTTGCAAAGGTTTTCTGGATGGTTGTTATTGCTTACATCACAAAATTTGAAGCAATTAATATAATCTCTTAGATTACACATTTATTCTAATGTAATCTGACTACATTTGGATTACATTTAGATTACTTTTCAGCTAAACTTTATTTTCTGTCTCATATATTAAAATCTTGGCATTAGTTAGAGTGTTGCTATGCAGTTGCTAGGGTTTTTCTGGATGGCTTCAATATGATTGCAAAGGTGTTCTGGGTAGTTGTTAGGGTGTTTTCGATTACACATTACATCACAAAATATGCAGTGGGTTATAAAATATCTCTTAGATTACACATTTATGCTAATGTAATCTGACTACCTTTGGATTACATTTAGATTACTTTTGAGCTAACCTTTATTTGATGCCTCGTATATTGAAGAATAATTTTAGCATTTGCTGTGATGTTTCTATGCAGTTGCTAGGGTTTTCTGGATGGTTCCAATATGGTTGCTAGGGTGTTTTGTGTGGTTGCCTGGCTGTTATTAAATACAAATTACATCACAAAAATATGTAGTCAGTTATAAAATATCCCTTAGATTACACACTTATTCTAATGTAATCTTACTACTTTTGGATTACATTTAGATTACATTTTGAGCTACCCTTCATTTAAGGTCTCATAAATTAAAGTAGAATAATCTTAGCATTTGCTAGGGTGTTGCTATGCGGTTGCTAGGGTTTTCTTGATGGTTGCAAGGGTGTTATTGATTACAAATTACATCACAAAATATGTAGTAAATTGCATAATATTTCTTAATTACACATTTATGCTAATGTAATCTGACTACCTTTGGATTACATTTAGATTACTTTTTAGCTAACCGTTATTTGATGTCTCAAATATTGAAGTGGGAAAATTTTGGCATTTGTTATAGTGTTGGTATGCAGTTACTTTTTTGTGGATGGTTCCAATATGGTTGCTAAGGTGTTCTGTGTAGTTGTTATGGTGTTATTGATTACAAATTACATCACAAAATATGTAGGTTATAAAATATCTCTTGGATTACATATTTATTCTATTGTGATCCGATTATGTTTGGATTACATTTAGATTACTTTTGAGCTACCCTTTATTTGATGAATTGTATATTGAAGAATGATTTTAGCATTTGCTATGATGGATTATAAAGTATCTCTTAGATGACACATTTATGCTAATGTAATCTGACTACCTTTGGATTACATTTAGATTACTTTTGAGCTAACCTTTATTTGATGCCTCGTATATTGAAGAATAATTTTAGCTTTTGCTGTGATGTTTCTATGCAGTTGCTAGGGTTTTCTGGATGGTTCCAATATGGTTGCTAGGGTGTTTTGTGTGGTTGCCTGGCTGTTATTAAATACAAATTACATCACAAAAATATGTAGTCAGTTATAAAATATCCCTTAGATTACACACTTATTCTAATGTAATCTTACTACTTTTGGATTACATTTAGATTACATTTTGAGCTACCCTTCATTTAAGGTCTCATAAATTAAAGTAGAATAATCTTAGCATTTGCTAGGGTGTTGCTATGCGGTTGCTAGGGTTTTCTTGATGGTTGCAAGGGTGTTATTGATTACAAATTACATCACAAAATATGTAGTAAATTGCATAATATTTCTTAATTACACATTTATGCTAATGTAATCTGACTACCTTTGGATTACATTTAGATTACTTTTTAGCTAACCGTTATTTGATGTCTCAAATATTGAAGTGGGAAAATTTTGGCATTTGTTATAGTGTTGGTATGCAGTTACTTTTTGTGGATGGTTCCAATATGGTTGCTAAGGTGTTCTGTGTAGTTGTTATGGTGTTATTGATTACAAATTACATCACAAAATATGTAGTCAGTTATAAAATATCTCTTGGATTACATATTTATTCTATTGTGATCCGATTATGTTTGGATTACATTTAGATTACTTTTGAGCTACCCTTTATTTGATGAATTGTATATTGAAGAATGATTTTAGCATTTGCTATGATGGATTATAAAGTATCTCTTAGATGACACATTTATGCTAATGTAATCTGACTACCTTTGGATTACATTTAGATTACTTTTGAGCTAACCTTTATTTGATGCCTCGTATATTGAAGAATAATTTTAGCTTTTGCTGTGATGTTTCTATGCAGTTGCTAGGGTTTTCTGGATGGTTCCAATATGGTTGCTAGGGTGTTTTGTGTGGTTGCCTGGCTGTTATTAAATACAAATTACATCACAAAAATATGTAGTCAGTTATAAAATATCCCTTAGATTACACACTTATTCTAATGTAATCTGACTACTTTTGGATTACATTTAGATTACATTTTGAGCTACCCTTCATTTAAGGTCTCATAAATTAAAGTAGAATAATCTTAGCATTTGCTAGGGTGTTGCTATGCGGTTGCTAGGGTTTTCTTGATGGTTGCAAAATGGTTGCTAGGGTGTTATTGATTACAAATTACATCACAAAATATGTAGTAAATTTCATAATATTTCTTAATTACACATTTATGCTAATGTAATATGACTACCTTTGGATTACATTTAGATTACTTTTTAGCTAACCGTTATTTGATGTCTCAAATATTGAAGTGGGAAAATCTTGGCATTTGTTATAGTGTTGGTATGCAGTTACTTTTTTTGTGGATGGTTCCAATATGGTTGCTAAGGTGTTCTGTGTAGTTGTTATGGTGTTATTGATTACAAATTACATCACAAAATATGTAGGTTATAAAATATCTCTCGGATTACATATTTATTCTATTGTAATCCGATTATGTTTGGATTACATTTAGATTACTTTTGAGCTACCCTTTATTTGATGAATTGTATATTGAAGAATGATTTTAGCATTTGCTATGATGGATTATAAAGTATCTCTTAGATGACACATTTATGCTAATGTAATTTGACTACCTTTGGATTACATTTAGATTACTTTTGAGCTAACCTTTATTTGATGCCTCATATATTGAAGAATGGGCAACCCAGTGGCGCAGTAGGTAGTGCTGTTGCCTCACAGCAAGAACGTCGCTGGGTCGCAGGTTCGAACCTCGGCTGGGCTGGGTCAGTTGGCGTTTCTGTGTGGAGTTTGCATGTTCTCCCTGGGTTCGCGTGGGTTTCCTCCGGGTGCTCCGGTTTCCCCCACAGTCCAAAGACATGCAGTACAGGTGAATTGGGTAAGCTGAATTGTCCGTAGTGTATGAGTGTGAATGTGTGTGTGGAAGTTCCCAGAGATGGGTTGCGGCTGGAAGGGCATCCGCTGCGTAAAATCGTGCTGGATAAGTTGGCGGTTCATTCCGCTGTGGCGACCCCGCAAGGGACAAAGCCGACAAGAAAATGAATGAATGAATGAATATTGAAGAATGATTTTAGCATTTGCTGTGATGTTTCTATGCAGTTGCTAGGGTTTTCTGGATGGTTCCAATATGGTTGCTAGGGTGTTCTGTGTGGTTGTTTGGCTGTTATTGATTACAAATTACATCACAAAAATATGTAGTCAGTTATAAGATATCCCTTAGATTACACACTTATTCTAATGTAATCTGACTACTTTTGGCATAAATTTTGAGCTACCTTTTATTTAAGGTCTCATATATTGAAGTAGGGTGTTATGCAGTTGCTAGGGTTTTCTTGATGGTTGCAAAATGGTTGCTAGGGTGTTATTGATTACAAGTTGCATCACAAAATATGTAGTTAATTGCATTTTGTTTCTTAGATGACACATTTATGCTAATGTAATCTGACTACCTTTGGATTACATTTAGATTACTTTTCAGCTAACCGTTATTTGATGTCTCAAATATTGAAGTAGGAAAATCTTGGCATTTGTTAGAGTGTTGGTATGCAGTTGCTAGGGTTTTCTGGATGGTTGCAATATGGTTGCTAGGGTGTTCTAGATGGTTGTTAGTGATTACAAATTACATAATATCTCTTAGATTACACATTTATTCTAATGTAATCTGTCTACTTTTAGATTACATTGAGATTACATTTGGGTTCACCCTTATTTGATGTCACATGTATCGAAACAGGATAATCTTGTACTATTTTGACAGATAGAAATAAAAAATGTCTTTTTTTTAAGTGTAATGGTGGACAGTTAATACTTTACAATACTCACACTAATATATTTAATTTCATTTATTTTTAGTGTTTGATAAAGCACATCTTATGACTTGTCTTAAAGCAATTACTTCAAATTACTTAGCCAATTAACAAAACTAATTTAGAAAAACATGAAATGCACAGCAATATCGATATTGAATACTGGAAGTGCAGATGCATTATTAATGTCATCCATCAAAAAACGATTATATAAAAATTTGTATGTGTATATAATCACAAACGTATAGAAGCACAGGTTTATTATTTAAAATGATAAACTTTAAAATTTTAAAAAATTTGCTTCCATGGTGTAAATAATACATAATCATGTAATCTATAACAAAAGTAACTGTAGTTTAATTACAATTATTAAAAAAAAAAAATAGTTTACTGCAATTACCAGTAATTATTAATACACGTACATTTTTGTAATCTGATTTCATAATCCAGACTGCATTTGATCCATTATTATCCAGCTCTGATGCATATAAGAATATTAAAATAGACAATTATAAAAGTCTAGTATCTGAAGTGCTATCACACAGTGCATCCGGAAAGTATTGATAGCGCTTCACTTTTTCCACATTTGTTTGTTACAGGCATATTCCAAAATGGAACAATTTAATTGATTTCCTCAACATTCGACACACAATCCCCCATAATGACAATGTGAAAAAAGAGCCTCAAGTCTTTCTGAATATGATGCCACAAGCTCGGCACACCAGTCTTTGGGAATTTTTGCCCATTCCTCTTTGCAGTACCTCTCAAGCTCTATCAGGTTGGATGGGAAGCGACGGTGTACAGCCATTTTCAGATCTCTCCAGAGATGTTCAATAGAATTTAGGTCTGGGCTCTGGCTGGGCCACTCAAGCATATTCCCTGAGTTGTTGTGAAGCCACTCCATTGATATTTTGGCGGTGTGCTTTAGGTCATTGTCCTGCTGGAAGATGAAGCGTCGTCCCAGTCTGAGGTCAAGAGCACTCTGAAGCAGGTTTTCATTCAGGATGTCTCTGTACATTGCTGCATTCATCTTTCCCTCTATCCTGACTAGTCTTCCAGTTCCTGCTGCTGAAAAACATCCCCACAGCATGATGCTGCCACCACCATGCTTCACTGTAGGGATGCTATTAGCCTGGTGATGAGCGCTGCCTGCTTTTCTCCAAATGTAACGCCTGGCGTTCACTCCAAAGAGTTCAATTTGAGTCTCATCAGAGCAGAGAGTTTAGTTTCTGATGGTCTGAGAGTCCTTCAGATGCCTTTTGGCAGATTCCAGGTGGGGAGTGTCTTCCGTCTGGCCGATCTACCATACAGGCCTGATTGGTGGATTGCTGCACAGATGGTTGTCCTTCTGTAAGGTTCTCCTTTCTCCACAGAAGAACACTGGAGCTCAGACAGAGTGACCATCGGGTTATTGATCACCTCCCTGACTAAGGCCCTTCTCCCCCGATCACTCAGCTTAGATGGCCGGCCAGCTCTTGGAGTCCTGGTGGTTCTCCATCTTCCACTTATGGATGATGGAGGCCGCTGTGCTCATTGGAACTTTCAGAGCAGCAGAAATGTTTCTGTAACCTTCCCCAACCTTGTGCCTCCAGACAATCCTGTCTCGGATGTCTACAGACAATTCCCTTGTCTTCATGCTTGGTTTGTGCTTTGACATGCACCGTCAACCCTGGGCCCTTATATAGACAGGTGTATGCCTTTTCAGATCATGTCCAATCAACTGAATTGACCACAGGTGAACTCCAATGAAGCTGCTGAAACATCTCAAGAATGATCAGTGGAAACAAAATGTAGCTGAGCTCAATGTAGAGCTTCACGACAAAGGCTGTCAACACTGATATACATGTGATTTTACAGCTTTTTTATTTTTGTAATAAATTTGCAACAATTTCATTATGGGGGATTGTGTGTAGAATGTTGAAGAAATAAATGAATTTAATCCATTTTGGAATAAGGCTGTAACATAAAAAAATGTGGATAAAGTGAAGCGCAGAATACTTTCTGGATGCACTGTAATTTCTAATGATGTTTAGTGTTATTTACTCGGGCCGCCGTCTCACTGTTCATCCTCCATGTGTTCTTCTTTGATCCGAATAGATTTGATTCCATCTTCCTGCTTCTTGGAATCAAAAGAAACAAAGTTACCTTAAAAAATAAATAAATAAAAAAAAAATCTTTGGAATGTTCAGCCGACAAATCTGCAGTAACTGCGTGATGCTATCATGTCAATAAAGTCCAAAATCACTTTCCAGTAGCTTGCTGAATCTATGCCATGAAGGATTAAGGCACACTACAAGTAAAACCTTGTACTAGTGAGGTGTACCTAATAAAGTGGCCGGTGGGTGTATATATATATATATATATATATATATATATATATATATATATATATATATATATATATATATATATATATATATATATATATATATATATATATATATATATATATATATATATGCATCAAAAATGTAATACTTGATACTAGAATAAGGACCATGATTTTAAATAGTTTTCTTTTGTACTTAAAGTAAATCTTTTTTAACTCATAAGAGGTGATTGTTGTTTTATTCACTATCAGCAAACACTAACAGCATTAAGTCAGACACACACATTTCTCTCTCTCTCTCTCTCTCTCTCTCTCTCTCTCTGTCTCACACACACACACACACACACACACACACACACACACACACACACACGCTCGTCTCTTCACTCCAGCAGGTGAAACTGCATCTCCTGTGAGGTGATCGTCAGCTAAATCTACAGGTATTTTATGATATATTTAATTGCATAGAGATAAAATGTACATAGAGATCAAGTGTACATAGAGATAAAATGTGTATATTTTGATGTTTTTATATTATTTGTTTTTAGTAATTTATTCATTTTCTTGTCGGCTTAGTCCCTTTATTAATCCTATTTTAATCTTAATTAATTTATTTATTTAGATGATATCCATGAAAGACTTCTCAAAACACAACTAATATTAAAATGTAACAGTTAAATAAGATAAAGGAAAATAAGATCATAAATAAGACAAAAATAAATCTTATGAAATGATGAAATCTAAATCACATAATATGTATAGTAAAATAGTGCAATGAAACTAAATATTTGTATAATATAAAATGTTTTCATATTTTTGTTTTTAATTAATCAAACAGTCTGTTGTTCAGTCTATTCAGACACAATATTTAAGAAGTCATCTCATGTTTGAGATCATTTTTAGATGTGCTTTTTTATTTAAATCTTTAAAATTTTGGAGATTTGGTTAAAACTAGAATGAGGAATGTTTGCATGTTGAATCTTTCAGGAGGTTTTCCAGCTCTGTTGTGTTTAAAATAGAAACTCCTGCAGAGATGAAGGCATTTCAAAGCTGCTTTTGTTGTGCTGCTCTTCAATCTGAGATCATTTATCCCTTTAAACACCGCTGAGATTCATGACAATGTAATGCATGACAAAATATTAATGTTGCTGTTGCTAATTCATCTTTAATTATGCAAATTAATACACATGAAGAACAGTCATAACTGTGCTTTAAAAATTACTGGCAATATTATGACACATTTAACTACTTTTTCCAATCAGTTTAAGTTTGTCATGATTATAACCAAATCAACTGTAACTTCTAAATGAAATAAGGCCAATGAAGTGTTATTTTATTCTTCCCTTATCATTTGAATGTATTTTGTCACAAAAGAGATGAATAAATCTAAATATGTAGTTTTAGTACAAAGACAAAAAATCCCAAATGCCTGAAGATCTACAAAATACATATATGATTCATTCATTTCAGATTTGTTTTATATAAAAGATTGATTTTTATAATTATGCATTGCAGACTTTAATGCTTTTTGAAGTCTTCATTAAACGGAAGTTAGGACTGTCCTTTTTTCCTATATCATGACATACTGTACATCCAACTGAAACAGTCCTGATATGAGAAAAAAAGTAGAGCGGTGCATGATTTCATCCTTTGGGAACCAACTGAATCGATACAAGATGGGCATTGCTAACAAAATGAAGGAAGATTAATGAACGAACAAAATCAGGACATGCACTGATAGCTCCACCCTAAAGGACTGATAACTCCACCCTAATGGACTGATAACTCCTCCCTAAAGGACTGATAACTCCACACTATTGGACTGATAGCTCCACCCTAAAGGACTGATAACTCCTCCCTAATGGACTGAGAGCTCCACCCTAAAGGACTGATAACTCCAGCCAAATGGACTGATGGCTCCACCCTAATTGACTGATAGCTCCGCCCTAAAGGACTGATAACTCCAACCTAATGGACTGATAGGTCCATCCTAACAGACTGACAGCTTCGCTCCTAATAGACTGATAGCTCCACCCTAAAGGACTGATAACTCCTCCCTAAAGGACTGATAACTCCTCCCTAAAGGACTGATAACTCCTCCCTAATGGACTGATACCTCCACCCTAAAGAACAGCCCCGCCCTAAAGGACTGATAGCTCCACCCTAAGGGACTGATAGCTCCACCCTAAAGGACTGATAGCTCCGCCCTTAAGGACTGATAGCTCCACCCTAAAGGACTGATAGCTCTACCTTAAAGGACTAACAGCTCTACCCTAAAGGCCTGCTAGCTCCACCCTAAAAGACTTACAGCCCCGCCCTAATGGCCTGATAGCTCCACCCTAAAGAACTAACAGCCCCGCCCTAAAGGACTCATAGCTACACCCTAAAGGACTAACGGCCCCACCTTAAAGGACTGATAGCTCTACCCTAAAGTCCTGCTAGCTCCACCCTAAAGGACTTACAGCCCCGCCCTAAAGGACTGATAGCTCCACCCTAAAGGACTAACAGCCCCGCCCTAAAGGACTGATAGCTTTGCCCTAAAGGACCAATAGGTCCGCCCTAAAGGACTGATAGCTCCGCCCTAAAGGACCGATAGGTCCACCCTACAGCACTGATAGCTCCACCCTAAATGACTGATAGCTCTACCTTAAAGGACTTACAGCCCCGCCCTAAAGGCCTGATAGCTCCACCCTAAAGAACTAACAGCCCCGCCCTAAAGGACTGATAGCTCCACCCTAAAGGGCTAACAGCCCCACCCTAAAGGACTGATAGCTCCACCCTAAAGGACTGACAGCTCTACCCTAAAGGCCTGCTAGCTCCACCCTAAAGGACTTACAGCCCCGCCCTAAAGGACTGATAGCTCCACCCTAAAGGACTGACAGCTCTACCCTAAAGGCCTGCTAGCTCCACCCTAAAGGACTTACAGCCCCGCCCTAAAGGACTGATAGCTCCACCCTAAAGAACTAACAGCCCCGCCCTAATAGACTGATAGCTTCGCCCTACAGGACCAATAGGTCCGCCCTAAAGGACTGATAGCTCCGCCCTAAAGGACAGATAGGTCCGCCCTACAGCACTGATAGCTCCACCCTAAATGACTGATAGCTCCGCCTTAAAGGCCTTCTGTGACCAGAAGTGAAAATAATAATTTCGAGTGTGAGAGAATGTTATGGTATTTGCTAAAAGATTACAGAGCCAAATAATTTTTTCTTTTTCCCAATAATGTGATTTCAGCATCCCGTTGTGTGATGTCGGAGCGGGCGGGTCACCTGCTGGACTGCAGTCCATTGATCAGCGCCGCTCAGCAGGGGAAACTGCGTCTGGCACGGCTGCTGGTGGACGGAGGAGCGCAGGTCAACCAGAGAAATCACCGCGGAGAGACACCGCTACTGGCCACATGCAGAGCGCTACGGGCCGGCCAGACTGCAGGATCCATTCTCAGGATCATCCAGTTTCTGCTGAGCCACCACGCAGACCCCAACATCCAGGATAAATCAGGACGCACGGCTCTGATGTACGCCTGCATGGAGCGCGCTGGGCCGGAGGTGGCAGAGGCGCTAATCACAGCGGGTGCGGATCCCAGTATGGAGGATTACTCTGGAGCATCTGCGCTGGTTTACGCAATAAACGCTCACGATCAGGACACTCTCACGGTGCTGGTCGATGCGTGCAGATCTCGAGGGCGCGATATTATCATCATCGCTACAGATTTGAGTTGCGACGGCAGCACCGTGACACGCCGCTACCTGAACGTTCCTCCATCACCAGACAGTTCTCCCGTCTCCTGCATGTCGCCTTCAGATATTGAGCTGAAGACAAACTCTCCAAACTCTGACGGGGAAAACATCTTTAACTTCCGCGGAGGGGGGCCGACGTCTCCAGTGCTGCCCCCCAGGAGTAGAGGCCGACAGCGGCTGCGCTCTGAGCCGTGGCTCGCCATCCAGAATCTGGAGCAGCTCAGCCAGACCTATGAGAAGAGCCTGGAGGAAGAGGAGGATCGGGACGAAGATCAGGGCCATCTCTCATTTAGCCAGTGTTCACCATTAGATCCTGAATCAGGAAATGGCCAGGTAACATTACTCAGGACCCCTCTTAGAGGCCAGTCACACAGAACTGCTGCATCTAAAATTGAATACTTCCATACTATATAATATGATAAAAACAGTATATGAGCAGAGTAGTATTTCAGAATTCTTAAGCTGTATCTGAAATCGCCTACTACTCGAGTAGCTACTACATTTGAATGTACTACATGAACATTAGATAAGTACTTTCTATATAGTATGAATGGATATACTATGAATTCAGAATGTCCAACTGCTTAACACAAATTTCTAATCAGCCAATCACACGGCATGCATTTAGGCATGTAGACATTCAATTCAATCTCTCTAGCGCTTTTACAATGTAGATTGTGTCAAAGCAGCTTCACATAGAAGATTATAGTGAATGTAAACCATGTCAGTCCAGTTTTCAGAGTTGAACTATTTTCACTGCTGAAAGTCCAAACATTGAAGAGCAAATCCATCCATGCGCAGCTCCACAAGTCCCAAACTATGCAAGCCAGTGACGAGGAACAAACTTTACCAATTAGCGAAAGTGAAGGAAAAAAACCCTGGAGAGAATCCAGGCTCAGTTGGGCATGACCATTTCTCCTATGACCAGGGCCGGAGCAAGCCGAACTGCCGCTCTAGGCAAAGGACTATCATGCCGCCCTCAACCCGAAAGTGAAAACGAAACTGACCAGTTCATAAAGTGAGGGGGTTGTGTTGATGTTGCGGATAACTGCACGTTCACACTGAAAGTAGGGAGAGCGTCAAAGGTCGCTCTGGCCGCCCTGGCGACGACGCTGTCTGCCTTCAGCTCCGGCGGCGAGAACGTCAAAATTCACTACACATTGATCTCGTATTTAAAGGAGCCGTTGCAGCATATCAGCAAATCAGTTACACTCCCGCATAAAACATGCTTTCTAGCATGAAGATGTTGCACACTTCTTATCAAATTCATTTAATTACGGAAGGTCTAGTTGCATGTGGTGTGACTTTGCTCCACTTAATTATCCAATGTGTCCACATGTCTGAAATATTCTGAAGCAGCAATACTGTTTTGTATTGTCGCATGAAATTCCCGCTTTTTTAAAGAAAGAAATATGTAACATGGACGCACATGAGTAACTCGCCAGTACTTTTTTAATGTATGTTACTGTAAGAAAAACATTGCAAACAATTGGAAATCCGGCGACCGTAATATTAAAACCCTTGGGAACAACTGTGGTCGGAACTAAAGTTCACAGTGATTGTGTTCTCTGACTCCTCTCAAGCGGTGGACTTCTACATTCTGATTGCTTACCGCCGAACCGCCTCACAGCTCATTACCATAAAGATGACTTGATTTCAACTCTCCTCGACACCCACACCGGCGAAGACGCGCCGCGCTGCTCCTCGCCGCCGGCTCCCATTGAAAATGAATGACTTCCGGCCACTTTGACGCCGCTTTCGGTGTGAATGTACAGTAAAAGTCAGCACGTTGGGTTGGGCGGCGGGGCGTGTTTGCCGCCCTCACAATTATCCCGCTTTAGGCGGCCGCCTAGGTTGCCTCTATGAACGCGCCGGCCCTGCCTATGACCAAACTTCTTGTGCAGAGCTGCAGTCTAGGCGCCGAAGGCTGGAATGCGGGAAATCTGCAGCAACTGCATGAGACTATCATGACAATATGGAGCAAAATCTCAGAGGAATTTTCCAGTACCTTGTTGAATCTCTACCACGAAGGATTAAGGCAGTTGTGAAGGCAAAAAGGGGTCCAACCCGGCACTGTACCTAATAAAGTGATTAAATGTAGTACCTACTGAGTAGTAGGCGATTTCAGACGCAGCCACTGTGTTTTTCCTCTGCAATGCGCTACGGTTGTATTGACCTTATATTATAATGCAGAAGTGCGCTAGTTTTTGCGATTGTTTTAGAAATTCTGATTCAGTTTCCTATGGGAGAAATGACTAGGACTAATAAACGGCAGAAACTACTCGCTCTACAAACAAGTGTGTTCATGAGGGCTAATAATTCTGTCTGTACCCTGACCTCCTGTAAACCACAACACAATCCAGTGTTTGCACACACATTTGGTAAATGAAGTTGTTTCTGATTACAGAAGCTCGGAGCTCCAGGAACAAAATATTTAATACCTTCAGAGCGATTGCAGAGCAGGAGAAACACCCTGCCGGATCTCCTCCAGCCGCCCACCCTCAGGCTCACACTCTCGGGGTCCGACACACACCTGCACCAGCCCGGAGGCTCCAGGTTCCCCTCCATATACAGGACCAGCTCGCTGTTTCTGGCTCCTCCAGACGGGCTTCACGACTTCCACATGGCTAACAAGAAGAAGTCACGAGAGCAGAAGAGGTGTCAGACTCACGCCGGGTTTTTGCCGCCGATTTCCGTGGGCTCGTGTGTGAACACACCCTTGTGGAGTGAACAGAAGCATTAAAAAGACACTTCTACATTTAATATACTTTCTATCACTTTTGCAAATTTAATTAGACATGGACCATAAAATAGGACGTCTCGACTTTGACCCATAAATAAGAAAAATATAGTCTCCATTTTAAAAATACTAGACATTTATAGGAACTACTTTAGTGTTTCTTAACCATACAATAGATTAATCTGTTGTGGTAGTTTTATAGTTGCTATGGTAACATAAATACAGTAATTGATCTGTTGTGGTGATTCTACAGTTGCATGGTAACAAAAACTATAGTGATTGACTACTGTGGTGATTCTACAGTTGCTATGGTAACAAATACAGTAATTGATCTGTTGTGGTGATTCTACAGTTGCTATGGTAACAAATACAGTAATTGATCTGTTGTGGTGATTCTACAGTTGCTATGGTAACAAAAACTATAGTGATTGATTATTGTGGTGATTCTACAGTTGCTATGGTAACACAACAACTACAGTGATTGATTGTTGTGGTGATTCTACAGTTGCTATGGTAACATAAATACAATAATTGATCTGTTGTGGTGATTCTACAGTTGCTATGGTAACAACAGCTACAGTGATTGATCTGTTGTGGTGATTCTACAGTTGCTATGGTAACACAACAACTACAATGATTGATTGTTGTGGTGATTCTAGTTGCTATGGTAACACAGCAACTACAGTGATTGATTATTGTGGTGATTCTACAGTTGCTATGGTAACAAAAACTATAGTAATTGATTGTTGTGGTGATTCTACAGTTGCTATGGTAACAAATACAATAATTGATCTGTTGTGGTGATTCTACAGTTGCTACGGTAACACAAAAACTATAGTGATTGATTATTGTGGTGATTCTACAGTTGCTATGGTAACACAACAACTACAGTGATTGATTGTTGTGGTGATTCTACAGTTGCTATGGTAACACAACAACTACAGTGATTGTGGTGAATCTACAGTTGCTATGGTAAAACAACAACTATAGTGATTGACTGTTGTGGTGATTCTACAGTTGCTATGGTAACACAACAACTACAGTGATTGATTGTGGTGATTCTAGTTGCTATGGTAACACGACTACAGAAGCCAATTGTCCAATTACATTTGGACCTCTAACAAATGGGAGGCACATATGCAAACTGTTGTTATTTCTAGTGTTCACCTGATTTGGATGCAAATGTTGTTCAGATCAATATTTCAGCTGTTTATTTTAGTACTTTGTTAAACTAAATTGAAATAGCTAGTTTTCAATTTTTTATTTCGATTAGAATTTGATTTGTTGTTCTGACCCGTTTTATGCTTTTAGTTAAGTACAGTCATCAGCATTTAAAGCAAGTTATCAAAGTTGTCCTACAACCAAAATGCATATTAAATAACCAATCATTTTACAATTATATACAGTACAAATATGTATTTACTTATTAGTTATGTAAAGAATAATCAACTCTGTTAAATTATTAAACAAGTGATGAACATAAATTCCTTATTTCACAAATAAAGGTTGTTTTCTTGAGGTGGTTTTGAAAATTATACTCGCATGATCCACTATGCTTGCCTTGTTTACTGTTGGTTGCTAGGTTACCAATATTACAGTGAGCTGCTCTATAGGCGAATTTCCGGTTTGTAAACATTCAGGATGCACGCACATTGAGGTTGCAGAAAAAAAACAGGAGCGCTAGCATTTACAGTGAGGGAATGAGATCCAATGCAGTACAGAGTTTGTTGTTGTCTTGGAAATAAGATATATTGATTACATATTATATATATTATTTACATAATGCTTTCAGCGTATTATAACAGCTTGTCACCCAGTGATAAGCACAGTGATTCAGCAAAATTAACGTTAAAGTGAGTGGCGTTCGTCTGACAGGTCCATTTGCGATAGCACCCTCCCAATGGATATTGGATAAGACGAAATGACCAAGCGTCCAGCCCCAAATATACAATCTCATTGAAGCTCCAAGTGATTTTACAAGAGAAGCTAAAGGCCTACAAGTCTTTGGATGCCTACAATTGTGTTCTGTGTGGTCATGTGCAAGATATAATGTTCCCTGATTACCAGATGCAAAACTATGTAGTGCTAAAAACCGAGGTTCTGCCTAGCCAAAGACAAAGAAAGAAGACAGAACAAAGGCCGGGGTAATCATCATCAAGCTAAATAACTAGCCTGAACTTACCTGATATAACATGAGAACTGCAGAGTCCAGCATTTTTAATTAGGTCCTCACTCCATTCAGCTCTTATCATGGCTGTTAGCCAAAGACGTCTGCGGTTGGCATTAAAAGCAGTGTGGTGTACGGTCAAATTAAGATTTTGGCATCCTACCGCACAACACCACATGCTTCATATTGTAACCGGTCTTTGTGCGGTTGAACCCGTGTGACGTCATGTGTGACGTAGGTTGGTAATTCCCCTATACGTTTAATGCAAACGCATTTAATTAGTTTTTTTTTTCTTGCAAATTTATAAATGAAAATGCTGCTGTTTTGATTTCACAATTTATTTTTAAAATAACATTGAAGACATTGTACAGTAAATAAATAGGTGTCCTTTTATTAAGCTATTGCTGCTCATTTCCTTGTGAAATTAAAATAAAACATTTTTAAAACGAACCCCGATTGAAAAGTTACACAAAAGAAATCTCTTCATGTAAACATAAGTAAGGCTCTGTCTGTGCTCTTTCCCTTTAACATTACAGGCAACCGCTGCATTTTGATCATGAACATAGTGTGATTGTAAAACAGATTCATTTCTAGTAGCATTAACAGCAAAAATAACAAATAAATCACCAGAAATTGTGAGCCTGCTCTGATGCTAGCTGCAAATAAATATCCAAAGTAACTTAATTTAGCCTGCATTCATGCAACTGAGTAATAATTTAATTAATCCAGGATAGCTTTAAAAGCCTAGCTTAAAGCTCGTTCACACCAATCACGATAACTATAAACACATCATAACATAAACAAAGACATCGTGCTAAAAATCACTCACAGTGTTAAAGATGTTCACACACAACTAAAGCTGATAATCAATAAAACACTGACAGCCAATCAGAATCACTGAAATATAAAGAGCTCTCGCAATTTAAAGCTACAGACGACATGTTTGGAGAAGCTCTTTTAAAAGATTATTTAAGGATGATGACTATAACAGAAACTATTGGGAAATAGATTAACAAAAGGGCTGGCAAACTGAAGTATTACAATAAAAGCGCCTCAGAGATCCAGTGCTAGTGTTGTTGCGTTTCCTGCTTTGAAAATGCAAAAATAATTAGTTTATATTCCACTAAGCTGACTGCAATCGCTAAATTCACTGTCATGAATAAATTAATTAAATTTCACATCTCGAGTTGGATTAATTTAAATTGTGCTAGTCGAACACTGAGGACACCTGCTGGTTGCAAGAGGGAATAAAAAGCATAACCTAAAAATAGCTGGAGGGGGCGTGGCTAACATGCAATACCTCAGACAGATCTGGGACCTGTTTCAGAAAGGAGGTTAAGTGAAAACTCGGAGTATGTTAACCCTGAAATTAGAGAAACTCTGGGTTTTCCATTTCGAAATGGCAGGTTTGTCAAACTGGAGAAAGCAGGGTAAGGCCCAATCCCAATTCTACCCCTTACCCAATGTAATGTCCCAATTCTCTTTAGCTTGAAGGCGTAGGGCTAAGGGGAAGGGGTAGATACCCCTTTGAATGAAGATTTTTCAGGACCACACTCGAAACCAAGGGGTAAGAAAATCTTCCAGAATGCACCAGCCACAACGGCAGTATAGCTGCACCAGGAAGTCAGGAGATCCACAAATTAGTATTTTTGTCATTATTACGAATTTTTACACCAAACAAACGCATGTTTAATATATTCATAACCGCGTTCGTGTTTTACCATCATGCTTTAATAAACACTAAAATAAAAACCGCTAAATTTGGCGATCTATAATCCCTAATAATAACTCATGTACAGCAGACCCACAACATTCTGACACTCGATGACACTCCAGTACCGTCAGAGAAGTGTAGTGTCTGGGAATGAGCTTCTTACAGTGTTGATATAATGTTAATGTTGTTTTTGGTGTGTTTACATGATGAATATGGCCACGGTGTAAATGCGCAGTACAGTTACGATCTTATTGCCTCATTAGATCATCATGATAACATAATATACGCCTTCAGTGATTTCCTGAAGATAAATACCAAATAATAACACAACTGGAATAACTACAGCAGTCGCCATCGTCTGATCTCATATGAAGCAGGAGATCGTGATGACGTATGATGACGTGTGCAGGTGTTGTAGTGCTGTCCCAATTCTTAAGGGTAATTTTGAAGCCCTTCCCCTTCACACTTGGTTTTAAGGGCCAAGGGGAAGGGGTACAAAAATAGAATTGGGATTAGACCTTAGTCAAGCCTGTTTCTGAAAGAGAGTAACTCCGAGTCAGTTACCGTGGTCACTTGCTCTGTGAACCTAACCTGGTCAGGAGCAGGTTTTATTCTCTTAACTCAGAGTTTCTGTCGGTCTCCTCCCCTTTTTTTAAAGATGAAGCGGTATTTCTAGTCTTAGCCTTGCGTTTCCACCCACCTATCTTTACGCATACTTTAGATGCACATTTAAAAAAATAGGTTGATGGAAACACCGAGATGTGCATAAATGTTGAAAAAGCGTATAAATAACATCTGCGCATAACCAAGTAGGATAAACTGTTTATTCAGTAAGAAAAGATGCGCATAAACTACGATGGAAACACTTTTACCACACAAATTCCAGTATGCGCATTAAAAAAGGTCATGTGATTTTGTTATAAAAGATCATGTGATGATAAAAATGTGTGTGAATGGACAAACCAGCATCCTGAGCACACTGTAAGACATCTGAAATGTTGATTTGGTCATTCTAAAACTCCAGTATTAGTTGTTATATTATTAATGACCTCCAGCACCGTCAAGAGCGTCTGTGCTTCAAACGCCACCAGGCATTTATTGCGCGTTTTTATTGCTGAGGCACAAGTCATTTATTAAATAAATCAATTTAATATAATAATACATTTAATTTGCTATTGCCTACATTTCAGTCACACAAAGAACAAGTGACGTACGAGAATGGCTTGTCCTTTTTTAATAAATAATTTGCTTAAATTCACTGCCCTTCGACAGGAACATCTACTGTAACTAGATTAATGGGATTATTACTCGTTCTAAAAACTATTCATCAGTACTGCTTACATTCCAAATGTCAGATCAGCCTCTACACTTGATCAATAATAAAGGCACACACACACACACACATACACACACACACACACACACACACAAGTGCACTTCTACATCTATTAAAAACTCAACTTTAGCAATGATCTTAAACTGATCAACATGTGTAAAAGTGGGAACCTTAAATTAAACATTTCAACTGAACATTAAGTGAAGGTTATCTGCATTCTTGTTTTGTCAAATTTGTTGTAGAAACTAGGGATGCTCCGATCGATCGGCCGAAGATCGGTATCGGCCGATAATCACATTTTATGACTCGATCGGTACTCGCTAACTTGGCCGATCTTACGAACCGATCACAATTGATGAAGTCAATGCGTGAGGACTAGTGATGTGTCGTTCGCGAACGAGCCGGCTCTAAGAGCCGATTCTTTGTAGCGAACGAGAAGATCCGACTCCCGTCGGGGAGAGCCGAATCTTCTGCCGTAAGTAGGGGCGGGGCTTCATTTGGGAACAACCATGCGGCTAATCACATGGGAGGACCCACTAGGATCGTACCATTATGTGAAAGAAGGAAAGGGGGCGCATGCTTTAAAGATAGCGAGGGTAGTGGTACAGGCCAGGTACACAGAGCGACGGAGAGAGGCGGGGGAGACGGCATTAAATGTGAGTTCATTGGGAGAAAGTGAAAAAATGAGTGAAAAACGAAAAAGAAGCAGCATCTGGCTGCATTTCAATGATGTTGGAGGCTGCAAAGCTGAGTGCAGAATTTGTCAAATGAAAATATCTGTTAGAGCAGGGTCAACAACAAACATGCACAGATATGTGTAATATATATTACTGTGGATATGTCCAATTGTTCAATTAAAATTGTATTAAAATGTTAAATAATAGTAACTGTATTTTGTTAATGAAAAATAAGAAATTAAAAAGTTGCTTACCAATACACAAAACATTCACAATTGATAAATTGGGCTAAAATAGAAGGCTCTGGCTGCGTCCGAAACCACATACTTCCATACTATACAGTACGCTAAAATCAATATGCGAGCTGATCCCAGTGCGCATCCCATGCACGCTGCGCTATCCCATGATACCCCGCGAGATAATTCATGAATGTGAGTAAAGCGACACAACTGATGCAGGTAGGTCACGTGACCATGACAAAATGGCTGATGTAGTACGTCCGAATTCCATTCATACTTCTTACATTCATACATGTATAGAATGTACTTTTCTAATGGCCGAGTAGTACATTTAAATTCAAATGCAGTACCTACTGAGTAGTAGGCGGTTTCAGAAGCAGCCTCTGAGTGATACTAAATAAAGAGCCATTTGGGAGCCGTAAGAGCCGGCTCTTTTAAGGGAGGCGAGCCAAAAGAGCCGAATCTTTGAAAAGAGCCGAACTTCCTACTAGTGAGGACGTACACGATGAGTGGGGACGTAAATGTTTTGGCGCCAAAGTCATGTCATCACCGGTGTGGAATTATTATGACGTTTCGAGAAACAATGAAAAATTCGCTAATTGCCGTTTATGTTCCAAAGAAATCTCACGTGGAGGAGCATCATCCAAAACATTTAATACAACGAACCTGATTCGGCACTTAAGAACGAGCCACCGCGAGTCCTATGGTGAATACGAAAAACTGTCGACTGCAAAAAAGCCAACGGTAACTAGTAATGCGACTCTCACTCAGCCATCCATTACAGACATTCTGAAAAAACACGAACTGTACACACCAGACAACAAGAAAGCTAAGGATATAACCGCGAAGATAATGGAATTTACATGCATTGACAACCAGCCTCTGTCAGTCACAGAAGACATTGAACATCTTGAACCACGATATCAACTGCCACGGCGCAAATATTTTACTGATGTTGAAGCATCAGAATCGGCATTGCTATCGGCCAATCAGCATGACAAAAAAAACGGTACTCGGTACCGGTGGCAAAAAATCCTGATCGGAGCATCCCTAATAGAAACTATGCAGTAGCCTATTTAATTTAATGCAATTACATCTTAAATAACTTAAAAAATCATGGCCAACTTATTCTTCAATTATGGATAAAGGACATTTATTAGATTTTAATTCAATAAAAGAAAAATTAATTAGACTCCAAGGACTTCTTTAGATATCTTCAGCTCCGGCATCATTTCTATCAAAACATTAAAAAAAGACACTGATGGTGATACGAATAAGAATGCTCTAGTTAAAATATTCTCCTCAGCTTATATAGCTGAACCAATGTCAAAAACTATAACTAAATTATATAAATCACTAATGGATCTACAAGGGGATTCATCTCTGTACATTAAAGAAAGATGGGAGAAAGAAAGTGGCATTATCATCTCAAATGAGGATTGGCTAAATATATGTAAATTACAATGGGCTACTTCCCGTTCTTCATATTGGAGAGAATTTTGCTGGAGAAATATTATTCGTTTTTTCCTTACCCCAAAACAGAAAATGTCATTTTTTGGGAACTCAAATTGTTGGAGGCATTGCGGTTCACAAGACGCTAATCATTTTCACATATTTTGGGGATGTCCTGATATTAGAAGTTTTTGGGAGGGGATACAGAGCATTTTAGAAAATATTCTAAATATTTCAATTGATTTCAGCTTTGAGGTACTTTACTTGGGTATGCTCTCAATGGATTCCTTGGAAAGAAAAAACAAATATATGTATAGAGTCATCCTTGCTTCAAGTAAAAAAGCCATTACTAGATGCTGGTATAAACCCAATCCACCACAAATGCAAGATTTGATTGACGTTTTGAAAAATATATTCATTATGGAGAAAATCACATACAGTGTGCACAATCAAATAGATATATTTGTTGATTTATGGTTTAAATGATTGATTACATTACTCCCATTCAACCTAATGTTTTTCTTCTATAGATTTTCAAGATAAACCCCCCGCCCTTTATTCTTTATTCTGTCTTTTTTCTGTATATAGTTTTGATAAGGATGATGTAAAATAAGGCAAAGGGATATGTTCGGTCGCTGTTATGAAGAATTTTGTGTTTTCTTTTTGGTCCCTGATTAGGGAATTTAAACTGTAAAAGCCGTAAAAGTGACATATGTCTACTAATGCTGTGAATTGGATCTCACTGCAATAAAAAGTAATTAAAAAAATAAATAAATAAATAAAAATCATGGCCAATTTCCCACTTTTTCAAGTGAAAAGTCTATAAACATCACACATTACATTATTATCTTTAAATATTGAAATACTTTAAATGTAAACTTGCGCATTAACTTGAGCAGCTGTTTTCCCATGCTGTCTCTGTTTCACTAATGCAGTGGTGTTGCTTTATTAAATATATTTGCATGAGCACATCCAGTTCAGCTGGAGAAAGAAATGCTGGTCTCTTTTTTTTTTTAGATGTTCCCATGGTGACTCATAATATCTGCACTCCATTAATAATGCCTTTTTATAGTCACTGTATATACTCCGAGTTGACTGACCTAACTCAGATCAGCTATTCTGAAACCGAAAACTCTGAGTTTTTAAATCTCTTGGTAAGTCAACTTAGACTTCAAGTTTAAACTCCGAGTTGCTTGAACCTCCTTACTGAAACAGGCCCCTAATCTGAGTTTAACTGAAAACCAACAGGAAGAGAATTTTTAGACTTCAATTGAAGGCAAACTGTTTAGTTTTTCTCAATGACATGCACTGATGAACTGTTCACCAGAAAACCAACAATGCGAGCTAACAACATCAGTATGGTTAGTTTTGATTTCATGTAGACTTTAAAGAAAAAAAAAAAACTCACTTAATATTGACTCATTTCTGAAAATAAGACAATATTTACTAGAAAATGCTTCTTGATTTATGAATTGTAAGATTTTTTGCATTATATTTATTGTTATCGTGCTTGGTGTGAACAGGCCTTAATCCCTTAGTTTTGTGCAGCACCCCTCAGTCCATCAGTGCAGTGTTATGTCCCTGCGGGCCAGCTTTGTCCGCCGTGTAAGCGCATGTGCCGCAGACAGTTGTCCTGTCTGGAGAACATCTTCCCGCAGAGCCGGCAGCGGAAGGGTTTTTCTCCGGTGTGCACGCGTCCGTGTGTGATCAGTCTGGTGCGCTGCGTGAAGCTCTTCCCACACTCCTCACAGCGGAACGGTTTGAGGCCCGTCTGGAGCCGCGGATCCTCTCCTGCATGCAGAACAAGATCATTTCAGAAAAACAACAAATAAAACATACCAAATAATAAATTACCTTGAAATTTATCGGCTAATATATCAGCATCCAAAACTAAAGAAATATCGGTGATCGTATCGGTCAAAAATTCCATATCTGTACATCCAGTCTAAACTTAATTGTAGAGCAATTTAAAAAAATAAAAACTTCTATAAAATTGAAACTATAATTATCTTGATATTTATCAGCAAATATATCGGCTACTAAGCTCCAAATCTGAAGAGTTATCGGTTATCGCTATCAGTCAAAAATGTCATATCGGTACATCTCTACTAAACTTAAAATGTACAGTAATTAAAAAAAACAGTACTGAAAAAAAAAAATCTGAACTATCCTATCTTGATATTTATCTGGTAATATATTTAATATCTGCCTCCAAATGTAACAGGTTATTGGTTAAAGTATCAGTCAAAAATTCCATATCGGTAAATAATAAATGTCCTAATAACATAAATGTCAGCAATTTTAAAAATAGTGTCAAAATAAAAAACTAACTTAAAAATCTAAATTATAACAACCTTGATATTTAGCGGCTAATACATCAGCCTCCAAATCTAAAGAGTTATCGCATTGGTCAAAAATTCCATACCGGTGCATCCCTACCAAACTTACATGCACAGCAATTTTAAAATAGTATCAAAATAAAAACTGATTTAAAAACCCAAAGCCGATATATATTAGTCAATAAATATCAAGGTAATTATAGTTTGGGTTAACTATAATTACCTTGATATTTATTGGCTAATATATCAGCATCCAAATATAAAGAGTTATTGGTATCGGTCAAAAATGTCATATCGGTGCATGCCTACCAAATTTTAAAATGTACAGCAATATTTAATAAGTATACAAATAAAAACAGATTTAAAAATCTAATCTAGATTTACTGGCTAATATATCGGCCTCCAAAGCTAAATTTATCGGTTATCTTATCGGTCAAAAATCCGAATCGGTGCATCCCTACTAAACTTAAATGCACAGCAATTTAAAAAAAAAAATCTAAATAAAAACTAACTTAAAAATCCAAACTATAATAACCCTGATATTTAACCCAAATCTAAAGAGTTATCGTATCGGTCAAAACGTCCATATTGTGCATCCCTACCAAACTTAAACGCACAGGCATTTTTTAAAAATATTATCAAAATAAAAACGGATTTAAAAATCCAAGCTATAATTACCTTGATATATATCGGCTAATGCATTGGCTATTGGCCTTCAAATCTAAAGAGTAATCAGTTATCGGTCAAAAAAATCCATATCAGTGCTTCTTTACCAAACTTAAATATACAGCAATTTTTTTAAAAGTACAGAAATAAAAACATATTTAAAAATCTAGTCTATATTTACCTCTATATTTATCAGCTAATATATCGGCCTTCAAATCTAAAGAGTTATTGGTTATCTTATCGGTCAAAAATCCATTTCGGTGCATCCCTACTAACCTAAATGCACAGCAATTTTAAAAAAGTAAAAATAAAAACTAACTTAAAAATCCAAACTATAATAACCATGACATTTACTGGCTAAGATATTGGCTATCAGCATACAAATCTAAAAAGTTATTGGTTATCTCATCAGTCAAACATTCATATTGGTGCATCCCTACTAAACTTAAATGAACAGCAATTTAGAAAAAAAATTAAAATAAAAACTAACTTAAGTCCAAACTATAATAACCATGATATTTATTAGCTAATATATCAGCCTCCAAATCTAAAGAGTTATCGTATCGGTCAAAACTTCCATATCCCTACCAAACTCAAACGCACAGCCATTTTTTTTTTTTAAATATTATCAAAATAAAAACTGATTTAAAAATCCAATCTATAATTACCTTGATATTTATCGGCTAATACATCGACTATTGGCCTCCAAATCTAAAGAGTAATTGGTTATCGGTATCGGTCAAAAATTCCATATCGGTGCTTCTCTACCAAACTTAAGTATACAGCATTTTTTTTAAAGTATAGAAATAAAAACATATTTAAAAATCTAATCTACATTTACCTCTATATTTATCGCCTAATATATTGGCCTCCAAATGTAAAGAGTTATCAGTTATCTTATCAGTCAAATATCCATATCGGTGCATCCCTACTAAACTTAAATGCACAGCAATTTAAAAAAAAAAATCTAAATAAAAACTAACTTAAAAATCCAAACTATAATAACCCTGATATTTAACCCAAATCTAAAGAGTTATCGTATCGGTCAAAACGTCCATATTGTGCATCCCTACCAAACTTAAACGCACAGGCATTTTTTAAAAATATTATCAAAATAAAAACGGATTTAAAAATCCAAGCTATAATTACCTTGATATATATCGGCTAATGCATTGGCTATTGGCCTTCAAATCTAAAGAGTAATCAGTTATCGGTCAAAAAAATCCATATCAGTGCTTCTTTACCAAACTTAAATATACAGCAATTTTTTTAAAAGTACAGAAATAAAAACATATTTAAAAATCTAGTCTATATTTACCTCTATATTTATCAGCTAATATATCGGCCTTCAAATCTAAAGAGTTATTGGTTATCTTATCGGTCAAAAATCCATTTCGGTGCATCCCTACTAACCTAAATGCACAGCAATTTGAAATTTTTTTTTAAATAAAATCTAACTTAAAAATCCAAACTATAATAACCATGAAATTTACCAGCTAAGATATCGGCATCCAAATCTAAAGAGTTATCCGTTATCGATCAAAAATGTCATATCGGTACATCCCTACCAAACATAAATGTACAGTAATTTAAAAAAATTGTAATCAAAATAAAAAATAATTTAAAAACCCAAACTATAATTACCTTGATATTTATCAGCTAATATATCGGTCTCCAAAGGTAAAGAGTTATCGTATATATCAAAAATTATATATTGGTGCATGCCAACTAAATTGTGTTGTACAGCAAGTTTAAAAAACACTACTGACACAAAAACTCACTTAAAAATCCAAACTACAATTACCTTGTAATTTATCGACTTATATATAGGCTATCAGCATCCAAATCTAAAGAGTTATCGTTTATCTGTATCGGTCAAAAATTCCATATCAGTGCTTCCCTACTAAACCTAAATATACAGCAATTTTTTTTAAAGTATAGAAAAAAACTTAAAAATCCAAACTATAATTACCTTAATATTTATTGGCTAATATATCAGCATCTAAATCTGAAGAATTATTGGTATCAAAAAAGAAAATCCCTGAAAAAATATCCCAAATAAATTGAAATGTACAGCAATTTAAAAAATAGCATCGAAATAAAAACGTGTTTAAGAATCCAAGCTATAATAACCTTGATATTTATCGGCTAATATATTGACTATCGGCCATCAAATCTGAAGTGTTATCAGTTATCGGTCAAAAATGTCATATTGGTGCATCACTACTAAACTGAAATGTACATCAAAATAAAATATAATTTACAAAATCCAAACCATAATTACCTTGTAATTTATTGGCTAATATATCGGTTATCAGCTTCCAAATCAAAAGAGATATCGGTTATCATGTCGGTCAAAAAAATCCATATCGGTGGATCTTTACTAAACTCAAATGGCAAGCAATTAAAAAAAAAAAATGTAACTTAAAAACTAACTTAAACATCCAAACTATAATAACCTTGATATTTATCGGCTAAAATATCATTCTCCAAATCTAAAGAGTTATCGGTATAAATCCAAAATTCCATATCGATGCATCTCTACTAGATTGAAATGTACAGCAATTTAAAAAATAGTATTAAAATAAAAACTAAATTAAAAATCCAAACTATAATTACCTTCACATTTATCATCTAATATATCGGCCTCCAAATCTAAAGAGTTATCATTATAATATCAGTAAAAAAATCCATATTGGTGCATTCTTACCTAAATTAAACGCACAGCAATTTTAAAAATTAGGATTAAAAACTAACCTAAAAATTCTAACTATAATTATCTTATTATTTATAGACTAATATATTGGCTATCTGCCTCCAAATCTACAGGGTTATCGGTATCGGCACATACAGCAATTTGAAATACAGCATCAAAATAAAATGTAATGCAAACCCATAATAACCTTGCTGCAGACTCTGTGTGTGTGTTTTAGGCGGATGTGATGCCGAGAGTGAGAATGCGTCCGATGTGCTGCTGTGTCCGTGAGACTGTAGGAGATTAAAATCACAGTCATTATTCCTGTCGTTCTCCTGAACTAAAGCAGATGAAGCCCCAGAATCCTCCATCATCATAGCATACGCTTCCGGAAAGCTCTGTGCATGTGATTCAGGCTCCGCTAGACTCTGATGAAGCTCGAAATCTTTCTGCGAGCTCCAAATCTGAGAGCTTCCATCATGAATGCTGAGTTTCCGGTCTACAAACTCCTCCACCTGCTCGATCTTCATCTGGAGCTCCAGACCGCTGAGTTCTTCCTCTTCTTCTTCCTCTTCCGCATGTGCAGCTGCTCGACTCACAGGATCTTCTCTTTTAAGAGGCTGTAATTGGAGCTCTGGTGGATGAGAAATAAGAGGTTTCTCCTCTGAAGCGACGTTCATCATTGGACTGGTCAACATGAGCGTCTCCTGATGGTGAGTCGTCACACCTGAGGAGAAATACATCATTAGTGTTGTCATGATTACCGGTTTCCAGGTAAACCACAGTAAGTTTACATTTTTCATTTAAACCATGGCTGATATCGGATGACTTCTGGCATATCTGGAATCCTCTGTACGAGTTATTATTGTATATGATGACATGAGACACCTATACCACTGTGCTGTCATTGCAAATATCTAAATAAATGTTTATTTATTTAAAAAAACATGGATGAAATGTATTGTAATAAATGGGAAACGAGCTGGTCTGAGTATTTCAGAAACTGCTGATCTACTGGGATTTTCACGCACAACCATCTCTAAGGTTAACAGAGAATGGTCCGACAAAGAGGAAATATCCAGTGAGCGGCAGTTCTGTGGGCGCAAATGCCTTGTTGATGCCAGAGGTCAGAGGAGAATGGCCAGACTGGTTCCAGCTTATAGAAAGGCAACAGTAACTCAAATAAGCACTCGTTACAACCGAGGTCTGCAGAAGAGCATCTCTGAACACACAACACGTCCAACCTTGAGGCGGATGGGCTACAGCAGCAGAAGACCACACCGGGTGCCGCTCCTGTCAGCTAAGAACAGGAAACTGAGGCTACAATTCACACAGGCTCACCAAAACTGGACAATAGAAGATTGGAGAAACGTTGCCTGGTCTGATGAGTCTCCATTTCTGCTGCCACATTCGGATGGTCGGGTCACAATTTGGCTTCAACACCATGAAAGCATGGATCCATCCTTGCTTGTATCAGTGGTTCAGGCTGGTGGTTGGTGTAATGGTGTGGGGGAGATTTACTTGGCACACTTTGGGCCTTTTAGTACCAATTGACAGGGTTTCCACTCTTTCATGAACTTCAGATTCAAGAAATTAAGGACTTTTTAAAACACCATTCATTTTGAATCAAGTACTTTGTACTTCATACTCCAGCATATGTAGCTCCTTAGGGATGGGTACCTAAACTTGGTACTTTATCAGTGCTACATTTCAAAAGACTGAAGTATCGATAAGCTCTGATGTTAACGGTTCTGCTAGCGGTACTGGAGAATTATTGCTGAATAGGGTTGGGCCGATAGACGATGTCATCGTCCATCGCCGATGGCTGATAAACTTCACGATGCTGAGCCGGCATCGTGATCCATCGCCCCGCCCCACATGTATATTGATATATAACTTATTATTTGCATGTCATCTTAATAGCAATAACGGTCTTTTCATGAGCTGTGTTATATTATACTTATAGCTGCTGTTTGCACTGACAGCATCGTGAGGATTATACAGTACCTCTCACGCTTAAAAGTCGTAGATTCAGTGGCAAACGCTGTTACCTGTAAACCCCGTCCCACAGACTTTACAGTGAATGGCTTTAGTTATTTTCATAGCGGACTTGAAGCCACTGGAAGTCTTTTATCCACTCTTGGAAAAGTGTAAATGGTGGATTAACATTCAGCACATGATCACTAATAAGATGTGCCATTATTAGTGACTTTAGGTGGTTTCTAAAACTAAATCTGTCAGTGTTATTGTCATTCTCTCATCTTCAGCGCTTCACATTTCCGCGGCTGTTGCTCCTGTCATGTGAAGGCAGAAGGCATTGACTGAGTGATTGACAGCTGATATTAACCAATACATTCGCGTTCAGTTCTAGAGCAGTGGGCCAATAGGAAGAGCACAAAGGCGGGGCAAGCATTGCAGGCTTTTGTACTTCAGCAAGTTCCAATGACGACTGTTTTAATCTGTTCCTGAGCGCTGCGTTTGGTGTCT
Source organism: Danio kyathit (assembly GCA_903798195.1). Lineage (NCBI taxonomy): Eukaryota > Metazoa > Chordata > Actinopteri > Cypriniformes > Danionidae > Danio > Danio kyathit. The sequence continues at coordinate 71,185,063 of LR812520.1, forward strand.
ATAGGTGCAAAGATGCATTCTGCATAAATGTCTCCTAAATTCGCGCACGCGGTGATGATTTTGCAGTGAAAACAGGTCGCACGGTAAAACCACAAATGCTTTCAAATACATATTTTCGGTCGCATAAAATATCAGGCGCAAGTGTGACCAAAACGGTCGAGCTCTAGCATCTTTACTTGTTATTATGTCCTCATAATAATAATAAAAAAAGGAAGTTATCATTAATCACAATATAAATTACAGTGAACTCCAAACGAACTCTCGTCTCCTCCACTAGCTGTGGGGAAAATCACTCCGCCTGATCATGCCAGAGTCCCGCGGAAAAAAAGTGATTGACAGGTGGTAATTTGTGTATAACTTTATTTATTTATGGTTTGGTTATGGGTAAAGCAAAGACCATGTGGGTCAGGTAGTGAAAACGATAGGCTACAATTATTAAATTAGTTATGAATTAATTGATATTTAACAACAAAGACCCCCACCCCGCCTACGATACCATAGTCCATCGCCGATGTTCACATTTAGACATCGTACGATGCCAAATTTGTCAACATCGCCCAACCCTATTGCTGAATAAACATTACTTACAGTAACATAAATTAACTGACCAACCATTCCTAATTTACTGCACAGTTGGCAATCTCACATAAGAAATGCTCGCGTTTCCGGCAAGCACGTCAAGTAATTCAATATTGGTAATATTCAAATGCGGTCTCTGAAATATTAATCAAACGTGCATTATGTGTCATAGTTCTTGTGCAAGATATAAATGTAATATTTTTAAATTAAGAATTTCACTATTTTTTTTCATTTAGTTTCTGAAAGCGGAACAGTACAATTGCTGAATAACACCATAAACTTTAAATTGAAGCACTTTTAAGAACCACATTTGTTTTTAAGTACTTTCCAGACCTTGAATCTACAGGCAGTGCAGAATTATTAGGCAAATGAGTATTTTGAGCACATCATCCTCTTTATGCATGTTGTCTTACTCCAAGCTGTATAGGCTCGAAAGCCTACTACCAATTAAGCATATTAGGTGATGTGCATCTCTGTAATGAGAAGGGGTGTGGTCTAATGACATCAACACCCTATATCAGGTGTGCATAATTATTAGGCAACTTCCTTTCCTTTGGCAAAATGGGTCAAAAGAAGGACTTGACAGACTCCGAAAAGTCAAAAATAGTGAGATATCTTGCAGAGGGATGCAGCACTCTTAAAATTGCCAAGCTTCTGAAGCGTGATCATCCAACAATCAAGCGTTTCATTCAAAATAGTCAACAGGGTCGCAAGTAGCGTCTGGAAAAACCAAGGCGCAAAATAAACTGAGAACTGAACCATGAACTGAGAAAAGTCAAGCGTGCAGCTGCCAAGACGCCACTTGCCACCAGTTTTGCCATATTTCAGAGCTGCAACATCACTGGAGTGGCCAAAAGCACAAGGTGTGCAATACTCAGAGACATGGCCAAGGTAAGAAAGGCTGAAAAACCACCACCACTGAACAAGACACACAAGCTGAAACGTCAAGACTGGGCCAAGAAATATCTCAAGACTGATTTTTCTAAGGTTTCATGGACTGATTAAATGAGAGTGAGTCTTGATGGGCCCGTGGCTGGATCGGTAAAGGGCAGAGAGCTCCAGTCCGACTCAGACGCCAGCAAGGTGGAGGTGGAGTACTGGTTTGGGCTGGTATCATCAAAGATGAGCTTGTGGGGCCTTTTCGGGTTGAGGATGGAGTCAAGCTCAACTCCCAGTCCTACTGCCAGTTTCTGGAAGACACCTTCAAGCAGTGGTACAGGAAGAAGTCTGCATCCTTCAAGAAAAACATGATTTTCATGCAGGACAATGCTCCATCACACGCGCCCAAGTACTCCACAGCGTGGCTGGCAAGAAAGGGTCTAAAAGAAGAAAAACTAATGACATGGCCTCCTTGTTCACCTGACCTGAACCCCATAGAGAACCTGTGGTCCATCATCAAATGTGAGATTTACAAGGAGGGAAAACAGTACACCTCTCTGAACAGTGTCTGGGAGGCTGTGGTTGCTGCTGCACGCAATGTTGATGGTGAACAGATCAAAACACTGACAGAATCCATGGATGGCAGGCTTTTGAGTGTCCTTGCAAAGAAAGGTGGCTATATTGGTCACTGATTTGTTTTTGTTTTGTTTTTGAATGTCAGAAATGTATATTTGTGAATGTTGAGATGTTATATTGGTTTCACTGGTGAAAATAAATCATTGAAATGGGTATATATTTGTTTTTTGTTAAGTTGCCTAATAATTCTGCACAGTAATAGTCACCTGCACACACAGATATCCTCCTAAAATAGCTCAAACTAAAAACAAACTAAAAACTACTTCCAGAAATATTCAGCTTTGATATTAATAAGTTTTTTGGGTTCATTGGGAACATGGTTGTTGTTCAATATTAAAATTAATCCTCAAAAATACAACTTGCCTAATAATTCTGCACTCCCTGTATATGTCTGAAATTCAAGCACTTTTAAGTGCTTTCAAGAAGTGTGGGAACACCGTGTCTCCAAGTTCTGATGGCTACTTCCAGCAGGATAACGCACCATGTCATAAAGCGCCAATCATCTCAGACTGGTTTCTTGAACATGACAATGAGTTCACTGTACTCAAATGGCCTCCACAGTCACCAGAGCTCAATCCAATAGAGCACCTTTGGGATGTGGTGGAACAGGAGATTGGCATCATGGATGTGCAGCCGACAAATCTGCAGCAACTGTGTGATGCTATCATGTCAATATGAAGCAAAATCTCTGAGCAATATTTCCAGTACCTTGTTGAATCTCTGCCATGAAGGCAAACGAGGCTCCAACCCGGTACTAGTAAGGTGTACCTAATAAAGTGGCCGGTGAGTGTATATTCAAATAAGTGTGTTAATCATCGAAAGTAAGTGTGTAGTAAGTTATGCAGACTGACCGGGGTCGGTGATGTGCACCTGTACGCCGACAGAGCAGCGGGCAGCGGTCAGTTTCTCCAGCCGGCTCTCGCAGCTCCACAGGCGGCTCTTCAGGCTGCGGATCTCCTCGTTCCTGCTGCGGATCTCCTCGTTCCTGAGGCGGATCTCCATCTGCACCGCGGCCGCGTCCTCCTGCAGCAGCTGCCCGATCTGGGCCGCCGCTGCCTTCAGCAGCACCTCCAGGATGGAGCAGATCTGCGTCTGCAGCGAGCAGCTCATCTTACAGTCAATAAACGCTCTCTCTGATTATTACGCTGGAGAAATACACAACTTCAGCTAACATCGCAGACGGGCAACGGTGCTTCCGGTGCAGTCCGCGGAAACTTCCGGGAAAATAAAGGACACGCGAGCAGCGGTCTGAGACCCACTTTATATCGTATATCTAACAGGAAGTGAAGATCGCTGATTTTTTAAGAAATCAGAACTTAAACGTGACTATTTTGTCATGGAAAGACAGTTCACCGGAAGCCCTTGGGCTGCTTGGCTGAAAATTAAAAGTCCACTTGAAGTCAAACTGTACAATGTTTATTTTGCTAGCTCACATTGTTAATCTTAAATAAATTATTAATCCGTGCAAGGAAATCCACTGAAAAATAGTTTGTTTTGGTAATCTTCCATTATTAATTTTAGTGGCTCGCACATTAATATAGCATCAGTTCTGTGTGTGTGTGTGTGTGTGTATATATATATATATATATATATATATATATATATATATATATATATATATATATATATATAACTAATTATATATACTGTAATAATAATTCCTTACATTTATATAGCGCTTTCCTAGTTCAACTACTTCAACCTTTAATTTATTTTAGTATTGACCAGTATAGTTCAAGCATCCCTTTATTACATTTTATTTAAGATATATTAATTATTAGATTATTTGTTGGTCAATATAGTACTGTAGCTAATGCAAGTCTACAGGGAGTGCAGAATTATTAGGCAAGTTGTATTTTTGAGGATTAATTTTATTATTGAACAACAACCATGTTCTCAATGAACCCAAAACACTAATTAATATCAAAGCTGAATATTTTTGGAAGTAGTTTCTAGTTTGTTTTTAGTTTGAGCTATTTTAGGAGGATATCTGTGTGTGCAGGTGACTATTACTGTGCAGAATTATTAGGCAACTTAACAAAAAACAAATATATACCCATTTCAATGATTTATTTTCACCAGTGAAACCAATATAACATCTCAACATTCACAAATATACATTTCTGACATTCAAAAACAAAACAAAAACAAATCAGTGACCAATATAGCCACCTTTCTTTGCAAGGACACTCAAAAGCCTGCCATCCATGGATTCTGTCAGTGTTTTGATCTGTTCACCATCAACATTGCGTGCAGCAGCAACCACAGCCTCCCAGACACTGTTCAGAGAGGTGTACTGTTTTCCCTCCTTGTAAATCTCATATTTGATGATGGACCACAGGTTCTCTATGGGGTTTAGTCAGGTGAACAAGGAGGCCATGTCATTAGTTTTTCTTCTTTTAGACTCTTTCTTGCCAGCCACGCTGTGGAGTACTTGGACGCGTGTGATGGAGCATTGTCCTGCATGAAAATCATGTTTTTCTTGAAGGATGCAGACTTCTTCCTGTACCACTGCTTGAAGGTGTCTTCCAGAAACTGGCAGTAGGACTGGGAGTTGAGCTTGACTCCATCCTCAACCCGAAAAGGCCCCACAAGCTCATCTTTGATGATACCAGCCCAAACCAGTACTCCACCTCCACCTTGCTGGCGTCTGAGTCGGACTGGAGCTCTCTGCCCTTTACCGATCCAGCCACGGGCCCATCAAGACTCACTCTCATTTCATCAGTCCATAAAACCTTAGAAAAATCAGTCTTGAGATATTTCTTGGCCCAGTCTTGACGTTTCAGCTTGTGTGTCTTGTTCAGTGGTGGTGGTTTTTCAGCCTTTCTTACCTTGGCCATGTCTCTGAGTATTGCACACCTTGTGCTTTTGGGCACTCCAGTGATGTTGCAGCTCTGAAATGTGGCAAAACTGGTGGCAAGTGACGTCTTGGCAGCTGCACGCTTGACTTTTCTCAGTTCATGGGCAGTTTATTTTGCGCCTTGGTTTTTCCAGACGCTTCTTGCGACCCTGTTGACTATTTTGAATGAAACGCTTGATTGTTGGATGATCACGCTTCAGAAGCTTGGCAATTGTAAGAGTGCTGCATCCCTCTGCAAGATATCTCACTATTTTTGACTTTTCGGAGCTTGTCAAGTCCTTCTTTTGACCCATTTTGCCAAAGGAAAGGAAGTTGCCTAATAATTATGCACACCTGATATAGGGTGTTGATGTCATTAGACCACACCCATTCTCATTACAGAGATGCACATCACCTAATATGCTTAATTGGTAGTAGGCTTTTGAGCCTATACAGCTTGGAGTAAAACAACATGCAAAAAGAGGATGATGTGCTCAAAATACTCATTTGCCTAATAATTCTGCACTGCCTGCAGATTAAGTTTAATTTTAAAACACGTCATTAATGTTCAGCATATCTACATGCACCAACATGACAGAAATGACATTACATCAGAAACTCATTAGTTTATTGTCACAGAACGAGGCTCCCATATTAAATAATACAAACAAAAAACAGTGGAAAACAGCATTTTATAGCACATATTTTATGTTCAATGAAAAATGTACATAGAAATGAAATGCATTTTATGCGACCGTTAATATAAAATATGAATAAGAAAGTAAACAACTGGCCATCTACTCAAAAAAAAAGTTAATATTTACAATAAAGTTCCATTAGTTAATGTATTTACTAGAGATTAATTCCCCCAAAACTAAAATTATGTCATTATTTACTCATATTTCACTTGTTTTAATTACATTTGTGCTTTTTATTAGTTTTTTTCAATGTTAAACCAGTATTCATACCTTTTCCTTACTATGGTTGCCAATGTTTACTGGCTTCTACCATTTTTCAGCACATCTTTTATGATAAAACAGGTTTGTAATCATTTGAAGATGAATAAAAAATGACGAAACTAATTTTTGGTTGAACTACCCCATCATTAATCAATCCGTTTATGGCATTTAATATTCATAGACTATGGGTTTGTTGAATGCTTGATTCTGATTGGCTGAGCCCCTTAGAATGTTCATCAGCCAATCAGAATCAAGCATTCAACACCTTTGTATTATAACGAATGAAAGCTTATTGTAAAGTGTTGCATAAATGCATTTTATGTGACTGTTAACAGATAAAAAAAAGAATATAAAAGTAATTAACAGGCCATCTACTCAAACTGAAGGCAGCATCTCAAACGTAAAGCAGTATCACTTATATATCATGTAAAGCTGATGTGAAGAAATGTAACAGACGCTTGATCTGTGCTGGTTCATCGTAAATCGAGAAATGATGCTACATCGATTCTGAAGTTTTCCAAATGCATCGCAATTCTGTATTAATCGATTCTGAGCTTATTTTTACGTACAAATGGCACAGCATGCTTTATGAACAGCCGGACAGCTCTTAAAAGTAGGTCTAGAGCTGTTAAAAAACATCCTAGAGCTATATTTTCTGATACAAACTGGTCTACAGCGCCATCTGCTGTTAAAAACTGGTTTAGAGAGCTCTTAAAAACTTACCTAGAGCGCCATCTGCTGTTAAAAGCCAGAATAAAATACCATCTACTGTAAAAAAAAATAAATAAAAAAAGGTCTGGAGCAGTGTTTCTCAACCACGTTCCTGGAGGACCACCAGCACTCCATGTTTTGGATGTCTCCTTTGTCCATCACAGGTCTTTCAGTCTTTGCTAATGAGCAGATGATCTGAATCAGGTGGTTTTGGTTAAGGAGACATGGAAAATGTGCAGAGCTGGTGGTCCTCCAGAAATGTGGTTGAGAAACGCTGGTCTAGAGCAGCATCTGCCATAAAAAAACAGGTTAAGAGCGCCATCTGGTGTTCAAAAACGTATATAGATCTGCATCTGATGTTAAAAAAAGATCCAGAGCACCATCTGCCATTAAAATTCATCTTAGAGCGCTATTAGGTGTTAAAAAAAACAGTTTAGAGCACCATCTGCTGTTAAAAATTGTCCTAGAGCACCATTTGCTGTTAAAAACTGGCATACAGTGACATATGCTTTGAAAAAATTTGTCCTAGACTGCCATCTGATGTAAAAAACAAACAAGTGAACCACTTAGAGCACCATCTGCTGTTACAAAATGTCCTAGAGCGCCATCTGCTGTTACAAAATGTCCTAGAGCGCCATCTGCTGTTACAAAATGTCCTAGAGCGCCATCTGCTGTTACAAAATGTCCTAGAGCGCCATCTGCTGTTACAAAATGTCCTAGAGCGCCATCTGCTGTTAATATTTGTACAAAAGCGCCACCTGCTGTTAAACATTTTTCTAGAGCACCATCTGCTGTTAATATTTGTACAAAAGCGCCACCTGCTGTTAAACATTTTTCTAGAGCACCATCTGCTGTTAATATTTGTACAAAAGCGCCACCTGCTGTTAAACATTTTTCTAGAGCACCATCTGCTGTTACAAATTGTCCTAGAGTTCCATCTGCTTTAAAAAAATTGTCCTAGAGCGCCATCTGCTTTAAAAAAACCCAGCTTACAGTGCTATCTGCTGCAAAAAAGAACTGTCCTAGAGTGCCATCTGCTGTTACAAACTCTCATAGAGCGCCAGCTGCTGTTACAAATTTGTTCAGAGCACCATCTGCTTTAAAAAATTGTACTAGGGCGACATCTGCTTTTAAAAAAACAGCTTACAGTGCTATCTGCTGGGAAAAGAATTGTCCTAGAGCGCCATCTGCTGGTAAAAAACGGTCTACAGCAGGCGTGCCTGAAGATCTACTTTTCTGCAGAGCAAGGAACCAAACTGACCTGTATTTAATGACCAAGTGCTGCTTCAGATCCTACTTAGTTGGTTTAGTTGTGTTTGATCAGGGTTTGAGCTGAACTCAGCAAGAAGGTAGATCTCCAGGAACAGGATACTGCACCATCTGCTGTAAAAAAAAAATGTCCTAGAGCGCCATCTGCAATTAAAAACTAGCTTATAGTGCCATCTGGTGTTAAAAACAAGCCTAGAGTGCCATCTGCTGTTTAAAATCAGCACCATTAGCTGTTAAAAACCAGCCTAGAGCGCCATCTGCTGTTAAAAACAAGCCTAGAGCACCATCACAATTTTTAACAGCAGATGGAGCTTAACAGCAGATGCTGCTCAACATAGTTTTCTAACAGCAGATGGCGCTCTAAGACATATTTCAATGGCAGATGGTGCTCTAGATCTTTAACATCAGCTGTTAAAACCAAGCCAAGATCAGCTGTTAAAAACAAACCAAGAGCGCCGTCTGTTGTTAAAAGAACAAGCCTAGAGCGCCATCTACTGTCAAAAAACAGCTTATAGCGCCGTCTGCTGTTAAAAACAAGCTTAGAGCGCCATCTGCTGTTAAAAACAAGCTTAGAGCGCCATCTGCAGGGCCGGAGTAAGCCGAACTGTCGCTCTAGGCAAAGGACTATCATGCCACCTTCAACCCGAAATCGAAAACGGGGTGGGGGGGATGGGTTGTGTTGATGTTGCGGATGAAAGTCAGTACGTTGGGTTGGGCGGCGGAGCGCGTTTGCCGCCCTCACTATTATGACAGACCCCTATTATGCCAGTGTTGTGTTGATGTTGCGGATGAAAGTCAGTACGTTGGGTTGGGGGGCGGGGCGCGTTTGCCGCCTAGGTCGCCATTATGGACGCGCCAGCCCTGGCCATCTGCTGTTAAAAAAACACATTATAACGCCATCTGCTGATAAAAACAAACCTAGAGCGCCACCTACTGTATAAAACCAGCTTATAGCACCATCAGCTGTTAAAAACAAGCCAAGAGCGCCATCTGCTGTTAAAAAAAACACACTTTAGCGTCATCAGCTGCTAAATACAAGTCTAGAGTGCCATCAGCTGTTAAAAACAAACCTAGAGCGCCATCTACTGTATGAAACCAGCTTATAGCGCCATCAGCTGTTAAAAACAAGCCAAGAACACCATCTGCTGTTAAAAAAACCACATTATAACGCCATCAACTATTAAATACAAGTCTAGAGCACCATCAGCTGTTAAAAACAAACCTAGAGCGCCATCTACTGTTCAAAACCAGCTTATAACGCCATCAGCTGTTGAAAACAAGACAAGAACGCCATCTGCTGTTAAAAAAACACACTATAGCGCCATCAGCAGCTAAATACAAGTCTAGAGTGCCATCAGCTGTTAAAACAAACCTAGAGCGCCATCTACTGTTCAAAACCAGCTTATAGCGCCATCAGCTGTTAAAAAACCACATTATAACGCCATTAACTATTAAATACAAGTCTAGAGCGCCACCTGCTGTTAATAACAAGCCTAGAGCGCCATCACAATTTTTAACAGTAAATGGAGCTCTAGGACGTTTTTTACCCCTGATGGTCCTCTAGTGTTTAAACAGCAGATGGCGCTCACCATAGTTTTCTAACAGCAGATGGCGCTCTAAGACATATTTCAATGGCAGATGGTGCTCTAGATCTTTATTTAACAGCAGCTGTTAAAACCAAGACGAGATCAGCTGTTAAAAACAAAACAAGAGCGCCATCTGTTGTTAAAGAACAAACCTAGAGCGCCATCTACTGTCAAAAAACAGCTTAGAGCTCCGTCTGCTGTCAAAAACAAGCTTAGAGCGCCATCTGCTGTTAAAAAACATATTACAGCACCATCAGCTGTAAAAACTAGCTTATAGCGTCGTCTGCTGTTAAAAACAAGCTTAGAGCGCCATCTGCTGTTAAAAAAAACACATTACAGCACCATCTGCTGTTAAAAACTAGCTTATAGCGTCATAGGCTGTCAAAAACCAGCTTATAGCGCCATCTGCTGTTAAAAAACATATTACAGCACCATCAGCTGTAAAAACTAGCTTATAGCGTCGTCTGCTGTTAAAAAAACACATTACAGCACCATCAGCTGTCAAAAACCAGCTTATAGCGCCGTCTGCTGTCAAAAACAAACCTAGAGCGCCATCTACTGTATAAAACCAGCTTATAGCGCCATCAGCTGTTAAAAACAAGACAAGAACACCATCTGCTGTTAAAAAAACATACTTTAGCATCATCAGCTGCTAAATACAAGTCTAGAGTGCCATCAGCTGTTAAAACAAACCTAGAGCGCCATCTACTGTTCAAAACCAGCTTATAGCGCCATCAGCTGTTAAAAAACCACATTATAACGCCATTAACTATTAAATACAAGTCTAGAGCGCCATCTGCTGTTAAAAACAAGCCTAGAGCGCCATCACAATTTTTAACAGTAAATGGAGCTCTAGGACGTTTTTTTTTGTGTCCTCTAGTGTTAAAACAGCAGATGGCGCTCTAAGACATATTTTAATGGCAGATGGTGCGCTAGACCTTTTTTATCATCAGCTGTTAAAACCAAGCCAAGATCTGCTGTTAAAAACAAACCAAGAGGGCCATCTGTTGTTAAAGAACAAACCTAGAGCGCCATCTACTGTCAAAAAACAGCTTAGAGCTCCGTCTGCTGTCAAAAACCAGCTTATAGCGCCATCTGCTGTTAAAAAACATATTACAGCACCATCAGCTGTAAAAACTAGCTTATAGCGTCGTCTGCTGTTAAAAACAAGCTTAGAACGCCATCTGCTGTTAAAAAAAACACATTACAGCACCATCAGCTGTAAAAAACCAGCTTATAGCGCCGTCTGCTGTTAAAAACAAGCTTAGAGTGCCATCTGCTGTTAAAAAAACACATTACAACGCCATTTGGTGTCAAAAACAAACCTAGAGCGCCATCTACTGTATAAAACCAGCTTATAGCGCCGTCTGCTGTTAAAAAAACACATTACAATGCCATTTGCTGTCAAAAACAAACCTAGAGCGCCATCTACTGTATAAAACCAGCTTATAGCGTCGTCTGCTGTTAAAAAAAACACATTATAGCGCCATCAGCTGTTAAAAACTAACCTAAAGCACCATCAGCTGTTAAACACAAGCCTAGAGCGCCATCTGTTGTTTAAAACTAAGCTCAGAATCACTTCAAGGTAGAATCGCAATGCATTAAAATGAACCACGAATCGAAAAGCCACAGCTCTCTTCCAGTAAGATCACCAGTACACATAGGCCTCCTCCTCCGTGTGGCTGCGCTGGTGAAGCTTCAGCGAGTTCAGATGCGAGTAGGATTTCCCGCACTCTTCGCAGCTGTAGGGTTTCTCTCCGGTGTGCGAGCGCTGATGCGAGATCAGGTGAGAGTTGCAGTAAAAGCGTTTGCCGCACTGAGGACAGGTGTACGGTCTCTCCCCGGTGTGGATCCGCTGGTGGATCTTCAGGTAAAATCTCGTGGTGAACGTTTTTCCGCATTGAGGACATCGTGAGCTTCTCTCCGGGTTTGCGTCTCTGTGATCTGAGCCTGACGGAAGCATGTGGTTTAATCCTCGCTGGGAGATTTCGGCAATTCTGAACGCCTCCTCGATATTGTTGTGTTGCGTGTTGGGATCGTGCCGCTGGTTTGGCGAAACTCCGGCGCCGAATCGATCTCCGGTTTCCAGGGGAGATGTGTTTAAACTCTGGGTTTCGGAGTTGACGATGTATTCCTCTGACACCGGAGAATTCCACATCCCACTGGGCTTCATTTTATTCGACAGGATGAAGTCATTACCTGAGGATTTGGGTGAAAAAGAATTGAGAGTTAATGAAAGTTTAAAGGTCAGTCCACACAAAAATTTAATTTCCTTTCGCTCAAGTGGCTGTAAAGCTGCATAAAGAAGATAATTTGAAGAATGTTGGAAACTGGAAGCTACTGGCAATGACAAACAAACGTAAACAAATTCTATGGGAGCCAATGACTTTTTTTCTAACATTCTTCAAAATATATTTTGTACTGATGGTGTATGTGTTGACTTAAACTAATTATGAACAATACTTGTACAGCAATGTGTTTTTTTAACAGCAGGTGGCGCTCTAAGCTTGTTACTAACAGCAGACGGCGCTTTAAGCTGGTTTTAAACAGCTGATGGTGCTGTAATATGTTTTTTTAACAGCAGATGGCGCTCTTGGCTTGTTTTTAACAGTAGACGGCGCTCTAAGCTGGTTTTTAACAGCTGATGGCGCTATAAGCTGGTTTTGAACAGTAGATGGCGCTCTAGGTTTGTTTTTAACAGCTGATGGCGCTATAAGCTGGTTTTATACAGTAGATGGCGCTCTAGGTTTGTTTTTAACAGCTGATGGCGCTATAAGCTGGTTTTATACAGTAGATGGCGCTCTAGGTTTGTTTTTAACAGCTGATGGCGCTATAAGCTGGTTTTATACAGTAGATGGCGCTCTAGGTTTGTTTTTAACAGCTGATGGCAGTATAATATGTTTTTTAACAGCAGATGGCGCTCTAGACTTGTATTTAATAGTTGATGGTGTTATAATGTGTTTTTTTAACAGCAGATGGCGTTCTTGGCTTGTTTTTAACAGCTGATGGCGCTATAAGCTGGTTTTGAACAGTAGATGGCGCTCTAGGTTTGTTTTTAACAGCAGATGGCATTATAATGTGTTTTTTTAACAGCAGACGGCACTGTAGGCTTGTTTTTAACAGCTGAATGGTGCTGTAAGCTGGTTTTTAACAGTAGATGGCGCTCTAGGTTTGTTTTTAACAGCAGATGGCATTATAATGTGTTTTTTTAACAGCAGACGGCACTGTCGGCTTGTTTTTAACAGCTGATGGTGCTGTAAGCTGGTTTTTAACAGTAGATGGCGCTCTAGGCTTGTTCTTTAACAACAGACAGCGCTCTTGTTTTGTTTTTAACAGCAGATGGCATTATAATGTGTTTTTTTAACAGCAGACGGCACTGTAGGCTTGTTTTTAACAGCTGATGGCGCTGTAAGCTGGTTTTTAACAGTAGATGGCGCTCTAGGCTTGTTCTTTAACAACAGATGGCGCTCTTGTTTTGTTTTTAACAGCAGATCTCGGCTTGGTTTTAACAGCTGCTGTTAAAAAAAGGTCTAGAGCACCATCTGCCATTGAAATATGTCTTAGAGCGCCATCTGCTGTTAGAAAACTATGTTGAGCAGCATCTGCTGTTAAAAAACTAGAGGACCATCGGGTGCTTTAGTTTACTTCATAAACATTTACTAATACATTAACATCCAAATTCCAAATGTACAAATACTCTGACCCTTTAAAGTCACTTAAGGGGGAACTTCGCGCCATTTTCCAGGTGCTGAATATTTAAAAGTATATTGAAGCCACATTTCTGCATTTGAACCCAAATACTACATCAATGCAAATAAGATATTATTTGCGAAAATATGGGTCATTTTACCACAAACATAAGGAAATATGCATTCTTACAATCCACACTTATGCTTTTGTGTTGCTCAATGAAACAATTATGCTGCGTTCACACCAGACGCGGAATGCGCGGCTAAATCGCGCTATTCGCGAGTAAATAGACGCATGAACATTTGAGTTTACTCACTTCATTCGCGCGTCAAATTCACTACAGAACAGACGCAGATTTGCATCATGGGCAGGGCTTGTGTCTGCCCGGTGAATGTAGCTTCGTTGCTAAATGGCTAACATGGAATTTATTGATAAAATAACTGTGTTTATGTGCTTTATGAAGGCTGAAAAACAGCGTCGATACGTTTGGAGCAGTGTCTGAGTCCACTAGATACTTTCAGAGGTGCACCCAGCTCTGTGAGCTCATAAACTCCTCCAGAAACCTAACCTGGATGACGGAGGCTTCCAGCGGTGCTTCTGACTGAGCCGAGCCCAGTTTGATGAACTGTTGTCGGTGTCGGCTGTAGGATTTCCCCTGGACACCAACAACAGGTGCTACGCCACAATCATGCTCCCACAAGAGCAAGCTCCTGATTGGTTAACGCGGCGCGAATGTCCGCAGAAGTTCAGATTTTTGAACTCGTGCGATTTGCGCGTTAAGCGTGTCAAACGCTCAATTCGCGCCGCACCATTTGCATGTATCACGCGGCAAGATGCCTATTCGCGCGTTTGCATTGACTTAACATGTAAATCACTCGCCCTTGACGCTTCTTCCGCGTCTGGTGTCAACGCAGCATTAGGGCTCTATCTTACACCCGGCGCAAGGCGCGACGCAATTGTTGTTTACTAGTTTCAGCTTGACATAAGTGTCGATTTGACGTTTTTTCACCACGCTGTTTAAATAGCAAATGCATTTGCACTCATATGTGCGCCCATAGGCGTTGTGGTCTATAAAGGAGGTGTGTTAAGGCGCATTGCTGAATTTGAATTTGAATTTATTGAATGGGATAGCCCCTTGAGATGAATCATCTCATTTTCGAGGGGGTCCCTAAGAAGTTCATAAGTCAAACAAAGTACAACACATCATGACAGACAAACAACTAACAGAACAAACAGATAAGCAGCATACTTCACCTGAAACACTTTCCACAATCTAAAGCATAAACAAAAACATATCAAAAGTACAAACAATTTAACATACACATAATAAACATTTGAATTTAAATTTAAATTGGAGCCAATATTAATAACATTCACAAATTGTTTCCAAAAAAGAAAATAAATTAGCCCTGAAAAGACTAAATGATTTCATTGATCTAAAAAAGAAAGGGAGATTGTTCCAATCAGAAGGAGCTTTGTATCGAAAGGACCTGCGGCCACTTTCTGTAGCAATTCTAGGAACAAAAAAATAATTCTGTTGCATATGACGAAGTGAATATGATGAAGTAAATGGAACAAAAAACTGCTTTAAATAAGAGGGGAAATTAAAATAAACACATTTAAAAAGAAACAAATACCAATGATACTGTCTGCGGAACTTAGGTTGAAGCAAACCAAGACTTTCATATAAAATGCAATGATGGGTTCTATATGGACATCTTAAAACATACCTGCATAGAGAGTTGAAAACAGTATTTAAAGTTTTTAAATTAATATCAGAAGTATTGTGATAAATAATATCGGCGTAATCAATAATAGGAAAAATTAATTGAGAGATCAATTTTTTTCTTACTTTAAATGAAAAACAATTAATAGAACGATAAAGAGAACCTAAGCACCGATATGACTTTTTAATTATAAAATCAATATGGGGTTTAAAGGACAGTTCAGCATCGAGCCAAAGGCCTAGATATTTAAATTCATCAACTATAGACAGCTGTGACCCATCATCAAATCTGATATTTATGTCTGCCGAATGAACCCGCTGAGATTTTTTAAGAAACACCATACTACAAGACTTCTTTTTATTTAGCATAAGTTTATTTTTGTTGAACCATTCTTGAATTAAAGTAAAGTCTAACTGCAAAGAAGATTGAATATATGAAATATCAGAGTGGGAAAAATAAATAACAGTATCGTCTGCATAAAGTTGAATCTGGCATCTTGAACAGAATTTAGGCAAATCGTTAATAAATAAACAAAAGAGCAGAGGGCCCAATGATGATCCTTGAGGCACACCCTTCTCAATAACCGAATACTCGGAGTTAAAGCCTCTAAATGAAACGAATTGACGTCTATTGTGACGTCTACTTGCTTTCATATAATGATATTAATATTAGCAGTATTATTTATTATCTGCATATTTATATTTGTTTTATTAAAAACACGCTTAAATTTGCCCACCTGTCAGGTTTTAGACCATATGGGCCATAGTGTTTGGATATAACTCAGTTGTTTGACCACATTTCATTATTATTGTTCATTTATTAGTTTGCTGGAGATTAGAACTGAATTTAGAAATAGTTTTGAAACTAATCTTTGCGCTTAACAAACAAAATTAATTCTGTAGGCTAATGGAGGTCTGTGCGTACAACACGTTTCTTTATCCACAGAAGAGAGTGAAAGTGAAAGAATGAGGAGGCTCATCTCTCGTGCTGCAGATGCTCTGTTTAACTGTTTTCTCATTAGTGAAGCGCTCAGTTATTCCACTTACAAAGTCACGCCATGTAAATAGCAAATGCGCTATGGCGCGACGCAACCGAGGCCCCATTTAGACTAATGCGTTTTCGTTTTAAAACGCATAAGTTTTGCTACGGTTACGCCATCCGTCCACACTACGCCGGAGTTTTCGAGCCCCGAAAACGGAGCGTTTTGGAAACGCTGGAGAGGCCGTTTTCATTCTGAAACGCTGCTGCTCCGTCTCAGTGCGGATGGGGAAAAACAGAGACATCTGAAAACAGAGGCGTGGCTGCAGACATTCGCCTCTCTGATTGGGGCTTTTCCCTCAATATTAATTAGCCTATTCAGTCCTGCATCCTCTCCTTGTAAATTCAGACTTCGCAAATTGATAAGGAAAACAAACTCCCGAGTGTGTACTTTATAAAGTCATTCACATCACCCAGGCTACGCTGTTTCACTTTCTTAACAATAAAATGAAAACATGATGTGAGGAACTGCCTATTTTCATTTTGATATTATTAGCAACTTAACAGACATCAAAAATGTTGAGGCGTCAGGTGGCTATAACATCACTGCCTCCTTTCATTTTCATTAAAAATACGAAACATACCCTCTCTTACATTGAATATCAGTTTTAATAATTAATAATGACCATTATAAAAGTATAACGCACAATAAGTTTATACAATAGAGAAAATAAAGGCAAACAATCAGTCAGATGTGCAGAATCGGTGTCCGCGGTTACATTAATTAAGATATTAACCTAACTTATCTTTGGGCTCAGTCAAAACATGTTACCTGAGCACAAGTAATAGATTCAAAAGACCAAAGTCGGGGAATATGTAGTTAGATATAGACAACAAGATTAATTAAACATCACGTTTAACAAATATAATGAGATTAGATCCAGCGGGAGATCCTTGATGAACCCTGCGGTGCAAAATGGAATTTTCCGTCCTTAAAATAGCAAAAGTGGATTCAGACATGCCCTTAATGCTTTTGCGCCCTGCACTTTGGACTTTGCACCTAGATCGTTAAAATAGGGCCCTTAAGGTTCCACTTACTATTAAATCAGTCCAAAATGTCATTTTTTTAATATGCATTAGCTTTGTGTGCATGTCAGCTTATGAAGAAAATGCTGATAGTTAAGTTTGTATATACAGTTTATATATATTTCTAAGCAGTTTAAATAAATTCCTGTAAAGTTTCCAACTAGGAATATATTACAAAATTCCTGAGACAAAGTAAATCCCATGTAAATTTTTCGCCCATTTGCAACCCTCCCTTAAAGGGTCACGAAACACCAGAACACCTGTGTTGAGCTGTTGACAGTCATATCTGTGTCCCACGCTGCTAAAAACACTATTAGGACACATATATTGCACTAAAAAGTGAAAATTGTTTTTGCGTTATTTTGAGCAAATTCGTCCTGTTTGAAACTAATTTTTGAAGCTGCGTCACGGAGATTAGAGACTTGTGTGTATTCCAGCGTGGAGAGTGGATGTCTGTGCAGGCGAGTGCATCGTGACATCTCTGAGTGTGCAGCATTAAATCATGAGAAAGACTTGGTTCAAGCCAATCAGCGCGCTCTATTGTGTATGACGTGCAACTTCATTAATATGCATGATAGCTCCAGAGACTGTTTACCTGTTACAGTGTTCAGATGGCAGAGAGACGCCACATTGTGTTGCCAAAACAAGTGAAAGAATGAGAATTTGGAGACACAGGACGTCAGTGTTGCGTTTATTATTGTGCTGCAACGAAGGTTTTGTTTTCATTTCCCGCTATGAGAGCTGCTGGACTCATGTGTGGACTACAGTGCACGCGACAGAAAATCCTTTTAAAAAAGACACGGCTCCAGTTTGTGCTGATTGTCCTGTGTCTACAGATTTGGTAAGTGTGTTTGATCAGTGGTCTTTGTTTATTCAGATGGCAAAGTTAGTTGGTATCATCAGCAGTGCTCTTTCAGTTTTTAAAGACAGACCTTAGTCTAAATGATTGAGTTACTGGGTTTACAGTATGTTAATATCACTGCAATATTATAGTACAACATTATAGACTGAAAGATCCGCTGTAAATGCTGCTCTCCGAATGTAAACATGTAAACGACACAATCAAACTATTACCATCGTGGAGGATTTTCACCGCATTTTGTGACAGGATAGTCTATACACACACAGCTTTCTGACGCTACCTACAGAGTGCATCTAAGTTACAGAGAAATGCGGAGGATTTTTTCTCCCATTCGCCGTGCGGTATCAAACACTCCATTAAAACTCCACTCTCCAGCAGTTCCGCTTTCAATATCTGGTTTGTCACGGTGGACATGCAGGAAATGTTCCTGAATAAAAAGTGAAAGTGCTGAACTGCAGTTAAAGTCGACAAATAATAATTTGGGAAGTAATTGGATTACTGATGTCCATGTAAACACAGTCACTGTCTTTCTCCCCTGCGTCTGTGTGTTTGTTTTGCCTCTGTGAAAATCAGCGCGTGCCCAAATGGAAACTCCCATATTTGCAAATCTTTCCCTCCCCCGACACTCCCACCTAAACAAAGCAGGACACGCCCACTCCCCTGACTTTTTCCAAACTAGAGGTGTGAAAACACCCTGCAGAGACAGGGGGGTTTCGTGGCCCTTTAAATACATATACAAACATTACTTTTAGTGACAGCTTGATATAATTTGTGTTAATTATACATTATACATGTTTCATTAAAGCCTTGGTTTTTGAAAAATAAAAAAAGATTTATCTTGGCGATGCAAAATGCACCCGCAATTCTAGAATCAGCCACAAACATTTGAGTGACGACTTTCTCAAAAGGGCTTGTTTAGTTAAACTAACACTGACATGAAGTGATTTCCCACCTTCTCTAGCTGCTCCAGTGCCAAAACTGTCCTGATCTTCCACCTCTGGACCCAACGGGCAAAGAGCAGGAGAAACTGCAACAAAAACAACGAGGGGAAATATTTCAATATTAGTAGACTGAGAACAGACTCAGAGCTGGGAGCATTACTTATGAACTGTAGTCAGTTACTCTTTACAAATGACATCACAAAATATGCAGTCAGTAATGTCACATCTCTATTTATGCTAATGTAATCTGACTACTTTTAGGTTACATTTAGATTACTTTTCAGATAACCTTTATTTGAGGTCTCATATATTGAAGTAGGAAAATCTTGGCATTTGTTGGAGTGTTGCTATGTAGTTGCCAGGGTGTTCTGGATGGTTGCAATATGGTTGTTAGGGTGTTAGTGATTACAAATTAAATCACAAAATATGCAGTCAGTTATAAAATATCTCTTAGATTACACATTTGTTCTAATGTAATCTGACTACTTTTAGATTACATTGAGATTACATTTGTGTTCACCCTTATTTGATGTCACATGTATTGAAACAGGATAATCTTGTACTATTTTGACAGACAGAAATAAAAAATGTTTTTTTTTAGGTGTAATGGTGGACAGTTAATACTTTACAATACTCACACTACTATATTTCACTGATGGTGTTTGCTATAGTGTTGGGCGTTATACGAAATTTTCAGATCGCCATATCGTCTACATGTGAAATCGCCGATACACGATACTATCGCAGTGTTATGTTTATTTATATATAATATTTTACCACTATATTTAACCATATCTAAACATATTTAATAACCTTTCGGCTAATTTTTAAAACTTATTTAATAACCTACTGCATTTGCATTGTGTTTGATCTTCAACCAATGCAAATCACTGCGCTCTTATTCTCCTTATTCTGTATTTCCACCTGGGGGTACTCATCTCAAGGCCCTCAGACTATGCAGTGCCACTGACGCGATCCAAGACCAGCGACGAGATGATCCCAAGGTTTTCTGGACCAGGCCGTATCCTGAGCAGCTGCAGTGGTGGTCTTCATGGAGTGAGAGCATGAGACTGACTCCTGTGATGCTCCAAGGACAGACGAGTCTTGGCTGAGGTCCAGCTTCCTGCACCTAGACTGCAGCTCTGCACAAGACGTTTGGCCATAGGGGAAATGGTCGTGCCCAACTGAGCCAGGTTTCTCTCAAGGTTTTTTTAAATCTTTGCTTTCGCCAATTGGTGAAGTTTGTTCCTCGCCGCTGTCGCCACTGGCTTGCATGGTTCGGGATCTGTAGAGCTGCGCATCGATGGATTTGCTCTTCAGTGTTTGGACTCTCAGTAGTGATTATTAACCCACACTGAACTGAGCTAAACTGAGCTGAACTTAATCTCTGAAAACTGAACTGACACTGTTTACATTCACTATAATCTTCCATGTGTAGCTGCTTTGACACAATCTACATTGTATAAGCGCTATACAAATAAAGATGAATTGAATTACAGCTAAATAGGTGCTGAGACCGAAATTATTTCAAACAAGACTTCGGGTTCATGCTATTATCCGCGGCCCGCAGGACTGCCGCAAAGTGGATATCATATACATGGATGAAAGCGAATGAAATGATATTTATATACGCACGGAAGAAACAGGGATGCATTAAGGTCCTTTCACACAGGAGGCGGATGGAGGACTCATGGCCCGCATGTGACTGTTTCTATGCGGTGAAGTTTTCCATGTTTTTGTTTAGTTTAGCGCGGCTTCAGGTCTGATGATCATCACAAAAGTTATCATCAACAGTGTCACATTTGTATTTGCTAAGATCTAACACAATGTTGCGCTTGGCATATGTGTTTATTGTTTTCTGATAAGAGTTTCATTTTAAACATCGCTGCGGCGAGTCGGCAATAGCTCTAATATTAAATAGCCTATTTGACCTACAAAACTTTTCACTGAGCTCAGCAAAATGTTCTTTGATTAGTTATTAATAATCTGTTCAATAATTCATTAAAGTCAAAACGAATGGTAAAACAGATTGTAATTTAAAATAGGCTAGTTTGAATTATTCATTCATTCATTCATTTTCTTGTCGGCTTTGTCCCTTGCGGGGTCGCCACAGCGGAATGAACCGCCAACATATCCAGCACGCTTTTACGCAGCGGATGCCCTTCCAGCCGCAACCCATCTCTGGGAACTTCCACACACACATTCACACTCATACACTACGGACAATTTAGCTTACCCAATTCACCTGTACCGCATGTCTTTGGACTGTGGGGGAAACCGGAGCACCCGGAGGAAACCCACGCGAACCCAGGGAGAACATGCAAACTCCACACAGAAACGCAAACTGACCCAGCCCAAACTGAGGTTCGAACCTGCGACCCAGCGACGTTCTTGCTGTGAGGCAACAGCACTACCTACTGCGCCACTGGGTTGCCCTAGTTTGAATTAAATTATTTAATAGCCTAAATAAATTAATTTAAGCCAAACATATTTTTTAATAAAATAAATAGGCTATTTTCTGAAATATGCGCATGTCCGTGTTTATCATTCCATCGCATTAAACACAAGTAAGACAAGTATGTATATTCTGTGTATTTGATGGAGCAGTAAATGCATGCACTGAAAAATAGGCTATAGGCCACCTTAAAACCTAAATAGGCTATTAATAACAGATATCAAAGATAAATCACTTTTTTGTGAAAGCAAGAGAAAAATCTTGCGGCAGTGCTGTTATAAAGGAGTCTCAAATGACCAACGATTGAGTATTACCGCAACACCTTTTATTCCAGAACATTTGAGCTGGTTTCAGAGTTCTTTTAATTTTCTTCTTTGGTTGTTTCATTTTTAAAAATCGTTTTATTTAACTTGTTTGTTAATTAAATCCAGTTTTGTTATTTAGCCGGTTATTTTTATGCAACAAAGTTGCAAACTAATTTGCTATGAGATGTGGCTGTGCGCTCATGTGCAGCGCAGCATGCTTGTAAACTGCTGCTGAGAGAGAGGGAGAGAGAGGAGAGAGAGGAGAGAGAGAGAGAGAGAGAGAGAGAGAGAGAGAGTGCAAGAGAGCAATCGGAATAATTAATTTTTGTCCGAAAGTGTTGGTCAAGTGATGTTGATGTGAACAGCTGAACCTTACAAATTATGTGTAGGTCATTTATTATTAATGATGATAATTAAAAATATTCAATTTATTCAATAATGCAATTAAAACATGTAACAGGTCTACATTACCAATGCGAAACGAGCTAAATATCGTCTTTAAAACTGTCATAGGTCTCAGTTCTTGGCGATATCTTTGCCCATCGTCGATACACTATACTATCGTCTAGCAGCACAACCCTAGTTTGCACATGTTATGACTTTAAAACAATAACTTCCAATTAAGTGCATTTAGAAAACAGACAATTAACTAAATTAATTTAGAATAACATGAAATGCACAGCAATATCGATAATGAATACTAGAAGTGCAGATGCATTATTAACGTCATCCATCAAAAACACACTCATATGCATATTTGTATGCCTATATAATCACAAACGTATAGAAGCACAGGTTCATTATTAAAAATGATAAACTTAAAAAAAAACATTTTGCTTCCATGGTGTAAATAATATATAATCATGTAAACTAAAAAAAAGTAACTGTAATTTAATTACAATTATTTTAAAAAGTTGTTTACTTTAATTACCAGTACTTTTTATTACAAGTCGATTTTTGTAATCTGATTTCATAATCCAGACTGCATTTAATCCATTATTATCCATTACAATTCATTATAATATAAGAATATTAAATTAGACAATTACAAATGTCTAGTATCTGAAGCGCTATCATAATTTCTTATGATGTTTAGTGTTATTTACTCGGGCCGCCGTCCCACTGTTCGTCCTCCATGTGTTCTTCTTTGATCCGAATAGATTTGATTCCATCTTCCTGCTTTTGGGAATCAAAAAAAATAAAGTCACCTTAAAAATCCCACCAGCGGTCAAAGGTTTTAGAACAGTAAGATCTAATGTTTATTAAAAGAAGTCTCTTCTGCTCAACAAGCATTTATTTGATGCAAAATACAGCAAAAACCAAATTGTTTTTGCCTTTTAAAATAGCTGTTTTCTATTTTAATATATTTTTCCTGTCACATGATACTCAAGAAGTCAGTATAATACACATCTGATTAAATATAATAATCTCCTGAGTTATTTAATTAACACGTGATACTTCAGGATTCAGTATAATATGTGGATGAAATTGAAAGGGGGGGGGGGGGTGCTGGTGGATCGCGGATGAAAGTGAAGAGCGGGGGAGAGGGGGGTTGGAAATTGCGTATGAAAGTGAAGTGTGTGTGTGGGGGGGGGGGGTTTGGAAATCGCGGATGAAAGTGAAGAGAGAGGGGGGGGCGTCCTTACTCCACCCCCCCACCCCTAGTGGCGCCCCTGTTTCCCAGTACTGGGTTGTAGCTGCAAGGGCATGCGCTGTGTAAAACATATGCTGGAATAGTTGGCGGTTTATTCCGCTGTGGCGACCCCTGATGAATAAAGAGACTAAGCCGAAGGAAAATAAATGAATGACTATATTAAAATAGAAAACAGCTATTTTAAACAGTAAAGATGTTTCAGAATGTTACAGTTTTTGCTGTACTTTTTATCAAATAAATGCAGGTTTGGTGAGCAAAAGAGAGAACCCCCCCTCCAATGTTTGAAAACCCTTGCCAAGTAGTTTATTCTGACAAATGCACATTTAATAATGATAATAAAATGATGCTTACATGCAGTGGGAACGGCTGTGCTGAGGGATCATCCACATGTGTATTCGCCTGCGCTTCTCCACCATGATTTTCATTGAGCTTCACAAGGCTGAGGTTTACATCTGATGAGGCAAAAAGTGAGAGGAAAATAAATATTATAAAATGGATCAACAGGTTTTTTCGACGTCACCTCATACTTCAGTTTCTCCTCAAATCTTCTGACTAATCAAATGCTCTCTAGTATCTGACATGCCCCGCCCCTCCTTCTCATTGGCTGTTCATTTGATGTTCATTCAACTAAAGCGATTCAAAACACCCAGATTACATGACTAAAGCAATTCGAAACACCCAGGTCACGTGACCAAAGCGATTCGAAACAGCCAGATTACCCTGACTAAAGCGATTGGAAACACCCAGGTCATGTGACTAAAGCATTTCGAAACTAGGGATGTGCACAATTATTCGATCAATCGATTGCTCGAACCCATCAGCGACAATCGAGCATGAAAACGATGATCAATTGGCTCTATAAATTAAATTACTTTCAATCGTTCTGATTGGTTATGCTGGTATTTGGGCGGTAGTTTGATATTTGATTAGTTATGGCTGCAGGGAGTTGCGGTCTAGACAAGACCTGAGAGCAGATATAGGGGGTCACATACCAGAAGCGCCGCGTCGCGCCACGCAGCGCATTTCAGATGTCTGTTCATTTTTCTGCCGCGCCACAGAGCGCCATCTGAATAGTTTCATTTTAAATACCATGCGAATGTGCGGGTCTGGTGTGTGAAACTTTCGGCTGTCATGTGCGCGCCGTGTATTGACAATCTTTTCGGGAAGGACTAGCCTACCTTTCGGCTGAGTAATGTTTCACCGGATGACACCAAAATCGAAAGCTACTTAAGGGAGCCATGCATCTATCTAAACCCGGATCCTTTATTGTGGTGCAAAGTAAATAAGTCTCGATATGCAAGGCTAAGCAGCCTTGCCCATTGGTACCTGGCTGCAATTTCTGTGCCTGCTGAGCGCCTTTTTTTCTGTGCCGGTCTAATTGTAAATAAACTTCGCACTATTGATGTTATTTTACCTAATCTTTAGGTTTTATAGCTGTGATAAAAAATATTCAGGCTATTTTTATTTTAAGTTTACGCAGCGAAATTATTCTATAATTTTAGTTAGGCTATGTGCTACTTAACAGCCGTTTGGTTAAGTTTTATAAAAAACGAATCCAAAATATTTATAGTAATAATAAGACACATATTGAAGTATTTTACATACTGTACAGTATTTTACATACTGTAAAATAACTCTGGATTCTTTTTTCTGCACGGCTTCAGTTGCCGTTGTTTTAAAGCGCCCTGCGAACCGCATCCACTTTCTGGTTGGCATGTAGTTCAAGCTCACGTGCATTTTGTGTAGATAAACAGAATTTGTAATATAACATTTTCATATTGTGTTTAGGCTTTATGATTAATTTTATTTACAATGCGTCATGTAGCCTCACATCAGTGGCGGTTCTAGTTTAAATGCCACCCTGGGCGAACCACCTGCTTTAAGAAATGTACTTAGAAATAAATAAAATTATTATTATTATTATTATTATTATTAATAATATTATTATTATTATTAATATTACACAATTATTATTCTAAATAAATAACAGAAATCAATCCTAAATGTAACTGGAAAACATTTAGACAACTGGAGTAATATGCGAAGATCTATTAGGAAATCTTTTGCTTGAATATTAAATACAATTAGAATACAAAAAATACATTTAATGTAATTATCTATAGTCTTAGACCCGACTCATGGCTGAGAATTAATGTTATTAAGTCTTACCTACCTGATTCATCATCTCTCCTTTCTGCTTCATAGCCATATAGTCAAAATAAGATCATCATCATATTATAACTTTAGTTTTGTCGACTTGCAAAGCTCGCTGCGTGCTGACACCTCTGCATAAAAGTTACTCTGGTTTCACAGTACATAAGCGGCATGTATTTTATCGGCGTGCATGTGAACCGGGAAAAGAGCACCGCTTGAGGTGCGCGGGAATGG
Source organism: Danio kyathit (assembly GCA_903798195.1). NCBI lineage: Eukaryota > Metazoa > Chordata > Actinopteri > Cypriniformes > Danionidae > Danio > Danio kyathit. The sequence goes on from LR812520.1 coordinate 71,210,607, forward strand.
TTTTCTGCACGCATGCATGCGTCAGTTTGCTTTCACCACCGTTGTTTCAGTTGCACATAGACAATAACAAAGTTGCACATGCAAAATACGGCAAATGTGAATGGCCTCTAACGTCTTTATTCTGGGATTACTACTTTAAATTAATACACTTGCATAAAGTAAATCGTATCTCAAAGCTTTTACTGGGGCTCGTTTTTTTTTTCCGCACCGTCTCCCCGTGCCTTCCATGGCATCGTCGACCATATTGCCCATGACTAAATACGCCACTTGTTACACTTCTTTAAATGTTTACTGTGTTAACCAATATTGGTGGTGATTTTTAATAAATAAATAGATGTTTTCTGAATCCTGTTTTATCAACATTTTTACAGGGCTTTAAATAATATATATACATATATATATATATATATATATATATATATATATATAATTTTTTTTAATTGAATGTTATTTAATTGTCGCTATGACGCACGCAAGCCCCGCCCCTTGTTTAAGCCCCGCCCCCGATTAATTGAGTACTCGTTTGTCAAACCTGTGGATTAATCGAAATGAAGAATGGTCAGAAATGCCCATCCCTATTCGAAACACCCAGGTCACGTGACTAAAGCGTTTCGAAACACCCAGGTCACGTGAATAAAGCGTTTCGAAACACCCAGTTCACGTGAATAAAGCAATTCAAAACACCAAGGTCATGTGATTAAAGTGATTCGAAACAGCCAGGTCACATGACTAAAGCAATTGAAACACCCAGGTCAAGTGACTAAATCGATTCAAAACCCACAAATCACGTGACTAAGGCCATTGGAAACACCCAGGTCACGTGACTAAAGCCATTCGAAACACCAGTCATGTGACTAAAGCGATTCGAAACACCAGTCACGTGACTTAAGCCATTCGAAACACCCAGGTCACATGACTAAATCGTTTCGAAACACCAGTCACGTGACTAAAGTGTTTCAAAACACCCAGGTCAAGTGACTAAAGCCATTCGAATCACCCAGGTCATGTGACTAAAGTGTTTCGAAACACCCAGGTCAAGTGACTAAAGCCATTCGAATCACCCAGGTCACGTGACTAACGCAATTCAAAACACCCAGGTCCCGTGACTAAAGTGTTTCGAAACACCCAGGTCAAGTGACTAAAGCCATTCGAATCACCCAGGTCACGTGACTAACGCAATTCAAAACACCCAGGTCCCGTGACTAAAGTGTTTCGAAACACCCAGGTTAAGTGACTAAAACGTTTCGAAACAACCAGCTCACGTGACTAAAGTGATTCGAAACACCCAGGTCACGTGACTAAAGCAATTCAAAACACCCAGGTCACGTGACTAAAGCGATTCGAAACACCCAGGTCACGTGACTAAAGCCATTCGAAACACCCAGGTCACATGACTAAATCTATTCGAAACACCAGTCACGTGACTAAAGCGATTCAAAACACCAAGGTCACGTGACTAAAGCTTTTCGAAACAGCCAGTTCACGTGATTAAAGCGATTCAAAACAGCCAAGTCACATGACTAAAGCAATTCAAAACACCCAGGTCACGTGACTAAAGCCATTCGAAACACCCAGGTCACGTGACTAAAGCGATTCGAAACACCAGTCATGTGACTAAAGCGTTTCGAAACACCCAGATCATGTGAATAAAGCGTTTCGAAACACCCAGGTCACATGACTAAAGCGATTTAAAATACCCAGGTCACGTGACTAAAGTGATTTGAAAAACCCACGCCATGTGACTAAAGCCATTCGAAACACCCAGGTCACATGACTAAAGCCATTCGAAACACCCAGGTCACGTGACTAAAGCCATTCGAAACACCCAGGTCACATGACTAAATCTATTCGAAACACCAGTCACGTGACTAAAGCGATTCAAAACACCAAGGTCACGTGACTAAAGCTTTTCGAAACAGCCAGTTCACGTGATTAAAGCGATTCAAAACAGCCAAGTCACATGACTAAAGCAATTCAAAACACCCAGGTCACGTGACTAAAGCCATTCGAAACACCCAGGTCACGTGACTAAAGCCATTCGCAACACCCAGGTCACGTGACTAAAGCAATTCAAAACACCCAGGTCACGTGACTAAAGCCATTCGAAACACCAGTCATGTGACTAAAGCAATTCGAAACACCAGTCATGTGACTAAACCCATTTGAAACACCCAGGTCACATGACTAAAGCGATTCAAAGCACCAAGGTCACGTGATTAAAGCGATTCGAAACACCCAGGTCAAGTGACTAAAGTGATTTAAAATACCCAGGTTACATGACTAAAGCGATTCGAAACACCCAGGTCACGTGACTAAAGCGATTCGAAACACCTAGGTCGACCCTAGACAGGGTCAGAAAAAAAACTATGCAGCCTAGTTGACAGTGCGTGTGCACAGAGTAACTGTGCTGCAAAATGTCCTGAGTTTGAATACTATTAATTCGGACATATTATACTGTTGTCAGCATAGCTACTAAATAGTAAGTATTTGCCATTCCGAATGCACCATATGTCCCACCCTTTCTTCGTGTTTCAGTTGAGATTATGTCAAACAGAATAAAAAACATGCAAATTTCAAAGCACTTCGCGGCAGCTTAAAAACTGGGCGTGGTTACAACTTACGGCTCACGCTATTGGTTTAACTGCAGCGAGGCCTTCCCTACGTCATCAGCGAAAGGAAGTCATTTTAGCGGAAGAGAAACAGCTATTGTATTATGATTACAAAGACAAATAACACCTTAAACAGTTGACTTTAATTATTAAGGTATTAAAGATTACCTCTGTGTACGCTGTTGTTGACCTGTATTCCCACGGAGCGCAGATTGGCTTGGTTCTGGCGGACCGACCGCAGCTCGCTCTCGGTAAACTGGAGCTTCAGAAGCAGACTCTGGACCTCCATCTGCCGGCGGCTCATCTCCTGTTCCACCGCCCGACTCATCTCTAGCAGCGCGCATTTGGCGAAGCGCTCGATAATCGACGCCAGCTGCGCCTGGATATCAGCAGATGTGGACATTTTACTCGTTCAAATGTCGGTGGAGATCGTGTTTTGTCGATGAGAAGTCTGGGTGTTTTCCAGAGAAGCTCCGCGCGGTGTTTTTCTTTCTTTCAGCCGAGCCTGTGAATAGTCGGGCATGCATCAATAGTGTTTACACAAACCAAACAAAACACTTGGCCATTTCCTACTGATGTACGTCACTGACCAATCACAGACTGCGCTGTTTTTTTAGTACCGTAAACACTACTATTGAAGCGCCTTCAAATACAAAATAATACACAAAATGGACTGCTTCAAAATATGAATGAATAACAAATTTCGCTATATTCAAGTTATTCTTCAATACGGAAGTGCGATTGTTTTAGAACTTTCGATTCAATTGGCTGTAGGAGAATTGACTAGGAGTTATAAACAGTCAAAGCTTGCTCTACAAACAAGTGTGTTCATGACTATACGTTAAACGTAGAATAATGTAATAAGAAATACAAGATGGCAACATATTGAGCTGTTTTTAATGCCTAAAAATCAATGTACGTGAACGAGACTGGAAGTCTCGAGCCAAAAATATTCCAACGGCTGCTCCAGCTTTTTTATGAAGAATAAGTTGAATGAACTACACATACTGATTTATATTACTTAATTAAAATAATGTTTCAGCAATATTTTAGGCGTGTTTAGGACGAATTAAAGCGATACTTACTGTGATCGTTTTTAATTAAAGAAAAAACACGTCGTGAACAGGTAACCATAGCAACACGATGACCGTTATTTACCACAGTAAGTTGATTTGCGGGTTTTATATCACAATACAGATTTCTTTGTGGTTTATTATAGACGTTCTGTGAATGTTTTATCAACTTACATGATAAAATCCTGCACATTTGTTATATTTTTCCACACAATGTTGACTTTTGTTGACTTCTTTTATATGTCGCCAAAGTAAATCAGTAAACGCCGTTTGCCCATAAAACGGTTTATGATTTGCTTATGGTGTGCCCTGCTGAAAAATGCAGCTTAAACCAGCCTGAGATGGTTGGCTGGTTTTAGCTGGTCGACCAGCCTGGTTTTAGAGGGGTTTTGGCCATTTCCAGGCTGGTTTCCAGCCATTTCCAACCTGGTCTTAGCTGGTCAGGCTGGAAAATGACCAGTTTAAACCAGCTAAAACCTGGTTTAAGCTGGACATAGCTGGTTTTGGCTGGTCAAGCTGGTTTTAGCTGGTAAACTCTCAGCCTGACCAGCTAAGACCAGGCTGGAAATGGCTGGAAACCAGCCTGAAAATGGCCAAAACCCCTCTAAAACCAGGCTGGTCGACCAGCTAAAACCAGCCAACCACCCTAGGCTGGTTTAAGCTGGATTTTTCAGTCCCAGGGCTTCCGGTGAATTGTTGTCCCATACAAAATCGGATTTCTTAAAAAAAACATTGATCTTCACTGCCTGGCTGAAATACAGTATGAGGTGGGTATCAGACCAAACAAGAAGCACTGCAGTAAATTATATTTTTCCACACCATGTCTTTAAAATAAGGACATTTATTTTACCCCAGTATTTTTAATGGAATTTCCGGGCTAGCCTGCTCCTCCCTGCTGAAAAATCCAGCTTAAACCAGCCTAAGCTGGTTGGCTGGTTTTAGCTGGTCGACCAGCCTGATTTTAGAGGGGTTTTGGCCATTTCCAGGCTGGTTTCCAGCCATTTCCAGTCTGGTCTTAGCTGGTCAGGCTGAAAAATGACCAGCTTTAACCAGCTAAAACCAGCTTGACCAGCCTGGTTTAAGCTGGACACAGCTGGTTTTGGCTGGTCAAGCTGGTTTTAGCTGGTCAACTCCCAGCCTGACCAGCTAAGACCAGACTGGAAATGGCTGGAAACCAGCCCGGAAATGGCCAAACCCCCTCTAAAACCAGGCTGGTTGACCAGCTAAAACCAGCCAACCAGCTTAGGCTGGTTTAAGTTGGATTTTTCAGCAGGGCTAATGACGGCGCCTGCGTTTAAACAATCTTTCGTCTCTCTTTAAGCTTTAACAACCAAATGGATGCTTGAGTCTATTTAACTGATTATATTTGAATTGCATTACAACATCGATAAAGCTGTAAAAGGAACCTTATGAAATTGAAAATACTCACATAAAAACACTATAAAACGCTGAAAAACACCAGCTGTACATATAGTCCATTAAAATCATATGAAAAACTAATTAGCTCTTTTGGTTTTGAAAAAACTCAACTGGGAGACCATAAATGTCATAGTCATATTCCAAAAAGAGTAAAAACAGTCACACATTCATGCATTCATATAACGAAAACACTAATTTATTGAAAAGGAATGCATAATGTGCTGGAAGTATACAGAGATTAAAATACATTTGTCTATACAGATTGTCTTTTACGCACATCTGCTGTTTCCTGAGTTGTTCTTTTTACATTTCTTTGAATTGCCATTTATAATGAAGCATATAATCACCAAAACAGTCCCACAATGATGAAATGGCTAAAAATGAAGTGTAAAGTAATATTTATAGAATTGCTGATTTGTGAACCAACAATTTAATGTAAGAGTTTTGTTGTAGGCTACAAAGTAAAGAAAAATATTGGAAAAAATAAGATACAGCTAGGCATGGGGCAGTTTAAGATTCTGACGGTATGATAACCTCGGATAAAAAATATCATGATTTCACAATTTCGTGATATTGTGATTATTGCCCTAAAATATTTTAATTTTAAATGTCTGGGTAAAAAAACAAAAACTTTTTCCCCTTTGAACACAATATAATAGAATATTTTGAGAAGCAATTAAAATATTTTGGAACAGTAAACATGTCAGGCTAAATAATGAAATTAAATCATTGACTTCTGCTGTCTTCCTTTGTTTCTAAAACACAGATTTCATTACAATTTAAAATGGCATCTTTGGATATATTTTCTGCTGGAGATACTGCTGTCCTAAAAAAAACGTAAATAAAAAAATCGTACATTCAATTGAAGTCAGAATTTTTAGTCCCACTATTTATTTTTTCTCTCCAATTTCTGTTTAACAGAGAGCAGATTTCTTCAACACATTTCTAAACTTAATAGTTTTAATAACTCATCTCTAATAACTGATTTATTTTATCTTTGTCATGATGACAGTAAATAATATTAGACTAGATATTCTTCAAGACACTTCTATACAGCTTAAAGTGACATTTAAAGGCTTAACTAGGTTAATTAGGTTAACTAGGCAGGTTAGGGTAATTAGGCAAGTTATTGTATAATGATGGTTTGTTCTGTAGACTATCGAGAAAAAATATAGCTTAAAGGGGCTAATAATTTTGACCTTAAAATGGTTCATAAAAAATTAAAAACTGCTTTTATTCTAGCTGAAATAAAACAAATAAGACTTTCTCCAGATAAAAAATATTATCAGACATACTGCGAACATTTCCTTGCTCTGTTAAACATCATTTGGGAAATATTTAAAAAAAGAAAAAAAAAATAATAATTCAAAGGGGGGCGAATAATTCTGACTTCAACTGTATATCGTAATAGGGCTGGGCGATATGGCAAAAATGCATTATTTTCCATATTGAACGATAATGATATATATTTCGATATAAGCTGTTAATGCTTCCAGATTTAAGAGTACCCCAACAATGAGTGAAGCCACAAAAATTAGAGGGTCCATTAAACGGCATAACATACTTTCGGCTAATAAATTTTCGGTGGCTGAAAATTCGGTACATCTCTAATATCAACACACTTTTTGATTCCCATTGTTGCACATTTCTGCTGTGTGACTGGCTCTTAGATCATTATAGAGTAAAAAGTGCATTGCTTATCATTGTTATTGACATACATTTTATCGCGATTTGATATTATATTGTTTATCAGCCCAGCCCTATACTGCAGGAACGGTATAGCAGAAAATTTTGTCGGTTTTAAAACCTTGACTCTTCCAAATCGCGGTATACCTTGAAAACAGTTATCGTCCCATGCCTATACACAGCTATATGGGAAAATAATGAGAGCACCTGAAAATTGTCTGTTTCTCTGAATTTACTGGATTTAGGTTATTAGTAGGCCCACACGGAATCTGAGCCCGCAGAAATCCGCAGATTTTCTGCAGATTTTCCGCAGATTTTTAGCCCATCATTAATTCTGTTTATTTACTTAAAGTTAACTATTTACAGTTAATCTAATTGGATTTGCATTTTAAACATTAAATACAAGTTAAAAAGATATCATTTTTTATTTAACATATTAACGTTTTAGTTATAATACTCCCAAAATAATTCCGCAGAAATCTGCAGGTTTTTACCAAAATTCTCCGCAGAAATAGCAAAAAACGTCCACAGATTCCGTCTGGCCCTGGTTATTAGGTATGGGTTCAGGGGGAAAAAAAATATTCTATAAAGGTCTGATAAGTTCTTCTTTCATGGTCAAATTTCTGAGCATGAAAAAAGCTTTTTTTTCCCCATAAAATTACAATCAGAAAGATTTATAAATATTTTCATTTGTTGTGTTTGAAAATCAGGGTTATTCTATCAACTATTAATTTCTTAAAACATTTGCATTTTGTTGCCTTAAATTTATTATAAACGTGTCTGAAAAGTCACTTTTTCCATTATTAATGCATTTAAAAAGCTCCAAATTACATTTTAAATTTGGAAGAAATGCCTCCAGTAGTTTACAGTAAAAAACAAACAATATTTTATGCAAACACACAACCACAAATCATAAGAAACTGAGAATTTTCAAGTGGTCTCCATTACATTTTCCATACATTATTCGCCCTCCTGTGAAATTGTAATTCTTTTTGAAATATTTCCCAAAATATTGTTTGATTTTTATTTATAAAAACTGTTTAAACATTTTTAAACAATATTTTTAATCCATTTCTTTTATCTTTGCCATGATGACAGTAGATAATACTTTACTAGTTATTTTAGATATTAGTATTCAGCTTAAAGTGACAATTAAAGGCTTAACTAGGTAAACTAGGCAAGCCATTGGTTTGTTCTATAGCCAAAAAAGACTTAAGTGGGTTTAGTAATATTGACATTGTTAAAATAATAATTTACATCTTTGTTTTATTTTCTCCAGAAGATAAATTGTAATAGGAAATACTGTAAAAAAAAAAAAAAAAAAAACCTTGCTCTGTTTAACATCACTAGCGAAATATTTGTAACTATGTATGTATATATATCTCCAGCTTGTGTTCTGTCCCATAGTTAACCAGCGGCTGGGTTATGGTTGGGTTATAGCTCAGCATATTTTATAGTGTATATATTATACACAAAACACTTTATACACATAAAATACACATTTCATTACTTACATATTTGATCACATAATCATCCGAAATCATGATGATTTCAGTCTGGGGGTTTTTTTTTTCCAGCAAATTTTAAAATATTGTTCTAACAACCAGTGGCTGGGTTAAGTTTGGGTTATTTTCCAGCCCAACATTTTCCAGTCAGGTTTTCTTTTTCAACAAATTTTAACGGGGTATCCGTGAGGTCTTAGCAAGTCTTAAAATGCCTTAAATCTCAAAAGCTAAATTTAAGGCCTCAAAAGTCTTAAATCTACTGAAATGTTGCGTTGTAGGTCTTAAATCTTTTTTTGTTTGTTTGTTTAATTGAATTGAATTCATTAGCATTTAATTACTTTCCTTAAAGCAACATTTGCTTATTTTTAAATTATTATTGTAGACTGGGGGCTGCTTGGTGGCGCAGTGGGTAGCACGTTCGCCTCACTGCAAGAAGGTCGCTGGTTCGAGTCCCGGCTGAGTCAGTTGGCGTTTCTGTGTGGAGTTTGCATGTTCTCCCCGTGTTGGCGTGGGTTTCCTCCGGGTGCTCCGGTTTCCCCCACAGTCCAAACACATGCTCTATAGGGGAATTGATGAACTAAATTGGCCGTAGTGTATGAGTGTGTGTGAATGAGTGTGTATGGGTGTTTCCCAGTTCAGTTGCAGCTGAAAGGGCATCTGCTGCGTAAAACATATGCTGGAATAGTTGGCGGTTCATTCCACTGTGGCGACCCCTGATTAATAAAATATACTAAGCCAAAGGAAAATAAACGAGTGAAGTAATTGACAGCTATGTTTTGTTCTAGTCTTGCTAGGGGTTATAGGGTTTGTGAATGAATATATATGAAGATTAATAAAAAATATCCAAACAAAATGATTGTTATTGTATTGTTAAATGTATTAAATTTGATAGGGCAAGTGAAAATCTTTTCCAACTGCGATATTCGAAAACCATCCTTACACTGTAAAACCCGACAGTCAACTTTATCAAATGAAATGAGTGTAGTCAACTCAAAATTGACTGAAAGTTAATTCCCCTCATTTGAAGAGTTTTGAACTCAGTGTTTAAAGGTAATGAGTTAATTAAATACCTCATTACTTCAACTTAAATGGAGTAAGTTTACAGTACTCATATAGATTAGTTTCTTAACTCAAATGGTTTGTAGCAATCGATTTTCTCAAACGATTTGAGTTGCCTTAACTTATTGGGTTTGACAGTACTCAGTTGGTTTAAGTTCTCTTTATTTATTGGGTTTTACTGCGCTCAATTTGCATCGTTTACTCAAATGGATTAAGTTCACAGTACTTATTAGTTTTTGAACTTAAATGGTTTGTTGCAATCAATGTCCTCAAATGGTTTGAGTTACCGTAACTTATTGGGTTTTACAGTGTAGCATTTAGTCCTGTAAAACTCAACAATTTCATTCATAACGGTCTTAAAAATGTCTTCATTCATTCATTCATTTTCTTGTCGGCTTTGTCCCTTGCGGGGTCGCCACAGTGGAATGAACCACCAACTTATCCAGCACGATTTTACGCAGCGGATGCCCTTCCAGCCGCAACCCATCTCTGGGAATTTAAAAATGTCTTAAAAGTCTTAAATTTAAATTTAAACCTGCAGAAATCCTGTTTAAAATATTGTTATAATTTTTAATAGCTAGATTCTTTTGTCTTTAAAAGAAAAACTATGATTTTTTTCTCCCTCCCGAAGAAAAATTGCAAATACTATATAAAAAAAACCCTTACTTGCTCTATTAAACATCACTAGGTCACCAGGGAAATATTTGAAATGATTATACATCTATAATGAGAAAGTAGAATGTCTTTGTAGCGCACACAGCCTGCCATCCTGCATACACGTATCCATATTTTACACATTTGATCCCATATGATCATCTGATTATATTATCATTGTCTGATTTCAGTCAGTTTTTGCGTCTCTCCTGCTTGCCGAGAGTCTGTCTGTGTTTTCTCTGCTCCTCTTAACAGTGGCTCGAGCGACGGCTTCATCGAAACACAAACTAACGCAGCGTTTCTCCTCTTTCTCCAGCTTCTCCTCCTCCTCTTCTTCATCCTCCTCTTCATGATGATGATGATGATGAAGAAGCTCCTGCGAGAGTCTGTTCTCGAAGCGTTTCCTCAGATTTAATGCGGTGAGTTTGGAGTTTTGTGGTTTCGGAGGAACAGCAGGAACCGCTCTGGTTTGATGAGCTGCTCCTGCTGCTGTTTTGCGTGGAGAGTCTGCGCGCTGGCTTGTGATCTCTTCTTCTTCAGAATGAGTCTGCTGGGTTACTCCTTCCTTTTCTTCAGAGATCGTAATGTTATTTACATCAGCAGAACTCGAAGTGTGTCTTTCAGCGTTTTCTGCATTATTATCTTGCATGTTAGCCTCTTGTTTTTGCTTTTCTCCTTCATTATCTTGCTCTTTATCATTCATTTCAGTGGCTTGTTTTTCTTCTTTCTCACCTTTGGTGTTTTCTTCATTGTTTTGCATTTCCTTCTCTTGTTTTAGTTCTTCACTATTTTGCACTGCATCATTAACATCTGTCACATTTTCTTGATTTCCTTCTTTGTTTTTCTCATTTTCTGCATTTTCTTCATTGCTATCTTGCATTTTAGTCTCTTGTTTTTGTTTTTCTTTCTCTTGTTTTGCATTTTCTGCATTGTTTTGCTCTAAATCTTGCATTTTAGCCTCTTGTTTTTGCTCTTTTTTCTCATTTTCAGCATTTTCTCCATTATTTTGCTCTAAATCTTGCATTTCGGTCTCTTGATTTTGTTCTTCTCCCTCATTTTCTGCATTGTTTTGCTCTATATCTCGCAATTCAGTCTCTTGTTTCTCATCTTCTGTATTTTCTTCATTATTATTTGACATTTCGGTCTCATTTTCTTTATTATTTTGCTCTAAATCATTAATTTCTGTCATGTTCTCTTGGTTTTGCTCATTATTCTCCCCTAAATCTTGCATTTTAGTCTCTTGTTTATACTTTTCTCCTGCATTTTCTTCATTATTTTGCTCTAAATCATTCATTTCAGTGGCTTGTTTTTCTTCTTTCTCACATTTGGTGTTTTCTTCACTGTCTTGCTCTATATTTTGCATTTCAAGCTCATTTTCTTCATTACTTTGCTCTTTATCTTTAATTTCCATCACATTTTCTTGATTTCTGTCTTTATTTTGTCCTAAATTGTCCATTTCAGTCATTTGTTTTTGTATTTCTCCTGCATTCTCTTCATTATTTTGCTCTATATCGTTAATTTCACTCATTTCTTTTAGTTCTTCCTCCTCATCATTTGCATTTTCCTCATTATTCTGCTCTACATCGTTCATTTCAGCCTCTTGTTTTTCTTCTATATTCTCATCTTCTGCATTTTCCTCATTATTTAGCTGTAAATCTGCACTTTGAGGGGTTTTCTCTTGTTTTTGTTCTTCTTTATCATTGATAAATTCCTCTTTTGCATCTTCCTCTAACTCTTCTTTCCTCTCAGTGTTGTTTTGACCGTGTGCGCTCTCTAAATCTTCATTGTTTTCAGTCTTGTTCTCTTCTTCTTCATCTTTAAGTGTTGTTTTCATGCTGGATTCTGGCTCTTCGGTCTCTCTTCGGATCTTGATCTGTGTTTGTTCCTCTGATGGGGGATTTCTGTTGATTTCTTCATGAACACTGATGTGGTTTGTCGAGTTTTTCTCGGGCTCTGGTGATGATGGTATCGAATCCGGTCCGAAATACGTGTCCTCTTCACTTTCTGTGGATTCTTCTCTTCTGCACACAAACAAAAGGAAAATATTACACAAATAATACACATTTTATGCCGTTCCATAGTGATGTGAGATCATGTGACGCTGTGCACCGAGGCATCGAAGCATGCATCAAAAAAAAAAAGAAGCATCTCGCAGTGAAGCAGTGTAATGGAGCTTGATTCATTTTGCCATCATCATGTGATCAGTGACGTCTGAAGCTTCATTTTCGCCTATACCCACGTGACTGCTTCCAATTTTGATTCAAAGGTTTAAACACCCTCGTTTGGTTAGTAGTATATAGCAAGAGCTTAGGCATCGATTACATGAATTTCTGCTGTTTCAAAGCACTGCACTGGTCCTATGCACCAGTAATTCACTTTAAATACAATAGTCATTTATAGTAAAAAGCTCATGAACCATGCTAAAGTGCATTAGTGTATTATTTACTATTTTTAAAGAAGGCCACTGCATATTGAAGTATAGTGTGTAACGGAGGCCAGCTGGCGAGTGCAGCCCAAAAGCCTAATTTCCATAGCCTCCTCTTTAGAGCATTCACCTCCCATGCTGGAATCGCTTGATCCCCGCTCAGAACGAACGGGTGGGTGAAAGACCAGTTGGAATATTCATTCATTCATTTTCTTTTCGGCTTAGTTCCTTTATTAATCCGGGGTCGCCACAGCGGAATGAACCGCCAACTTATCCAGCACGATTTTACACAGCAGATGCCCTTCCAGCTGCAACCCATCTCTGGGAACATCCACACACTCATTCACACTCATACACTACGGACAATTTAGTCTACCCAATTCACCTGTACCACATGTCTTTGGACTGTGGGGGAAACCGGAGCACCCGGAGGAAACCCACGCGAATGCAGGGAGAACATGCAAACTCCACACAGAAACACCAACTGACCCAGCCCAGCCGAGGTTCGAACCTGCGACCCAGCGACATTCTTGCTGCGAGGCGACAGCACTACCTACTGCGCCACTGCATCGCCCAGTTGGAATATGATAAATGTAAATATTTTTAAATACCTCACATTTTACTACAGTCATCGGTGGTGTATAACATTCCGTATATGAAAAAAAAAAACAGCACAGTAACGGGGTAATTAGTTTATTTTACTATTGTTGTATTACTACATTATTGAGTTTGACATTTTTGCAACACAGTGCTTTCCCACACTTTAACCAGCAGAGGTCCTCATCGAGCTCTGATTTGGAAAGCTTTGAGTAGTAAACCTTTTTCCGCTACAACTGACTTGAACAGTTCACTGGTTCAGAAAGCTTCATTTCACCAACACTACCATTCCAGACCAATATTATTTTCATTATAGTTTTTTAATGAATATTGTTTCAGTAGAGAAGATTAGAGCATTTGTGTGAGCACAATCTCTAAATCTGAAAAAATTAAACTAAATTAAAAATTCATTTTCAAAATGGGTTGTACTGAATTATGCTGAGGACTATATATATATATATATATATATATATATATATATATATATATATATATATATATATATATATATATATATATATATATATATATATATATATATATATATATATATATAGTTGAAGTCAGAATTATTAGCCCCCCTGAATTATTCACCCCCCTGTTTATTTTTTCCACAATTTCTGTTTAACGGAGAGATTTTTTCAACACATTTCTAATCATAATAGTTTTAATAACTCATCTCTAATTACTGATTTATTTTCTCTTTGTCATGATGACAGTAAATAATATTAGACTAGATATTCTTCAAGACACTTCTACACAGCTTAAAATGACATTTAAAGGCTTAACTAGGTTAATTAGGTAGGCAGGTTAGGGTAATTAGGCAAGTTATTGTATAATTATGGTTTGTTCTGTAGACTATTGAAAAAATATAGCTTAAAGGGGCTAATAATTTTGACCTTAAAATGGCTTTTAAAAAATTAAAAACTGCTTTTATTCTAGCCGAAATAAAACAAATAAGACTTTCTCCAGAAGAAAAAATATTATCAGACATACTGTGAAAATTTCCTTGCTCTGTTAAACATCATTTGGGAAATATTTAAAAAAGAGAAGAAAAAATTCAAAGGGGGTTTAATAATTCTGACTTCACCTGTATATACACAGTGCTCAGCATAATTAAGCACAGCCCATTTTGAAAATGAATATTTTCCTCCATTTCTCAGTGAATATAGGCAGTGTATTTTGGCGCATTTAAACCATACAGATTTATTAAACAGATATATTTATTAAAATAATATGTTAGTCATCAAACATATTTAAAGAAATTGAAAGATAATACAATTAAATTCAAGCAAAATGCTGCAAAAATAGATCCAACCTACAAAATTTCAACTAAATTTTTTTGCTTCTCTTGATTTTTCCTCTTGATTTTTAAATTTGTATTTAATATTTTTCTATAACATATAAATTTGGATGTACTAGTTTTTGGAGCGTTATCTTCAGTTATTTTGTTAGATAAGCTCCAGATTTGGCTTCAGGACTGACTAATCTAATGTATATGCACAATTATAATATTGTAGAGCTTCCTATTAAAAATATGAGTTTAAAAGAGATTTGTGAGGGGTGTACTTATATATGCTGAGCACTATATATATATATATATATATATATATATATATATATATATATATATATATATATATATATATAAATAAATTCAATTTAATTAATTCATTTTGTTATAGTTCTGTGTGAATAAAAATATGCAGAAATATTTAATTTAATTTAATTAATAAATTATTATTTTATATGTATTAAAAGTAGTATCAGTATCAGGTAGAGGCTCGGTTTTTATACATAATAAATTTGTGGGCCGTCAAATTTAAGTAAAAAGCAACAAACATTTTAAATTCAATGAATTACTTTTATTATTATTTAATTTGTGTGTGATTAAAACTATGCACAAATATTTAATTATTAAATTATTATTTGATATTTATTATTAAATAATATTTAATTCAATTTTCAACATATGTATTGTACTGTTTATTTAAATAATTTTTCGGTACTTAGTAAAAATAAGTAGATGTGACAAAATGTAAAATATTTAGAAAAGCTACACATTTAACATTTCACATCTAAAAACATAAAATTGAATAATTAATATCAAGTTAAAAAATGGATTTAATTAAAATTTTAATTATTCCATTTTCTGTTTGTGAATTAAATTATTATATTAATTAATTATTACCTTTAATACAGTTTATTTTAATTAAATTCATGCATGCTATTCATATATATGTATGACGACTACAGAACATGATATGTATACATCATTTTATGCTACATTTAATAGTATTTTTGTGTCATATTGAACTTTTACAACCTTTTTAGTACATAACATGTTCATATGAATCAACACATGACAAAATTAATTGTAATTTTGGAAATGTTCATTTGCTTACCTCAGCACGTGTTTATTATTATTCTCCACCTCCACTGAATTTCTGCTTTCATTCGTCATTAATGAATCAGTTTTTCTGTCGTCTTTCAATGATAAAGCCACCGGAATCCTGTCTTCTGATTGGCCCACTGGCTGTGCGATCTCATCCGAGTGTTCTGATCGGCTAGATGGCGTCTGAGGCCCCGCCCACGAGAGACTATGAAAATCTCGACTGGATGGCAGACTTTGACAAAACATGTCCTCATATTCTGAGCCTTTATCAGACTCATCTTCATCATCGTCATCATCATCATCATCAGCAGGACTATAGTCGTCATCTGAAGACAATGACAGCGCCGGCAGGAAGGGGCGGGACTTATAAGGCAGGCTGTGTGATTTTCCAGGAAGTGGTCTGTGTGTGAATGAAGGGCTGCTGGATTTGGGTTTTTCACAGGTTTCAGTGCAGTTCTGTGCTGGAGATAAAACAGCCTGATCTTCATCTTCATCTTCCTCATATTCTCCTTCAAAACACGGAGCCTCCACGGAGAACTCAGGCTGACAAAAAGAAGAAGTAAAGCAGATGTCAGACATAGAAAGACAATAAGGTTAAAATAAAGTTTTTTAGATGTTAGTATCATTACAGTGCATCTGGAAAGTATTGATAGCGCTTCACTTTTTCCACATTTGTTTATGTTACAGTCTTATTCCAAAATGGATTAAATTGATTTATTTCCTCAACATTCTACACACAATCCCCCATAATGACAATGTGGAAAAAGAGTTTTTGAAATTGTTGCAAATTTATTAACAATAAAAAAGCTGATAAATCACATGTACATCAGTATTCACAGCCTTTGGCGTGAAGCTCTAAATTGAGCTCAGGTTCATTCTGTTTCCACTGATCATTCTTGAGATGTTTCAGCAGCTTCATTGGAGTTCACCTGTGGTCAATTCAGCTGATTGGACATGATTTGAGAAGGCATACACCTGTCTATATAAGGGCCCAGGGTTAACAGTGCATGTCAAAGCACAAACCAAGCATGAAGACAAAGGAATTGTCTGTAGACCTCCAAGACAGGATTGTCTTGAGGCACAAGGCCGGGGAAAGTTATAGAAACATTTCTGCTGCTCTGAAAGTTCACATGAGCACAGCGGCCTCCATCATCCGTAAGTGGAAGATGGAGAACCACCAGGACTCTTCCTAGAGCTGGCCGGCCATCTAAGCTGAGTGATCGGGGGAGAAGGGCCTTAGTCAGGGAGGTGATCAATAACCCGATGGTCACTCTGTCTGAGCTTCAGCGTTCTTCTGTGGAGAGAGGAGAACCTTACGGAAGGACAACCATCTGTGCAGCAATCCACCAATCAGGCCTGTATGGTAGAGTGGCCAGACGGAAGACACTCCCCGCCTGGAATTTGCCAAAAGGCATCTGAAGAACTCTCAGACCATAAGAAACTAAACTCTCTGGTCTGATGAGACTCAAATTGAACTCTTTGGAGTGAACGCCAGGCGTTACGTTTGGACAAAAGCAGGCAGCGCTCATCACCAGGCTAATAGCATCCCAACAGTGAAGCATGGTGGTGGCAGCATCATGCTGTGGGTATGTTTTTCAGCAGCAGGAACTGGAAGACTAGTCAGGATAGAGGGAAAGATGAATGCAGCAATGTACAGAGACATCCTGAATGAAGACCTGCTTCAGAGTGCTCTTGACCTCAGACTGGGGCGACGCTTCATCTTCCAGCAGGACAATGACCCAAAGCACACCGCCAAAATATCAATGGAGTGGCTTCACAACAACTGGGTGAATGTCCTTGAGTGGCCCAGCCAGAGCCCAGACCCGAATCCTATTGAACATCTCTGGAGAGATCTGAAAATGGCTGTACACCGTCGCTTCCCATCCAAACTGGTAGAGCTTGAGAGGTACTGCAAAGAGGAATGGGCAAACATTCCCAAAGACAGGTGTGCCGAGCTTGTGGCATCATATTCAGAAAGACTTGAGGCTGTAATCGCTGCCAAAGGTGCATCAACAAAGTGTTGAGCAAAGGCTGTCAATACTGATGTACATGTGATTTATCAGCTTTTTTATTTTTAATAAATTTGCAACAGTTTCCAAAACTCTTTTTCCACATTGTCATTATGGGGGATTGTTTGTAGAATGTTGAGGAAATAAATGAATTTAATCCATTTTGGAATATGCCTGTAACATAAACAAATGTGGGAAAAGTGTTATCAATACTTTCCGGATGCACTGTACATATTTATACAACAGTTCTGTCTGGTTCTTGAATCTGATTGGCTGATAGCCATCGTGATTCTGCAAATAACAGCACTCCTACAGCCTCTTCACCCTTCACCCTTACTCCGCCCACATACAGCGACAAACAGAGGACACTTTTCACAGTTTGAGAAATATCGCAATCGCAAGAATGAGTTTTTACTTCCACATTGCAGAATAAAGTCGATATAAACACACCTGGTTTGAAACAGAGTTGTCCATCGAGTCCAGAAACCCGAATGCCTCCTGTAAATCCAGCTCCTGGTCTTGAAACTCACAATAAATCGGACTGACCGGCGTCTGCTGGACGTGTGCTCTCATGTCTGAGGAGAAATGATCACAATTAGTCTTATTT
Organism: Danio kyathit; assembly: GCA_903798195.1. Taxonomy (NCBI): domain Eukaryota; kingdom Metazoa; phylum Chordata; class Actinopteri; order Cypriniformes; family Danionidae; genus Danio; species Danio kyathit. Next base: position 71,228,645 of record LR812520.1, read on the forward strand.
CAAGAGTTCACACTTAGCTGATGATTGATTATAAAGCTGTCCCCGGAGAGAGCCCTGAGCTCATAAGATCCTCAAGCTCGGGGCTCCCTCTTGTTTGCAAGGCGAGAGGGGAGTTTGAGCTTAGGTAGATCTGGAGAACTCCCGTGCTGTAGTAGCTAATGAACAGATAGTGATTGCTCTTAAGAGATAACTTCTTGCTAGGAGCATGTCTATGGTGCCGATTTGGATTAGTCAATTAACTTAAGTTACATGTTTTTGGACGGTGGGAGGAATCCGGGGGAAACCCACATAAGCACGGGGAGAATGTGTAAACTCCACACAGAAACGTCGGCTGGCTTGGTAAGGACTAGAACCAGCGATGTTCTTGCTGTGAGGCAACAGTGCTAACCACTGGGCCACTGTGCCACCAATCTAGGAAAGGAGGAGGAGTAGGGGTGGAAGGGGGGATTCTTCAAAACGAAGTTGGCTGTTATATGGAACTGAGGGTATTTATAGTGGCTTAGGAATCGTCTGATTGAATCATAGATTGAATAATGCGGGACCGGCGCAAGCAATCATAAGCACGTGATCCTCTCGAAATTACTTTATAAATAAACTTCACTTAAATACAGTCAGCTCAAATAATGAGGAAACAATGTGCTTCTTCACATGTGGAAATTATTTAGGATTTAAGGATTTAGTATTAGGGATTTAATATTGAAGCAGCATTTACATACCCCAATTGCCTGGCACCTTCTTATCTGTCAGACGTGTCGATTGAGCATCAGCTAAGTCGGTCTCTTCGGTCATCTAACCAGAGATTGCTATGTATCCCTAAGTCAAGGGCTGAAATGCAGATGTGACCGTGCTTTCGCAGTAGCTGGTCCTAGATTGTGGAATGCTCTGCCCCTCTGTATTAAATCTGTTTCATTCATTTTCTTTTCGGCCTAGTGCCTTTAATCCGGGGTCGCCACAGCGGAATGAACTGCCAACTTATCCAGCATATGTTTTACACAGCGGATGCCCTTCCAGCTGCAACCCATCACTGGGAAACATCCATACACACACATATACACACACAAACACACACACACACACACACACACACACACACACACACACACACACACACACACACACTACAGACAGTTTTAGCCTACCCAATTCACCTGTACTGCATGTCTTTGGACTTGTGGGGACTTGTGTTCTGTAGACTTTTGAAAAAAATATATAGCTTAAAGGGGCTTATAATTTTGTCCTTGAAATGGTGTTTAAAAAATTAAAAACTGCTTTTATTCTAGCTGAAATAAAACAAATAAGACTTTCTCCAGAAGACAAAATATTATCAGACATACTGTGAACATTTCCTGAATCTGTTAAACATCATTTGGGAAATATTTAAAAAAAGAAAAAATTCAAAGGGGGGTGAATAATTCTGACTTCACCTGTATATAGTGCTGCGGGATAAAGTTTGCTTTCACTTTTAAATTCCTATAAAACACACCTTTTTGCTATTTGGTTTTTCAAGATGATCTGCCTGCGATATCAATTTTGCTGTGTTATTAATGAAATATAGCATATGTGTGTACATTTGGAGCAGATCGATGTCTTACATAAGCACTGTAGGTAAAATTACGATGTTATGTTATTGGCTGCTGCTATATGCTGAAGTAAAAATTTTAACCTATGCCTATTTCACAAATAAATAAATTAATTAATTAAAAAACACTAATCATAATGACAAAAGCAGCCAAGATGTATTTATTGACAAAATCTGACAATACATGTAGGCCTGTTTTTTTAGTTTTATGTTTTTTTGGACGCACTTAATTTCATCTCTAATATTTAGGCTATTCTTCTTGTTTAATTTGTAAATAACTACAAAAATACAAAATACAATTTATAACAAACAAAATTCGTTTCGAAAAGGATTTTTAAATAGCCAAGGCTGTTCAAAAACAGGTCTGACTCACTCCTTTTCTCTTATGGCGTATGCCGTCCCGTTAACACAGTCTTATTTACAGTTGCAATCAGAATTATTCAACCCCCTGAATTATTCAACCCCCTGAATTATTCGCCCCCCTGTTTATTTTTTTCCCCAATTTCTGTTTAACAGAGAGAAGATTTCTTCAGCACATTTCTAATCATAATGGTTTTAATAACTCATCTCTAATAACTGATTTATTTTATCTTTGTCATGATGACAGTAAATAATATTAGACTAGATATTCTTCAAGACACTTCTATACAGCTTAAAGTGACATTTAAAGGCTTAACTAGGTTAATTAGGGTAACTAGGCAGGTTAGGGTAATTAGGCAAGTTATTCTATAATGATGGTTTGTTCTGTAGAATATCCAAAACAAATATAGCTTAAAGGGGCTTATAATTTTGACCTTAAAATGCTTTTTAAAAAATTAAAAACTGCTTTTATTCTAACCGAAATAAAACAAATAAGACTTTCTCCAGAAGAAAAAACATTATCAGACATACTGTGAAAATTTCATTGCTCTGTTAAACATTATTTGGGAAATATTTAAAAAAGAAAAAAAATTCATAGGGGGTTTAATAATTCTGATTGCAACTGTAATTCATTCATTCTTTTATTTTCTCTTCAGCTTAGTCGCTTTATTAATCAGGGGTCGCCACAAAGGAATGAAGACAAACCCTAACCCTAACCCTAACCCATCCATACACACTCATTCACACTGCGGCCAATTTAGCCTACCAAATTCCCCTATAGCGCATGTTTTTGGACTGGTAGGGGAAACGAACCAGCGACATTCTTGCTCTGAGGCGATTGTGCTATCCACTGCGCCACCATGCTGCCCAGTCTTATTTAATTACAATGAACAAATTGCACAAACCAAACAGTGATATTTAAAAGTAAAGCAATAGGTTGTTTAAATACACTTTAAAAATTAAATTTATGAGGGCAAGATCAATATGATATACTTTGAGGCACAGTCTATCACGCTGCTTTTATTTACTATTTTAGGTTTGTTTTGAATTATTTAAGTTAAACATTTAGTGCAGGGGGGTTCATATTTAATTGGTCATTTCATCAAATTGAAAATCTAGCTATATTGTTTATTGATCGGTTGGAGCGTCTGTTGCCTTAAAAAATACAGAAATTAACAACCGCAGACCGTCTGCTACTCCAGATTAATCCGTTCACTCAGTACTCTGTATTCAAGTAGGCCTATCAAACGTTTATATTAAGAAGATATTTTCATCTTTTCATTAAACATTCCCATAATAAATTGATGTTTTAACTTTCTGTCTCCAAGATTGCAATGTAATTTTTTAAAATTATCTAAACTAGACAATTTTATTTTACTTTTTATTTCTATTTTATGTTGACTGAAGATGATTTAAACTGCTGATTTTGTCTGTCCAGAGGAAAACTGCATGTATAAAGTGCAATATGAGACAGCATGTTTAATCTTTGCGCTATTTTAAGTGAAAGTAAATGGAGTCGATTTTGGAGTCGATTCCACCAACTCCAAAATCAGGAGTCGAGAATCGGAGTCGATTCCAAAAAACCCAGAGGTTAAGAGGTAGGCAGTGCGTCGCGCCACACAGCACCATGCATTTTAGAATTCTAAACATGGGTTTCTATCAGGGTACACACACCAGCGCCGCAAGTCGGCGGCTGTCCGCAGCGCCCAGCTACGACTCAGAACACTGTTCATATTTCTGCCGCGCCACAGAGCGTTATCTGAATTTCATTTTAAATATCATGCAAATGTGCGCGTCTGGTGTGCGATACATCCAACTGTGTCGCCGTGTCGCAGCTCTGAGCGGTGCATCCGGTGTGTGACCTGCTTTAGTCTATGCTGACATTATCTTCAGCAGCTCAAACACTCTAATGGCTAATGGACAGACGGCTGCTTCTCACTCAGGGCTGCTGTTTATGCTAATGAGGGAGAGATGAGCACTAGTGGGCGGGGCTTTCCCTCCTCTGATGACACGTACAAAGGGAGAATGTCAATCAAAGTGTTTCTGCAGACTGTTTTCATCAAGTCTGATTAGAACAAATACAATTATTTCATGTTTACCATAGGAGGCTGGAGATATTCACACACTGTTGCATGTGTTTAAACCCCTTATAGAAGGGATTTTTGCATAGGCTAATAGTTCCCTTTCAAGATTCTAGACATAATAAAACACATTAAAAAGCAAACATTACCCATGTACTCCTCCTCTGTTGTTTGCTCTTTGCTTTTTACATCTTCAACATTTTCCTTCACAGACTCTTGATTTGAGTTCAGATCTTCTTTCTCTGCTTCATTGCCGTCTGCAGATTTTTCCTCAGTTTCTATCACATCCTTCCCACAATCCACCTGAGTTTCCACAGAACTGTTGGCTTCATTTTGATCGCAGTTCTTGCTCTGTGAATCTCCATCTGTGCTCTTTACGTCTTCATCTTCTGCTTGCGTTTGCTCTTTATCGCTCCATCCGCCGTGCAGGACACCGAGAGCCAGTCCGGAGGTGATGTGAAGCGGGACGGTCACTGAAAACGGTCCTGTAATGTGCATTCCAGCGCGCCGTTCAGCTTTGCTGCTGATGGCAGGAGATTTGGCCACGCCCTGCGCCGGCCCCTCGGCTCCGCCCGCTGAGTCCAGACGAGTATAAGAGCCGGGAATTCCTGCATTGACCACACTGACCTGAGCTCCGCCCGTTCGCCTGTACGTCACAGCATATCCACTGGACACGCCCCCTCCTGCTGAAGCAACGCCCCCTCCTGATGAGGCCACGCCCTCTGAGCTGCCCGAGGCTGAGGACAGAACTAGAGGGGGAAGAGTGGCTTGAGGATGCTTCGAGTCTGATGGGGACAAAATACACAGCTTATTTAATAAAAAAAACTGTTAAAAAAATTACAGTTAATAATTACTGTGATTAACTGTAATTAAGTAGTTTTATTTATGATAACTGCTATTTCAGGCTGACAACTAGCAAAGTTAAGACATAAGCAGCACGAAAATAAAGGCATTATAAATTTGGGCCCAATCCCAATTCTACCCCTCAGCCCTTCCCCTTACCCCTTACCCTTGTTTTGGCATTCCCGTGAAGGGATAGGGATGTCCCAATTCTCTTTAGCTTAAAGGCGTAGGGCAGGGCTATTCAATTGGCGCCCCGCGGGCCGAACCCGGCCCCCGAGGCTATTTGTTCCGGCCCTCCAAATAGTGTGACCAAGACATCAAAAATAAATTTAGTTCAGTCGAAAAACGGCCGCTATAGTTATGAAGTGAGATGTGCCTGTTCAATACAGCATGAGCTGCAAGCTGCGCAGAGCGTGAGTCACCTGACATTAAGCGAGTAGCGCGGGCAGCCAAAAATATTTGGATATGTTTGTAGAAAAGGCCTTTTGTACTATGCACTGATATCGTCAATAGGGATGCAACGATTAGCCGATTTCACTATTAACTGCGCTTTAATTCGTCACAATTAATCGTAAAGGCTTCTCTAAGCCGCATTTCTGTTGCACGGAACAAAACGAAACTGCTGCAGTTAAACAAAGTTATGCCAAGTTGCCAACTGTGCCCTAGTTTAAAGTTCCAAGTATGTACACTGAGGCTAATACGCCCGCACACCGGATTAACTATAGCAGCGGCCGTTCCCATATCACGGCTTTTCCGCTTGCAAGTTTGTTGTTTCTAATGTAAGAATATATGACAATATGCGCGCACAAGTGGAGCAACGCCCTTGCGTCTTTGCAGGCACACACAGTAGAAAACATCTCACGGTGAGAGTTGTGCCTTTCAGTGCAGTGTAAACAAAAGATATGGAAGACGAATTAATATTAAGATGATTATGTATGCATGAACGCAGATGGCCACAACAAGTCATCTAAATAGCTCACCTAATATAAAGCTTGAATTTACATTAGACCTGATAACCATCAACCATGATTATTTTTCAGACTATATAATCGTACAACCAAAATCTTTAATTGTTGCATCCCTAATTGTTATGCAGTTCAACACATAACATATGAATGTGTGTGAATGTAGAAGAAGCCTACTTCAGCAATGCACTGCTGTTGTTGTGCTCTGAAATACAACATTTGAAAGTTTGTAAAAAAAAAAAAAAAGTCTATTGTACAATGCAGTGATGTTATGTAGATTCAAAATACAATATATTAACATTTTAATGTAGAAAAAGCCAACGTGGGTGTCTTAAGGAGCAAAAATACAACATATATGAGCTCTTATATTGCTGTTGTGTCATCACTTATATTGCAAGTCATATCTCTCCGGCCCTTCATTTGGGATGCTTTTTATGAACCGGCCCCCATGACAAACTAATTGAATAGCCCTGGCGTAGGGCTAAGGGGAAGGGCTTGATACCCCTTGAAAGAGAGATTTATATGATCACACTCAAAACCAAGGGGTAAGAAAATTTTCCAGAATACACCAGCCACAACGGCAGGATAGCTTCAACCGGAAGTAAAGAGATCCACAAATTAGTATTTTTTTGTCATTATTACGACGTTTTATGACAAGCAAGCACAAGTTTTAATATATTCATAACCGCGTTCATGTTCTACCGCCATGCTTTAATAAAAAAACGCTAAAATAAAAACTGCTAAATTTGGCGATCTATAATCCCTAATAATAACTCCTGTACAGCAGACCCACAACACTCTGACACTCGATGACACTCCAACACCCTGTCAGAGAAGTGTAGTGGCTGAGAATGAGCTTTTACAGTGTCTGCTATAATGTTAATGTTGTTTTTGGTGTGTTTACATGATGAATATGGCCACTGTGTAAATACACAGTATAGTTATGATCTTATTGCCACATTAGATCATGATGATAACATACTATATGCCTTCAGTGATTACCTGAAAGTAAATACCAAAACATAACACAACTGGAAACTCTACAGCAGTCGCCATCGTCTGATCTCATATGAAGCAGGAGATCTAGTGCTATAGTGCTGTCCCAATTCTTAGGGGTAAATTTTGAAGCCCTTCCCCTTCACACTCGTTTTTAAGGGCCAAGGGGAAGGGGTACAAAAATAGAATTGGGATTGGGCCTTGATCTATCTGGTTTCATCAAAAATATTTTTAGCACTAGGGAAATTAAAATGAGACAATTTTAGTAAAAGTCAATGACTGAGAGACTTGAATGGTTTATTGAAAATTTGTTTCGTGTTGGAAGCGGTGTTGTATGCACAGACATCCATTAGCCTACATAATTCATTTAGTTTGTTAAGTGCAAAGATTTGAAGAAAAAGTGACACAAATTTAGACTTTCACCACCTTCAGCTGCGTGTTAGCAATCAGTAGGAAAACCGGAACAGGTGTGAGTGTGTGGTGCATGACAGGATTTGTAGACCATATTTTTGACAGATTTGTAGTCCTGAGTGAAAATGAGTGATTCTCAGCGATCTACAAGCCTGGATCGCTGGTGGTTGTGACAGTAACAACTGTTATTAAGTGTCATTTGCTCAGTTATGATATTTTAAATGCAAAAATGACATTGTTTGTTATGACAACTTGACATAAATAAATAGATCACAACCTGTTTTTGCCTTTGTCATAAGTCTGTCATAAACATAATTGTCATGCTTAAACTAAATAAAAGAAATTGAGAACATAATTGTTTAAAAAAATTATATAAAAAGTAAATATATTGTATAAAAATAATATAATTAATAAGTTTTTCTTTAATAATTGTAGATAATAAAAAATTTATTAAATTATATTTTGTTAGCTCTCAAGTTTCATTATAATTGTGTAAATTTTTCCTAATTTGTGTTTGACGAAGAGAAGATTTCTAATCATAATAGTTTTAATAACTCATCTCTAATAACTGATTTCTTTTCTCTTTGCCATCATGACAGCACAATATTATACTAGATATTCTTAAAGACACTAGTATTCAGCTTAAAGTGACATTTAAAGGCTTAACTAGGTTAATTAGGGGAAAGTTAGGGGAATTAGGCAAGTTGTTGTATAACAGTGGTTTGTTCTGGAGACAATCCAAAACTAATATTGCTGAAGGGGGCGAATAATATTGACCTTAAAATGAGTTTAAAACAATCAAAAACTGCTTTTATTCTAGCCGAAATAAAACAACTAAAACTTTCTCCAGAAGAAAAAATATTATAGGAAATACTGTGAAAAATTCCTGAATCTGTTCAACATCACTTTATATAAAATAATTGAAATAGAAATATATGTATATGAAAATGATTTGTGATTAATAATCTGAAACAGTACAATGTGTAAAACGTATTTAATCAAGTTTATATAATCTAGTCTTTATAGTTTAATCATACCTTCGAGCGCAGTAGTACCTGTGCTGAGCGAATCCATGCTCTTAGCAGGCCTGAGGCTCGTCTTCTCTTTATCTGAGAAACACCAATGAAGAAGAGTGAGGAAAGGCTTTATTTGATGACTTTAAATTCAAATGCAAAAATGAATAAATCTGGAGTCTCCCAGAATGCACTGGGAAAAATTTGCAGACGCTCACCTTTAGGACAGTATTTGTTCTTCTTGCGCGGGTCGTGGAGTCTCGCGCCCAAATTAAAAATGGATTTCCATTTTCTTCCTTTGAGGGAGCCTTTCCTCCTGAAAACAACACATTATACGGATTAAATAAGGGATAATGTACATCCAGCCGGTTGTTATTCAGATTATTACACGACTCTCTGGAATACTTGATTCTGATTGGTCAATCACAACATTGTGAGGTATGTTTGTTTGGCACATTTAATAAAATAAAATAAAGAGCGGCACGGTGGCTCAGTGGGTAGCGCTGTCGCCTCACTGCAAGAAGGTCACTGGTTAAAATCCCAGCTGGGCCTGTTGGCATTCTGAGTTTGCATGTTCTTCCCGTGTTGGCGTGGGGTTTCCTCCCGGTGCTCCGGTTTCCCCCACAGTCCAAACACATGCGCTATAGGGGAATTGATGAACTAAATTGGCCGTAGTGTATGAGTGTGAATGCAAGACTGTATGGGTGTTTCCCAGTGTTGGGTTGCGGCTGGAAGGGCATCCGCTGTGTAAAACATATGCTGGAATAGTTGTCGGTTCATTCCGCTGTGGCGACCCCTGATTAATAAAGGGACTAAGCCAAAAATTGAGTGTGAATGCAATACTGTATGGGTGTTTCCCAGTGTTGGGTTGCGGCTGGAAGGGCATCCGCTGTGTAAAACATATGCTGGAATAGTTGTCGGTTCATTCCGATGTGGCGACCCCTGATTAATAAAGGGACTAAGCCAAAAAGAAAATTAATAAATTAAATAGGAGGTGGGGTTTATTTATGGGCTCCGCCTCTCATGTTTCCCTCTTAGCAAACTAACAGGTGAAGGGGTGTGGCTAAGCATATTTTTATTCTTAAAGAAATTCCACATTATTAACTTACACAGATTAATTAAACTAACAATGTGCACTAGCAAAATAAACATTGTATATTTTGATTTAATGCGCACTTTAAGACGTTATCTGCTGCCACCTACTGGCGGTTTCAGCGTTATATTTATTTTCTGCATGACAGGTTTAAAATATTAGAATTAAATACAAGATTTTTCAACGTTTTTTCTTCAAATCTTACTTGTCAGTGCCGTCGATAATGGCGTGGTAGGGTCTCATGGGTATAGGTCCATCTCCAGGACTGAGGTTTCCTGAACTTATTAAGGGTAAAGACTTGAAGAAGTGATCGTCTTGACTGGACAGAATGGAAGGAGACGGCAGAGACTTGCGGCGCTCCATGCTTACACCTGCATCAACACAATACAGTCAAAACAACATCAAATCCCTTTATTATTTTATATACTGTAATATTATAAATTACATATACAAATATAAATATTGTTTCATATACAAAATATGCAAAAGAAAATTATTAATATTAGTTTTGCTTAGTGTTGTTTTCCTGCTCAAATATTTAAGCATTCTTGAAGAGGCAGTTCAGACAAAAATGAAAATTTACTCATATATTCACCCTCCTGTGGTACTAAGTCTTATTTCTGTTGAATACAAATGTAGATATTGTGAAACATGTTGGAAACTGTGGCCATTCACTTCCATAGAAGGAAAAAAAAATAATAATATGAGAGCCAATGGCTATGTTCAGGTTATGTTTTTGTTCTGTTCTGATTATACTCAGATTAAGCTCTGATTGTGTTCAGGTTGTATTCAGGTTACATTCTGGTTATATTTAGGTTATGTTCTGGTTATGTTTTGGCTATATACAGGTTATGTTCTGGTTATGTTTAGGTTTTGTTCTTGTTCTGTTCTAAATATACTCAAGTTATGTTCAGGTTATGTTCAGAATATATTCTGGTTAGGTTTTGGCTATGTTCAGGTTATGTCCTAATTCTGTTCTCATTATGCTTAAGGTATGTTCTGGCTATGTTCAGGTTACATTCGGGTTATATTCAAGTTATGCTCGGGTTATGTTCTGGTTATGTTTAGGTTATGTTCTGGTTATGTTCTGGTTATTTTCAGATTATGTTCTGGTTATTTTCTGGTTATGGTTATGCTCAGGTTATGTTCTGGTTAAGTTCAGATTATGTTCTGGTTATTTTCATGTTATATTGTGGTTATGTTCAGGTTATGCTCAGGTTATGTTCTGGTTATGTTCAGGTTATGTTCTGGTTATTTTCAGATTATGTTCTGGTTATTTTCATGTTATATTGTGGTTATGTTCAGGTTATGCTCAGGTTATGTTCAGGTTATGTTCTGGTTATTTTCAGATTATGTTCTGGTTATTTTCTGGTTATGGTTATGCTCAGGTTATGTTCTGGTTAAGTTCAGATTATGTTCTGGTTATTTTCATGTTATATTGTGGTTATGTTCAGGTTATGCTCAGGTTATGTTCTGGTTATGTTCAGGTTATGTTCTGGTTATTTTCAGATTATGTTCTGGTTATTTTCTGGTTATGGTTATGCTCAGGTTATGTTCTGGTTAAATTCAGATTATGTTCTGGTTATTTTCATGTTATATTGTGGTTATGTTCAGGTTATGCTCAGGTTATGTTCTGGTTATGTTCAGGTTATGTTCTGGTTATTTTCAGATTATGTTCTGGTTATGTTCAGGTTATGTTCTGGTTATGGTTTGGTTATGCTCAGGTTATGTTCTGGTTATTTTCATGTTATATTGTGGTGTGTTTAGGTTATGCTCAGGTTATGTTCTGGTTATGTTCAGGTTACGTTCTGGTTATTTTCAGATTATGTTCTGGTTATGTTCAGGTTATGTTCTGGTTATGGTTTGGTTATGCTCAGGTTATGTTCTGGTTATGTTCAGATTATGTTCTGGTTATTTTCAGGTTATATTGTGGTGTGTTTAGGTTATGCTCAGGTTATGTTCTGGTTATGTTCAGGTTACGTTCTGGTTATTTTCAGATTATGTTCTGGTTATGTTCAGGTTATGTTCTGGTTATGTTCTGGTTATGTTTTGGTTATTTTCATGTTATATTGTGGTATGTTTTGGTTGTTTTCAGATTATGTTCCGGTTATGTTCTAGCTTAAAAAAAGATCACAAACTGAGATTTCACTAATCATGTTCTGGTATGTTCTGGTTATGGTTTGATTATGCTCAGGTTATGTTCTGGTTATATTCAGGTTATATTCTGGTTATGTTTTGTTCTTGTTCTGTTCTAAATATACTCAAGTTATGTTCAGGTTATGTTCAGAATATATTCTGGTTAGGTTTTGGCTATGTTCAGGTTATGTCCTAATTCTGTTCTCATTATGCTTAAGGTATGTTCTGGCTATGTTCAGGTTACATGTGGGTTATATTCCAGTTATGCTCTGGTCATGTTCTGGTTATGTTCAGGTTATGTTCTGGTTATTTTCAGATTATGTTCTGGTTATGTTCTGGTTATTTTCTGGTTATGGTTATCCTCAGGTTATGTTCTGGTTAAGTTCAGATTATGTTCTGGTTATATTCATGTTATATTGTGGTTATGCTCAGGTTATGCTCAGGTTATGTTCTGGTTATGTTCAGGTTATGTTCTAGTTATTTTCAGATTATGTTCTGGTTATGTTCAGGTTATGTTCTGGTTATGGTTTGGTTATGCTCAGGTTATGTTCAGATTATGTTCTGGTTATTTTCCTTTTATATTGTGGTGTGTTTAGGTTATGCTCAGGTTATGTTCTGGTTACGTTCTGGTTATTTTCAGATTATGTTCTGGTTATGTTCAGGTTATGTTCTGGTTATGGTTTGGTTATGCTCAGGTTATGTTCTGGTTATGTTCAGATTATGTTCTGGTTATTTTCAGGTTATATTGTGGTGTGTTTAGGTTATGCTAGGGTTATGTTCTGGTTATGTTCAGGTTACGTTCTAGTTATTTTCAGATTATGTTCTGGTTATGTTCAGGTTATGTTCTGGTTATGGTTTGGTTATGCTCAGGTTATGTTCTGGTTATGTTCAGGTTATGTTCTAGTTATTTTCAGATTATGTTCTGGTTATGTTCAGGTTATGTTCTGGTTATGGTTTGGTTATGCTCAGGTTATGTTCAGATTATGTTCTGGTTATTTTCATTTTATATTGTGGTGTGTTTAGGTTATGCTCAGGTTATGTTCTGGTTATGTTCAGGTTATGTTCTGGTTATTTTCAGATTATGTTCTGGTTATGTTCAGGTTATGTTCTGGTTATGGTTTGGTTATGCTCAGGTTATGTTCTGGTTATGTTCAGATTATGTTCTGGTTATTTTCAGGTTATATTGTGGTGTGTTTAGGTTATGCTCAGGTTATGTTCTGGTTATGTTCAGGTTACGTTCTGGTTATTTTCAGATTATGTTCTGGTTATGTTCAGGTTATGTTCTGGTTATGGTTTGGTTATGTTTTGGTTATTTTCATGTTATATTGTGGTATGTTTTGGTTGTTTTCAGATTATGTTCCGGTTATGTTCTAGCTTAAAAAAAGATCACAAACTGAGATTTCACTAATCAACTGTGAGCAAAATAACAATAAAACTGTTCATGCAGAAAACAAGAAAAACATCTACCAGTTTGGGGTGAGATAAATCAGCTTGGTTCTTTGAAATACGTTACTTTTTCAGACCTAACTAGGAGATATTTATTTACTATTTAAACTTGCTTCATTTTTGTTATTTCTTTGATTTTTTTTTTATTATTTAATTATACAAATCTTACAATTCTATAGTCAAATGTAGTTTTGCTTGTCAAGTAAATGTAAATATTTAAGAATGTTTATGCATTTATAGTAGAAAACAAGACAAAAACACAGAGGAAGATTATAATATTTTGCATTGAAATGCTATAAAAACAATGGTGCATTATTATTGGAGATGAATCACCTGTTTCTGGGAAGAGTTCGGGCACATGAGTGAGAACAAACTCCACCACGATGGACTGAACCCGAACCTCCATAAACGCTGCGGTGCCGTTGAACCCTGTCGACTCGATGTCCTTCGATCTGCCAATAATTATGCAATCATTTCTAGCAGAAATGCAGAAAAAAACCTAAACACTGCACAAGTGGATGCCTGGAGTTTTAACCTGAACATTTATTACACCCCTGCCATATTAATCATCCTTTCATTGAAATATCTTCTTGACTGATTAATCCAATCCATTTCTCCTCCAAATATTGGTACCATTGAATAATCCACCTAATAATGCTTATACTGATGAATCAGTTGAGGCATAATAACAACAATAAAACTGCATCTAACTAAATAGAAACACAGTGCAGTGTTCTTTCAGAAAACACAATTACAACACATTGCAATATAATGTCTTTATTTTAAATGTAATTTAAATTCAGGGAAATTTTATGCTCCACATTTTAGACATCCCTGTGTCAAATAGGTGGAAATAACTACACCATAAATGAGTAAAAGGCTCATATAAAAAGGCAAGAACAAATTTATATTTCCTTAATACAACAATTAAACCAAAAGATGGGATATTTTCACAATATGCGACATTCGGGAGAAAATACTGTGCTTTTCAATGCATAGTAGGGCATGTGGTCAACCTACAGGCTTCAGTTTGTATATTTGGCAGTATACAAAACTTAAGATCTGGCTTTTTAAACATAGACATAAAAACATTACACAGCAACTCTTTTATATTAAATCAAGCAAAAATAAATATACACTTTTTGAATTGAAGATAAAGCAACAAACAACTACAATGTTACAACTAATGGGTTGTTTCTCCTCACTGCACACCACATGGTATTGATGTTTTTGCTTTATTAATGCATAATGTGTAAATGTATTCCTGATATGTTTAGAATTGCAGTATAAATGTTAAAGAATGACTAAAATGACTGCACACACACACACACACACACACACACACACACACACACACACACACACACACACACACACACACACACACCTGAGTAAGTTCGGGGCCCAAACGATGGCCAGGTTTCTGGAGTGCATGTTGGTCTCAGACGCAAAAGTGGACATTTTGACCAGATGACGCATCAAAAACTCCAGAGTCCTGCAGGAAAATACAGTGAAAACATCGTAATAAATCAGAATAAAGTTCATCATAAAAAAGCTCAGAAGAGAATAAAAACAACATACAATTCAGATAATTCAATATAATTCAGATAATTCAAAAAGAATCAATAGTTCAAAAATATTGTCAAATATACACCTGTACCATGATGGTGGTTTAACAAAACTCAGGACTGCAGAATTAAATTGGAGTTGAGAAAACCAAACTTGTGGATTTAGGCTTTGTTGGTATCATGAAAATGCTGATCATGAACTTTCTCGGTTAACTCAGGCTTTGTTAAGTTAAAACAAGTTGTAAAGTTGGATAACTAACTTGCTATAGAAACTTACATACCCTGAAAGCTACCTCGGTTTTAGGAACCAAAACCTGAGGTTATCTACTTTTAAACTGAACATAACCTCAGTATAACTAGAACATTACCTGAATATGATATGAATATAACCAAAACATAATCAGAACATAAACTGAACGTAACTTGAATTTAACCAGAACTAACCTGAACATAACTAAAACGTAACCAGAACATAAAATGAACATAAGCTAAATATTACAAGAACAATCAAAACATAACCTCAATATACCCTGAACATGAAAAGAACATAACCAGAATATAACCTGAATAAAACTAAAATATAAACAGAACATAACCAAAACATAACTTGAATATAACCAGAACATAACCTGATGATAACCAGAATATAAACTGAACATAACCTGAATAAAATCTGAACCTAGCCAGAATACAATCAGAACATAAATAAAACATAAACTGAGCATAATCTGAATATAACCTAAACCTAACCAGAATATAATCAAAATATAACCAAAATATAACCTGAACTTAACCTGAATATAACCAATACATAACCTGAACATAAGCATAATCTAATCACAACACAAACCCACCATGTCAGGAACCTAACCAGAATATAACCAAAACATAACGTGAATATAACCTGAACATAACCTGAATATAACCAGAACACAACCTAAATGTAACCTAAATATAACCAGAACATATCCAGACCGTAACGTGAACCTAACTAGAACAAAACCTGAATATAACCAAAACACAACCTAAACATAACCTGAATATAACCAGAACATATCCAGACCATATGTGAACCTAACCAGAACATAACCTAAATATAACCAGAACACAACCTAAACATAACCTGGATATAACCAGAACATATCCAGACCATAACGTGAACCTAACCTGAACATAACCTGAATATAAACAGAACACAACCTAAACATAACCTGAATATAACCAGAACATATCCAGACCATAACGTGAACCTAACCAGAACATAACTTGAATATAACCAGAACATATCCAGACCATAACATGAACCTAACCAAAGCATAACCTGAATATAACCAGAAAACAACCTAAACATAACCTGGATATAACCAGAACATATCCAGACCATAACGTGAACCTAATCAGAACATAACCTGAATATAACCAGAACACAACCTAAACATAACCTGAATATAACCAGAACATATCCAGACCATAACGTGAACCTAACCAGAACATAACCTGAATATAACCAAAACACAACTTAAACATAACCTGAATATAACCAGAACATATCCAGACCATAACGTGAACCTAACCAGAACATAACCTGAATATAACCAGAACACAACCTAAACATAACCTGAATATAACCAGAACATATCCAGACCATAACGTGAACCTAACCTGAACATAACCTGAATATAACCAGAACACAACCTAAACATAACCTGCATATAACCAGAACATATCCAGACCATAAAGTGAACCTAATCAGAACATAACCTGAATATAACCAGAACACAACCTAAACATATCCTAAATATAACAAGAACATATCCAGACCATAACATGAACCTAACCAGGAGGGTATTCCAGAAAGCTGGGTTAACTTACCATCTGCTAAACCCTGAACTCTCGGTTGATTAACCCAAAACCTGCTTACCGTGAGTATGTCAGTTTCAAAACAGCTGATGAGAGTTAGTTAAATCAACCTCCTGAAGATAACCGCGGGTTAATGCGCGGGCACGGCACACACCTGAAGGCATTTTCAGTAGATCGCCGAATTCACGAGTCACCATAGAAAGTCACGGTGAGGAAAAAAAGACCAACGCACTTTACTGAGGCGGAGTTGGAGGAAAAAGCAATACACATCTGCATCAACGAAGGAAATAAATATAAGATAATAAATAGATTATAAAAATGATAAGAGAAAATTCATTAGTTTAATAAATGACACATGCCACCCTCCCTTTATTGTAATGAAGAATTAAATGTAGGCTAACTCTAACATCCTTTTTGAGTATGTTGTGTAACCATTCATGCATTTAATTGTCCTGCCATTCATTTCTTAAGGCCACAATAATAATGTGTATTGACTATATAAGGCTTACAGAAATTGTAATCCTTCTGGAGCTATAACAAACTCTGTCCAAAGTCAAAATTAACCACAGACACATTCTTTTAAAAGGTAATGTTTGATTACTGGAGCTGTATTAACCACTCTAGATTATTCTTCCTGTCTTGTAGCTAACAGAATGGAGGCTGAGGAGAAGTGGTTAATTTATTTGACCTTAAACCACACAGTCTGTCACAGTTGTAAGTGATTGTTATCATGTAAATTTAGATTCTTTTATGTTTTTTTGTTTTGTATGCAGATTAAGTTCCTTCTGCCTCAACTAACAAACAGTGTAAGAGTTTGTCTGCACTTTCCCATATTTGAATTTCACTATTGTATCACAAAACAATCTTTTATTTATTTATTTTAATTCTAAAGTAGCTGTATAAGGTCCATCTTTAAAGACAAATAAAGTCACATGAGCATCACCTTAAGGTGAGAAATGTTGAAAGGTGTGTGTGTGTAAAGCAATGTAAAGAAAATCTGTCATTTTATTTCAGGAAATAAAGAAATGAACAGTGCTTCAGACCAAACTATTTAATTAATTTAACAAATCATTTCTCTTAGAACTCTTCCATCTCATTGGTCTGCTTGGGTCACTGAGGGTTCCTCTGGGTCAGGCTGAGTGCAGGGTAGGGTGTCATCATATACAAAAAGGGATATCCTCTATCCTCCAGCAAGTAACCAATGTAGTGCCCAGAAATGATTGAGGTGTATAATACACATATAGTAAATAAAATAAAAAAAAACATTGTGTAAATCAAATGTATCCTGTTGGAATGTGTGCCATAATGAAGACTCCCTGAAAATTCTGGTATCATGTACAGACCCTCAACCTAGTGATGAGGTGGGTCATCACATATGAGCTATAGTTAGTGGAAGCAGTAACGAGTTTAATAGTTGTAACACCAACAGATTAAGGACAGAAAAAAGTTAATATTAAAAATGTTAAAAATGTTTCATATTATCAGTGTCCCTTATTGACTGATTGAGCTTTAAAAGAGGCTGCAATTAATGCACTCAATAGCATTTAGAAACCCTGAAAAAAATATATTAAAAATATGTATTAAGTGTGTGTGTAGTGTGAATAGATGTCTACATATGAACGACTACATCTTTACATATGGATATATTTTCATAGAAAAGACAAAGCTGCCATTTCTTGTAATATTATATATAAGCTAAGAAAAATGTGAAGGGTGCAGAGAGAGAGAGAGAGGAAGAGAGAAAAAAAATTATCCACGAGATTCGAACTCACTCCGCTGTGAACACTGTTGTACTTTAAAGGCGGACTAACCACTACGCTATTGCCGCGCTCTGATACACTTCTGTAATGATACACAGTGGTTTATGGACGAGGAACTCTACAAAAGCGTATAAAACAGTTCAGTGCTAGACATACTGTACAGGTATTCTACACACTAGGCTATTGCCACATTGTACAGTAAAATACACTGATGCACTGCGCTGTAGCCTATGTTAACCATAGTAAGCGCACACCCGCGGTTTGTCACGTTTGATTTGAGTTTTGTTAAATACATTAACGATTGTTTTGAAAAACGACAACGGATATTCAAATATTAATTTGGATATGAAAAAAACCTATGCACTTATAACCCTCTCACGATAAAAAAAAAACTTGTATATCTATGCTTCTATGTTCATCAAAATTCTCATCAAGAGTCCGCAACGCTCAGTAAACTCTCTGAAACAGACAAACTCTGGAACATAACCTGCTCCGGAGCAGGTTATCTTCAGAGAGTAAGTTGTTATGGCTACTTAACATACCCCAGAAGTTACCTTCAATTTTGGAACCGAAAGCTGAGGTTATCCACTTACTTACTCTCAAACTTACCCGGGCATGTCACATAACCTGCTTTCTGGAATACCCCCCAGAACATAACTTGAATATAACCAGAACACAACCTAAACATAACCTGAATATAACCAGAACATATCCAGACCATAACGTGAACCTAACCAGAACATAACCTGAATATAACCAGAACACAACCTAAACATAACCTGGATATAACCAGAACATATCCAGACAATAACGTGAACCTAACCTGAACATAACCTGAATATAACCAGAACACAACCTAAACATAACGTGAATATAACCAGAACATATCCAGACCATAACAAGAACCTAACCAGATCATAACCTGAATATAACCAGAACACAACCTAAACATAACGTGAATATAACCAGAACATATCCAGACCATAACGTGAACCTAACCAGAACATAACCTGAATATAACCAGAACACAACCTAAACATAACCTGAATATAACCAGAACATATCCAGACCATAACGTGAACCTAACCAGAACATAACTTGAATATAACCAGAACACAAACTAAACATAACCTGAATATAACAAGAACATATCCAGACCATAACGTGAACCTAACCAGAACATAATCTGATTATAACCAGAACACAACCTAAACATAAACTGGATATAACCAGATCATATCCAGACCATAACGTGAACCTAATCAGAACATAACCTGAATATAACCAGAACACAACCTAAACATAACCTGAATATAACCAGAACATATCCAGACCATAATGTGAACATAACCTGAACATAACCTGAATATAACTAGAACACAACCTAAACATAACCTGAATAAAACCAGAACATATCCAGACCATAACGTGAACCTAATCAGAATATAGCATGCATATAACCAGAACACAACCTAAACATAACCTGGATATAACCAGAACATATTCAGACCATAACGTGAACCTAACCAGAACATAACTTGAATATAACCAGAACACATACTAAACATAACCTGAATATAACCAGAACATATCCAGACCATAACGTGAACCTAACCAGAACATAACCTGAATATAACCAGAACACAACCTAAACATAACCTGAATATAACAAGAACATATCCAGACCATAACGTGAACCTAAACAGAACATAACCTGAATATAACCAGAACACAACCTAAACAAACCCCGGATATAACCAGAACATATCCAGACCATAAAGTGAACCTAACCAGAACATAGCCTGAATATAACTAGAACACAACCTAAACATAACCTAAATATAACAAGAACATATCCAGACCATAACGTGAACCTAACCAGGGGGGTATTCCAGAAAGCTGGGTTAACTTACCATCTGCTAAACCCTGAACTCTCGGTTGAATAACCCAAAACCTGCTTACCGTGAGTATGTCGGTTCCAAAACAGCTGATGAGAGTTAGTTAAATCAACCTCCTGAAGATAACCGCGGGTTAATGCGCGCGCACGGCACATACCTGAAGGCATTTTCAGTAGATCGCCGAATTCAAGAGTCACCATAGAAAGTCACGGTGAGAAAAAAAGACCAACGCACTTTACTGAGGCGGAGTTGGAGGTTTTAATGCTGGCGTATGAGGAATTAAGGCCGATTATAAAGAAAAAGCAATACACATCTGCATCAATGAAGGAAATAAATATAAGATAATAAATAGATATTAAAAATGATAAGAGAAAATTCATTAGTTTAATAAATGACACATGCCACCCTCCCTTTATTGTAATGAAGAATTAAATGTAGGCTAACTCTAACATCCTTTTTGAGTATGTTGTGTAACCATTCATGCATTTAATTGTCCTGCCATTCATTTCTTAAGGCCACAATAATAATGTGTGTTGACCATATAAGGCTTACAGAAATTGTAATCCTTCTGGAGCAAGAAGAACTCTGTCCAAAGTCAAAATTAAACAGACACATTCTTTTAAAAGGTAATGTTTGATTACTGGAGCTGTATTAACCACTCTAGATTATTCTTTCTGTCTTGTAGCTAACAGAAAGGATTCTGAGGAGAAGTGGTTAATTTATTTGACCTTAAACCACACAGTCTGTCACAGCTGTAAGTGATTGTTGTCATGTAAATTTAGATTCTTTTTATGTTTTTTTTGTTTTGTATGCAGATTAAGTTCCTTCTGCCTCAATAACAAGCAGTGTAAGAATTTGTCTGCACTTTCCCATATTTAAATTTCACTATTGTATCACAAAACAATCTTTTATTTATTTATTTTAATTCTAAAGTAGCTGTATAAGGTCCATCTTTAAAGACAAATAAAGTCACATGAGCATCACCTTAAGGTGAGAAATGTACAGGAAAAAATGTTACATGTTGAAGGGTGTGTGTGTATAAAGCAATGTAAAAATCTGATCATTCATTTTATTTCAGGAAATAAAGAAATTAACAGTGCTTCACACTAAACTATTTAATTAATTTGACAAATCATTTCTCTTAGAACTCCTCCATCTCATTGGTCTGCTTGGGTCACTGAGGGTTCCTCTGTGTCAGGCTGAGTGCAGGGTAGGGTGTCATCATATACAAAAAGATTATCCTCTGTCCTCCAGCAAGTAACCAATGTAGTGGCCAGTAATGATTGAGGTGTATAATACAAATATAGTCAATAAAATAAAAAAAAAACATTGTGTAAATCAAATGTATCCTGTTGGAATGTGTGCCATAATGAAGACTCCCTGAAAATTCTGGTATCATGTACAGACCCTCAACCTAGTGATGAGGTGGGTCATCACATATGAGCTATAGTTAGTGGAAGCAGTAACGAGTTTAATAGTTGTAACACCAACAGATTAAGGACAGAAAAAAGTTAATATTAAAAATGTTAAAAATGTTTCATATTATCAGTGTCCCTTATTGACTGATTGAGCTTTAAAAGAGGCTGCAATTAATGCACTCAATAGCATTTAGAAACCCTGAAAAAAATATATTAAAAATATGTATTAAGTGTGTGTGTAGTGTGAATAGATGTCTACATATGAACGACTACATCTTTACATATGGATATATTTTCATAGAAAAGACAAAGCTGCCATTTCTTGTAATATTATATATAAGCTACAGAAAAATGTGAAGGGTGCAGAGAGAGAGAGAGAGGAAGAGAGAAAAAAAATTATCCACGAGATTCGAACTCACTCCGCTGTGAACACTGTTGTACTTTAAAGGCGCACTAACCACTACGCTATTGCCTTGCTCTGATACACTTCTGTAATGATACACAGTGGTTTATGGATGAGGAACTGTACAAAACCTTATAAAACAGTTCAGTGCTAGACATACTGTACAGGTATTCTACACACTAGGCTATTGCCACATTGTACAGTAAAATACACTTATGCACTGCGCTGTAGCCTATGTTAACCATAGTAAGCGCAGACCCGCGGTTTGTCACGTTTGATTTGAGTTTTGTTAAATACATTAACAATTGTTTTGAAAAACGACAACGGATATTCAAATATTAATTTGGATATGAAAAAAAACCTATGCACTTATAACCCTCTCACGATAAAAAAAAAACTTGTATATCTGTGCTTCTATGTTCATCAAAATACTCATCAAGAGTCCGCAATGCGAAATTGAAACAAAACAATCCATTACAATTGGCTAAAGATTGGCAAACAAAATTCGGGACATTGCAACCTGCAGAACCTGGGTAGATTTAAAAAAAATAAAAATAAATAAAAAGAGTCCGCAATGCTCAGTAAACTCTTTGAAACAGACAAACTCTGGAACATAACCTGCTCTGGAGCAGGTTATCTTCAGAGAGTAAGTTGTTATGGCTACTTAACATACCCCAGAAGTTACCTCCAATTTTGGAACCAAATCTGTGGTTATCCACTTACTTACTCTCAAACTTACCCGGGCATGTCACATAACCTGCTTTCTGGAATATCCCCCAGAACATAACTTGAATATAACCAGAACACAACCTAAACATAACCTGAATATAACCAGAACATATCCAGACCATAACGTGAACCTAACCAGAACATAACCTGAATATAACCAGAACACAACCTAAACATAACCTGGATATAACCAGAACATATCCAGACCATAACGTGAACCTAACCTGAACATAACCTGAATATAAACAGAACACAACCTAAACATAACCTGAATATAACCAGAACATATCCAGACCATAACGTGAACCTAACCAGAACATAACCTGAATATAACCAGAACATATCCAGACCATAACATGAACCTAACCAGAACCTAACCTGAATATAACCAGAACATATCCAGACCATAACATGAACCTAACCAGAACATAACCTGAATATAACCAGAACACAACCTAAACATAACCTGAATATAACCAGAACATATACAGACCATAACGTGAACCTAACCAGAACATAACCTGAATATAACCAGAACACAACCTAAACATAACCTGGATAAAACCAGAACATATCCAGACCATAACGTGAACCTAACCTGAACATAACCTGAATATAAACAGAACACAACCTAAACATAACCTGGATAAAACCAGAACATATCCAGACCATAACGTGAACCTAACCTGAACATAACCTGAATATAAACAGAACACAACCTAAACATAACCTGAATATAACCAGAACATATCCAGACCATAACGTGAACCTAACCAGAACATAACCTGAATATAACCAGAACATATCCAGACCATAACGTGAACCTAACCAGAACATAACCTGATTATAACCAGAACACAACCTAAACATAACCTGGATATAACCAGAACATATCCAGACCATAACGTGAACCTAATCAGAACATAACCTGAATATAACCAGAACACAACCTAAACATAACCTGAATATAACCAGAACATATCCAGACCATAACATGAACCTAACCTGAACATGCCCTGAATAAAACCAGAACACAACCTAAACATAACCTGAATATAACCAGAACATATCCAGATCATAACATGAACCTAACCAGAACATAACCTGAATATAACCAGAACACAACCTAAACATAACCTGAATATAACCAGAACATATCCAGACCATGACGGGAACCTAACCTTAACATAACCTGCCACAGAACAGGTTACCAGTGCAGCGTAAGGTGACCATGGTGACAAAGAGTAATAAAAGCTATCTTCATGGTACCTAAAAACCCAGGATTGGTACAAACTAAACTGAAACTTAACCGGCTAACCAGTTTATCCTGCTTCATGGTAGCGGCCCCAGAAGAACTTTGTTTATTGTGCATGTTTGACATTATGATGAACATGTTTATAATCTGCAGCTGACCTGTAATGAGGAGCTGGTAAATCCTTCAGAACTTCTCGAATCTTCACCAACCTCTCGTCCTCCAGCTGAACCGCCACTGCATCCTAATAATGACAAGTTTATTTATACAGCACAATTTTAATGACTTCTGCTGACACACATACTTTCTCCAACAGATAAACAGAAAGCAGACAGATGACAACAAACAGATTAGGAATAAAGGTGAGTTACCTCCGTCAAGTTGGCACCCAAAAAAAATAAATAATCCCCAAAACTATGCCATACATTGGTGCTGATTTGTGCCACAAAAATGGACGCTTGTGCTGGTTTGGTATCTGAGATATTGATTGTGTGACGTCACATTCTGCCCCATGTTGCTCCAAATCAGCACAGTTCATTTGTGCTGGTTTGTGTTGTTAAAACAAACGCTGTATCTATTTTCCTTGTTTATATATAGGGCATAATAACCAAAATATTTCAGGAGCAGTGCCGGGTGCAAATTACAGGGAGGTTTGGGAGGGATTGACCCCCCTAATTAATGCTTGATCCCTCCTGAAGGACATCAAAACAGGATGTATGGGGGGTCAGCTCTTTAATAGTAAAGGCTGGTTTATACTTCTGCGTCTAGTGATCGGTGTGACCTACGTCGTCTGTCTTGCGTGTAGTCGTGCATTTATACTTCTGCTGCTGTTTGTGTTGCTCTGCAATAACACTTCCGAAACGCTAGATGGCAGTGAGGTTTTCTTGTTCCTCTGTGTCGAATTTCTTCACTGGTGTTTTGTTTTTTCTGAACGCTACCTTAATGTACAAGTGGCTCAAACTCGCTCATTCAGAGACAGGAACCGGCGGACGTGCAACAACTTTAATCATAAGGTGAACACAAAACAACACCTCCTTCACGGGACTTCACATAAACACTCGCTCCATCAGGCTTGTGGCTCTCAGCACCGCCCACGCTCATCAGCGATACCAAGCAGAGCTTGCACTACACGTAGTTGCAACGTGTAGTTACATTTTTTGAGAGGTGCGCGTCAGCCACGGCGAGGGGTCTTGGACCGTGTGAAGGCTGTGCCAGACCATACGTGTGCACTTGACTTATAGAAATAGCTTTCTCAGATCTCTGATCTATATTGTAAATATTAATAAATAAAAACTGTTCATAAAAATGTACATTTGACCCCCCCCACCCCCACCCCCTATAACGGTTCATACCATTGTGAATGCATAATCACACCAATCATTCATTCATTCATTCATTCATTTTCTTTTCGGCTTAGTCCCTTTATTAATCTGGGGTCGCCACAGCGGAATGAACCGCCAACTTATCCAGCATGTGTTTTACTCAGCGGATGCCCTTCCAGCCGCAACCCATCTCTGGGAAACATTCACAAACTCATTCACACTCATTCCCTACGGACAATTTAGCCTACCCATTTCACCTGTACCGCATGTCTTTGGACTGTGGGGGAAACCAGAGCACCCGGAGGAAACCCACGCCAACGCAGGGAGAACATGCAAACTCCACACAGATTCGCCAACTGACCCAGCCGAGGCTCGAACCTGCGACCCTGTGACTTTCTTGCTGTGAGGCGACAGCACTACCTACTGCGCACATTTCTTGTAAAACAGGTGTTTATATCTGCATGTAGCCTAATAAACAGACAAATTAGACATATGTTGTATAGTTTGACCTACAGTAACCACTAAAATAGTCACTAAATATCCCTCAAAACACTGAAAACGCATGCATTTTATTAATAAATTAAGATGCAATTTAAATACATTCATAAATTTGATTCACTGAAGCATGCATTACCAAACTACTACCAAAAAAGTTGACCCCCCTGATCGCCATTGTATAATTTGATCACTGGAGCAGTGCCATCAGTTGACGACACAAACCAGCACAACTCGTGCTCAAACAAACTGCTGATTTGGAGCGATTTGAACACCCACGATCAAAAACATAATGCTTAATATCTCAGACGCCAAAGCAGCACAGGCGTTCATCTTTGCGGCACAAATCAGCATAGTTTTGGCGATCGTTTATTTTTATGGGGTGTCCACTTCACTGAGATCGATCATCTCTCCTGACAGCCAAATGCCAAAAACAAAAAAATATTTAGTCTAGACCAGGGGTTTCCAAACTCGATCCTGGAGGGCCGGTGTCCTGGAGAGTTTAGCTCCAACCCTAATCAAACACACCTGAATCACGCAATCAAGCTCTTACTAGATGTACTAGAATTTTCCTGGCAGGTGTGTTGAAGCAAGTTGGAGCTAAACTCAGCAGGACACCGGCCCTCTAGCACCAAGTTTGGAGACCCCTGGTCTAGACTGTTTAGATGATGATAAATGAACATGATGCTTGAGTTTAACATGTTTAATTTTATCAGGCGAGAGAACAGAGTTAACAGAGACTCACCGCGAAGCGGTCGTACAGCTCGTATGTGAGCAGAGGGTTTGGTAATTCTCTGAAATAAGCTTTGCAGAGAGAACTGACGCAGTGAATATCTTGCAGATACACCTCCTTATAGAGATCCGGAGAGCCTTCGCTGTCAAACTCACTCCTGAAAACACACACAAAAACAGAAAAACACACAGGTCAGTTAGACACTTTAGGGATCCTTGACCACTTTAAGATGGCGTTTACAGTAATGCAAATATTTGCACTAATTTTACATGCATTTTTAAAGCTTTAAAATGTACATGTTTTGTTACGGTTGTGCCTAGAATTATAACTATAAAGATCCTAGAACGATAAATATGGTGCAGTGGTGGAAAGAGTACTGAAAAATCATACTCAAGTAAAAGTACCATTACTTGCCTAAAAATCAAGTGCAGGTAGAGTAAACGTATCTGCTGTGATTATTACTTAAAGTACGAGTAAAAAGTAGCCATTTTAAAAGTACTCAAGAGTAGTGAGTATTACGCTGTCAAAAGCTGATATGTTTACCTGTAATTTGTGGATGTGTGTAAACGTAACATTCTGTAGTGCATTTAGTTATTGCCTAGCAGGCACACAACGTCATAGGATGTTAGCATTAGGTTAGATTTAGGTTGTGATGTCAGGTGACCAAAATTCAATGTCTAGCCAGCGTCTAAGCACAATGTTATTTTGATGTCCAATAATGACGTCAAATGACGTTAATATTTGATTGATTTTAGGTTGTTAGAAAGTGACCAAAATCCAGCGTCGAGCCAACATCTTAAACCAGTGTCATATTGACATCAAATGCTGACATTTATTCATCAGGTACGGCAACCAAAATCCAACATCTAATAGATGTCATAATGGTAACATCCACACAAGCTATTACATCATTAGACGTTGATATTTGGTTGGTTTTAGGTTGGACGTTGGACATAGAGGTTGGCCTGAAGTCGAGTTCTGACGTCAACTTGATTTTCATTTCCAAACAAAATGCAGCGTCCCCATGACGTTATGATACAACATCAATCTGACATCGCACATGTCTTAAGGTAGTTAATTATTATGCAAATTACCTTCTATGTGTGATTTGATTGGACAGGAATCTCAGGACTGATTTTTCTAATCCCCATAGACAAGAAAAAATAGTAGTGATGCAGGTTGAAGGAAAGTAGTGGAGTAAAAGTACCGATACTGCACTAAACATACTCAAGAGAGAGTAAAAGTACACATTTATAAAACTGCTCAGTAAATTAAAATTCCTGAGAAAAACTGCTCAATTACAGTCATTTGAGTATTTGTAATTAGTTACTTTACACCACTGATTTCAAGATAAAGGATTCAGAAGGGGGTTCAGATTCTGTGGAAGAACCATTTTTGTCATCATGTCATTTCATTTTCGTCCACTTATCCGGGGTCGGGTCACGGGGGCAGCAGTCTTAGGAGAGAACTCCAGACTTCCGTCTCCCTAGACATTTCCTCCAGCTCCTCCGGAGGGGATTCCCGAGGCGTTCCCAGGCCAGCCAAAAGACATAGTCCCTCCAGCGTGTCTTGGGTCTTTCCCGAGGCCTCCTCCTGGTGGGACATGCCTGGAACACCTCCCTAGCTAGGCGTCCAGGAGGCATCCGAAACAGATACCCGAGCCACCTCAGCTGACTTCTCTGGATGTGGAGGAGCAGCGGCTCTACTCCGAGCTCCTCCCGGGTGTCAGAGCTCCTCACCCTATCTATAAGGGTGCGGCCTGCCACTCTGGGAAGGAAACTCATTTCGGCCGCTTGTATCCGAGATCTTGTCCTTTCGGTCATGACCCAAAGCTCATGACCATAGGTGAGAGTAGGAATGTAGATTGACCGGTAAATCTAGAGTTTTGCTTTTGGGCTCAGCTCTTTCTTTACCACAACAGACCGGTACATCAAACTCATTACTGCTGCCGCTGCACTGATCCACCTGTCAATCTCACGCTCTATCTTTCCCTACCTGGACTACGTGAACTCCTCCACTTGGGTTAAGTAGTTGAGTTCCAGAGCCCCAGCTCTGCGTGGAGGTGAGCCCAACTATCTCTAGTCAGTACTGTTC
This sequence comes from Danio kyathit, assembly GCA_903798195.1. Lineage (NCBI taxonomy): Eukaryota > Metazoa > Chordata > Actinopteri > Cypriniformes > Danionidae > Danio > Danio kyathit. The sequence goes on from LR812520.1 coordinate 71,257,100, forward strand.
CACCTCCCGCACATGCTCGGGCTCCTTCCCTCCCAGTGAGGTGACATTCCATGTCCCAAGAGCGAGTTTCTGTGCCCGACGATTGGGTTGTAGTGTTCCTAACCTCCGACCACCACATGTTTCACAAAGCACCGGCCCCTTACGACTCTCCCTGTAAGTGGTGGGCCCACAGGAGGATGGTCGCACGTCACTCCTTCAGGATAGCCCGGCCGGGTTCCGTAGGAAAAAAACCCAGCCACCAGGCGCTCGCATACGAGCCCCAACCCCAGGTGGATTTTTAGTTCTGTAAATAACCCTTTAGTGAATGATTCCCAAAACAACCAATTATTTCTTAGCGTCAATAGCTATAGATCCTAGAACTCTAAACATATCTAAAACTCCACATCTATAATCCTCTTAGTCTATGCTGACATTATCTTCAGCAGCTCAAACACTCTAATGGCTAATGGACAGACGGCTGCTTCTCACTCAGGGCTGCTGTATATGCTAATGAGGGAGAGATGGGCACTAGTGGGCGGGGCTTTCCCTCCTCTGATGACACGTACAAAGGGAGAATGTCAATCAAAGTGTTTCTGCAGACTGTTTGTATCAAGGCTGATTATAAACAATACAATTAATTCATGTTTACTATTAGAGGCTGGAGATATTCACACACTGCTGACACACAACTGGGTTTAAAAGGTGATTTTTGCATAATAGGCGCCCTTTAACTCTAGTGTGTGTGTGTGTGTGTGTGTGTGTGTGTGTGTGTGTGTGTGTGTGTGTGTGTGTGTGTGTGTGTGTGTGTGTGTGTTGATCACCTGAGCTTCTGTGTGTTGGATGAGACTCCAGACAGTCTGTAAATGCCGTCCACGATGCCGTGTTTCTCGATGAATTCACTGCAGCTGCGCAGAACCTGAGGAACTGATGCAGGACAGCAGACGTTAGTGATCACCAGTGCTGTCAAACCACAAGCCATTCATCGGGATCCAAAATAAAAATAAAAATACAAATAATACAAATGATATATAAATACAAATACATGTAAATACATTCCTTTTGTGTATTGTTGTATTTTAGCTACAGTATATGTGTGTTCAGTTCAAAAATTTTGCTTCCATAAATACAGCGATTCAAACTCGGCTGTTGAAATTCGACATTACATTCGGGAGCTGCAGGAAAAGCAATAGATTGCAGATTGAAGATCTCCAGCTGCTTTTTCACCAGTAGGTGGAGATGGACAATTTAAGATTTTTAACCCAGAAAATAGGTGAGGAAAAAGCTAATATCGGCACTAAAGTAGGTAATAATAAAAAAAGTAAGTAATAATATTACTATCAATGTCTTGGACATTTTAAGTAATAAAATGATTATGAGTAAGATGTTTTGGACATTATATAATGTCAAATTTTAACAGCCGAATGGGCTATATGCAGAGCTAGTGTTTTTCAGCCAATGATGAACTTCCAGTGAAAGCTTAATGTGAGTAAAAAAGCTAGTTCATGCTCTCATGACTTCTAGGCTGGACTACTGTAATGCTCTGTTTGCTGGTTGCCCAGCATCCTCTATTAACAAACTTCAGCTAGTGCAAAATGCAGCTGCCAGAGTTCTTACCAGGTCTAGAAAATATGATCATATCACCCCAATTTTATCCTCCTTACACTGGCTGCCTGTTAAGTTTCATATTGAATTTAAAATATTACTCCTTACCTATAAAGCTTTAAATAATCTAGCTCCTGTTTATCTAACCAACCTCCTGGTCCGCTACAACCCAACCCGCTCTTTACGATCTCAAAACTCAGGGCTTCTGGTAGTACCTAGAATATTAAAGTCCACTAAAGGAGGTCGATCCTTCTCATTTATGGCCCCTAAACTCTGGAATAGCCTTCCGGATAATGTCCGAGGCTCAGACACACTCTCGCTCTTCAACACTAGATTAAAGACCTATCTTTTTAGCAAAGCATACACTCAGTGCAGTACATAGCGGTATGACGCATGATGTGCCCCACACAGGATTTTGGTTCTCGTTTATATACACTATGAACAGCAGCTACGCTAATTATTCTCCTTATTCTGTATTTCCACCTGGGGGTACTCATCTCGAGGCCCTCAGACTATGCAGTGCCACTGACGTGATCCGAGACCAGCTACGAGATGATCCCAAGGTTTTCTGGACCAGGCCGTATCCTGAGCAGCTGCTGTGGTGGTCTTCATGGAGTGAGAGCATGAGACTGACTCCTGTGATGCTCCAAGGACAGACGAGTCTTTGCTGAGGTCCAGCTTCCTGCGCCTAGACTGCAGCTCTGCACAAGACGTTTGGCCATAGGGGAAATGGTCGTGCCCAACTGAGCCTGGTTTCTCTCCAGGTTTTTTAAATCTTCGCTTTTGCCAATTGGTGAAGTTTTTTCCTCGCCGCTGTCGCCACTGGCTTGCATGGTTCGGGATCTGTAGAGCTGCGCATCGATGGATTTGCTCTTCAGTGTTTGGACTCTCAGTAGTGATTATTAACCCACACTGAACTGAGCTAAACTGAACTGAACTTAATCTCTGAAAACTGAACTGACACTGTTTCAATTCACTATAATCTTCCATGTGAAGCTGCTTTGACACAATCTACATTGTATAAGCGCTATACAAATAAAGATGAATTGAATTGAATTGAGTATTTTCAATTTCATGAGGTTCCGTTTACAGCATCGATGTTGTAATGTAATTCAAATATAATCAGTTTAACACACTTAAGCATTCATTTGGTTGTTAAAGCGTAAAAAGAGACGAAAGACCATTTAAACACAGGTGCCGTCATTAGCAGCAGGCTAGCCAGCCTGATCTCACGAGAAAACGTATTTTACGTTTTGTCAGTTCAGTGGCTAATTCGAGTTCAGTCGTATGAAAATGTACGATTTTAAAAAGGAGGCGTGGCACCCAACCCCGCCCCTAAACTGAACCTTCATTGGGTGATGAGCAAATCATACTAAATACTCTAAATTTTTACTTTTACTCCATTGTATATACTGGGGTAAAATTTACTTCCATATTTTAAAGACATGGCGTGAAAAATATAATTTACTGCAGTGCTTCTTGTTTGGTCTGATACCCACTTTATGTCGTATCTCAGCCAGGCAGTGAAGATCGCTGCACTGCAAAAAAAGCTTTTCTTTCTTAGAATTTTTCGTATCTAGTATCGAATCTAGTCCAAATACCTAAAAATTCTTAAATCAAGATGCATTTTCCAGACAAGCAAAACATATCGTCTTGTTTTAAGAAATAATATGCCAAAATTAAGTCAGTTTTTCCAATGCAATCTCACGGCAATGTGTAACTTTTTGATTTAGTGGCTAATTTGTATGAATTTGTACGATCTAATTCATACCATCTAGTACGATTTGCTCATCACTCAATGATGGTTGGGTTTAGGGGCGGGGTTGGGTGCCACGCCTCCTTTTTAAAATCGTACATTGTCATACGACTGAACTCGTACGAATTAGCCACTAAATTAACAAAACGTAAAATACTTATGTTTCCTCGTGAGATCACGCTGGTTTTTCCTTATAACAAGCTAAATAATCTGCCAATAGGGTAAGCAAAATAATCATGTGTCGAAAGGAAAAACAAGATTATTTTGCTTGTTTTAAGGAAAAACTGACTTAATTTTGGCATATTATTTCTTAAAACAAGACAATATGTTTTGCTTGTCTAGAAAATGCATATTGATTTAAGAATTTTTAGATATGGACTAGAAACAAGACAAAGAATCTAAGTAAGTAAAGCATTTTTTGCAGTGTGTTTTTAAAGAAATCTTAAACGCGGCGATTTTGTATGGGATGGCAATTAACCGGAAGCCCTGAAATTAAAAGTCTGAGTGCACATCCCTCGTTAGAGCAACGAATTTATGAAAGCAAATTTTTGAACTTAAACAAAATGAGCTGAATATTGCCGTTTGAATATTATACATCGTATTTTTAACCAGAACTGGATATTTTGGAAGTGAAATCCGGAAGGTGAATATGAAGTATTGAATATATAAGTATGAAAATGTGTTTGGAGTATTTGTAGTTGAAATATTCACAGCTTAAATAAACAGCTGTGTTCAATTTCAGGACCCAAAATTACAAACCCTGGCAATTCAAGTCATTAGAATGCAAGCAATTGTTAAATCAATGTATTAATTTTTTTCAGTTTGTGCTATTCGACAAGCTTTTATTTCAATTAGTGGTAGGCCGTTATCGGAGTTAACGCGAGACTCTTATCGGGCGATAAAAAAATATCACCGTTAATCTATTCTCAAAGTTGGGTTGGGAACTGGGTCTATTTTACGCAAGCTATGATGACTTTCACCTTGATAGTTTAGCGCGGATGTATACCTGACCGGTGAGCGTCTGACAAAAAAAGTGCCCTTCTGAATCAAATCAGCAGGATGCCCTTTTGGATCTTTTACTAACTTCGAAGACTCTACTGACTACACTTACATGGACATCTGTAGTCTAGTTATTTTCCTTAATAGACAATAATATAATGAAGGTGTTTACGTGAAGTGCTTTCATTAAGAGTTTTCTGTCATTTTGGGTGACTTTACCTGCAGTTCGGCAGTTTCACTTTAACTCATGAACATTTCATTCATGCCCCCGTGACAAACTGGGATATTAGACGCAAATAAGGAGTAAGGACTGGTGAGAGTGTTATGGAATTTAATAACGCATGCCGAATGGAAAGAAAAACTTCTGCATTTCGCAATGTGTGTGTGTGTGTGTGTGTGTGTGTGTGCGGTCCTTTACTGACAGCCGTGTCTGTGGATCCTGTGGGACAATATGGTGAAAAGACCTACATGACGGTAATAGTTTGATTGCGGTGTTTACTTCAATAACGCCACTAATATCTGCATACACCACGTCTTAATTCCATTTCTGTTCAGTTCAGTTATGACTTTAGTCAGATTAAGATCATCAGAAATGGCTGTTTGGAGCTTATGTAGGCCTACAGCTCAACATTAATGTTTACCTGAATAAACAGTGAGTAAACACAAGCACATCTTATTGAACATCATTTATTTTCATCACCAATTATCAGAGTAGAACAGTTCCTCAAGCAGTTTGTGATGCATTTTGGAAACAGGAGATGAGCCCCTGGTCTAATGCGCCACCTGGCTTGAGAAACCCGTTCTCAAAGACTTACTTTAGTCATTATTTGGGTAGCACACATATTCTGAATGCCCTGGCAGAATTCAAATGAGCCATTTTAATCTAGATTAATTCCAAGATTACAGTGAGATTAATCTAGATTAAAAATATTAATCTATGCCCACCTATAAATCAAAACTTTTGGCATTGATTTTATACCATAAAATTCATATTAAAACAAATAATTCAGAATACTTAAGTGTTGTCTGTTTGTAAGGAGCGAGTACATATCTATTACAGCTCTAAGGCTGATAACGAAGTAATATATATGCTCTAATATCTGACCGTCCTGTGCGCTGGAGGACAGATGATCCAGCAGGTCACAGCCGAACACTTTGTCCCGTCCGCCGGGTTTTCTGCGGCCTCTCCTCATCCTCCTGTTTCTCCCAGAGCTGATTTAATGATGAAGCGCTGGAGTTACTGCATCACGGCCTGTTTAATCCTCATTATCAGCATCACACACACACACTTTCAGTCTTCAGCTGTGATGGAGAAAACACACATATCAATATATCTACACAGCAAACACAGAGACATATCTCAAACAATGACATACTGGAAGATTAACTAAATTACAGGGATACTTCAGTTAAAAACAAACAATATATAAAGTGAACACACGCAAATGTGTGTGAATGAGTGTGTATGGGTGTTTCCCAGTGATAGGTTGCAGCTTGAAGGACATCTGCTGCACAAAACATATGCTGGATAAGTTGGCGGTTCATTCCGCTGTGGTGACCTCTGACTAAGCCGAAGGAAAATGAATGAATGAATTAATATTATTCATTCATTTGTTTTCTTTTCTTAGTCCCTTATTTATTATAGTAGTCCCTTATTTATCAGGGGTCGCCACAGCGGAATGAACCGCCAACTTATGCAGCATATGTTTTTACGCAGCAGATGCCTTTCCAGCTGCAACCTATCACTGGGAAACACCCATACACACTCATTCACACACACACTCATACACCACAATCAATTTCATTCATTCATTCGTTTTCTTTTCGGCTTAGTCAGAGGTCACCACAGCGGAATGAACTGCCAACTTATCCAGCATATGTTTTGCGCAGCAGATGCCTTTCCAGCTGCAACCTATCACTGGGAAACACCCATACACACTCATTCACACACACACTCATACACCACAATCAATTTCATTCATTCATTCGTTTTCTTTTCGGCTTAGTCCCTATATTGATCTGAGGTCGCCACAGTGGAATGAACCGCCAACTTATCCTGCATATGTTTTTGGAAAACATCCATATACACTCATTCAAACACACACACTACGGCCAATGTAGTTGATCAATTCCCCTATAGTGCATGTGTTTGGACTGTGGGGGAAACCGGAGCACCCGGAGGAAACCCACACCAACACGGGGAGAACATGCAAACTCCACACAGAAACGCCAACTGACCCAGCCGAGGCTCGAACCAGTGACCTTCTTGCTGTGAGGCGAACGTGCTACCCACTGCGCCACCGTGCCGCTTGAATTAATACTATATTATTTGATTATTATATAATATTTACAATGTATTCCCTTCAATTGAATTTAAAACGAGAGCACTGCATTGGTCTGAGTGCGCTGTCAAATATTTGTTCTTGTTTTAAGCGGAAACTCAGAGTCACACTGATCAGCTTCTCAGATTGTGTTTATGTTAGAGTAAAAGCGGGAAAGCACTTGCAGGACATTATCATATAGCTGTAAGTTGGGTTATTATATATAATATACTAAATTATTCGCCCTCCTGTGAAATTTTAATTCTTTTTCAACTTTTCTCCAAGTGCTGTTTAATTTTTGGTAAAGTAAATTATGGTTCAAACCACTGCAAAAATCTGTTTAACTCATGAAAGGTCACTGTGAAAATGCTGGGTTGTTGTTACCCAAAATTGAGTCAAATATAGATGAATCAAATGTTGGCTTGATTTTTTTTATTAAATGACATTTATTCATGAAATTTAATTGATTTTTTTACCCACCATTTGGGTTTGTCCATATTTGACCCAATTTTAGGTTACAACAACCCAGTATTTTGTGGAGTGTGTTAAAATAATAGTTGCTGTCTTAAATATTTCGGTTGAATCAAATTTAATTTAATAGTTATTGTCTTGTCTGTGTTTTACCCCAAATTGGGTTGAACTTACACATTGTTTTTTTAAAGTGCAGATCGACTAATGATACATAAATGTTGCAACGTAAATGTTGGGTCAAATATTGACAAAAAAGTAGTAAAGTTAATTTGATTAAATCCAAAAATTTAAGACAGAAACCTTTTATTTTTTACACAATTTAGAAAATGATTTGTTGGTAACCCAAAATTGGGTCAAATATGGACAAATCAACTGTTGGCTTAATTTTTTCATTACATTACTTTTTCATGAAATTGAAATGACACTTTTTCCCACCATTTGGGTTTGTCCATATTTGACCCAATTTTGGATTACAACAACCCAATATTTTGAGTGTGTTAAAAAATGTTTTTTAAAAGTTGCTGTCTTAAATTTTTGGGGTTGAATCAAATTAAATTAAAGTCGTTTTCTTGTCTGTGTGTTTGGGTTAAAATTACCCAGCATTTTTCAGAGAGCAGTTTGACTAATGATTCAGAAATGTTGCAACACCCTCTACAAAACTTGGGGTAATTTCAATCCAATGTTGGGTCAAATATGGACAAGAAAATGACTAGTAAACTTAATTTGATTCAAAAACTTTTATTTCCAACAGAAACTATAAAATTATTTGTTGTTAACCCCAATTTGGGTCAAATATTGACAAATTTGACATTGTATTATTATTATTATTATTACTTAATTACATTTAAATTTCAATTTTACCCACCTTTTGGGTTTGTCCATATTTGACCTAATTTTGGGTTAACAACAACCCAGCATTCTTAGAGTGCAGTTTGACTCATGTGTTTTTAAATGTTGTAACACACTTTTAAAAATGCTGGGTACTTTCAGTCTAATTTTGGGACAAATATGAACAAGAGAATGACTTAATATATGTTTTCAATTGAATTTAAATTACACATTTTTGACCTGCTGTCTGCTGTTTGAGTTTGTCCATATTTGACCCAATTTTGGATTACAACAACCCAGTTTTTTGAAGAGTGTGTTAATTCTAATTTTTTTTTTAAGTTGCTGTCTTAACTTTTGGGTTGAATTAAATTATATATAATAGTCATTTTCTTGTCTGTGTGTTTGGGTGAAAATCACCCAGCACTTTTAAAGTGCAGTTTGACTAATGATTCAGAAATGTTGCAAAACCCTCTAAAAATCTGGAATAATTTTAATCCAATATTGGGTCAAATATGGACAAGAAAATGACTATTAAGGTTAATTTGATTCAACCCAAAAGTTTAAGTCTACAAAATGATTTGTTGTTCACCCAAAATTGGGTCAAATCTGGACAAATTCAACATTGGCTTAATTTATTTTAAATTTAGGTCTGAATCAAATTAACTTTACCAGTCATGAACTACTCTTGCCCATATCTGATATATTGAAATTACCCAGCATTTGTACAATGTGTTGCAACATTTTTAAATTATCAGTCAAACTGCACTCAAAAAAATGCTGGGTAATTTTAACCCAATTTTGGGTAAAACACGGACAAGAAAATTACTATTACATTTAACTTGATTCAAGCCAAAAATTTAACAACTATATATTTTTTTAACACACTCTTCGAACTGCTGGGTTCTTGTAATCCACAAACTGGGTCAAATATGGACAAACCCAAATGGTGGAAAAAAGGTGTAATTTAAATTTCATGGAAAAAAAATAATTTATTTAATGAAAATGTGATGAAAAAAATGAAGCCAACGTTGAGTTGTCCATATTTGACCCAATTTTGGGTTAACAACAACACTGCATTTGTAGAGTGCAGTTTGACTCATGAGTTTTTAAATGCTGTAACACTGTTTTAGAAATGCTGGGTACTTAAATCCAATTTTGAGTCAAGTGTACAGGAAAACCACTGGTTAAATTGCATTTACCCACTCTTTTGGGTTTGTCCATATTTGACCCAGTTTTGAGTTACAACCCAGAATTTTTAGAGTGTGTAAAAAAGTTGCTCTTAAATTTTTAGCCTGAATCAAATTAACTTTACTAGTCATTTTATTGCCTATATTTGACCCAACATGGGATTGAAATGACCCAGCATTTGTACAGTCTTGCAACATTTAAAATCAATAGTCAAACTGCTCTCTGAAAATGTTGTGTAATCACGAAAATGTCTTGTAAATGATCTTAGTAAAGGTCATCTGATTCAACCCCAAAATTTAAGAAAGTCATTTATTTTTTTTCAAATATAGAAAAACCAAATGTTGGGTTAAAAAGTGCCATTTAAAATGTATTGTAAATACTATGAAAAAAGTACTGGATTTGTCTATATTTGACCCAACATTGAGTTAAAACAGCCCAGTATTTTTGATGAGTATAGTTTGACTAATGCTTTTTAAACAAATTCTAAACAATGCTGGGTTATTTACACTCAATTGTGGGTCAAATATGGACAAACCCAAACATTGGGTTACTTTATAAAAATTCTATTTAAATAAAATTCAAATTTTTCATAATATAATAATTTAACCCAATGTTTGGGTTTGTCCATATTTTACCCAAAGTTGGATTGAAATAACTCAGATATAATTATCCAGATATAACTCAATGTTGGGTCAAATATGAAAGAAAAACTTAGTTGGGTTAAAAAAAAGTGTCATGTAAAATGTATTTTTAAAAATATAAGAAAAAAGTATTAAATTTGTATATATTTGACCCAACATTGAGTTAAAACAGCCCAGTTTTTTTTAATACAGTTTGACTAATGCATTTCAAATGCTGCAACTAACTCTAAACAATGCTGGGTTACTTGCACTTAATTTTGAGTAAAATATGGACAAACCCAAACACTGGGTTACTATTTTAAAATTTTATTTAAATGAATAATAATTTTAATGATTAATAATTTAACCCAACGTTTGGGTTTGTCCATATTTAACTAAAATGAGATTAAAATTACACAGTTATGATTACCCAGATAATTAGCCAGAAATAACTCAATGTTGGGTCAACATTGAGTTAAAACAGCCCAGCATTTGTGTAGAGTGCAGTTTTACTAATGCTTTTTAAATGTTGCAACAGACTCTAAACAATTCTGGGTTATTTAAACTCAATTGTGGGTAAAATATGGACAACCCTAAACATGTTGTTACTTTTTAAAAATGCTAATTAACAATAATATAATTTAACCCAATGTTTGGGTACCCAAAATTGGATCGAAATTACCCAGTGATAATTACCCAGAAATATCCCTGGTCATTTCAATCAAATATTTGATGTAAAATATGGACAAACTTAAACATTTGGGTTAAATTGTTATACTCTATTTGGGTTATACTATTTTTAATTTACATTTTTACAAAATAACCAAATGTTTGGGTCCATATTTTACACAAAAATTTAGATTGAAATGACCCAGTGATAATTCCACGGAAATACATCAATGTTAAATCAAATATGAAAAAACAAAAACAAATGTTGGGTTAAAAAGTGTAATTTAACATGTATTTTAAAAAATATGAAAAAAGTACTGGATTTGTCTATATTTGACCCAACATTGAGTTAAAACAGCCCAGTATTTTTGATGAGTATAGTTTGACTAATGCTTTTTAAACAAATTCTACACAATGCTGGGTTATTTACACTCAATTGTGGGTCAAATATGGACAAACCCAAACATTGGGTTACTTTATAAAAATTCAATTTAAATGAAATTCAAATTTATCATAATATAATAATTTAACCCAATGTTTGGGTTTGTCCATATTTTACCCAAAGTTGGATTGAAATAACTCAGATATAATTATCCAGATATAACTCAATGTTGGGTCAAATATGAAAGAAAAACTTAGTTGGGTTAAAAAAAGTGTCATGTAAAATGTATTTTTAAAAATATAAGAAAAAAGTATGAAATTTGTATATATTTGACCCAACATTGAGTTAAAACAGCCCAGTTTTTTTTATACAGTTTGACTAATGCATTTCAAATGCTGCAACTAACTCTAAACAATGCTGGGTTACTTGCACTTAATTTTGAGTAAAATATGGACAAACCCAAACACTGGGTTACTATTTTAAAATTAGATTTAAATGAATAATAATTTTAATGAGTAATAATTTAACCCAACGTTTGGGTTTGTCCATATTTAACTAAAATGAGATTAAAATTACACAGTTATGATTACCCAGATAATTAGCCAGAAATAACTCAATGTTGGGTCAACATTGAGTTAAAACAGCCCAGCATTTGTGTAGAGTGCAGTTTTACTAATGCTTTTTAAATGTTGCAACAGACTCTAAACAATTATGGGTTATTTAAACTCAATTGTGGGTAAAATATGGACAACCCCAAACATGTTGTTACTTTTTAAAAATGCTAATTAAAAATAATATAATTTAACCCAATGTTTGGGTACCCAAAATTGGATCGAAATTGCCCAGTGATAATTACCCAGAAATATCCCTGGTCATTTCAATCAAATATTTGATGTAAAATATGGACAAACCTAAACATTTGGGTTAAATTGTTATATTCTATTTGGGTTATACTATTTTTAATTTACATTTTTACAAAATAACCAAATGTTTGGGTCCATATTTTACACAAAAATTTAGATTGAAATGACCCAGTGATAATTCCACGGAAATACATCAATGTTAAATCAAATATGAAAAAACAAAAACAAATGTTGGGTTAAAAAGTGTCATTTAAAATGTATTTTAAAAAATATATAAAAAAAAAATACTGGATTTGTCTATATTTGACCCAACATTGAGTTAAACAGCCCAGGGTTTTTGTCTGACTAATGTTTTTTAAACAAATTGGTTTGAAATTACCTGGTGAAACTTACCCAGAAATAACTCAATGTTGGGTCAAATATGGAAAAACCAAATGTTGGGTTAAAAAGTGTCATTTAAAGTGTGTTGAAAGTGATTACGAAAACAAATATTGGATTTGTCCATGTATGACCCAACATTGAGTTCAACAGCTCGTGATGTTTATTGAATATACTGTAGTTTGACTAATGCTGGGTTAAAATGACAAAAATTTCACAGGAGCGCAAATAATTTAGTCTTCAACTGTATATGCGTTTGTGTGTGTGTGTGTGTGTGTGTGTGTGTGTGTGTATAATTGCCATAGATCAGATTTCTATGTGGTGCTCCTCTAATTCACAACAACAGGAAGTAGAAAACCAACACGAGCACAAGGAGGAAATGCAGAAGCAGGACAGCATCTAAACAGATCATTTAGTGGAGCGTATTAATCTGTCAATATTAATCAATACAGATGTACAGAAATGAGGGCAGGGTGGGTCGTGTGCCGATCTCACCACCCGCTTCCTCCTCAGACATCGATTTCAGCTTTACACCCATTAAAAAAACCACACCCTCAACGCTCAAACACACACTCTTTTACAAAACACACACAAAAACACACCAAAAATCAGCTCTGCTCCTCACACACCGTCAGCATCCTCAGCTTCTTGCTATGTTTTTGCATTATGCTAATTTGTAACTTTACACAAAGTTTGTTCCTCTTGCGGAAATGACTGATCGCATCTGAAGGCCTCGGGTGTTTTTTCGCTCTTAGCATCAAATAATAGAGAACTATTCCCCTTTGAGCTTCACCATATAACTTTAGCACAATCCAGCGTCTCTACAGGCAATGATCAATCAGCATTTGAGAAACAAGAGCTAAATTTAAAAGAAAAGCCTTGAGTTCTTACCTTTCTCTCTGCACCGGCACGAGCTTCAGTGTAAAGTGTGTGTGACGCAAGAAACCACTAAACTTCCCTCGCTGACTTCCTGAGTCTTTACTTTCTGTCTTGATTCTCCATTTCTGATGATCTCTGTGTTTATGCATCTGCGCTACTGCTTCGTATGCCGACGACATCAAAAGCGCTAATCGGTGTGATGTCTAAACCCTGACGTCTATTTGATGTCCTCATATTGATGCCTTTTTGACCATCAAAATAAAGACACAAAAAGTGTTATAAGAAAAATGTTATTCATCTAAAAGATTTGATCCAAAATTTACACTGAATTTTGTAATGCTTTGGTGTCAAAACATCACAAATGCATCGATTAGATGTGGAAACCTTGACGTCTATTTGACATCCAAACGTTGACCAAAGTAACGATGCAAAAAGTTTTATTCTTCTGAACGCTTTGATTCAAAATTCTAAATTTACACTTATTTTGTGCTACTTTGGCATTTAAAAACACATCAAAACTGTATCGATTCGATGTGACATCGTCAAATTTGTCCACATATGACGTCTATTTGACATCCACACATTGATGCTTTTGCGACCATCAAAATAAAGACACAAAAAGTGTTATAAGAAAAGTTTTATTTATATAAAAGTTGATTCAAAATCCTAAATTTACACAAATTTTTGTACTAATTGAGTGTAAAAAAAACAACAAAAATGCTAATCGATTAAATGTCTAAATCTTGACATCTATTTGACATCCACACATTGATGCCTTTTTGACCATCAAAATATACACAAAAAGTGTTATAATATAAGAAACGTTTTATCCATCTGAATGCTTTGATTCGAAATTCTAAATTTACATTGATTTTGTGCTACTTTGGTGTCAAAAAAACAACAATCAAAAAAACTAAATCAACAATACATTGATTAGATGTGTAAACCTTGACGTCTACTTGACATCCAAATATTGATGCATTTTTTACCATCAAAATAAAGACATAAAAGTATTATAAGAAAATTTTTACTCATCTGAAATCTTTGATTACAAATTTATACCGAATTTTGTATTTATACACGTAAACTACTTTGTCAAAAAAGCGTCAAAAATGAAATTAATTTAATGTCTAAACCCTGACGTCTATTTGACATCCTCATATTGATGCCTTTTTGACCATCAAAATATACACAAAAAGTGTTATAAGTAAAGTTTTATTTATATGAAAGTTTTGATTCAAAATCCTAAATTTACACTATTTTTGTACTAATTGAGTGTAAAAAAACATCAAAAATGCTAATCGATTAGATGTCTAAATCTTGACATCTATTTGACATCCACACATTGATGCCTTTTTGACCATCAAAATATACACAAAAAGTGTTATAATAATAAGAAACGTTTTATCCATCTAAAAAGCTTTGATTCGAAATTTTAAATTTACACTGATTTTGTGCTACTTTGGCGTCAAAAAAACATCAACAATACATTGATTAGATGTGTAAACCTTGACGTCTACTTGACATCCAAATATTGATGCGTTTTTTACCATCAAAATAAAGACATAAAAGTATTATAAGAAAATTTTTACTCATCTGAAATCTTTGATTACAAATTTATACCGAATTTTGTATTTATACACGTAAACTACTTTGTCAAAAAAGCGTCAAAAATGAAAATTAATTTAATGTCTAAACCCTGACGTCTATTTGACATCCTCATATTGATGCCTTTTTGACCATCAAAATATACACAAAAAGTGTTATAAGTAAAGTTTTATTTATATGAAAGTTTTGATTCAAAATCCTAAATTTACACTATTTTTGTACTAATTGAGTGTAAAAAAACATCAAAAATGCTAATCGATTAGATGTCTAAATCTTGACATCTATTTGACATCCACACATTGATGCCTTTTTGACCATCAAAATATACACAAAAAGTGTTATAATATAAGAAACGTTTTATCCATCTAAAAGCTTTGATTCGAAATTTTAAATTTACACTGATTTTGTGCTACTTTGGCGTCAAAAAAACATCAACAATACATTGATTAGATGTGTAAACCTTGACGTCTACTTGACATCCAAATATTGATGCGTTTTTTACCATCAAAATAAAGACACAAAAGTATTATAAGAAAATTTTTACTCATCTGAAATCTTTGATTACAGATTTATACCGAATTTTGTATTTATACACGCAAACTACTTTGTCAAAAAAGCGTCAAAAATGGAAATTAATTTAATGTCTAAACCCTGACGTCTATTTGATGTCCTCATATTGATGCCTTTTGACCATCAAAATAAAGACACAAAAAGTGTTATAAGAATTAGGTTATTCATCGAAAAGATTTGATCCAAAATTTACACAGAATTTTGTAATGCTTTGGTGTCAAAACATCACAAATGCATCGATTAGATGTGGAAACCTTGACGTCTATTTGACATCCTCATATTGATGCTCTTTTCACCATCAAAATAAAGACACAAAAAGTGTTAAGTAAAGTCATTTATATAAAAGTTGATTCAAAATCCTAAATTTACACTAATTTTTGTACTGAGTGTAAAAATATATAAAAAATGCTAATCGATTAGATGTCTAAATCTTGACGTCTATTTGACATCCACACATTGATGCCTTTTTGACCATCAAAATATACACAAAAAGTGTTATAATATAAGAAACGTTTTATCCATCTAAAAGCTTTGATTCAAAATTCTAAATTTACACTGATTTTGTGCTACTTTGGTGTCAAAAAAACATCAACAATACATTGATTAGATGTGTAAACCTTGACGTCTACTTGACATCCAAATATTGATGCATTTTTTGACCATCAAAGTAAAGACACAAAAAGTGTTATAATATAAGAAAAGTTTTATTTATATAAAATCTTCCATGCAAAATCCTACTTTACACAGATTTTTTTACTACGTGGGCATAAAAATAAACAAAAAACACTAAGCGGTAAGATGTGAAAAGCTTGAAGTATATTTGACACTCACATATTGAGGCGCTAATGACACAAAATAGACACAAAAAGTGTTATAAGAAATTTAGTTTATCTGAAAGCTTTGATTCAAAAATGTACACTGATTTTGTGCTACTTTCAGAACAAACTCATAAAGAAACTCATCAACAACCATCACAAAGCAGAAAAACAGAAGTAGATCATTAAGAAACCACAAGTGTTAAAAACCAAGGGTTCACAAACTTTTGCACAGGTATATATGTTTTGTCTTGTGAACATCTTACTCCGGTCTGTGTCAAAAAAAAAAAAAAAAAAGCCATGTATTTTCTAATGAGCTGTCTTTTTACCAATTCTGCGAGGGGGTCACAAACTTTTGCACACCTCTGCATAAATGACCTTTAGAAACCTGAAACGAGGAAACATACATGGAGTGAGTAAATAATAAATAAATACATTTAAAAAACACTAATTTTACAAAAACAAGGATTTACGGTTTATCCAAAACAGCTGAAGTGGAGCGTCACCACATGCAATTAATCATAAATCCCAACAATATTCAGAGAACTGATACCTAAGCTGGAGCAGAAGTGACACGTATTCATTTATAATGATTTTCAATGTACTACAATGTACTTTAAAAGACTTGCATTGACTAATCATGGAACATATCAAAGAAAACATGGAATATCCATTGAAAAACCAATCAGCAAATTGGAATTTCAACACAAATATTGGCATTTCTAAGGTACACCATGTCAAAAAAACAACAAACATTACAATACTTTGAGATTTACAGGCATGCCTCCATGCTGAAAGATATATTCTCATATTCTCTTACAATGGTATTTTCACAGTAGTACTTAAAAGAAGTGTATTGTGCTAAGATGCGAAATGTTGAACACAAAATGGCCTTTCCATTTCAAGTGTAAATAAAACACAAAAAATATGCCACATATATCATGGTATAAAGGATTACATCAGTATATTGATGGTAGAACTACCATGACATTTGTACTGAAAAGCCAATTAAAACCAATAAAACTGCATTTTTTTTTTCATTTCTGCGGCAACATGTCCAAAACATTGCAATATTTTGATTTACAGGCCTACAAGTTTTATTATATTCTTTTCTGTGGTGTTTTCATGATATTTAAAAGAACTATAATAATAATAATAATACCTTACATTTATATAGCGCTTTTCTAGACACTCAAAGCGCTTTACATATTGGGGGGAATCTCCTCATCCACCACCAGTGTGCAGCATCCACCTGGATGACGCGACGGCAGCCATTTTGCGCCAGACCACACACCAGCTGATTGGTGGAGAGGAGACAGAGTGATGAAGCCAATTATGATATGGGGAGGGTTCGGAGGCCATGATGGACAGAGGCCAGTGGGCAGATTTGGCCAGGATGCCGGGGTTAAACCCCTACTCTTTCTCGAAGGACATCCTGGGATTTTTAATGACCACAGAGAGTCAGGACCTCGGTTTAACGTCTCATCCGAAAGACGGCGCTCACTGAGCAGTATAGAGTCCCCGTCACTATACTGGAGCATTAAGACCCACACAGACCACAGGTTGGGCGCCCCCTGCTGGCCTCACTAACACCACTTCCGGCAGCAACCTAGCTTTCCCATGTGGTCTCCCATCCAGGTACTGACCGGGCGCAGCCCTGCTTAGCTTCAGTGGGCGACCATGTGAGAGTTGCAGAGAGCTAGCTGCCGGCATAATACGTAATACGTACGTACGCATTTTCATAATACGTACAGAAAAAACTATACATACCAAATGTACAATGGTATTAAATGATTATCCTATTCACTTACCATGGTATTTTTTTGATACTTCGGGGTATTTCAAAGACTTGCTTTGTATTAACATTGACAATGTCAAAAATGCATGGCATTTCTACAGAAGAAAGCAATCAAAATAAACTAAATTAGGCTTTTAATTGCTGTTGTGCCCAAAAACATTGCAATACCATGTTTTTAAAGTATTCCCAACTATTAAAAAGAATTGCACCGCCTTAAAGGGGAAATAGAAAACATGTTCTTTCATTGACAAAAACTATCAAAACAAACTCAAATCTCTGTTTATATGGTACCAAGCACATAAACACAATATATACTGTAAGAACAAATGGCGAGGATGTAGAAGATCTCAATGAAGTTGTTAATTTAGCATAGCAGTCTCAAAGCACACGGCAGCATTGTGGATTCAACTGCGTCAGAATAAACCCTGAACATTCTTAAACTCAAACATTTCATACAGTTTTAATATGCTGCCATTAGATGTTAGTGAAGTTGCTCCTTGGCTATTGCCGCAGCTGTTCTCTGTATGTAAATGCAGTTTCATCACCTCATTGTCTGAGATGGGTCTCTGTGCCCACACCCATCCCTATTCTACAACTACCATTTGCAAGACAACAAATTGCTGAGTTGTCTTTATCATAATGCAGCCCTTTTCAAAAACAAGCATCAACACACCATATAAAGTAGAAGTTGGGTCGAGGCAGACTTATTTCTTACAATACCATTTCAAGAGTTCACGCTTAGCTCATGATTTATCACATAGCTTGTTTGGCATGCTGTCCCGGGAGAGAGCCCTGAGCTCAAGGGATCCTCGGGCCCAGGGCTCCCCCCTTTCACATGGCGAGGGGAAATTGAGCTCAGGTCGATCTCAAACTCCCCCGCTGCTGAGGCCAAGGTGAACTTCTTGAGAGTAAGACATTAGAAAAATATTTAGGCTTATTATAGAGCATATTTGGCCGGTGGGAGGAAACCGGGGAACCCGGGGGAAACCCACGCGGACACGGGGAGAATATGCAAACTCCGCACAGAAATACCAGATGACCCAGCAAGGACCTGACGCCGTTGGTATTCTTGCTGTGAGGCAACAGTGCTAGTCACCGGGCCACCGTGCCGCCCATTCTGGATAAAGGTGGAAGAAGGGGAGGAGGGGGGTTTCTTCCAAATGAAGATAGATGTAGAGAGGAAATAAGGATATATATAGTGACTTGGGGTGCTTTGATTGGAAGATCATGATTAGCTAATGTGGGCCAGCTGGGTCAATCATGAGCACATGCTCCTCTCGAAATTAGTTTAAAATTAAACTTCATGTACTGTATACCATGGTTTTGAATTATTACAATATTCACTTAACATAGAATTTTCATTGAAAAAAACTATCAAACAAACTCAGATATGTATTTATATGGTGCCATGTACAAATAAAAAAACAATATATACCAATTGTACAATGGTTCTGAATAATTACCATATTCACTTACCATAGTATTTCCATAGTACTACAAGGTATTTCAAAGACTTGTATTGTATTACAATGGAAAATGTCCAAAAAAGGAGGAATTTCTATTGGAAAACCAATCAAAACAAACTCAAATATATAATTATATGGTACGTAAAAACAATATACCAAATGTACAATGCTATTGAATACATATTCACTTACCATAGTACTTTCATGGTATTTTAATGTATTTCAAAGACTTGTATTGTATTAAAATGTCCAAAAAAGAGGGATTTCCATTGGAAAACCAATCAAAACAAACTCAAATATGTGTTTATATGGCGCCATGTACAAATAAAAAAACAATATATACCAAATCTACAATGGTTTTGAATGATTACCATATTCACTTACCACGGTATTTCCATAGTACTACAAGGTATTTCAAAGACTTGTATTGTATTACAATGGAAAAAGTCCAAAAAAGGAGGGATTTCCATTGGAAAACCAATCAAAACAAACTCAAATATATAATTATATGGTATGTACAGAAAAACAATATACCAAATGTACAATGCTATTGAATAATTACCATATTCATTTACCATAGTATTGTCATGGTATTTTAATGTATTTCAAAGACTTGTATTCCCATGGAAAATGTGCAAAAAAGAGGGATTTCCATTGGAAAACCAATCAAAACAAACTCAAATATGTATTTATATGGTACCATGTATATTTGTATATATATATATATATATATATATATATATATATATATATATATATATATATATATATATATATATATATATATATATATATAAGGGTTGAGCCGATAGACAATGCCATCATCCATCGCCAATGGCCTATAGGCCGATCCTCTGCCCCCCCCCCCGTCGCAAACCCGCTCGAGAAATACACACTCAGGCTCCGTTTACACTAATACTGCTTAGTTTTAAAATGGCATTTTAGAACGAAAATGATCCACGTCCACACTGGTGTTTCACCAAGCATTTCTGAACAGCCCTCCGTCCACTGAAAACACACATCACGTGACCACACCCACACACAGACAAAGCCACACACACACACACACACACACACACAGACAGCCAGCCACAGGCACACACACTGTCATGCGCTCGTCTGAGCTCCAGAGAACAGTGTACGTCAGACAGTTTATCAAGGGTTTATCGCTGGATTGTGTCTCACTATAGTTGTTAAACGTGATATTTAATTAATCTTGTCTCTTTCCAGGGCTTAATTTGTGCCGGAACACTCCGGATCCGGATCCGGCACCTCATTTTACCGATCTCCCTCCTCAACCGCCCTCCTCCTCTGTTCATTTTCACTTTGTTCCTCGACTCCCCAACCCTCTTCACTTTCGTCCGCGACACCCCCGCGCCGCTTACTTTCGTCCGCGACACCCCTCCACCATCCACCGCCGTGGTGGATGAAACGGTAGGCTACAAATAATTTATTCGTTATGAGTTAATTAATTATTCATAAATGATGAATTCACCTCCTCCTATGAAGACGATGCCATCGTCCATCGCGATGTTTCACATTAGACATCGTACGATGCTAAATTGGTCAACATCGCCCAACCCTAATATTCATTCATTCATTCATTCATTTTCTTGTCGGCTTTGTCCCTTGCGGGGTCGCCACAGCGGAATGAACCGCCAACTTATCCAGCACGATTTTACGCAGCGGATGCCCTTCCAGCCGCAACCCATCTCTGGGAACTTCCACACACACATTCACACTCATACACTATGGACAATTTAGCTTACCCAATTCACCTGTACTGCATGTCTTTGGACTGTGGGGGAAACCGGAGCACCCGGAGGAAACCCACGCGAACCCAGGGAGAACATGCAAACTCCACACAGAAACGCCAACTGACCCAGCCCAGCCGAGGTTCGAACCTGCGACCCAGCAACGTTCTTGCTGTGAGGCAACAGCACTACCTACTGCGCCACTGGGTTGCCCCCAACCCTAATATATATATTCCAAATGTACAATGAATGACTACCATATTTACGTACCATAGTATTTTCATGGTACTTCAAGGTATTTCAAAGACTTGTACTGTATTACAATGGACAATGTCTAAAAACCAATCAAAACAAACTCAAATATGTATTTATATGGTACCTTCTACAGAAAACACATTATATAGTATTTATATATACACCATGGTTTTAAATTATTAGACTTACCATATTGACTTATACTTTAAATGCTTGCATTGTCCAACCATGGTAAACGTCAAAGAAACATGGCCTTTGTTCTGAAAAACTAATCAAAACAAACAAAATTAGGCATTTCATTGCAGCCATGTCCAAAAAAAACACCACACTTTGACATGTAAATACAAAAAAAACATTAACGCTTGTATTGTACTTTCATAGCACTGCAGGGTCACTCAAGAAAACATTACAGTTCCATTAAAAAACAAATCGGGCAACGCAATGGCGCAGTAGGTAGTGCTGTTGCCTCACAGCAAGAACGTCGCTGGGTCGCAGGTTCGAACCTCGGCTGGGCTGGGTCAGTTGGCGTTTCTGTGTGGAGTTTGCATGTTCTCGCTGTGTTTGTGTGGGTTTCCTCCGGGTGCTCCGGTTTCCCCCACAGTCCAAAGACATGCAGTACAGGTGAATTGGGTAAGCTAAATTGTCCGTAGTGTATGAGTGTGAATGTGTGTGTGTGGAAATTCTTAGAGATGGGTTGCGGCTGGAAGGGCATCCGCTGCGTAAAATCGTGCTGGATAAGTTGGTGGTTCATTCCACTGTGGCGACCCCGCAAGGGACAAAGCTGACAAGAAAATGAATGAATGAATGAATGAATGAATGAATGAAAATCAAATCAAAAACTAAAATCGCTATTCCTATGCTCTCACATTCAAAACAATACATTTAAATCATCTATCTATATTAAACGTACAATATTATAGTTCAAATGGTCAAAGCAGCGAGTAAAGCATGGAACATTTACAAATAACAGATAATATATAAATATTTAGGATTCATAACAAAGTATAAAAATGTATTAATTAAAAAAAAACTAAATTAAATGAAAAGGTTGCAAATGTGTACTTTCCTTATTAAACAAAACTTGAGGAAACAATAATTTTCAAGCTGTTTAAGTTAAGTTGCTATTGATACAAGTAAAGAGAAACATTTGGACGCACACCCAATTAAATTAATGGTCTTATAACAACGTGTTTGTTAATACTTTCAGGTTGTTGTGGAATATAGTAGCAAAATTTAAAACATAACTACCAATACACGGCTATGCGGTAAGGCGGAAGTTAAGTGATGTCATCACGAAATGGGTCCATTATTGTGTAGTATTTACGGGACGATGTTTAGATGGGTAAAGTCTAGATCGGATAGACTGATTTTCACGCGGCCACCATTTTTAACAGCGAAATCGAGGCTGCGGTGGGAAGAAACCCGGAAGTATCACCTGAATCACACAGGAATATTGTGCTTATCAGAGAAGAGAAAGTGACACAAATTTATACTTTCATCACCTTCCGAGTGACCCGAAGGTCAGTTCTGAATGAATAGTGAAAATAAAAAGAGATATCAGACCTCATTTTCAGCTAAGTTAAGGGAAATGGCACTACTTATCTAACGTTTTCTTTCTCAAACACACATTTTAGATGCCATTTATTAAACTCTAGTTAATGAACTGATTCTTTCACTATATTAGACTTGTCAAGATACAAAATTACGGTAATGAAATTGAACAAATAATTTCTATTTCTCGTTAACATTTGAGGCACTGTTGAAGGCGTTCTTAAACACAGCTGATTTGCCATTGTGTTCACATGCTCAACAGAAATGACTGTGATTGGCTGGGAAGGTCATCATTTCACCGCACTTCACTGATGTCTACCGAGTGTAACACAGACGAGTGATCCGCTGGATGAATCGACTTATCTTCGCAGCTTTAAAACGCTCAAGTGTTGGTGTATCTGCATTTGCAATCTGTGAAGAGCGGTGAACTGATGACCGTCACAGCCAATCACAGTCATTTCTGTTGAGCACTGGTGAACACTACGGCAAATCAGCACTGATTGGGAACGCCCTCAGCAGTGCCTAAATGTTAGCAGGAAATGGACGTTTTTAAAACTTCAGTAAAGAACAACACTGTTAATAAACAACACGAAGATGTGCTACAGAGGACTGCAGTGTTTTATCACTCACCGGGTTACATAGGCTGAAGCAGGGAAGCGTCCCCACAGTGTTTACCTGCTGCCCTGAACTGAAGTCTAGGAGGACACTTAAGTGTATCACTCTTAAAGAGATTGTGATGTTGTTTGATGCCTAATATGCTATTAATTGTTTAAATTAAACTGAACTGAATGATATTAAAGTGATGTTTACACCATGTCTGCATTTTGAAGTTGCAGCAGCAGCTGGAGGTTTGTAGTCCACAGCATGTTGTTGCAATGTTTACAGGGTATAGTCTAGATTGGATACGCGGCTGGCCGGAAGTGCAAAATGCACATTAATATAGCGGCATTTTTTATGACACTGTATAACAATAATTAATATTTTTACAGTAATGTGACGGTTGGGTTTAGGGTTGGGGTGGGGGTAGGCGTTATAAAATACTATTTACTGGGTAATTTAATAGATATCATAAATAATACTCGGTACACCTACTGTTTTTACGCTTCTGTGATGGTTGAATTTAGGGTTGGGGTGGGGGTAGACAATAATAAAATACAATAAATCAGAAATTTCATAAATAATTCTCGTTAACTTCTGGCCGCAAACGTATCCGATCTAGCAACAACCTGTTTACAGTGCTGACCCTATACTTCCGGGTTTCTTCCCACCGCAGCCTCGCTTTCGTGTTTTAAAAAAAAAACTGAAAGTGCGATATGCAAATTCATATAGCAGCATTTTTTTTCATTACACTGTATAACAATTAATATTTTAAAGTACTGTGACAGTTGGGTTTAGGGTTGGGGGAAGGCGTTAAAAAATAAAATTTATTGGGTAATGTAACAGAGCATAAATAATACTCGTTACAACTACTGATTTTACAGTAC
Organism: Danio kyathit; assembly: GCA_903798195.1. NCBI lineage: Eukaryota > Metazoa > Chordata > Actinopteri > Cypriniformes > Danionidae > Danio > Danio kyathit. The sequence continues at coordinate 71,281,336 of LR812520.1, forward strand.
TGTGACGGTTGGGTTTAGGGTTGGGGTGGGGGTAGACGTTAATAAAATACAATAAATGGTGAAATTTACTAAATAATATAACTAATTCTCGCTAACTTCCAGCCGCAACCATATCCGCAGCGTGTAGCTCAAAAATTTCCAGCTTTTGTCAGAATTGGTTCAAGTAAAGGATTTTTTTAGTAAGTCAGTTCCTTTCCTTATATGTTATCATATTGGCTACTGAATTAATTACCAGTTAAACAGAAATAATTCGATATATTAGGAAAGTACCATACAAATCAACAATCACGAAACAAAACCACTGAAAACATGTTAATGTTCATTTTTGTTGTCCAGCAGGAGGTGCTTTTACGAATTGTTTCTCAAAACTTCTTTAGTATCAAAAATGACTGGTCTGCCTCGATGAGGGTTGCCAAGTCCGTTTTCCCGTGAAACTGGGTTATATATGTGAAGGTTGTCGTATCCCTGAATGAAAGATTTCACATTTCTATTCATTTTTGTACAGTTTTTGAGCAGTTGTCAATTCAAATAACCAACGTAAACAAGTTCAATTATTTATTTCTCCAGGGATAATTTATTTGTTCTAAAGATAGAGGCTGCGTCCGAAACCGCCTACTACTCAGTAAGTACTGCATTTGAATTTAAACGTACTACTTGGCCGTTAGAAAAGTACGTTCTGTACAGTATGAAAGTAAGAAGTATGAATGGAATTCGGACATACTACATCTGCCATTTTGTCATGGTCACGTGACATACCTGCGTCAGTTGCGTCGATTCACTCCCATTCATGAATTCTCTCGCGGAGCATCATGGGATAGCGCAGCGTGCATGGGATGCGCACTTCAGAATCTTGCCGGAAGTAGTAAGTCATCCGGGTACTTCTCGCATACTGCTTTTCGAACTCTACAGATTCAGACATACTACTCGGCTCGCATACTGCTTTTAGCGTACTGTATAGTATGGAAGTATGCGGTTTCGGACGCAGCCAGATAGATGCTATAAATTACATTTTTGTTTAAATTTGGAGGAAATATTATTTCATTTACTTAATACACAGACCTAATGTATGTACAAATATGTTTTGGTGTTGTTCATATGTACTTTTAATTTTTAAAGTACTAATGTTTCAATAAAAGAGGGAAGGCAGTAGCATGTTTTTCACATTCAGTCTTTTATTGGACGTGCTGATCATCAGATACAAAATATTGCATTATGACTGCTTTATGGTATACGTCAAAATTTAAAAGGTAATAAAAATACAGAATGTATGATTAGCACTACAGCGATATTCAAGTTTAAATAGTAAATGTTCAATGCTATTAAATGATTACCATTTTCACTTACCATAGTATTTTCAAACCAATCAAAACAATCGTAACTATATAATTATATGATATGTACATTAGAAACAATATACCAAATGTACAAAGCTATTGAATGACTACCATAAAGCCTCAAATCACACCAGCGCATGCACAGACGCCTGGGAGAACAGGAGATCAAGGTGGGGGAGGAGTAAACGGCTGTTTCCATCCTTTTCTTTTTATACGCACTTTGGAATATTGCATTAATTTACAAGTATAGGAATTCATCTGTTGCGGTGATTCTATTGTTGCCATTGTAACAACAACTACAGTGATCGATCTGTTGTGGCAATTCTATAGTTGCCATGGTAACACACTTACAGTAATTGATCTTTTGTGGCGATTCTATAGTTGCCATGGTAACAAAACAAATACAGTAATTGACCTGTTGTGATTCTATAGTTCCCATGGTAACTCAACAACGTCAGTAATTGATCTGTTGTGATTCTATAGTTGCCATGGTAACACAACAACTACAGTAATTGATCCGTTGTGGTGATTCTATAGTTGCCATGGTAACAACAACTACAGTAATTGACCTGTTGTGGTGATTCTATAGTTGGCATGGTAACACAACAACTACAGTAATTGATCCATTGTGGTGATTCTATAGTTGCCATGGTAACAAAAACTACAGTAATTGACCTGTTGTGGTGATTCTTTCGTTGCCATGGTAACAACTACAGTATTTGACCTGTTGTGGTTATTCTATAGTTGCCATTGTAACAACAACCATTTTTATGGTATTTCATTGCATTTCAAAGACTTGTATTGCAATGGAAAAATGTCCAAAAAAGGAGGGATTTTAATAGGAAAAACAATCAAAACAATCGTAACCATATAATTATATGATATGTACATTAGAAACAATATACCAAATGTACAATGCTATTGAATGACTACCATAATTACTTACCATGGTATTTTCACAGTACTTCGAGGTATTTCAATGGAAAATGCTTCAACATATATCTGTATGTGAAAGAGTATTTTATGTTTGTGAGTTACATAGTAAGATATCTGATTTAGTGTATCTGGGCGAGTTAGTATATTTCTGCTTAGTTTTGTTTAGCAGATCTGGCAACCCAGCGCAAAGAAAGGCATCACGTGACCACACGCTTGCCGCCTCAGCAGCGCTCCGGACAATAATATTTACACGACAATAGTGGCTGCAACCCAACATACATTACATTTAAATAAATATACAAAACTAAAACTAAAACCCGCAGGAATAAGCGCGAATCCTGCTCTGTTTTCATTCCGCCGCTTCTCGTGAACGGAGGGGTCGTGTGTGTGTGTGTTTGTTAGCTAACGTTAACCGGCAGTATATTAGTCGGAGTGCGTCGTGTGCTGCAGATCAATAAACATCGTTTTGGCGGATTATAAAGAATTCCCGATGGAAAATATGGCCTTCCAGACGCAGCTGCTGTCCGTCATGGAGGTGCTGGCGGCGGCGGCGGTGGAGGAGATCCAGCGGCGGGTGGAGGAGAGCTGCGCCGGCCTGAGGAGCGAGCTGAGCCGCAGCCGGAGAGACATCGAGTCGCTGAAGAGGAAGTGTGTGTTAATGGACGGAGAGCTGAGGAGAGTCCGCAGGAGGAGAGGTCAGAGATGCACACTACTCCAATACACACACTACATTTTACATATATATACACTACACACACACACTATATAAGAGGAAGTGTGTGTTAATGGACGGAGAGCTGAGTGAGGAGAGTCCGTAGGAGAAGAGGTCAGAAATGCACACTAAACACTGCATACTACACACACACTACATGCTACACATATACTACACACACACTTTAGAAACGAAGTGTGTGTTAATGGACGGAGAGATGAGAAGAGTCCGCAAGAGGAGAGGTCAGAGATGCACACTGGATACTACACACACACTACATACTACATATATACTACACACACACACACACACTATATAAGAGGAAGTGTGTGTTAATGGACAGAGAGCTGATTAGAGTCCACAAGAGGAGAGGTCAGAGATGCACACTATACACTGCATACTACACACACACTACATATATACTACACAGCAGCACACACAAATTGACTTGCTTATCTGGTAATAGATTCCAGTTGGACAGTTCCAGTTGTCAAGAGAATAAGAGAGAGAGTGTGTGTGTGTGTGTGTGTGTTGTTTCAGTGTGGATTTGTGGAACATCTGACCGATTTTCTGCTCCGCTCAAGAACAACAGAGATCAAGAACAGACCCCAGATCAGACGCTCAGCATCCAGCAGGTGAGGATGAACAAACACACACACACACACACACACACACACACACACCTAAAAACACACACAAATACACACACATCCAGAGGAGCTTTAAAAGCTGGATTTCCAGATCATAACAAATTTAATAACTTTGGATTATTAGTCATGTACACTCACCGGCCACTTTATTAGGTACACCTTACTAGTACCGGGTTGGACCCCCTTTTGCCTTCAGAACTACCTTAATCCTTGGTGGCAGAGATTCAACAAGGTACTGGAAATATTCCTCAGAGATTTTGCTCCATATTGACATGATAGCATCACACAGTTGCTGCAGATTTGTCGGCTGCACATCCATGATGCCAATCTCCTGTTCCACCACATCCCAAAGGTGCTCTATTGGATTGAGCTCTGGTGACTGTGGAGGCCATTTGAGTACAGTGAACTCATTGTCATGTTCTAGAAACCAGTCTGAGATGATCGGCGCTTTATGACATGGTGCGTTATCCTGCTGGAAGTAGCCATCAGAAGATGGAGACACTGTGGTCATAAAGGGATGGACATGGTCAGCAACAATACTCAGGTAGGCTGTGGTGTTTGCACCATGCTCAATTGGTACTAATGGAGCCAAAGTGTGCCAAGAAAATCTCCCCCACACCATTACACCACCACCAGCAGCCTGAACCGCTGATACAAGGCAGGATGATCCATGCTTTCATGTTGTTGAGGCCAAATTCTGACCCGACCATCTGAATGTGGCAGCAGAAATGGAGACTCATCAGACCAGGCAACGTTTCTCCAATCTTCTGTTGTCCAGTTTTGGTGAGCCTGTGTGAATTGTAGCCTCAGTTTCCTGCTCTTAGCTGACAGGAGTGGCACCCGGTGTGGTCTTCTGCTGCTGTAGCCCATCCGCCTCAAGGTTGGCCGTGTTGTGTGTTCAGAGATGCTCTTCTGCAGACCTCGGTTGTAACGAGTGCTTATTTGAGTTACTGTTGCCTTTCTATCAGCTGTAACCAGTCTGGCCATTCTCCTCTGATCAACAAGGCATTTGCGCCCACAGAACTGCCGCTCACTGGATATTTCCTCTTTGTCAGACCATTCTCTGTAAAGCCTAGAGATGGTTGTGTGTGAAAATCCCAGTAGATCAGCAGTTTCTGAAATACTCAGAGCAGCCCGTCTGGCACCAACAGCCATGCCACGTTCAAAGTCACTTAAATCCCCTTTCTTCCCCATTCTGATGCTCGCTTTGAACTGCAGCTGCCATGTGATTGGCTGATTAGAAATTTGTGTTAACAAGCAGTTGGACAGGTGTACCTAATAAAGTGGCCAGTCAGTGTAAAAAGTAGTATCACATTGATAAATGAGTAAACTGTTTTTTTTTTTGTTTTTGTTGTCTTGTTTTATCTTATTACGTACACCCTTCATGTTTGATGAATGTGGATAAACTGAGCTCTGATCGGTCTGTTCTTGTGTTTTGCAGTCCGTCTGTTTACTGGGGGATGAAATCAGAGCTCCAGAAATCAAACAGGAACAGGAACCAGCAGGTATAAATAAATAAATAAATAAAGAAACATTTTTCTGATTTACCTTTTAATTAAAAGTGCTATAGAAATATAGATGAATTGAACTGAATACAAAGATGGCCGTCAAGAGAAAAGACTTACCTTTAAGGGACTCATACTCAGTTTTTTTGTGTAACACACAGGCACCGAACAGCAGATTTCCAGTGAGCACAACACAGAGATCCCAAAAGTCAATTTTGATGCTTCGGAAATCCAAAACACACTCTTTGCACACACACAGACGTCAACAGAGCCTGTAAAACATGATGAAGAGGAAGAGGAGGAGTGTGTGGAGCTCCAGGTTAAAGCTGAAGAGGAAAACCACCAGCACTGGACATTTGAACAACCCATCGACATCCAGCTAGAAAACACACCAGCAGAACAACCCCTCCAGCATGAGGAAGACACACATACACAATCAGAAGATCACACACAGATGGAGTTCAACGCGGCGGATCAAGACGAGGTTTCTATGTGTGGTGTGAGCGCGAGTGTGCGGCGGCTGCGGACTCACTGGCACTCCAGTGTGGACGTGAAGCGCTACAGCTGCACGTTCTGCCGCAAAAACTTCAGTCGCTTCAGTCAGCTGAAGGAGCATCTGCGCAGCCACACCGGAGAAAAGCCTTTCACCTGCGCGCAGTGCGGACGCAGCTTCACCAAACACTGTAATCTCATCCGACACGCCGTCGTGCACAGCGGAGAGAAGCCGTATCAATGCACACAGTGCGGGAAACGCTTCACGCAGAGATCCAGCCTCAAATCACACCAGCGCATGCACACAGATGCCTGGGAGAACAGGTGATCGTGATGGTGGAGGAGTAAACGGCTGTTTCCATCCTTTTGTTTTTATGCGCACTTTGGAATATTGCATTAAATTACAAGTATAGGAATTCATCTGTTGCGGTGATTCTATTGTTGCCATGGTAACAACAACTACAGTGGTTGATCTGCTGTGGCAATTCTATAGTTGTCATGGTAACACAACTACAGTAGTTGATCTTTTGTGGCAATTCTATAGTTGCCATGGTAACACAACTACTACAGTAATTGATCTGTTGTGGCGATTCTATAGTTGCCATGGGAACACAATAACTACTGTACAGTAATTTATCTGTTGTGGTGTTTCTATAGTTGCCATGGGAACAACAACATCAGTAATTGATCCATTGTGGTGATTCTATAGTTGCCATGGTAACACAACAACATCAGTAATTGATCCATTGTGGTGATTCTATAGTAGCCATGGTAACACAACAACTACAGTAATTGATCCGTTGTGCCGATTCTATAGTTACCATGGTAACACAACAACTACAGTAATTGACTTGTTGTGGTGATTCTATAGTTGCCATGGTAACACAACAACTATAGTAATTGACCTGTTGTGGTGATTATACAGTTGCCATGGTAACATGACAACTACAGTGATTGATCTGTTGTGGATATTCTGCAGTTGCCATGGTAACACAACAACTACAGTAATTGATCAGTTGTGGTGATTCTATAGTTGCCATGGTAACACAACAAATACAGTGATGGACCTGTTGTGGTGATTCTATAGTTGCCATGGTAACAACAATGTCAGTAATTGACCTGATGTGGTGATTCTACAGTTGCCATGGTTACACGACAACTACAGTGATTGATCTGTTGTGGATATTCTGCAGTTGCCATGGTAACACAACAACTACAGTAATTGATCTGTTGTGGTGATTCTATAGTTGCCATGGTAACACAACAACTACAGTGATGGACCTGTTGTGGTGATTCTATAGTTGCCATGGTAACAACAACGTCAGTAATTGATCCATTGTGGTGATTCTATAGTGTCCATGGTAACACGGCAACTACAGTAATTTGTCTGTTGTGTCGATTCTATAGTTGCCATGGTAATAAAACAAATACAGTAATTGACCTGTTGTGGTGATTCTATAGTTGCCATGGTAACACGACAACTACAGTAATTTATCTGTTGTGCCGATTCTATAGTTGCCATGGTAACACAACAACTACAGTGATTGACTTGTTGTGGTGATATTACAGTTGCCATGGTAACATGACAACTACAGTGATTGATCTGTTGTGGATATTCTGCAGTTGCCACGGTAACACCACAACTAAAGTAGGCTTATTTAACTAGATGACTTCTGAGGAGGTGCAACATTTATTAGAGAAGAAAAGAGCACAGTGTCTTCTCCTAATGCATGAATCTACACTTCTCTGAGCCATATTTGTGCAAGTTTAGCATGAAGTGAGGATTTTGGTCTCTTCCGTTTCTGATTGGATGGAAACACTGCTTTATATTTATGTTTATGCAATATTCCAGTTTTGCGCATAAATCTAATTTACACCTTTGGATGGAAACACAGCTAGTGACTGCGGGACATTGCAGTGTTTTAGATGTGCTTTTCTTACACTTCTAAAATTGTATTTTTGTATTTTATTTGTTTTCAAGCTGTATTAAATCATGTGTTTTTGTGTGCTACGTGTTATTTGTCTGCATGATTGAATTAAAGATTTAGAAATGGTGATTTGCTGATTCCGTTTGATCTTTTTTAATAATAATTATCTTTTTTATTTACTTTAAAATAAGTTACAAATAATGAATTTTTGTTGGCATTACTAGAATATAATGCCATGAATTTGACATTAAATGTAAATAATAGCAAGTTGCTAGATATCCTATTTTGATGGCTGTGCACAATTTACAGAAGTGGTCAATTATGTGCATTAAAAGTATATTAAATGTAAAAGTCTACATATTATATTTAAAATCTAATGTCACATTTATTAATTAATACATATTTTTAAGTTAACAATTATGGCGATGCGGTGGCGCAGTGGTTAGCGCTGTCGCCTCACAGCAAGGTCGCTGGTTCGAGCCTCAGCTGTGTCAGTTGGCATTTTCTGTGTGGAGTTTGCATGTTCTCCCCGCTTTCGCATGGTTTTCTCTGGGTGCTCCGGTTTCCCCCACAGTCCAAACACATGCGGTACAGGTGAACTGGGTAAGCTAAAATTGTCCATAGTGTATGAGTGTGAATGAGAGTGTATGCGTGTTTCCCAGTAATGGGTTGCAGCTGGAAAGGGCATCTGCTGCGTAAAACATATGCTGGATAAGTTTGCTGTTCATTCCGCTGTGGTGACCCCGGATTAATAAATGGACTAAACCGAATTAAAATGAAGTAAACAATTACTTTTTCCATTTTTTAATGGCATTACTAGAAAATAATGTATCCAATTTTACATATGGATTCATTATTTTAAATATTACAAATAAAATCTGCATCATTTCTAAATGTGAGTTATTCTAGAATTTACAGGTACATTTTGCATCTCCAAGATAAACCTAATATTTTCAATTTATATAAATTAAACCATTTAAATAACAACAAATGATATCAATTTATCTCTAAAATAATGATTGTACATGTGTTTAGGGACATTATTCTTGAAATTATTACCTTAATCACTACTATAGCTATTTTTGATTGTCTCTGCCTCCTAAATCATACATTCAGCTTTGATTATCACCAAATAATTAAGTCTAGTTTTCAACTTTTTGTGTGTTTATTGTAGCAGGGTAAATAAACAATTGCATATCACATCTATTTTCTGTGTTATTTGTAATTTCAGTAATAAAAAAACATGTGTCTGTGTGCGTTCAGAATTAGATCTGTTGTGCTGATTCTACAATTGCTATGGTAACAACAACTATAGTAATAAATATGTTGTGATTCTACAGTTGCTATGGTAATGCAACAACTTGTAGTAGATCTGTTGTGATTCTACAGTTGCTATGGTAACGCAACAACTAGTAATAGATCTGTTGTGATTCTACAGTTGCTGTGGTAACGCAACAACTAGTAACAGATCTGTTGTGATTCTACAGTTGCTATGGTAATGCAACAACTAGTAATATATCTGTTGTGATTCTACAGTTGCTATGGTAGCGCAACAACTAGTAATAGATCTGTTGTGATTCTACAGTTGCTATGGTAACGCAACAACTAGTAATAGATCTGTTGTGATTCTTCAGTTGCTATAGTAACGCAACAACTAGTAATAGATCTGTTGTGATTCTACAGTTGCTATGGTAGCGCAACAACTAGTAATAGATCTGTTGTGATTCTACAGTTGCTATGGTAGTGCAACAACTAGTAATAGATCTGTTGTGATTCTACAGTTGCTGTGGTAACGCAACAACTAGTAACAGATCTGTTGTGATTCTACAGTTGCTATGGTAATGCAACAACTAGTAATATATCTGTTGTGATTCTACAGTTGCTATGGTAGCGCAACAACTAGTAATAGATCTGTTGTGATTCTACAGTTGCTATGGTAACGCAACAACTAGTAATAGATCTGTTGTGATTCTTCAGTTGCTATAGTAACGCAACAACTAGTAATAGATCTGTTGTGATTCTACAGTTGCTATGGTAGCGCAACAACTAGTAATAGATCTGTTGTGATTCTACAGTTGCTATGGTAGTGCAACAACTAGTAATAGGTCTGTTGTGATTCTACAGTTGCTATGGTAACGCAACAACTAGTAATAGATCTGTTGTGATTATTCAGTTGCTATAGTAACGCAACATCTATAGAAATTGATCTGTCGGGGTGATTCCACAGCTGCTATGGTAACGCAGCAACTATAGTAATTGATCTGTTGTTGTGATTCTTCAGTTGCTATGGTAATGCAACAACTATAGTAATAGATCTGTCATGGTGATTCTTCAGTTGCTATAGTAACGCAACATCTATAGAAATTGATCTGTCAGGGTGATTCTACAGCTGCTATGGTAACAACAACTATAGTAATTGATCTGTTGTGGTGATTCTACAGTTGCTATGGTAACACAACAACTATATTAATTGATCTGTTGTGATTCTACAAGTGCTATGGTAACACAACAACTATAGTAATATATCTGTTGTGATTCTACAGTTGCTATGGTAACAACTACAGTAACTGATCTGTTGTGGTGATTCTACCGCTGCTATACGCTTATTTCACGCGACCGCCATTTTAAAATACGAAAGCGAGGCTGCGGTGGGAAGAAACCCGGAAGTATAGGATCAGCACTGTAAACATTGCAACAATATGCTGTGTGCTATAAACCTGCAGCTGTTGCTGTGACTTCAGAATGCAGATATTGTGTAAACATCACTTTAATATCATTCAGTTCAGTTTAATTTAAACAATTAAAAGCATATTAGGCATCAAACAACATCACAATCTCTTTAAGAGTGATACGCTTAAGTGTCCTCCTAGACTTCAGTCCAGGGCAGCAGGTAAACACCGTGGGGACACTTCCCTGCTTCAGCCTATGTAACCCGGTGAGTGATAAAACACTGCTGTCCTCTGTAGCACATCTTCGTGTTGTCTTTAACAGTGTTGTCCCAGTACTGAAGTTTTAAAAACGTCAATTTCCCGCTAACATTTACGCGCCGCTGAGCGCGTTCATAAACACCGCTGATTTGCTGTAGTATTCACCAGTGCTCAACAGAATGACTGTGAAGGTTATCAGCTTCCTGCTCCTCACAGATTGAAAACACACATACATAGATGGACATTGGAGCGTTTTAAAGCCGTGAAGATCAGTCGATTCATCAGCGGATCGCTCGTCTGTGTTTGCACTCAGTAAACAGCGATGGTGATTTCTGTCGAGCACGTGAACACAATGGCCAATCAGCGCTGTTTAAGAACTCCATGAACAGTGTCCTAAATGTTAACGAGAAATTGGTGTTTTTTTAATATTTCATTATGAAAATTTTGTATCGTGACAAGTCTAATATAGTGAAAGAATCAGTTCATTAACTTGAGTTTGATGAATGGCATCTAAAATGTGTGTTTGGGAAACAAAACGTTAGATAAGTAGTGCCATTTCCCTTAAATTAGCTGAAAATTAGGTTTGATATCCCTTTTTATTTTCACTATTCATTCAGAACAGACCTTCGGGTCACTCGGAAGGCAGTGAAATCATAAATTTGTGTCACTTTCTCTTCGCAGATAAGATATACAGCCAGGTACACAACATTCCTGTGTGACTCAGGCGATACTTCCGACCGCAGCCTCGATTTCGCTGTTAATAATGGCGGTCATGTGAAATCAGTCTATGGTAATGCTACAACTATAGTAATTGATCTGTTGTGATTCTACAGTTGCCATGGTAACACAAAAACTATAATAATAGATCTGTTGTGATTCTACAGTTGCTATGGTAACAACAACTACAGTAATTGATATGTTGTGGTGATTCTACAGCTGCTATGGTAACGCAACAACTATAGTAATATATCTGTTGTGGTGATTCTTCAGTTGGTATAGTAACGCAACATCTATAGAAATGGATCTGTCAGGGTGATTCTACAGTTGCTATGGTAACACAACAACTATAGAAATAGATCTGTCGTGGTGATTCTTCAGTTGCTATGGTAACGCAAAAACTATAGTAATATATCTGTTGTGGTGATTCTTCAGTTGGTAAAGTAACGCAACATCTATAGAAATTGATCTGTCAGGGTGATTCTACAGTTGCTATGGTAACACAACAACTATAGTAATAGATCTGTCGTGGTGATTCTTCAGTTGCTATGGTAATGCAACAACTATAGTAATTGATCTGTTGTGGTGATTCTTCAGTTGCTATGGTAATGCAACAACTATAGTAATTGATCTGTTGTGGTGATTCTTCAGTTGCTATGGTAACGCAACAACTATAGTAATAGATCTCTCGTGGTGATTCTTCAGTTGCTATAGTAACGCAACATGTATAGAAATTGATCTGTCGGGGAGATTCTACAGTTGCTATGGTAACACAACAACTATAGTTATAGATCTATTATGGTGACTCTTCTGTTACGAAAGTAACGCAACAGCTATAGAAATTGATCTGTCGGGGAGATTGTGCAGTTGCTATGGTAACGCATCAACTATATTAATTGATCTGCCGTAGTGATTCTACAGTTGTTATGGTAACACAAAACTTAATATAAACAAATAACCCAATACTGTATTTTTCTCCACTATAGGGAATATTATACTACAAGACACCATAGTATACTACAGTGTTTATCACAGTTACAGTTCACTATAGGTAATACTACAGTATGCTGAAGCATTAAATGTTGTAAATACTATAATATATATATAGTATGGTTAAAAAAACATTATAGTAATTACTGTAGTATTTTTTATGCAAGGTTTTATAGTAAAAATGACCACATTCAGTCTTCACAAGATGATTAAAGAGATAGTTCACGCCAAAATAAAAACTTACTCACCATTTACTCACCCTCAAGTGGTTTAAAACCTTTGAGTTTCTTTTTTCTGTTGAACACAAAATGAGATATTTTGAAGAAAGCTGAAAACATGCAACAATTGACTTCCATAGTAGGAAAAAAAATCAATGGTTACAATTTTCTGACATTTTTCTAAATATCTTAACAGAAGAAAGAAACTCATTAAGGTTTGAATGTAAATGATGAGTAGATTACATTTTTTGAGTGAATGTCCCTTTAAATGACTGGCAGTATTTGTGTGCGCTCTTTTTCTACGGTATTTACGGCGTCTGCTGCTGAAGCAGGAAGTGCTCCGGTAAATAAACGGTGAGGTCAACAAAGGGATACAGCTAATAGTTTGAAATTACTCTAAGGTTTGAGGTTGAGGTAGATGCTAATAAAATACAAATTTACGGATAATTTAATAAATAATATTAATAATAGCCCATATAATTACTCTTTTACATTATTGTGAGGCTTGGGTAGACGTTAATAAAATACAATTTAATAAATAACATGAATAATACTTAGTATAATTACTGTTTTACATTACTGTGAGGGTTGGGGTGGAGGTAGACGTTAAGAAAATACTGTTTAATGTGTAATTTAATAAATAATTCTCGTCAACTTCCGGCCGCAGCTGTATCCCTTCTAGCGATCACTGGTAAACGGATGGAAGTCCTCCGGACTGCTGATGCTGATCATGTCGGTGTTTGAGAGCAGGCTGAAGGCGGTGCTGGAGTCCGCGGTGTTGGAGATCCTCCGTCTGCATGAGGGGGGCCTGAAGCTCCTGCGGCTGCAGATTAAACAACGGGACGCGCAGATTCACGAGCTCAACCGGAGACTCACGGCGGCGGAGACGCTCCAGCAGCCCGCACCCACCGCTGGGAACGGTAACGTTATAGTGGAAACGACTTACCACGTTCAGCATCCACAAGGTGATTAAAGATATAGTTAGCGCAAAAATTAAAGTGTACTTTTACTATTATTGATTTGCCGTTTAATCCGCGTGAACCGGAAGTTGTGAGACTTTTATTTCAGTATGTTGATGTACTTCCAGCTAGTCTTTTTCAGCTAATGATTAACTTCTGGTGAAAGGTTAAATGTGACTTCTTTCAATTAAATAAGGTTCCTTTTACAGCATCGAATAATAAAATAAAATCCGTTAAATAGACTTAATAGATATTTATAGACTTAAGCATTTATTTAGTTGTTTAAGTGTATAAAACAAGATGAAAGACTGTAAATGCTAGCACCGTAAGAGTCAGACAGACATTTCGACACGGAATGAACATTCTTAAAGGAGAATATAGATATTTATATTAGATGTTGCCTACGCTATTGATGTCTGTTGGAAGGAGTGCGTCAATAGAGCCGCCATTTTAGTACAGGGTAGCACTCCTTTGAAATGAATGTAGGGCCAAGGTTCAGTGGCGGACTGGCCATTCAGAGCCATAGATATACACACATACACTACCTGACAGAAGTCTTGTGGCCTATTCAAGTTTTAGGAACAGTAATTTGGGATCAGAAGGGGGGTATATGAAAGGCAAAGGCCTCTAGATGACTTGATGTTGAATGATTTCATTAGGACAGTAAGGTCTGACTCTGCTTAGACTAAAGTTTCATCACTGAACAGAAATAATGTCCAGTATAGAATATAAAGTCATGCTGCAGTGGAAACAGAATGAATATTGTGTCTGACTCCATCATGAGCTTGGAGGACTGCATCATACATCTCTGACTCAAATCACTGATTAATAAAGTCATCTGGAATGGCAAAGAAAGCGTTCTTGCAGGACTCCCAGAGTTCATCAAGACTCTTTGGATTCATTTACAATGCCTCCTCCATCTTAACCCGGACATGCTCAATAATGTTCATAACTGGTGACTGGGCTGGCCAATCCTGGAGCAGCTTGACGTGCTTTGCTTTCAGGAGCTTTGATGTGGAGGCTGAAGTATGAGAAGGAGCGTTATCCTGCTGGAGAATTGTCCCTCTCCTGTGGTTTGTAATGCAATGGGCAGCACAAATGTCTTGATGATTAGGATGCAGTTCAACAGATGATTCTTCTTTTCCAAATGATCAACTAGAAGTCAAGCTATTATGTGTTGCTCTTACAACTGGGATCGATGATAAGACTTCTGTCATGTAGTGTATACATATATCTATGATCGGGAGTTTTTTCGGTGGTCAGTATGCAAATACTTTTTTTAAAAGGGCACATATGTTACCCCTTTTTTAAGATGTCATATTAATATTATGGTTCTTCTGAGTGTGCCAGTTTAGGTTCAGTTTAAAACACAATTCAGATTTGTTTATTATGATGTGTTAAAAAGTGTCATTTTGGGGGCGTGTACACAGCTCGCTGTTTTAGGGGCGTGTTGCTTCACATGAAAATTAGTTTTGACTTCCCGCCCAACTTAACAAGGGGGCGGAGCCAAGAGCTCCCAATGGCAACAGACAGAGGGAAGCAACATGAGTGAGAGGACCAGCATTCAGCTGTACATGTACGACTCGGACACAGACCAAGCAGAGACTACAAAATCATTTGTGTCTTTGTATAGTTTTACAACCAACTGTGTGCTAGTTTAAAGCTCCGAGCTTGTGCACCGAGACTTGCGGCGCCGGTGTGTGTCCCGATAGAAACTTATGTTTAGAATTCAGAAATGCATGCCCGCTGTGTGGCGCGACGTTGCGTGCGGTCCTCAATTCCATCCGCAACACGCACCCCCTCTCTCCCGGTCCTCACTTTCATCCGCGACACGCACCCCCTCTCTCCCGGTACTCACTTTCATCCGCGGCACCGCGAAATACATGGCGATGTGCATCGTTAGTTCGTTATTTCCAATGGAGGGATGCACACGTGAGGCAATGCGCTCGCACTTTCCAGCTGCACCTAGTTAAGATGACAGGGAGCTTCTGTGACCGCGGGAAATGCAAACCGCTGAAGTTTAAGGAAGACGCAATGAAAAGTACACATTAGTGATGCGCGGATGGCAGTTAAATCCGCGGGCGCTGCGGATAATCCGCGGGTCAGGCGGGTCGGGTAATAAAAAAATACATTATGATTAAATGCGGGTGGGTCGCGGGTGGATGTAGCGGGTCATAGCAGTTGACCAGCAAAAAAGCAGAGAGTGGACTTTGCAGAATGTGAAGATGAGAGACGCCCAAAATAATGGATGAAGTGCAAGAGTACTGTGCTAACTTCAGCTAGAGGAGTCATCAGAGGGAAATCTGCTATCGTTCTGGGAGAAACAAGATCGCTTATTTACACGACTGCAGCGCCTTGCAAGGAGAAGATTGTGCATTCCTGCAACAAGCGGTGCGAGCGAACGCTCATTTAGTGCAGCCAGCCGTGTTTTGGAGGCGAGGCGGAATCGCCCGAATCCAGGCACAGTAGATGCTCTTCTGTTTTTGCACAGTGTTAAGAAAAGGGCCAAGTACACACAACATAGCTGCTGTTTAGGCTGAAGGGACGCCGTTTTTGTTCTCTTTTTCCTGTATATGTAAAAGCTGAATCTGCTGTTAATAACGAACGACACACTGTGACCTAAGCTGCAGGAGAGGGGAAATAGTGTGGCCGCTTTTAGCACTGCTTTTACGGGAGTTGTAGTCCATAGCGAGGGGCATTGTGGGTAGTGTAGTTCAACACGCATGCTGTGTGATGTGAGCTCTCGCTGTGTGCTGTGCGTGCGGTGAATTAGAGGGAGAAAGTTTTGTCCAGTTTTGTTTTATGTTTACTTCAGTAATTCCACCCGGGAGCTGTTTTGCACTGTGAACCTGAAAACACTGAAATAAGTAAAAGAAGAGCATGCATCGAGTACTTTTGTCCGTCTCATCATTTGCTCGAGCATGAATTAACGAGCTGTTACTCTGCCGCCGGACATTGCAGAGAAAGTTACACCTATCATCATGCTTAAAACAAAGAATTAGAATTATTAAAGTGGCGATCGGGTGCGGGTCGGGTGCGGATATATATATCAGATAAATTAATATGTGCGGGCGGGTGGCGGGTGGATGATTAGAATGAAGGAGCGGATTCGGGTGACATTTGAGCTGATCCGCGCATCTCTAGTACACATGTATGCAAACACTGGCGGCGAGAAGAGGGATAACGTGGTGAATGTTGAGCCCAATGAGCCTTACATCTAAAAATAGAGCAAGAGTGTTTCTTTGGTGACGTCGCTTTGACTCACACGCTGAAAATGGCGGACATGAAACAACATACTGAGGATATGGTAATGCACACCTGTCAATCAATATTGGTGGGGGGGGGGGGGGGGGGGGGGGGGGGGGGGGGGGGGGGGGAGACCGCATTACTACCTCAAGTTGCGGTCGATCTCAAAACCGCTCCAATTGGTCCACCGTTTATATGTTGTTAAATTGAAAAAAAAGGACTGAGTGTGCTAATATCACCACAATATGACGCTCTATACACTATACCTACACATATGTCTGTCCAAACAGCTTGAAAAGTAGATTTTTCACCATAGGTGCGCTTTAAATTACGAAAATGATAATTTTTTCTGGCACCACAGCCTCTTGTCATATCGTCACCCTGGAATTATAAGGCTCTGTCTGCGTTCTGAATGATTGAGCTTTAAAGTTTTTGCATTCCATAGCAAACAGTATGTGTGTAACATTTATTATGTAAATAAAATGTCTTAAATGTAAAGAACTTATAAAAAAGAAAAACATCCCATAATGTAAATAAGTTGTCATTTAATAGGAATATGTCAATAACTCAATTTTGACAAAAATGTCAGATAGAACCTTATAATTCTAATTCTAATTCATTTACATTGTTTGATGGTTTTATTTAACAAAACTAGCATACGCCTAGAATTTAGTGTGAGTTGTTGCTGCTTTGCCTTATGGTCAGTCCAGTAAGTGACTGCATTATCATCAATACTTGAGCACAAAAGTTCGGAACATACAAAAACTTAAAAAATGAAATGTTCTGCTTTGTTTTCTCGTTACTACACCTGTACACAGCGCTAAAGTCCAGCATCTTCAGATTGGCTTTAGTCTTGACTAAGTGCGGTTGAATGACTGCACTGTACAAATGTGGCGGCACTATTGACGCATGCTCAGAGATAGTGTGTATATATCTATGAAAATGGAGTAACTGACTTTAGCATTGTTTTGCTGATAAACAAGTATGTCCACAGCATGTTTCTGCAATGTCAGCAAACATTGTATTTTTGTGATTTCGAAGTCAAAAAAGTCAATTTAAATCAAATAATTTTTAAATATTACCCAACTACTCCAAAGAATATGGCAAGACTGCAGAATTTTCACCCATTTCACGGCCACTTTATTAGGTACACCTGTCCAACTGCTCGTGAACGCAAATTTCTGATCAGCCAATCACATGGCAGCAGCTCAATGCATTTAGACATGGTCAAGACGATCTGCTGCAGTTCAAAGCGAGCATCAGAATGGGGAAGAAAGGGGATTTAAGTGTCTTTGAACGTGGCATGGTTGTTGGTGCCAGACGGGCTGCTCTGAGTATTTCAGAAACTGCTGATCTACTGGGATTTTCACGCACAACCATCTCTAGGGTTTACAGAGAATGGTCCGACAAAGAGGAAATATCCAGTGAGCGGCAGTTCTGTGGGCGCAAATGCCTTGTTGATACCAGAGGAGAATGGCCAGACTGGTTCCAGCTGATAGAAAGGCAACAGTAACTCAAATAAGCACTCGTTACAACCGAGGTCTGCAGAAGAGCATCTCTGAACACACAACACGTCCAACCTTGAGGCGGATGGGCTACAGCAGCAGAAGACCACACCGGGTGCCACTCCTGTCAGCTAAGAACAGGAAACTGAGGCTACAATTCACACAGGCTCACCAAAACTGGACAATAGAAGATTGGAGAAACGTTGCCTGGTCTGATGAGTCTCCATTTCTGCTGCCACATTCGGATGGTCGGGTCAGAATTTGGCCTCAACAACATGAAAGCATGGATCCATCCTGCCTTGTATCAGCGGTTCAGGCTGGTGGTGGTGGTGTAATGGTGTGGGGGATATTTTCTTGGCTCATTTTGGGTCCATTAGTACCAATTGAGCATCAACGCCACAGCCTACCTGAGTATTGTTGCTGACCATGTCCATCCCTTTATGACCACAGTGTCTCCATCTTCTGATGGCTACTTCCAGCAGGACAACGCACCATGTCATAAAGCGCCAATCATCTCAGACTGGTTTCTTGAACATGACGATGAGTTGACTGTACTCAAATGGCCTCCACAGTCACCAGAGCTCAATCCAAGAGCACCTTTGGGATGTGGTGGAACAGGAGATTGGCATCATGGATGTGCAGCCGACAAATCTGCAGCAACTGTGTGATGCTATCATGACAATATGGAGCAAAATCTCTGAGGAATATTTCCAGTACCTTGTTGAATCTCTGCCACCAAGGATTAAGGTAGTTCTGAAGGCAAAAGGGGTCCAACTGGGTACTAGTAAGGTGTTCCTAATAAATTGGCTGGTGAGTGTATATGCTATATTAACTATGCTATTAAGCTGATTTCAGTGTTGTTTTTTTCTTCGCAGGCCTTCTCATTCAGAAACCTGCAGCTCATCTTCATCTCGACAGAAATCTAGACGACAACCAGACAAACCATAAACCCGATGAAAACCCTTGCAGTGTAGAAACACACACACAGATCTACAGTTCAGAAAGAGATGAAGATGATGATGCTAACATTGAGGAAGAGTTTAGCGTACTGATCCACGCAGACACCAAGCAGAACTTACCATCAGATGAAGATGTCCAGGAAAACACAGAGTTTGCGGAGGATCCACACTGCTCCATTATTCCTGCAAAAGCACACGCATGCTCATTTACATCTGTCGACAGCACACAAACCTTCCACAGCATCAGTTTTGAGTCTGTGATGCAGAACTCATGGCCTGAAAAAGCAGAACTCGCGCAGCCGGTCAGAGATTTCCCTGATGTTGCGCACATTCAGGATCATGAACAGACCCCGAGCAGCAGCAGACATGTGTTTATGACGAGGGAAGCGGCGCAGCGGAGAGACGGCGTGCAGGAGAAGTGGTTCATCTGCTCGTTCTGTGGGAAAAGCTTTGACCGTTTCAGTCACCTGCAGATGCACAGACGCATACACACCGGAGAGAAACCCTTCAGCTGCACGACCTGCGGAAAACACTTCTCACAGCAGAGCAACCTGCGCACACACCAGAAGATCCACCGCAGGACACACACACACATGAAGAACTATAGCTGACACACACACACACACATCAACACCTGATCTATCACACACCTGGGCTTTAGGTAGCATGAAGCTGGATAACCAGTTAAGTTTCTATTAAGTTTGCACCAATCCTGAGTTTTAGGTACCATAAAGTTGGATTAGTTGATTAAGTTTGCACTAATCCTGGATTTCAGGTACTATAAAGCCAGATTAACTGGCTAGCCAGTTCAGTTTCAGTAAATTTTACACCAATTCTCTGTTTTAGATACCATGAAGCTGGATAAGCTGGTTAGCCAGTTAATTTTTAGTTCAGCTTGTATAAATGTTGGGTTTTAGGTTTCATGAAGCTGGATAAGTTGGTATAGGTTCAAGTTTAGTTTGCACCAACCCCGGGTTTTAGATACCATAAAGCCGGATTAACTGGCTAACTAGTTAAGTTTCAATTTATTTTACACCAATACTGTTTTAGATACCATGAACCCGGAAAAGTTGCAGTTTAGTTTGCACTAATCCTGAGTTTTAGGTACCATGAATCCGGATCAACTGGGTAACTAGTAAAGTTTCAGTTTATTTTACACCAAATCTGGGTTTTAGATATCATGAAGCCAGTTCAGTTTCAGTTTAATTTGCACCAATTCTGTGTTTTGGGTTTGGTGAAGCTGGGCAAGTTGGTTAAGCTTGAAGTTTAGTTTGCACCAATCCTGGGTTTTAGATACCATGACACCTGATTAACTGGCTAGCTAGTTAAGTTTCAATTTATTTTACACCAATACTGTGTTTTAGATACCACAAACCCGAATAAGTTGCATTTTAGTTTGCACTAATCCTGGATTTTAGGTACTATGAAGCCGAATTACCTGGCTAGCCAGTTACGTTTCAGTGAATTTTACACCAATTCTGTTTTAGATACAATGAACCCGGATAAGTTGCAGTTTAGTTTGCACTAATTCTGGATTTTAGGTACTATGAAACCGGATTAACTGGCTAGCTAGTTAAATATCAGTGAATTTTACACTAACTCTTGTGTTTTAGATAACATGAAGCTGGACAAGCTGGTTAGCCAGTTAAGTTTGTAAAAATTTGGGGTTTTATATCCCATGAAGGTGGATAAATTGCAGATTAGTTTGCACCAATTCTGGGTTTTAGGTACCATGAATCTGGAATAATGAATAAAGTTTCAGTTTATTTTACACCAAATCTGGGTTTTAGATATCATGAAGCCAGTTCAGTTTAGTTTGCACCAATTCTGTGTTTTGGGTTTGGTGAAGCTGGGTAAGTTGGTTCAGCTTGAAGTTTAGTTTGCACCAATCCTGGGTTTTAGATACCATGACACCTGATTAACTGGCTAGCTAGTTAAGTTTCGATTTATTTTACACCAATACAGTGTTTTAGAATGAACCATGAACCCAGAAAAGTTGCAGTTTAGTTCGTGCCAATCCTGGGTTTTAGGTACTATGAAGCTGGATAAGCTGTCTAGCCAGTTACGTTTCAGTTTATTTTGCACCAATTCTAGGTTTTGGGTACCATGAAACTGGATAAGTTGCAGTTTAGAGTGCACTAATCCTGTGTTTTAGATACCATGAAGCTGGATAAATTGGTTAAGATTTAGTTTAGTTTGCACTAATCTTGGGTTTTAGGTACCATGAAGCTGGATAACCAGGCTAGCCAGTTAAGTTTATTTAGGGCGTACTCACACTATGTACAGTTGCGTTGAACAGGGCCAAAGCACGCTTGTCCCCCCTCCCGTCTCCCCTGACGGCCCGCACTCACATTACATTCGGGCCTGGGCACGCTTACGTCATCGATGACGCGCTGTTCAGTTTAGGAAGAGAAGCGCTCTCACTCAGCACAGTGGAGATTTCTTTAGTTATATCGTTTATGTCGTTTGATATGCGGTGACATGCAGTCTAATATTTCGCCAAACAGATCAGCCACTTTTGACGCTCAAAGTCCTCGTGCTGCAGGAATCAGGAGGTTTGCTAAAGCTGCAGCTGTGGTGCAGTGAGGGGTTTGCGTCTTTAATAAACTACGACAGTTTGCTTTCATTGAACAGTACAAATGATTATTTAATTTATATGAAACAGTCCCTTAAAGTCACGTCTCGCTTTCAGTTTCGGGCTTAGGCACTCTTGCACTCATACTGCAAGCGTACCGCGCCTGAGCCCAAGTGAACCGCGCTCTGGCCCACCTCTTCCAACCGAGCCAGGGCTGCCCAAGTGAACCGTGCTTGAGCCCTTCTCAAACGATCCGGGAAACGGGCCTGGGCACGGTTCGGATAGCATAGTGTGAGTACGCAATAATCCTGGGTTTTAGATACCATGAAGCTTGATAAGGTGGCTAACCAGTTAAGTTTTAATTTAGTTTGCACTAATCCTAGGTTTTAGATTCCATGAATGATGATGGTGAATTAGTCCTCAATGTACTTAAAACCCAGGCTTGGTGCAAATTAAACAAACTTAACCGGCTTTATAATACAGGCCCCAAAAGATCCATCATAATACACACAAATGCATGAAAGATTTACAACGGATTAATTGATTAAGTTTCAGTTTAGTTTGCAATAATCCCAGGTTTTATGTAACATGAAGCCTGATTTACTGGCTAGGAAATAAAGTTTCAGTTTGGTTTATATCAATTCTTGGGTGTTAGGTTCCATGAAGCTGGATAAGCTAGTTAGCCAGTTAAGTTTGCACCAAACCTGGGTTTTAGATACACAAAAAATGGCTTTTGCTGCTAACTGGACAACCTAATTGTTTAATGTTTAATCCACCTAAATTTGTAAACACGGTTAAGCTAACGTAATAAGATTTGTGTTCAGACAACATGAAGGAATTGTGTGGAACCCAGCATTTTCTACAGTGTAGCATAAAGGTAGCTTGGCTTTCATCATTCTTTGTTGCCATGATAACATATCTCACATACATCTGTATGATATATTATCTCTGAAACTCACAGTTTGCCATCTAGCTTCATGCAACAGGCCACAGAAGCATTAATCTGACTTCAAGATACTTAAAACCCACGCTTAGTGCAAACTACATAAACTTAACTGGCTTTATAATACAGGCCCCAGAAGATCCATCTTAAGACACACATGAAAACCTATGGGTGAAACACACACATCAACAGTTACCAATCAGTGCCTTCCGTCAGTCCAAAGACACAAACTGCCAATCGACGAGCCTTCAGTTCACATTTGCATTTAATAAAGATCTTCACAGCTTAACACATTGTTGTTCGTTTGTATAAACACTAGTACACCAACAGTTTGCATTGAGAATATATACAAAAAAATGATCATTTACTTCACAGCCCAATTGCATTAACAGGAAATAGTTTACAGATTTATAGATCATGACTGTAACACACAGAAACATGTTCAGATGTTCTGCTTAAGTTATGAAAATGTTCGTATACATTTTTTCTTTGTTCTACAGATCTCAAGGTAATTTTCCATGTTATTGTTTTGCAAACATTACTGAAACGTTCCCTGAATGTTCTGAAACATTCTCAGACATATTTAGCAGATTTTTCCATTATCCTCGTTTTTAGAAGTTTAAAGTTATAAGAAAAATAAGGCAACAGTCCTGTTTGTAACTCATATTAACGTTCATAATTTTAAGAATGTGTCTTCGTTGGACGGGTAATTCTGGAAGCTGAATTAATATAACCAACTCAAAAAATGATAATAATTTTTCCTTTTTAAAATTGATTAAGACTGGTAAAAAAGCGGTTTATGCAGCCGCTAAGATCCGATTATTAACACTAGAGTAAAAAAACACCACCAATAGCACAAATTTACAGTAACATTTACAAATAGTGCAATACTGTAATTAATCGTAATTAATTAGCCACAGTTAAAATAGTACTGTCCGTATGCTGGTAGATCCTGGAGAATTCATCTATATTATACAAAAGTAAATAAAACTGTCGTCAGATACGCTGGACATCTATATTAATACATCACATTTTTACAGTAGCAACAATTAGCAAAAGAGAAAATATTTAATTTAGTTGCATAACCAGATACACTATTGATCAAAACCTTTGAATAATAATATGATTGATAAAGACAAAAGTCTAAATAAAGACAACTTGGTTTGAGGAATGCAGAGGTAGAACGAGTCCAAACCAGAGTGATTTATGATCTGCAAAACTGTGGTTTAGGAGATCCATATATACATTTACATGTCTGTGTTTATGATGTAATATATCTCACTGGAGTTTACTGTGATCCAGTCAAAGTGAAGTAAAATATTCAAAACCTGACCTCATTTATTCAATCATTATATTGCTCCAAACGTGCACGACTTTCCTTTTTGTTCCATATAAAACACAACAGAAAAAAATATATAATTCACTGTATCAGATGTTGATTAAAGGCTGTTCAACTCACTTTTAAAACCATCTGAAAACATTAATAACTGAATATAAACAATACTTCAATACCTTAAATGTTCATTCAGCATTCAAGAATACATCTAACATCAAAAGTTCTAATTGGCTACTACACTTTTAACTAACATGAACCGGCATTATTTTAGTGTCATTCATAGTCTATACTTTCTCTTAATATTTTGAATTACATTTTTAAAGTATGTCTATAATTCTAGTTACCTAAGGCCATGTCCACATGCACACAGGTATTTTATAAACACTTTTCACCGCTTTTGTTTTAGGGTGCTTTCACACTAGCACTTTTGGTCCGCACCCGGGTTCGTTTGACGTCATAGTACGGTACGTTTAGCTAGTGTGAACGTGTCTTCTGAACTCGGGTGCGCACCCGTGAACCGTACCCGAGTCCGCCTGAAAGAGGTGGTCTGGGGTACGGTTCATGCGAACTCTGGTACGGTTCACTTCTAGTATGAATGCAATCGTACCAAATAGCGGAAGTGAACCGGCAACTGTACAACAAACTATCGTTTTCATAACGTTCATTCGTGTGTGTGCGCCACGTATTGTACCTTGGTGACAAGCGGGACTGAGCAAAGCACAGTGATGTCTGCTTGTCTCCTCCAGAAACAGCTTCTGCAGTCACTGTGTGATGTTCTGAATGTTTATAATATTTTTGCAGCAGACAGACGCGAGTCGCTTTCTGTATGTCCAAAACTAAAAGATTCAGTAAAAGCAAATCGACCGAGATGTGCGGAAGTCTCCATTTTGGCGCTTTGCTTTCGTGACCGTCACCTAGCAACAGCAGTAAACAAAACAGCAGCTCTATGACGCAAGCGTACCGGGGTTCAGAAGGAAAAAAGACAGTGTGAACACAAACCAACCGAGAAGGTGGCAAGGGGGGGACAATCGAACTTGGGTACGGTCCAGGCAATTGAACCAAGTGTGAAAGCACCCTTAAAAACATGTATAAAAATGATAATGCACTGCGACGCACGTTAAGGGCAAACCGAACCAACAGGGGGCGCTAAACGCCTTTTATACTGGGTTTACACCAAACAAAATGCACACATTTTTGCAAAACATGTTGTTGACGCCAAACAATTACTGTCCTTTAGTATGAATAATGGCGAACATGCGATTCATTTGCTGCAAACATGTTACTGTATGCGAGTCTTGTGTTGTATTCTGTCATAAATGACGACTCCTGAGTCCTGACTGCAAAACAAATCTACCTTTAGTACAAATAAAGTAACCTAACCTGAGGCCATGTCCACACGGGTATATTTTAATATTCAGTTTCCACACCTTTCGTTATAGATAACGACTCATGAAAATGCAAAAACACTGTCAATGCATGTTCAGAACCAACAGGCGGCGATAGTGACACTTTTAAGCTGGGTTCACAGCAAATGTAGAAGTATTTGCGCTTGTAAATTGCACAAAATTCAATGCAAACTTGAGAACAAAGGCGGATTACTGTCCTGCGGTGCAAACTACATGGAATGCGTGATGCTTTTGATCCAAGTCTTGTATTGTGTCATGAATGAGGACTCCTGGCTGCAAAACAAATCTACCTTTAGTGCAAATAAAGTAACCTAACCTAAGGTCATGTCCACATGCACACGGGTATTTATTATAATCAGTTTTCCTCTCTTTTGTTAAAAAAAAAAAAGAATTTTGTCCACATGAAACTGCAAAAACGCACTGTGATGCATGTTAAGGGCACGCCAAACCAACAGGGGGCGATAATGACACTTTCGTGCTGAATTCACACCAAATTCAAAATGAAGTATTGTTTTACAGGTAAATTAAATGCAAACATGAGAACAAAGGTGGACTACTGTCCCACAGTGCAAACAGCATGAAATAAGCGATGCGTTTGGCGCTAATGTGTAACTGTATGCAAGTCTTATGTACTATTGAGCCATGACTTGTCTGCAAAACAAATCTACCTTTGGTATAAATAAAAGTAACTGAATCTGAGGCCATGTCCACTCGAGTATATTTTTAAATTCAGTTTCCCCACCTTTCGTTATAAATAAAAAATCTGTCAATGCATGTTAAGGGAACGCTGAACCAACAGGGGCTGATAGTGACATACCTTAGTCACTTAGTTGGTTCACACTAGGGTTGAGCTGATAGATGATGCCATCATCCATCGCTGATGGCCGATAAACTTCACGATGCTGAGCCAGCATCGCCATCCATCATTTATATTGATGTATAACTTATTATTTGCATGTCATCTTAATAGCAAAAACAGTCTTTTCATGAGCTGTGTTAAATTTGACATATAGCTGCCTCTTGCACGGCTGACAGCATGGTGAGGATTAAATGAAGGATTATACAGCACCTCTCATGCTTTAAATGTGTAGATTCAGTGGCAAACGCTGTTACCTGCAAACCCCGTCCCACAGACTTTACAGTGAATGGCTTTAGTTATTTTCATAGCGGACTTGAAGCCTCTGGAAGTCTTTTATCCACTCTTGGAAAAGTGTAAATGGTGGATTAACATTCAGCACATGATCACTAATCAGATGTGCCATTATTAGTAACTTTAGGTGCTTTCTAAAACGAAATCTGTCAGTGTTATTGTCATTCTCTCATCTTCAGCGATTCACATTTTCATGGTTGTAGCTCCTGTCATCTGAAGGCAGAAGGCATTGACTGAGTGATTGACAGCTGATATTAACCAATCCATTGGCGTTCAGTTCTAGAGCAGTGGGCCAATAAGAAGAGCACAAAGGCGGGGCAAACATTGCAGGCTTTTTTACTTCAGCAAGTTAACATGACAACTGTTTTAATCTGTTCCTGAGCGCTGCGTTTGGTGTCTTTAGGTGCAAAGATAAGGATTTTGCCGTGAAAACAGGTCGCACAAATGCTTCTAAATTTATTTTTAGGTCGCATATAAAATTTCAGGTCGCATATGCGACCAAAACGGTGGAGCCCTAGCATCTTTACTTGTTATTATTTCCTCATAATAATAATAAAATAAGGAAGTTATCATCAATCACAATACAAATTACAGTGAACTCCAAACCAACTCTCGTCTCCTCCACCAGCTGTGGGAAAAAGCCATTATACCGACACAGATCACTCCACCTATTCATGCCAGAGTCCTGCGGAAAACAGTGATTGACAGGTGGTGATTTGTGTGTAAGTATTTATTTATGGTTTGGTTACGGGTAGGCCCACACGGAATCTGCGCGCGCAGAATTCTGCAGATTTTCTTCAGATTTTCCGCAGATTTTTAGCCCATCATTAATTCTGTTTATTTGCTTACAGTTAACTATTTACTGTTAATCTAATTGGATTTGCATTTTAAACATTAAATACAAGTTAAAAATGTATTATTTTTTATTTCACATATTAAGGTTTTAGTTATGAGACTCCCAAAATAATTCCGCAGAAATCCGCAGATTTTTACCAAAATTCTCCGCAGAAATAGCAAAAAACATCCGCAGATTTCGTCTGGCCCTAGTTATGGGTAAAGCAAAGACCATGAGGGTCAAGTAATGAAAACGGTAGCCTGCAATTAATTAAATGGTTATAAATTAATTAATATTTAACAACAACCACCTCCGCCTCCGACAATGATGCCATCGTCTATCACGATGTTTCACATTAGACATCATATGATGCCAAATTGGTCAACATCGCCCAAGCCTACAAGTCAATTCAAACGTGAGACCAGAGGCAGATTAATGTAATGCAATGCAAACGAACGCATTTGCTGTGAACATGCAGAATTTGCCCCATTTGCATCTTCCCAGTTGAGTTAGCCAATCAGAAAGGAAAAAAACACACAAGCTGACGTCAAACTGCAGCTGTAGCGTCCACATGACCACACTAGAGTTTCTGAAAATAATCCCCCTGGCCGTAGTTTTCAGAGAGTTTTTCTCATCACCAGACACTGCGTTTTTATGTGGACGAACAGCGAAGCTGCGTAGAAAACAACTGCGGTTTTAAAAATACCCATGTTCATGTGGACAGGGTCTAAAATGCAGTCACGCACGTTTATATGAGTGAATAATGACATCAGAATGAAGAGTGTGTGTTATTGTCAGAGTGTGTGTCCGTCAGATGACCTGTCCGCGCAGGTGTGTCCCACCGCCGTTGATGGAGTTTTTAGGCACCAGTCCTTTGTCACTGCACTGGAAGTAGGTGGAGGTGGTTTCAGACATCAGCGCAGGGTTTTCCTCCTCTCCTTCCGGGAGTCTGTCTCTCTCTCGCTCCACTCGGTGAATCTCTCTGCGAGATCCGCGTTTCCAGCCGTCACCATTGGCTTCTGCGGTCGGACCCGAGCTCACAGACGCAGGAGGAGAACACTGATCCCGCAGACCCGAGTCCTGAAACACATTCATATTCATTCATTTATTCAGTCATTCTCTTTGGGCTTAGTCTCTTTATTCATCAGGGGTCACCACAGCAGAATGAACCACCAACTATTCCAGAATATGTTTTACACAGCAGATGCCCTTCCAGCTGCAACCCAGTATTGGGAAACATACACACTCATTCACACACACACTTATACACTACGGCCAATTTAGTTGATCAATTCCCCTATAGCGCATGTGTTTGGACTGTGGGGGAAACCGGAGCACCCGCAGGAAACCCACACCAACACGGGGAGAACATGCAAACTCCACACAGAAACACCAACTGACCCAACCGGGACTCGAACCAGCGACTTTTTTTGTGAGACCACAGTGCAAACCATCGTGTCGCCCAACATTTATACTGTGCTTTTTTTTATACAGTGTAGATCAGGGGTTTTCAACCTGAGGGTCGCTGCCCCCAGTGGGCTGTGAAGGTATCACAGGGGGGGCCACCAGATGTTGGTGCTCCACCAGAAAAAGTTAATTTGCCATGTCCAGGTTGGAGGAAAGTCCTTACTCTGGTTGGAGGAGTTCAAGTATCTTGGGGTTTTGTTCACGAGTGAGGGAAGGATGGAGCGTGAGATTGACAGTCGGATTGGTGCTGCGGCAGCAGTAATGTGGTCGATGTACCGATTCATTGTAGTAAAGAAGGAGCTGATCTGAAAGGCAAAGCTTTCGATTTACCGGTCAATCTACATTCCTACTCTCACCTATGGTCATGAGCTTTGGGTCATGACCGAAAGGACAAGATCTCAGATACAAGCGGCCGAAATGAGTTTCCTTCGCAGGGTGGCAGGGCGCACCCTTATGGATAGGGTGAGGAGCTCTGACACTCGGGAGGAACTCGGAGTAGAGCCGCTGCTCCTCCACATCGAGAGAAGTCAGCTGAGGTGGCTCGGGCATCTGTTTCGAATGCCTCCTGAATGCCTACCTAGGGAGGTGTTCCAGACATCTCCCACTGGGAGAAGGCCACGGGGAAGACACGCTGGAGGGACTATGTCTCCTGGCTGGCCTGGGAACGCCTCGCGATCCCCTCGAAGGAGCTGGAGGAAGCGTCTGGGGAGAGGGAAGTCTG
Source organism: Danio kyathit (assembly GCA_903798195.1). Classification (NCBI taxonomy): domain Eukaryota; kingdom Metazoa; phylum Chordata; class Actinopteri; order Cypriniformes; family Danionidae; genus Danio; species Danio kyathit. Next base: position 71,310,847 of record LR812520.1, read on the forward strand.
GGGTTCTCTCCTAAGACTTCTACCCCGCGACCCGGCCCCGGAAAAAAAAATAATATTGATATGAATATTATCATGCAAATTTTCTTGTGAGCGTATACTATGTGATCAAAGTGCCACCAAATTCATCACGGTCATGAATCAAACAATAAAATTGACATCGCGTGTAAAAATATAACGTGCAAAAACAATGCAGAATAAGCAGCAACGAGGTCACGTACTGAAAGATGATGATCAAAAATGAAAGTGCTTTTAAAACCACATTTCACGAAACTAAAACCTGATTTCAGACTTTTCCTAATTGCAAACAAAATCAGTTTTTCCACTCGTATCTGAATGTTTCATGTGTTTACAGTTCTCTTGTTCCCACATTCTGTGCTTGCGTTTGCTAAAGATGCAATTCGAGTTCTTTAAATCATGGGTAGGCTTCTGCATCATCATTAGTCCACTAGTCGAGAGCCAATCAGACGAAGGGGGAGTGGCCGTCACTCCCATGCAAGGTGGTCGCAGTGGTCCCGAGATACATTTAGAGGTACTTTGATCGTATAGTAGAGGTGTGAACCTACACTGGTCTCACGGTTCGGTTCGGTTACGATTATCATGCCATCGATTCGGTTCAATTCGATATCTCGGTGCATCACGGTGCATTGACGATGCTTTCCAAACCCAATTTTATATTTTCTTCACAACACAGCAATTCTTGTATTAAAATGTATAAATATACTTATATACTATTTGTTATACAATTTTGTCCTTTAATGCAAACAGTCAGATATATAAACTGTTCCTTTAAAAACTCAAGTACATGCACAGAACAACCCGAGCATTTATAGCAAATAAACAAATATAAATATGCTGCTCGCTTTCTGAGCCTTGTCTGGCGATTTCTTTCCTACACCCCTTTGATTGGTCACGCGCTCAACATAAAGATCTGCGATTGGCTCTTACGCGCTGGCGCTCTGCACCGATGATAAACACTGATACACGGCAGCGCATCGGCGATCACAGCTGATCCATGGCAATGAATCCATGATAGACGCGGTGGGGGAAACTGCAGACACTCGCTCGAGTCTGTATCCAGAAGTAACATTGTAACAGCCGAGAGGAGATGAAAAGTCAATCCAGCAGGTCAAATGGGCCACAGTGAGAGAGAGAAAAGGAGTACTTTCATTTTCTCAATCGCAGTGAAATAGGGGCTTCTGCTGTAAGTGTCAGTGAAAGACTGTTCAGTAAACACACACGCAGTCAAATTGTGCACATTTTCTGATTTTTTTAAGTAGTTGAAATGTTGTAAATACTCGCGCTCGCCACACTCGCCATAGTAAGCTACAGAGACATAGCGGATATGAGATAAATGACGTCAGTACATAATAACCGGTTTTGATTATTACTGAACCGATACCGAATTGTCTGCGTCTGCATCGCGGTGCACTGAAGAAACAATTAATTTTGACACCCCTATCGTATAGTATACATCTACTCTCACCAGAGACATGTTGCTGGAGCGCACGAAGGACTCGACTCTGCGTCTGCGCTCTTTTCTCTCCTCCTCGATTTCGCGCAGCTTTTTACTCTGCCGTTCGGGTTGGTATGAGGTGTAGATCGCTGGCCGGCCGAGACTGTCAAACTCTCCGTCTCCCTGTTGGCATCTCACATCACTGAGCAGCGAGCGATCCTGCAGAGACACACAGCACTGATTAATAAACACACACACACTTATACATATGGGCAATTAATACTACAGAGGAAGAACGAAAATAAAAGGTAAAATAGGCCCAGGTAGTCTTAGGGCGTACTCACACTATGCTATCCGAACCGTGCCCTGGCCCGTTTCCCAGATCGTTTGAGAAGTGTGAGTGCTCTGAATCGGGCTCAGGCACGGTACACTTGGCAGGCCCTGGCCCGGTTGGAAGAGGTGGGCCAGAGTGCGGTTCACTTGGGCTTTGGTGTGGTACGCTTGTGTGTGAGTGCAAAACGCGCCCGAGCCAGAAACTGAAAGCGAGACGTGACTTTTAACCGACTGTTTCATATTGATTAATTAATCATTCGTACTGTTCAATGAACACAAACTGTCGTAGTTTATTAAAGACCCAAACCCCTCACTGCACATCAGCTGCACCTTTAGCAAACCTCCTAATTCCTGCAGCACGAGGACTTTATGATTGTTTATGAGCGTCAAAAGTGGCTGATCTGTTCAGCAAAATGTTTGACAGCGTGTCACCGCATATCAAACAACTTAAACGATATAACTAAAGAAATGTCCACTGTGCTGAGCGAGAGCGCTTACTGAACAGCACGTCATCGCTGACGAAAGCGTGCCCAGGCCCTAATGTAATGTGAGTGCGGGCCGTCGGGGAAGACGGGAGGGGGGGACAAGCGTGCTTTGGCCCTGTTCAATGCAACTGTACATAGTGTGAGAACGACCTTAGGCCCAATCCCAATTCTATTTTTGTACCCCTTCCCCCTTAAAACAGAGTGTGAAGGGGGCTTCAAAATGTACCCCTAAGAATTGGGCCAGCAGTACAGCACCTGCACACGTCATCATATGTCATCACGATCTCCTGCTTCATATGAGATCAGATGGTGACTGCTGTAGTTACTCCAGTTGTGTTATTGTTTGGTGTTTATCTTCAGCAAATCACTAAAGGCTTATATTATGTTATCATGATGATCTAATGTGGCAATAAGATCATAACTGTACTGTGCATTTACACAGTGGCCATATTCATCATGTAAACACAAGAAAAACATCATTAACATTATAGCAGACACTGTAAAAGCTCATTCCCAGCCACTACACTTCTCTGACAGGGTATTGGAGTGTCATTGAGTGTCAGAATGTTGTGGGTCTGCTGTACAGGAGTTATGATTATGGATTATAGATCGCCAAATTTAGCGGTTTCTATTTTAGTGTTTTTTTTTTATTAAAGCATGATGGTAAAACATGAACGCGGTTATGAATATATAAAACATGTGCTTGTTTGTTGTAAAAATTCGTAATAATGACAAAAAAAATACTAATTTGTGGCTCTTCTTACTTCTGGGTGCTGCTATGCTGCCGTTGTGGCTGGTGTATTTTGGCAAATTTTCTTAACCCTTGGTTTCGAGTGTGGTCCTGACAAATCTTCGTTCGAAGGGGTGTATACCCCTTCCCCTTACGCCCCATTCACATGGGGCGTCAGCTTCAACGCTTCCCATTCACTTAGAATGGGTGACGTCAGGCGTTGCCGAACTGCATTGTGGATCCGTCGGCGCCGCTTCAGAGGCGTTGCTCGCTGCAGAAGTTGGGACTTGCTCAACTTTTCAAGCGCCGACGGAAGCGTCAGCCAATCAGATCGCTGTATGCAAATACACCAGCTCCAACAGTGGCCTATTGCTGACTAATTTCATTGGCTGACGCTGCTATGATGATCGCGTCAGCCCCAACTTCAGACACGCCCTCTGTCAAGCGTTGAAGCTGAAGCCTCATGTGAATGGGGCGTTAGCCCTACGCCTTCAACTAAAGAGAATTGGGACACCCCTACCGCTTCACGGGAAAGCGCAATACGAGGGGTAGGGGGTAGGGCTAAGGGGTAAAATTGGGATTGGGCCTTAATATACAGTTGAAGTCAGAATTATCAGCCCCCCTGTTTATTTTTTTCCCCAATTTCTGTTTAACGTAGAGCAGATTTTTTCAACACATTACTAATCATAATAGTTTTAATAACTCATTTCTAGGCCCACACGGAATCTGCACGCAGAGATTTCCGCAGATTTTAAGCCCATAATTCTGTTTATTTACTTGTGTAAATGTGTGTAAATCTAAATTTATTCAGTCTTTAAATTAATTTCAGTAATATTATTGACTAATGTAAAAATATTCATCTGATTTTTGTACGATGCAGTTTGTACAGTAATGTTTTCTGTCTTTTAGTAGATCTATTATATGAGAGACTTGCTTTGTTTACCAAATGAAGTGGATCTAATTGGATTTGCATTGTAAACATTAAAGTTAAAAAGATATTATTTTTTATTTCACATATTAAGGTTTTAGTTATGATACTCCCAAAATAATTCCACAGAAATCCGCAGATTTTTAACACAATTCTCCGCAGAAATAGCAAAAAACATCCGCAGATTCCATCTGGCCATGCTCATTTCTTATAACTGATTTCTTTTCTCTTTGTCATGATGACAGCACATAATATTAGACTAGATATTCTTCAAGACACTAGTGTTCAGCTTAAAGTGACATTTAAAGGCCTAACTAGGTTAATTAGGGTAAAGTTAGGGTAATTAGTAGGCCCACACAGAATCTGCGCGCGCAGATTTTCCGCAGATTTTTAGCCCATCATTAATTCTGTTTATTTACTTACAGTTAACTATTTACTGTTAATCTAATTGGATTTGCATTTTAAACATTAAATACAAGTTAAAAAAAGATTATTTTTTATTTCACATATTAAGGTTTTAGTTAGGATACTCCCAAAATAATTCCGCAGAAATCCGCAGATTTACCAAAATTCTCAGCAGAAATAGCAAAAAACGTCCACAGATTCCGTCTGGCCCTGGTTATTAGTCATTGTATAACAGTGGTTTGTTCTGGAGACAATCAAAAAAACTAATATTGCTGAAGGGGGCTAATAATAAAGACCTTACAATGCCTTTAAAACAATTAAAAACTGCTTTTATTCTAGCCGAAATAAAACAAATAAGACTTTCTCCAGAGGAAAAAATATTATCAGACATACTGTGAAAAATTCCTGAATCGGTTCTACATCATTTAGAAAATATTTAAAAAAGAAAATAAAATTCAAAGGGGGTTTAATAATTCTGACTTCACCTGTACATTATGACCGGGTCGATTTGCATTTTAACTTTGCACTTATAAATATGGACTTGAATACTACAAAATACAACAAAAACGAAAGGAAAAAATATAACAGAATAACATTAAAACAACCTCAGAAATGACTTCTCAATACTTTACATGAATAATTTACATTAATTTGATTAATTTATAATCAATCAACGCATTTCCAACTCCACCACATGTTAGGAACAATATGAAAAATCCCTACACTCCCTCAAATCACTTGTTTTTTCCTCTTAATATGCATGCTCTGTTTTCATGGTCTTTTGCATCCATTTCTTTCAGCCAACAATGCATATTTGATTTGCATGCATTTATTTATTTTTATTGCTATACGTTTATAAACAAATAAATATATAAAATATATCTTTTTTAATAGATGCCATTGAGGTATAAATGAAATAGAAACAAGGTCAAAATTTACTGGTATTGCTATACTTGTGGGGACATTGGTCAGCCAGGAATAAAAGACACACACATGCATGCACACACAGACACTCACACACATGCAAACACACACACAAAACCCACAAACATACAAACATACACACATGCACAGACAGATACATGGCACAATCGCACGCATGCAAACACATGCATACACACATGCAGACGCACACACAACCATGCACACACGAACACGCATGGACAGTCCCACACATGCACAACTGCACACACGCAAACACACACATATGCATACGCATGCACACACACGCACGCAAACACACATATGCACAAACACTTGCACGCGCACACACACACACACATATGCACGCACGCACACACACGCAAAGGCACAGACACACTCACACACATGCACAAACACACGCATACATGAATACGTACATACACGCAAATGCACACGCATGCATGCATGAACACACACGCATACACACACACACACACACACACACACACACACACACACACACACATCTCTTCATTTCAACAGAAGCTGCATCTCAGGTCAGACGATGTTCAGTCAAATCTACAAGTACTTCATCATATACATCACACACACACACTAAACACACCTCCACTGATAAAACGCTGTTCTTCATGCCGCTGTCCATACGACTCAGTGAACTCACCTCCGCCTGCAAACATCAGCAACAGTCATAAACCATTAATGGTGTCATTTTGTAAGAATCGTGTTTGCAGTAAAGTTAGAACAACATGTGTTTACAACATGCACCTACTTAAAGCATTTACTGGTATAAAGGTTTCACAGAAAATAAGTGACATTTCAACATGTAAGGCTATTTTAGGTAACAAAATGAAGGACACAAAAAGATTTACATAAATAAATAAATGATGCATATTTTGACATTTATGACAACTCTCTCGTCTTTTTGTTTTCACTTATTATTCTCAGATGAATCTCCTCTCTAAATAAAAAAAATGCTGTAACTTAAAGGGTCACGTAACACCAGAACACATGTGTTGAGCTGTTGACAGTCATATCTGTGTCCCACGCTGCTATAAACACTATTAGGACACATTTATCTCACTAAAAAGGGCAATATTGGTTGTTTTTGCGTTATTTTGAGCAAATTCGTTCTTCCGGTTTGAAAACGATTTTTTGAAGCTGCGTAACGGCGATTAGAGACTTGTGTGTATTCCAGCGTGGAGAGTGGCTGTCTGTACAGGCGAGTGCATCGTGACGTCACTGAGTGTGCGGCATTAATTCATGAGAAAGACTTGGTTCAAACCAATCAGCGCGCTCTATTGTGTATGCAACTTCATTAATATGCATGATAACTTCAAGAATGATTTACCTGTTACAGTGTTCAGACGACAGAGAGACGCCACTTTGTGTTGCCAAAACAAGTGGAAGAATGAGAATTTGGAGACACGGCTCGACAGTGTTGCATTTATTACTGTGTTGCAACGAAGGTTTTGTTTTAATTTTCCCTCTATGAGAGCGCTGCTGGACTCACGTGTGGATTACAGTGCACGCACCACGCGACAGAAATGCGTTTGTAAGGAGCATCTTTTACCCGAGAGCTTTTCGCATTTGGAAATGATGAAATCTGAATTTGCCGCTCGTCTCCTTTTAAAAAAGACGCAACTCCAGTTGGTGTAGATTGTCCCGTGTCTACAGATTTGGTAAGTGTGTGTGATCAGTGCCCTTTGTTTGTTCATTCAGATGGCAAAGTTAGTTCGTATCGTCAGCAGTGCTTACAGAAGTGTACAGTATGCTAATATCACTGCAATATTATAGACTGAAAGATCCGCTGTAAATGCTGCTCTCCGAATGTAAACATGTAAACACAAACTATGACCGTCGTGTAGGATTTTCGCTGCGTTTTGTGACAGGATAGTCTATACACACACGGCTTTCTGACTCTGCCTACAGAGTGCATCTAAGTTACTGAGAAATGCGGAGGGTTTTTTTATGCCGTGCGGTATCAAACACTCCATTATAACTCCTCTCTCCAGCAGTTCATCGCACACAATATGTCGTTTGTCACGGGGGACATGCAGGAAATGTTCCTGAATGAAAGTGAAAGTGCCAAACTGCAGTTAAAGTCGACAAATTAATAATTTGTCAACTATATGGTCACACTTTATTTTGATGGTCCGTTTGTTGAATTTAAGTTACACTGCAACTAATTATCATTACATTATAAGTAGACTGTTAGGTTGGGGTTAGGGTTAGGGTTAGTGTAAGTTGACATGTACTTGCAAAGTTTCTTATAGTCAGGTAAATGTCTGTTGAAGGACTGTTAAATGTCAGTATCAACAGATATTAAGCAGACAGTCTACTAATACTCAAATGGACCATCAAAATAAAGTGTTACCGAATAATTTGATTACTGATGTCCATGTAAACACAGTCACTGTCTTTCTCCCCTGCGTCTGTGTGTTTGTTTTGCCTGTGAAAATCAGCGCATGCCCAAACGGAAACTCCCTTCTTTGCAAACCCTTCACTCTTTCCCTCCCCCGACACTCCCAGAGCTGGACACGCCCACTTTCCAGACTTTTTCCAAACTAGAGGTGTAAAAACACCCTGAGTTCGTGGACCTTTAAAATGATTTTTGCATCAGATTAAATATAATAGAGTTCATAATAATGCTGTTTATTATTTTTTATATCTTTATTTAGACTTATTAGTGAATCGCTGAAATTCCAGCATTAATGTATGACAACAACAAAAGAAAAACAATTAAATGTGACATTTTTAGGACAGTAAAAAAAATTTCCTCACCACAACCTCATTATTGAACTTTAAAAATTAGAAATGCTGTAGTAAATTCTGTTTTATATGACTGAAATAATAAATCATTTATTATAAAAAATGTTTTTAATATGAAATAATAAATATATATTTTTAATTAGGGAAATAACTTTAACAAACAAATATATATATTTAATAGAAAAATACATATGATGTTTTTTTATAATGGAAATAATAAAATAAATTGACATGGAAAAAAAGTGTCATAATGAGCAAAAAAAGAAAATAACTTATTTTTTGGGCTTACCTGTGTTGACCAGCAAAAAAGCGGAAAAAAAGCACAAATATTGCATAATCATATTATTTGCATATTACATATTCCTAGTTATTATTAGCAACCTGTACAGTATGTTCATCTATTAGTAAATTTCTGACTTTAGTTAATATAACCTGTATATAACGTTCATAGTACATCCATCAGTAAATAACACCATAGTTATCTGCACTCTATAACTGCACTTATTAACTTTTACCTACTGTAAATCCTACACGTGATGCTATTGCACTCCTGGTTAGACCTAAACTGCCTGTCTCATCCTTCAAGTTCCTGGGGACCCACATCTCAAAGGACTTTTCCTGGACCACCAACACCTCCAGCCTGGTCAAGAAGGCTCACCAGCGCCTATTTTTCTTAAGGCAACTTAAGAATAACCAGCTGTCATCAGCCGTCTTGGTGAACTTCTACCGCTGCACAATAGAGAGCATCCTGACGAACTGTGTCACAGTCTGGTATAGAAGCTGCTCTGTTGCGGAGCGTAAGGCACTGCAGCGGGTGGTGAAAACTGCCCAACGCATCACAGGGACCACACTGCCAGCCATAGAGGACATCCAGAGGAAACACTGTCTGCGCCGAGCACGCAGTATTCATAAGGATTCCTCTCACCCTGCTCACAGACTGTTTTCTGTCCTGCCTTCTGGCAGGCGCTTCAGGCTCCCCCGGACAAAAACCAGCAGATTAAGGAACAGCTTTTTTCCCAGAGCTGTCTCCCTTTTGAACTCTGCCCCCCACTGACTCTTTGCCCCCCTGATACACCCCCACTATCCTCATAACTCAGACTCCTCATAATCACTGCACTATTTAACATTTGCACATTTAAAAATTGCACATATTCATTGCACTGATTCATTTATTTTAACTGTACATACCCATGTACATTTGTAATTATGTACACACACACTGTACATATACATTTGTAATTGTTTATATATCTGCACACTTCTGATTATTAATAGCAACCTGTACATATATCCATCTATTGTAAATCTCTGTTCATAGCTAACACAACCTGTATATAATGTTCATAGCACATCCATCTGTAAATATCACCATAGTTTTTCTATAACTGCACTTTATAACTTATACCTGTATCCTGCACTTGCTGCTATTGCACTCCTGGTTAGACCTAAACTGCATTTCGTTTCCTTGTACTTGTACATGTGTAATGACAATAAAGTTGAATCTAATCTAATCTAATTTCTTTGCCTTGTACTTTTTTTAATGACGATAAAGTTGAATCTAATCTAAAAATAGCAGGCGTTCAATATGTGTTTAAGCTGCTAGAGGATCTGCTGATGGCTGTACTGAATCATGAACATTAATGTTGTGTCCAGTATTAATATGGTGAAAACTATTAATATATAATATAGTGATGTACCTGTGCTCGGGGGTCACAGTTGATGGAGTCCAGTCTCCTCATGGACACCTGCCGCGACAGACTGATCATCTCCTCCCTGACACACACATGCAGGCACACACAAACAGACACGCACACAATCTGTCACATTATCTTCTTTTACACCAGCAGTCACAGGTTTCAGAACAAGGAGATTAAGGTTTTAATGAGGTCTCGTCTGCTCACCAAACCTGACTTGATTTACAGTACAGGAAAAAAAACATTTAAAATAGATGTTTTCTATTTTAATATATATATTTTGTGTTAACGCGAGACTCTTATTGGGCGATAAAAAAAAAATATCACCGTTAATCTATTCACACAGTTGGGTTGGGAGCTGGGTCTATTCTACGCAAGCTATGATGACTTTCACCTTGATAGTTTAGCGCAGATGTATACCTGACCGGTGAGCGTCTGACAAAAAATCTGAATCAAATCAGCAGGATGCCCTTCTGGATCTTTCACTTACTTCGAAGACACTACTGACTACGCTTATGCCGAGTTCAGACTGCATGATTTTCAAAGCAGTCGTGTCACGGATGTTTTCACACTGCATGACTATCTGGGTTAGTATTCTGTCGGTGCTGTGTTTACACTGTAGGATGGATCAGCGACAGGAGAGTTCACACTGCATGACTTTAAAATAGGAAGAATCACAGAAAACTTTGTCCAAACTAGGGCTGTGTCCGAAACAGCCTACTACTCAGTAGGTACTGCATTTGAATTTAAACGTACTACTCGGTCATTAGTTAAGTACGTTCTATACAGTATGAATGTCATTTGCGTCGCTTCACTCCCGTTCATGAATTCTCTCGCGGGGCATCATGGGATAGCGCAGCGTGCATGGGATGCGCACTTCAGAATCTCACCGGAAGTAGTAAGTCATCCGGGTACTTCTCGCATACAGATTTTCGAATTCTATGAATTCGGATATACTACTCGGCTCGCATACTGATTTTAGCGTACTGTATAGTATGGAAGTATGCGGTTTCGGACCAAAGTCTCACTACCAAACAAACAGAAGAAGTGACATGGAAACAACGCGAGGTCACATAATATATTTTGTTTTTAACTGCATAATCGAAAATGGCTTTAGAAACTTGTGTTGTTTACCTTGCTTTTGAAGAAAATTAACAATTTCTCCTCAACTTTTTTGACCTGATTGTGAAGGCACGTCAAACAGACACCGTGCTCCTGGAAAATTTACACTAGTTTTTCTCTATTTCCTGGCCTATTTCCTATTCTATTTTCCAGCCTCCAGCTAGCCTGCATGTTCCCGCACTAGTGAATGCTGCTCTCTCATTGGCTGTAGGTTCATTCAGAACACATTTCACACGGCATGATTTGAATCCCCGACAGCTCCAGATATTCAGCATGCCAAATATCTCATGGGCATCGGCGACTCATTGGCGATTCTCTCTTACTGCGTTCTGCACGAGCAGCGATTTGCCTGTGATTTTAGACATTTGTCTGCAATTTCTTAAAACCTGTCGGCGAGTCAAAAGTCAGGGCTAAAATCATGCAGTCTGAACTCGGCATTAGATGGACATCTGTACTCTAGGTATTCGCCTGAATAGACAATAATATAATGAAGGTGTTTACGTGAAGTGCTTTTATTAAGAGTTTCCTGTCATTTTGGGTGACTTTAACTGCAGTTCAGCAGTTTCACTTTCACTCATGAACATTTCATTCATGCCCCCGTGACAAACTGGGATGTTATGGAATTTAATAACACACGCCGAATGGAAAGAAAAAAACTTCTGCATTTCGCGATGTGTGTGTGTGTGTCTGTGGTCCTTTACTGACAGCTGTGTGTGTGGATCTTGTGGGAAAATATGGTGAAAAGGCCTACATGACGGTAATAGTTTGACTGCGGTGTTTACTTCAATAACTCTAATATCTGCATACTCCACATCTTAATTCCATTTCTGTTTAGTTCAGTTCTGACTTTAGTCAGATTAAGGTCATCAGAAATGGCTGTTTGGAGCTTATGTAGGCCTACAGTTCAACATTGATGTTTACCTGAATAAACAGTGAGTAAACACAAGCACATCTTATTGAACATCATTTATTTTCATCACCAATTATCATAGTAGAACAGTTCCTCAAGCAGTTTGTGATGCATTTTGGAAACAGGAGATGAGCCCCTGGTCTAATGCGACACCTGGCTGGAGAAACCCGTTCTCAAAGACTTACTTTAGTCATTATTTGGGGAGCACACATATTCTGAATGCCCTGGCAGAATTCAAATGAGCCATTTTAATCTAGATTAATTCCAAGATTACAGTGAGATTAAACTAGATTTAAAATATTAATCTATGCCCACCTATAATATATATTAAACTGTCATTTATAGACTGATTTCAAAGTGGAGTATTTTGCATTTTCAATATTCTGATTCATTTTTAATTAATTAAAAGGCATACATACAGTATGCCTTTTGACATGGTGAAAGCAAGTTAATCCATACAGAAATCTGATATACACTATGGGTAAAGATATGTTTTCAGGAAGTCTTTTCTGCTCATCAAGTCTGAATTTATTTTATCCAAATGTACAAAAAAAAAGGATCAAATTCTGAAATATTTATACTTTATAATTTTTATATTTTACTTTATAATGTGTGTTTGTGTGTATGCACGTGTGTGTGCATGCATATACAGTTGAAGTCAGAATTATTCACCCTCCTGTTTATTCCCCCCCAGTTTCTGTTTAACAGAGCAAATTTTCTTCAGCACATTTCTAATCATAATAGTTTTAATAACTCATCTCTAATAACTGTATTTATTTTATCTTTGCCATGATGACAGTAAATAATATTAGACTAGATATTCTTCACTAGTATTCAGCTTAAAGTGACATTGGTTTGTTCTGGAGACAATCCAAAACTAATATTGCTTAAGGGGGCTAATAATATTGACCTTAAAATGGCTTTAAAATTATTAAAAACTGCTTTTATTCTAGCCAAAATAAAACAAATAAGACTTTCTCCAGTAGAAAAAATATCAGAGGAAATACTGTGAAAATATACTGAATCTGTCCAACATCATCTGGGAAATATCTGAAGAAAAAAATTCACAGGAGAAGGAATAATTCTGACTTCAACTTTATATGTGTGTGTGTGTGTTGATGTGTCTCCATACACTCACGTTCTATCATGCAGAGCTCTCTTCAGCTTGCGGTTCTTGCGACTCAGGTTGCAGTTGATGTAGATGATGGCGAAGACCACGAATAACACTAAAACACCCGCAGACGCCGCTCCAATCACGATCAGCAGAGTGTGTGATGAACTGATGGAGAACTCACTGCGAACACCTGAACACACACACACGTTTGTTTTTGTGATTAGTGGGTACATTACATAGGTTTCCATTCATTTGATACTGTTCAAACTGTATATTATATTGCCCTCACCCCACCCTCCCCCTAAACCCAACCATCACAGGAGACAGTGTACAGCTTTACTCCCTGAACAAACTCATCCTGTGTGATTTAGAAGCTTTTAGAGAAGTGAGGACGTCACCAATGTCCTCATATTTCACCTGCTTTTTGTAATACCTGTGTCGTCATACAGATTTGTGTCCTCATATGTCACAAAAACACGTACACACACACGCACACAGTCAGACAATTAATAATGCACAAACCCTGTGTAGATCATTGTGATAGATGATCTGTTTAGAAATACCAGGAGATTTATGTGTTCATAAAGTGTTGCACTTCACTGTGTTGGCTGCTTTAAGAACACACTCCTCCTCCTCCTCATTAGTTATGCATGAGGAACAAACCAGGAGGTGGTATGATATAGCATTTCCTGTTAATGAGTGCTCCATTAATAAAGTGCAGTCTTCACATAAAGATGGATGTGTGTCAGTTCTTCAAAGGATCAGTTAACCCAATCTCTAAACCCAACAGTTTTAACTCCGAAATCTTCAGCAGCACTCACACAGACACCAAACTGCACACTTTTATTCTTTGCAATCTGTTACTTTACACTCGCCTATTTGTAATGTGTGTATTTTTAGTGTGTGTTTTATGATTCTGGATATTGAATGTTTTCAATGTTTTACTTTTATTGTTTTACAAAACAAACTTTTACTTCTGTATCTTATTTGTGTGTGAAGCTCTTTGAGAATTAAGTTGTAAACGCACTATATAATAACACAATACTTATTATTAAATACAATTACTACTACTACTATTTTTATTATTATTATTATTATTATTGTTATTATTATTATTGTTGTTGTTGTCAAAATCAAATGCTGATTTTGAACCTGCTTTATCCAATGTTCAGATTACTAGTTTGGATGTAAATGAATGTGTATTTACACACACATGGTCTCATTTGCATATACACTCACCGGCCACTTTATTAGGTACACCTGTCCAACTGCTCGTTAACGCAAATTTCTAATCAGCCAATCACATGTCAGCAGCTCACTGCATTTAGGCATGTAGACATGGTCAAGAGGATCTGCTGCAGTTCAAAGCGAGCATCAGAATGGGGAACAAAGGGGATTTAAGTGACTTTGAACGTGGCATGGTTGTTGGTGCCAGACGAGCTGCTCGGAGTATTTCAGAAACTGCTGATCTACTGGGATTTTCACGCACAACCATCTCTAGGGTTTACAGAGAATGGTCTGACAAAGAGGAAATATCCAGTGAGCGGCAGTTCTGTGGGCGCAAATGCCTTGTTGATGCCAGAGGTCAGAGGAGAATGGCCAGACTGGTTCCAGCTGATAGAAAGGCAACAGTAACTCAAATAAGCACTCGTTACAACCGAGGTCTGCAGAAGAGCATCTCTGAACACACAACACGTCCAACCTTGAGGCGGATGGGCTACAGCAGCAGAAGACCACACCGGGTGCCACTCCTGTCAGCTAAGAACAGGAAACTGAGGCTACAATTCACACAGGCTCACCAAAACTGGACAATAGAAGATTGGAGAAACGTTGCCTGCTCTGATGAGTCTCCATTTCTGCTGCCACATTCGGATGGTCGGGTCAGAATTTGGCCTCAACAACATGAAAGCATGGATCCATCCTGCTTTGTATCAGCGGTTCAGGTTGGTAGTGGTGGTGTAATGGTGTGGGGGATTTTTTCATGGCACACTTTGGGTCTATTAGTACCAACTGTGCATCGTGTCAACACCACAGCCTACCTGAGTATTGTTGCTGACCATGTCCATCCCTTTATGTCTCCATCTTCTGATGGCTACTTCCAGCAGGATAACGCACCATGTCATAAAGCGTGAATCATCTCAGACTGGTTTCTCGAACATGACAATGAGTTCACTGTACTCAAATGGCCTCCACAGTCACCAGAGCTCAATCCAATAGAGCACATTTGGGATGGGGTGGAACGGGAGATTGGCATCATGGATGTGCAGCCGACAAATCTGCAGCAACTGCGTGATGCTATCATGTCAACATGGAGCAAAATCTCTGAGGAATATTTTCAGTACCTTGTTGAATCTCTGCCACAAAGGATTAAGGCAGTTCTGAAGGCAAAAGGGGTCCAACTGGGTACTAGTAAGGTGTACCTAATAAAGTGGCCAGAGTGTACGAACATAACATTTGAGGACACTTTAAATAAAAGAATCATTATTTAAACAGTATTGTATGCTGATGCCTGCAATGTTTTGTTTTTAGCTCAATATAATATTTAAATATAAAGTAGACGTATTATAATATTAAAATATCTCCTTACCTCCACAAGGGGGCAGCAGTGTCATGGCTCTGGGGTAAATAAACGCAGTTAAAACGTGTATTTCCCTGAAAGCAGGCGGTGTTTCTGAGTCACTGCTGGCTGAGAATTAAAGCTAAATTTACATGATTGTGAAAATCATTATGAGGAAGTCAAACTCGCTGCTGCTGTGTGGAAATAAACTACCATAGAAAATGACCTAATCAGTCACAACTCACAAACAGAACATTTCCACAATCAAACATCCGCTTTATTTTAGGCACTTTTCCTGCTGCCGCCGACAGAGTTTGTCTATTTTTACCAGAGTTCACTTTAATACAGGTCTAATACAAAAAATAACTCTGCTAGGAATCTAATGACCCTTGTAATGTTTAACCCTTGCATGCTGTTGGGTCGTTTTTATCCACTCTGGGCTGATTTAAAGTCCTAATTTGGTCACAACTTTCTCAGCGTTTCATCAAATGGGATGATTTATGCTAACAAATCTTATTTTGACACATATTTTGGGAAAATACTTTGAAAAAAAAAAAAAGTCGACACACTCTGGGCAGATTGACCCTCCTTTGGTTATGTTGGTGGCTGTTTTTGCCCCATTGATTTCCATTATAATCACATTTATTGACAGCATATAATCATGCATTCTTGATTGTTACTGGTTTTCCCTGTTGAAGAGGTACAATTTGTCATTTTTACTGTTGTGCAAAAACACACACACACACGAACACGCACAAACACATACCGCATAACACGCAAACAGACGTAGTATGCGTAACACATATGCGCAAACACAACACGCACAGTAGGGTTGGGCGATGTCAACCAATCTGGCATCGTACGATGTCTAATGTGAAACATCGCGATGGACGGTGGCATCGTTGTCGTAGGCGGCTTATGAATAATTAATTAACGTATAACGAATTAATTACTTGTAGCCTACCGATTCAACTACCTGACCCGCATGGTCTTTGTTTTACCCATAACCAAATCATAAATAAATAAAGATAAGCTACACACAAATTAGCACCCGTCAATCACTTTTTCTGTGGGACTCTGGCATGAATGGGCAAAGTGATCCGTGTCAGTATAATGGCGTCCACTAACTTGTTTGGTAAAAAAGGTGCACAACCAACAGGAACCAACCAACAGTATGACTAAGTAAAGGCATGAAAGTAAAGATTGAAACAGTGTACTGACGCTGTGACACGTTACCTGATAGATTCAAAAGACAGAAGAGTCGTTAGATAGAGACAAGACTAATTAAATATCACGTTTAACAACTATAGTGAGACGCCATCCAGCGCTACATCCTTGATAAACTGAATTAAATTATGATTTGGATGAAATTCATTTATTTCCTCAACATTCTATACACAATCCCCCATAATGACAATGTGGAAATAGAGTTTTTGAAATTGTTGCAAATTTATTAACAATAAAAAAGCTGTAAAATCACATGTACATCAGTATTGACAGCCTTTGGCGTGAAGCTCTACATTGAGCTCAGGTTCATTCTGTTTCCTCTGATCATTCTTGAGATGTTTCAGCAGCTTCATTGGAGTTCACCTGTGGTCAATTCAGCTGATTGGACATGATCTGAAAAGGCATACACCTGTCTATATAAGGGCCCAGGGTTGACAGTGCATGTCAAAGCACAAACCAAGCATGAAGACAAAGGAATTGTCTGTAGACCTCCGAGACAGGATTGTCTGGAGGCACAAGGCCGGGGAAGGTTACAGAAA
The DNA here is from genome assembly GCA_903798195.1 of Danio kyathit. Lineage (NCBI taxonomy): Eukaryota > Metazoa > Chordata > Actinopteri > Cypriniformes > Danionidae > Danio > Danio kyathit. The sequence goes on from LR812520.1 coordinate 71,328,058, forward strand.
CATTTCTGCTGCTCTGAAAGTTCCAATGAGCACAGCGGCCTCCATCATCCGTAAGTGGAAGATGGAGAACCACCAGGACTCTTCCTAGAGCTGGCCGCGCGAATAGTGCGAAACGCTCGAGTTCAAAAATCTGATCTTCTGCGGACATTCGCGCCGCGTTAACCAATCACGAGCTTGCTCTTGTGGGGTCATGATTGTGACGTAGCACCTGTTGTTGGTGACCGGGGGAAATCCTCCAGCCGACACCGACAACAGTTCATCAAACTGGGCTCGGCTCAGTCAGAAGCACCGCTGGAAGCCTTCGTCATCCAGGTTAAGTTTCTGGAGGAGTTTATGAGCTCACAGAGCTGGGTGCACCTCTGAAAGTATCTAGTGGACTCAGACACTGCTTCAAACGTATCGACGCTGTTTTTCAGCCTTCATAAAGCACATAAACACAGTTATTTTATCAATAAAATCCATGTTAGCCATTTAGCAACGAAGCTACAGTCACCGGGCAGACAGAAGCCCTGCCCATGAGGCGAATCCGCGTCTGTTCTGAAGTGAATTTGACGCGCGAATAAAGCGAGTAAACTCAAATGTTCATGCGTCTATTTACACGCGAATATCGTGATTTAGCCGTGCGTTCCGCGTCTGGTGTGAACACAGCATCAGACATGCACAAACACTCATACACACTAACACACATACAGACGTATGCAAACACACAGAGGCAGATTTAGGCATGGGCAATATGGGCGATCGCTAGGGCCAGACAGAATCTGCAGACATTTTTTACTATTTCTGCTGATAATTTTGTAAAAATTCTGCAGTTTTCTGTTGAATATCAGAACTAAAAACTTTATATATGACATAAAAATAATACATAAATAACTTTTATTTAATGTTTACTATGAAAATCCAACTATATCCACTTAATTGGTAAACAAAGCAAGTGTCTTATATAATATATCTACTAAAAGACAGAAAATATGACTTTATAAACTGTATTGTACATTAATCATATGCATATTTTTAATATTAGTCAATACTATTACTGTAATTAATTTAAAATCTGAATAAATATAAATTCACACACATTTACACAAGGAAATAAACCGAATCAATGATGGGCTGGAAAGCTGTGGAAATCTGCTGATTTCGTGTGGGCCTAGCGATCGCCCAGGGTGGCATCTTGCTAGGAGCAGTACAGAGTCGCATACCGTCAATCTGCAGTGTAAACTCAGCTTTGGCGACTCCCACACTGTTGTGTGTCCTGCAGACGTAAACACCCTCATCCGTCTGCAGCAGCGGCCGAGAAAACACCAGCCTGTCCTTCTGAACCGACACTCCTGACGGCAACACACCATCACTCCTGAACACACACACATGGGGAGAGAAACAGACAGACACACACCAGGACCAGTGTCAGTGCATTGTCATTTGCATAATAAACAGGCAAACACACATGCCCTTATACAGGTCCTTCTCCAAAAATGTGCATATTGTGATAAAGTTTATTATTTTCTGTAATGTACTGATAAACATTAGACTTTCATATATTTTAGATTCTTTACACACAACTGAAGTAGTTCAAGCCTTTTATTGCTTTAAAGGTGCAGTATGTAAGTTTGACACCCAGTGGTTGAACTAGGTATTGCACTCCTAGATCCAAATAAACGCACGCGTGGGATGCCAGATTGAGTACAGGAGCGAGTGATTTAAACCGTGTTCTAAATAAAATCAACGACACGCGATAGAGGGAATATTCTCCATATTAAAAGGAGTTTTAGTTCTAACCAACACCTCGAATTGAGATATTAGAAACGGTTTCATTTTCTCACAGCTGAACATGTGAAACCTATGACAGTGCACCTCAGGTAAGCCTTGTGTGTTTTATTCAGTGCTAAATGCTATCAATGTGAGTTTGAATGGATTCTAAACCTTACCGTTTTGTGAATGAGTGCATATTCTGTGCTTCTGAAAGGCTGTATTTACATTTCTGTCGTGTTTCGTCTGGTGCAAAGAGTCAAACTGCTGTTTGCGTGTTGTTAGGATACTAGATTACAATGTAACCTGCTCACCTAATGTTTACGTTCGTAATATTTATATCATTTGCTAATTAATAACCTCATGTGGAACTGAATCTGTCTCATTTCGACGTCTGATACTGTCCATTTTGGTCACGGACGCATGCTTTCAGAGCCTTTCTGAATGAATGAATGAAATACGCTGTTTTCCAACAAGGCAACCCGGAGTGCTGAATTATAATTGGCTAAACTGGCATTCTGCAGGCTAAACAAAGACAGCGTTCCGGCACGGAAAAACCATTTTCAAAGCAGAATATCTGACTTCAGCATTGTTTTTCAGTTAAACAAGAATGTCCACTTGGGATGTTTCTTAAATACCTGCAAACATATTATGGTATTTTTATGCTTTAGAAGAGTCACAAACTTACATACAGCACCTTTAATATTGATGATTTTGGCATACAGCTCATTAAAACCCAAAATTCCCATCTCAAATAATTAGCCTATCATGAAAAGAAGCTATTAACCTAATCATCTGAATCAACTGATTAACTCTAAACACCTGCAAAAGATTCCTGAAGCTTTTAAAAACTCCCAGCCTGGTTCATTATTCAAAACTGCAATCATGGGTAAGACTGCCGACCTGACTGCTGTCCAGAAGGCCATCACTGACACCCTCAAGCAAGAGGGTATTTCTGAATGTATAGGCTGTTCCCAGAGTGCTGCATCAAGGCACCTCAATGGGAAGTCTGTGAGAAGGAAAAAGTGTGGCAGAAAATGCTGCACAACGAGAAGAGGTGACCGGACCCTGAGGAAGATTGTGGAGAAGGACTGATTCCAGACCTTGGGGGACCTGCGGAAGCAGTGGACTGAGTCTGGAGTAGAAACATCCAGAGCCACCGTGTACAGGCGTGTGCAGGAAATGGGCTACAGGTGCCGCATTCCGCAGGTCAAGCCACTTTTGAACCAGAAACAGCGGCAGAAGCGCCTGACCTGGGCTACAGAGAAGCAGCACTGGACTGTTGCTCAGTGGTCCAAAGTACTTTTTTCGGATGAAAGCAAATTTTGCATGTCATTCGGAAATCAAGGTGCCAGAGTCTGGAGGAAGACTGGGGAGAGGGAAATGCCAAAATGCCTGAAGTCCAGTGTCACGTGCCCACAGTCAGTGATGGTCTGAGGTGCCATGTCAGCTGCTGGTGTTGGTCCACTGTGTTTTATCAAGGGCAGGGTCAATGCAGCTAGCTTTTAGGAGACTTTGGAGCACTTCATTCTTCCATCTGCTGAAAAGCTTTATGGAGATGAAGATTTCATTTTTCAGCACGGCCTGGCACCTGCTCACAGTGCCAAAACCACTGGTAAATGGTTTACTGACCATGGTATTACTGTGCTCAATCGGCCTGCCAACTCTCCTGACCTGAACCCCATAGAGAATCTGTGGGATATTGTGAAGAGAAAGTTGAGAGACGCAAGACCAAACAGTCTGGATGAGCTTAAGGCCGCTATCGAAGCATCCTGGGCCTCCATAACACCTCAGCAGTGCCACAGGCTGATTGCCTCCATGCCATGCTGCATTGAAGCAGTCATTTCTGCAAAAGGATTCCTGACCAAGTATTGAGTGCATAACTGAACTTAATTATTTGAAGGTTGACGTTTTTTGTATTAAAAACACTTTTCTTTTATTGGTCGGAAGAAATATGCAAATTTTTTGAGATGGGAATTTTGGGTTTTCATGAGCTGTATGCCAAAATCATCAATATTAAAGCAATAAAAGGCTTGAACTACTTCAGTTGTGTGTAATGTATCTAAAATATATGAAAGTCTAATGTTTATCAGTACATTACAGAAAATAATGAACTTTATCACAATATGCTAATTTTTTGAGAAGGACCTGTAGATACATGGACTAATAGAGAAGTTAGATTCTCAAAAATTATGTATGATGTCTAATATTAAAGGTGCTGTACGTAAGTTTGACACCCAGTGGTTGAACTAGGTATTGCATTCCTGGATCAAAACAAACAAGCGTGGGTTGCCAGATTGAGGACAGGAGCAAGTGATTTAATAGTGTTCTAATTAAAAGCAACGACACGCGATAGAGGGAATATTTTCCATATTAAATGGGGTTTTTGTCCTAACCAACACCTGAAATTTATATTTTATAAACTGTGTCTATTTCTCACAGCTGAACAACAGAACACTGACAATGATCAGCTCAGGTACAGCTCATGTGCTTTATTCAGTGTTAAATGCTAATAATGTGAGTGTGAATGCCATTTTACATGATATTTATCACTATACTACTGAAAGCAGCAGCAGATAGTTCATCTCAGATCTGGAAAATAAAATAAACCATCTGAGATTAAACTCTAGAGCTGTGACTCGGTGCAAACCAACACACATCAGTGATTCAGCATCTACATTTAATCATGTTAAAGAGGGTTAACATGTATTAAACAGATTATAAGTCTGACCATTTCGTGAGTGAGTGCGTATTCTGTGCTTCTGAATGGCTGTATTTAAATTTCTGTTGCGTTTCGTCTGGTGCAAACAGCCAAATTGCTCATCACTGCGTATCTCGTCATGTAATGTGTTGTTAGGACACGTGGTTACAATGTGACCTGGGGGCTATTCCATAAAAGTCGTTTAGAAAAGCGGGGATTAAAGTCAAAAGCCTGACTTCAGTGAGCCAAACTAAACATCCACGCTTAATTTGGTTCCATAACAGTAAGTTGAAGATCCTTTGATCTAACTAGTCTGAGTTCAGTTTAAAGGGTCACGAAACACCAAAACACATGTGTTGAGCTGTTGACAGTCATATATGTGTCCCACGCTGCTATAAACACTATTAGGACTCATATATTGCACTAAAAAGTGAAAATTGGTTGATTTTGCGTTATTTTGAGCAAATTCGTTCTTCCGGTTTGAAACTAATTTTTGAAGCTGCGTCACGGCCAAGAGATACATAGGTGTAAATCCAGAGTGGAGAGTGGCTGTCTGTCTTTTCTAGGACGTTCTGACGTATCTGAGTGTGCAGTATTAATTCATGAGAAAGACGTGCTTCAAACCAATCAGCGCGCTCTATTGTGTATGACACGAAACTTCATTAATATGCATGATCGCTCTGGAGACTGTTTACACTGTTCAGACGGCAGAGAGACGCCACGTTGTGTTGCCAAAACAAGTGAAAGTACAAGAATTTCAAGACAAGAGTCGTAGGTGTTATTAGTGTGTTGCAACGAAGGTTTTGTTTTCATTTTCCCTTTATGAGAGAGCAGCTGGACTCACGTGTGGATTACAGTGCACGCGACACTCGACAGAAACGCGTTTGTAAGGAACATTTTTACCCGAGAGCTTTTCGTATCTGGAAATGGTGAAATCCGGATCGATGCCGCTCGTCTCCTTTTAATAAAAAGACACAGCTCCAGTTTGATTGTCTGTCTACAGATTTGGTAAGTGTTTGCAGTGGACTGCCCTTTGTTTAAATGCTGCTCTCCGAGTGTAAACATGTAAACACAAACTATTCCCGTCGTGCAGGATTTTCGCTGCATTTTGTGACAGGATAGTCTATACACACACGGCTTTCTGACGCTACCTACCGAGTACATAAGTTACAGAGAAATGCGGAGGATTTTTTTCTCTTATTCACCGTATCAAATCAGCCTCTGTGTGTTTGTTTTTCCTGTCAAACTTAGCGCGTGCCCAAATGTTAACTCCCTTCTATGCAAAATCCTACCCTCTTTCCCTCCCCCGACACTCCCACACTCCCAGAGCTGGACACACCCAACGTTCCTGACTTTTTTCAAAACAGAGGTGTGAAAACACCCTGCTGAGACAAGGGGTTTCGTGGCCCTTTAAATAGTCTAGATAACTGCTCGTGCACGTTTCTGTCGTGAAACCTTAAAGGTCGATCATAGATACATCGATTATGTTGTGTGCTACCATGGCAACTTCGAGAACTGAAAGAGCTCTGAGATGAGACAGCTGTTCACAGCGAGTGAGCCGCATTGGTTTTAGAGTTCAAACATGTAATAATTTAACATAACAATCAAATAATACGGCTTGCAAGAGAGAAGGCTGACAAGAAATTGCAGATCGTCTCAATAGGCCACATATGTGGCAATATATTTTAAAATATAAGCCATTATTTAGGCCTATTAACATTAAATATTTGTCATAATAGATGTACTTGACCGTGCGAGACAGAGAGAGAGAGAGAGAGAGAGAGAGAGAGAGAGAGAGAGAATGCGTGCTTACTGCCAGTTGTTGCTTGCAAGGAAAAGCTTTATTGCATTGCAGCCTCAATGTAACATACAAAATGTGCTAAATGTAAGCACATTAAAATGACAACAAAGAGCCGTGCACACACAAGCGGTGGGATTTTTAATTTGCTCCCGAAACTGCTGCAAATAGCTGCTTTCTCTTTGACACTTGTGTTTCCCGCGCCCCGTGGGAAAATATCTTTATATTAAAGTGAGCGTACTGCACGGCCCGGATCATCTCCCGATTATTCCACTCAGGGTTTGCAGCTTTAAAGTCATTATTTAAGAAATGTAGTCTGTTTCCTTAAATCAGTCAGTGCTTTCGTCTCCCCGTGTTGGCATGTGTTTCCTCCGGGTGCTCCGGTTTCCCCCTCAAATCCAAAGACATGTGGTACAGGTGAATTTGGTAAGCTAAACTGTCTATGGTGTATGTGTTTCCCAGTGATGGGTTGCAGCTGGAAAGGCGTCCGCTACGTAAATCATATGCTGGATAAGTTGGCGGTTCATTATGCTATATATATATATATATATATATATATATATATATATATATATATATATATATATATATATATATATATATATATATATATATATATATACACACACACACACACCCCTCACAGATCTTTCTTTTAAGTTAATATTTTCTACAGAATGCTTTACAATAATATATTTGTGCATATACATTAAATTATTCACTACCAAATCAAAATTTGGAAATAATCTAACAAAAACTAAACTGAAGATCACAGTGCAAAAATTAGTACACCCAAATAAATATGTTGGGGAAAAATGTTAAATACAATTTTAATAACCAAGAAAAAAAAAAAAAAAAAAAAAAAAAAAAAAAAATCAACAGAAACTATATAAAATTTAGTTGAAAAAATCTAAAATATAGTTGAAATGTTGTAGTTTGTATTTGTTTTGTTTGGAATAACTTATATGAATTTAAATGTATGGTCACACTTTATTTTGGTGGTCCGTTTGTTAAATTTAAGTTACACTGCATATATTTGCCAACTAATTCCATTAGATTATAAGTATACTGCTAGGTAGGGTATATTTAGGTATATATATATATATTTACTATTAAGTGACTATAAAGTTTTAATCATTATTAAGAGGTTAACTCAATTAAAATGGCATCAAACTATGGCAGGTGAATGTTAACATTACTTTGATTACGCTTGAACTTGACTTAGCCTGAGAGTTAGCCTGCCCCAGACCAGGCTAGTTTCCCAGCATAAGTTGCCAGGGTAACTAAGTTTGAACTATCGTAAATTTGATTTATGAAACCGAATCCGCCATTAATAATCAGCATTTCTATAAATCCAGAAATGCTGAGGAACTAAAACAAGCAAACTACAACCTCAGGAAAACGATCAAAGCAGCAAAACGTCAATACAAAGACAAGGTAGAGGGTCAATTTAACACCGATAATGCAAGGAGCATGTGGCAGGGACTTAATTACATCACGGACTTTAAAAGTAATAAATCCGCCACTGTGAACATTGCTGCGTCTCTCCCGGACGAACTCAACTCGTTCTACGCCCGCTTTGAAGCCCAGGACAGCGCACATACACAGCGCGCCCGCTCTGAAGCCCAGGACAGCGCACATACACAGCGCGCCCGCTCTGAAGCCCAGGACAGCGCACATACACAACGCGCCCGCTCTGAAGCCCAGGACAGCGCACACACGCAGCGCGCTCCCGCGGCCGACACAGAAACCGCCAGCACACTCTCCGTTTCTGTAGCGGATGTAACGAGATCTTTCCGTCGCGTGAACATCCGAAAAGCTACGGGCCCAGATGGCATCCCTGGACGTGTACTTAAAGCATGCGCACACCAGCTAGCGGGGGTTTTCACGGACATCTTTAACCTCTCGCTCTCTCGGTCTGTGGTTCCTACATGCTTTAAGACAGCTACTATTGTGCCAATACCGAAATCAGCTAAAACCACATGCTTGAATGACTGGCGTCCGGTTGCACTGACACCCATCTTCAGCAAGTGCTTTGAGAAGCTGATTAAAAACCACATCTGCTCTGTACTGCCTGCTAACACTGACCCTCTGCAATTTGCATACAGAAACAACCGCTCCACAGATGATGCTATTGCTTTCACCTTGCACACTGCTCTGTCTCACCTGGAAAACAAAAACACATATGTGAGAATGCTGTTTGTGGACTACAGCTCAGCATTCAACACCATAGTGCCTGCCAAGCTGGTGGTGAAGCTCCAGGCTCTGGGCCTACACAGCTCTCTGTGCAACTGGATCCTGGACTTCCTGTCAAGCAGACGCCAGGTGGTCAGAATGAACAACATCACCTCATCCACACTGATCCTCAACACTGGTGCTCCACAGGGCTGTGTTCTCAGCCCACTCCTGTACTCCCTGTACACACATGACTGTACATCCAAACACAGCTCCAATGTCATCGTTAAATTTGCTGATGACACAACGGTGGTGGGCCTAATCACCGATAATGATGAGACGGCCTACAGAGAGGAGGTGTACGCTCTGACGCAGTGGTGTCAGGAAAACCACCTCTCACTCAACATCAGCAAAACCAAGGAGCTGGTGGTGGATTTCAGGAGAGAGAAGAGAGAACACACTCCCATCACCATCAACGGGACACCAGTGGAGAGAGTCAGCACTTTCAAGTTTCTTGGAGTACACATCGCTGAGGATCTGACATGGACTGCCCACACAGACGCAGTGCTGAGGAAGGCACAACAACGTCTCTTCTTCCTCAGGCGTCTCAGGAGGTTTGGAATGAGCCCCCACATCCTCCGCTCGTTCTACACCTGCACTGTGGAGAGCATCCTCACTGGCTGCATCACCACCTGGTACGGAAACAGCACCAGCAGCAATCGCAAAGGTCTACAAAGGATCGTGCGAACTGCTGGACGTGTAGTAGGAGGTGAGCTTCCCTCCCTCCAGGACATCTACACCAGGAGGTGCATGAGGAAAGCCAAGAGAATCATCAGCGACTCCAGCCACCCAAGCCATAGACTTTTCTCTCTGCTACCCTCAGGCAGAAGGTTCCGCAGCATCTGGTCACGCACCAGCCGACTGAAGGAAAGTTTCTTCCCTCAGACTATCAGGCTGATGAACACTTAACACACCCCACACAAACCCTTCCATACCCCGCACTGCACACCGTCAAGATGTAGCATGCACTGCACTTTAACAAATCCATACTTAAAACAATACTGCCTACGTATCGCTGTCAACATTGCCAATTTTACATTGTCTTGTTTTTTTTGTGAGTATGTTGTTGTATACTGCACTGTCTGTATCCTGCACTGTCTGTATTTTTGCACTGTCTGTATATTGCACTGTCTGTATTTTGCACTGTCTGTATATTGCACTGTCTGTATTTTGCACTGTCTGTATTCTGCACTGTCTGTATTTTTGCACTGTCTGTATATTGCACTGTCTGTATTTTGCACTGTCTGTATTTTGCACTGTGGTTGTATTTACACTGTCTGTATTTTGCACTGTCTGGAGCCAGCACCTAAGCTTTTCACTCATCATAGCACACGTGCTGCTGATGATGTGACAATAAAAAGTGATTTGATAAACCTGACTTACCAAAATAAGCCTGGCTTTTTCTCTAAGCTTGCTTTATGGAACAGCCCCCAGCTCACCTAATGTTTACGTTCATAACATTTATATTATTTGCTAATTAATAACCTCATGTGGAACTGAATCTGTCTTATTTCAGAGTCTGCTACTGTCCACCAAAGGTCGCATTTCAGTCACGGATGCATGCTTTGAGAGCCTTCCGGACTGAATGAATGAAATACACTGTTTTCCACTATCTGGCAACGTGGGGTGCTGAATTATAATTGGCTAAACTGGCATTGGGCGGGTTAAAGGGACCAAAACAAAGACAGCCGTCTGGCACGTAACGCACATGTTCAAAGCTGAATATCTGACTTCAGCATTGTTTTTCAGATAAACAAGAATGTTCACTGAGCATCTTTCTGAAAGAGTCAAAAGTCAATGAGTCAAAAACTTACATACAGCACCTTTAAAGTAACTGTTTTCTTTCTGAAAATGTATAAACATTTAATTTACACACACTCACGCAAACACACAAGCACAAGTGTAAACACACAAGTGTACAAACACACAAACGCAAACACACATGCGTGCACAGGTAGAAACATGTGCAATCACACACACAAACATACACGTGCAAGCACACACCATTATCAGCTGCCCACACACTCTCAGCCGCACACACATGCGCACTCTCAGCTGAGGGTCTTTGCCAGACTCCACATTAAACACATCTCAGATTTCAGAGCTTCACTGTAATTATGATCATCTGTAACTCGGCTCAAACTCAACTGGACCTGAATGAAAACACCTCTTAGAGAAGCAGAACCTGCAGAAACACTGACGCCCGATTCACACGAGGCTTCAGCGTCAATGCTTAACGGAGGGTGTGTCTGAAGTTGGGGTTGACATGATTGTCATACCAGCATCAGCCAATGAAATTAGTCTGCAATCAGCTACTGTTTGAGCTGGGGTATTTGCATAACGCGATCTGATGCTTAAAGCTGAGAAATTCACAAGTTCTGCAGAAAGCAACGCGCAGCTGAAGCGGCGCCGACGGATCCACAATTCAGTTCGGCAACTGAAGCATTGACGCCCAGAGAGAATCGGGACTTACTTGCTTAGTTACTTAGTCACTTAGTTAGGTTACTTAGTCACGGAGTTAGTTAGCTACTTAGCTAGTTAGTTAATTACTTAGTTAGTTACCTAGTTAGTTACTTAGTTAGTTACTTGGTCACTTAGTTAGTTAGTTACTCAGTCATTTTTTAGTTAGTTACTTAGTCAGTTAGTTAGTCACCTAGTTAGTCACTTAGTTAGTCACTTAGTTAGCCACTTAGTTAGCCACTTAGTTAGCCACTTAGTTACTTGGTTACTTAGTTACTTAGTCAGTTAGTTACTTAGTTACATAGTTAGTCACCTAGTTAATTACTTTGTTACTTAGTTAGTCACTTAGTTACTTAGTTAGTTACTTAGTCACATAGTTACTTAGTCACTTAGATAGTTACTTAGTCACTAAGTTAGGTTACCTAGTTACTTAGATAGCTAGTTAGTTAATTAGTCAGTTAGTTACTTAGTCACCTAGTTAGTTACTTAGCCACTTAGTTAGTTAGTTACTTAGTCACCAAGTTAGTTACTCAATCACTTAGTTAGTCACTTCATTAGCCACTTAGTTAGTTACTTAGTTAGTTACTTGGTTACTTAGTTAGTCAATTAGTTACTTGGTTACTTAGTAAGTCACTTTAGTTAGTCACTTAGTTAGTTACTTAGTCACTTAGTTAGTTACTTGGTTACTTAGTAAGTCACTTTAGTTAGTTAGTTACTTAGTCACGTAGTTACTTAGTCACTTAGATAGTTACTTAGTCACTTAGTTACTTAGTTAGTCACTTAGTTAGGTTACCTAGTTACTTAGTTAGCTAGTTAGTTAATTAGTCAGTTAGTTACTTAGTTAGTCACCTAGTTAGTTACTTAGCCACTTAGTTAGTTAGTTACTTAGTCACCTAGTTAGTTACTCAATCACTTAGTCACTTCGTTAGTTAGGTTATCTAGTTAGTCACTTAGTTAGGTTACCTAGTTAGTCACCTAGTTAGTTACTTAGTTACTTGGTTACTTAGTCACCTAGTTAGTCAGTTAGTTAGTTACTTAGTCACCTCGTTAGTTACTTAGTCACCTAGTTAGTTACTTAGCCACTTAGTTAGTTAGTTACTTAGTCACCTAGTTAGTTACTCAATCACTTAGTTAGTCACTTCGTTAGTTAGGTTATCTAGTTAGTCACTTAGTTAGGTTACCTAGTTAGTCACCTAGTTAGTTACTTAGTTACTTAGTCACCTCGTTAGTTACTTAGCCACTTAGTTAGTTACTTGGTTACTTAGTCAGTTAATTACTTAGTCACTTAGTTAGTTAGTCACTTAGTTAATTGGTTACTTAGTAAGTCACTTTAGTTAGTCACTTAGTTAGTTACTTTGTCACTTAGTTAGTCACTTAGTTAGTTACTTGGTTACTTAGTAAGTCACTTTAGTTAGTCACTTAGTTAGTTACTTAGTCACTTAAGTTAGTCACTTAGTTAGTTACTTGGTTACTTAGTAAGTCACTTTAGTTAGTCAATTAGTTAGTTACATAGTTATTTAATCACTTAGTTAGTTACTTGGTTACTTAGTAAGTCACTTTAGTTAGTCAGTTAGTCAAATAGTCACTTAGTTAGTTACTTGGTTACTTAGTAAGTCACTTTAGTTAGTTAGTCACTTAGTTAGTCACTTATTTAGTTAGTTACTTGTTTACTTAGTAAGTCACTTTAGTTAGTCACTTAGTTAGTTACATAGTTAGTTAGTCACTTAGTTAGTTACTTGGTTACTTAGTAAGTCACTTTAGTTAGTTAGTCACTTAGTTAGTTAGTCACTTATTTAGTTAGTTACTTGTTTACTTAGTAAGTCACTTTAGTTAGTCAGTTAGTTAAATAGTTAGTCACTTAGTTAGTTACTTGGTTATTTAGTAAGTCACTTTAGTTAGTTAGTCACTTAGTTAGTCACTTATTTAGTTAGTTACTTGTTTACTTAGTAAGTCACTTTAGTTAGTCACTTAGTTAGTTACATAGTTAGTTAGTCACTTAGTTAGTTACTTGGTTACTTAGTAAGTCACTTTAGTTAGTTAGTCACTTATTTAGTTAGTTACTTAGTCACTTAGTTACTTACTACTACTAATAATAATACTAATACTACAACTAACACTAATCAATTTCAAAATATTAAAAGTTGAAACGCTAAATATTAATATTACTACACAATTTATACTTTTTATTCACACTTGTATATTTTGTTCATTAAATAAGACTAACTCGGTTTACTAATTTTGTTTTTCATGAAATTTAATTTATCTTGCTTCTTTAATACAAACATCTTTAAAATAAAATAGAAAGATGTACAATTTTAACAATAATTAATATATTCTAATAAAATAACATAACACACACACATACATACTTTGTATTTCAAGAAAATGCTTTATGACAGCAGTTTTACAAAAAAATTAAATGTACACTTGTTAGAGAAACAAGTCTTGTTAGAGAAAAAAAAGTTCAGCAAAACAAGAATAAATATCTGCCACTGGAATACTGCATGAATCAAGTCTAACCTCAATGGCAGACACACGCTTAAAATAAAAAAAACTAAATTAGCCTTTCATGAAAAAAACCTTAACATCTTCAGTCATTTAGTCTTCATATCTTCCTTCTTCATCTTCCTTGATGAATATTTGTCAAAAACACAGAAGAAGAGCATGATTGAAGCGGTGTGTGTGTGTGTGTGTGTGTGTGTGTGTGTGTGTGTGTGTGTGTGTGTGTGTGTGTAGAAACTGATGCATCAAACGCTGTTAATTGCAGTCGCTGCTGTGCATCTGTAATCCAGCATGAAGCCTGTGTTTGAGCGCTGGTTAAACACTCATTAGAGCACAGGCAGGTTATTTAGGGCTTAGTGAGCGTCTGTACTCCTCCACCCTTATCCCTCCAGTCCTGCTCTTTCTGAAAGTGCTCTTTTTGGCTCCTCGCTTTCGGATGCAACGTGACACTGCAGCTTTATCTGCTCCTGAAAGAGTGGTGAACACGCAGCGCTGCGGCTCTTTGTGCTTCAGCAGAAACAGGAAAACCCACACAAACACAAAGACGGCTGGAAAACTCACGCTTCATCAGGTTTTGGGGTGTTGCTGGATCACTAGCAGGGATGCACCGATACCAGTTCTTAAAAGGCCAAATACCAGACCTGATATTAGTGTCTTGGTACTGACCGATACCAAATTTTAAAGACTAAATACAAGCGCTAATACTTTTGTCATCACACTCTAGTACCAACACATATATTGATTTAATACTTATACTAATAGTGACCAATACCAATTCTTTAACAAGCAAAGACAACTACTGATATTTGAGACACGGCACTCACTTTTAAAAGGCCAAATACCAGACCTGATATATTATTGACTTGATACTGTCTGATGCAAAACTTTAAATGCTTAATACGTGTGCTAATATTTTTGTCTTTGAACTTGTCAATACTGATACCAATTCATAAAAGACCAAAATACGAGACCTCATATTGTATGCTTATTGTACTCGCCGATAGCAAATCAACAATGCTCTGTAGCTTTCCACATCAGTCAGACTGAATCCTCATCTCAGAAAATACAATACGAGAAGCAGATGATCTGAACTCTGACCTGCTCCAGGAGAAGTTTTGCGGCAGCGGGTTTCCTTTAACCAAACATCTGATCTCTGATCCAGAGCTTCCAATCTGCCATGATCCAGAGCCCACAGCCTCTGCGTCTGGAGGAACTAAAGCAAAAACACTGTAAACACAGAGGAACTAACGCACAAACACAGAAAACACAGAGGAACTAACGCACACACAGAAAACACAGAGGAACTAATGCACACACAGAAAACACAGAGGAACTAATGCACAAACACAGTAAACACAGAGGAACTAATGCAAAAACACAGAAAACACAGAGGAACTAAACGCACAAACACAGAGGAACTAAACGCACAAACACAGAGGAACTAATGCAAAAACACAGTAAACACAGAGGAACTAATGCAAAAACACAGTAAACACAGAGGAACTAATGCACAAAAACAGAGGAACTAATGCACAAACACAGAAAACACAGAGGAACTAAACGCACAAACACAGAGGAACTAAACACACAAAAACAGAGGAACTAAACGCACAAACACAGAAAACACAGAGGAACTAATGCACAAACACAGAAGAACTAATGCACAAACACAGAAAACACAGAGGAACTAATGCACAAACACAGAGGAACTAATGCAAAAACACAGAAAACACAGAGGAACTAAAGCACAAACACAGAGGAACTAAACGCACAAACACAAAGGAACTAATGCGAAAACACAGAAAACACAGAGGAACTAAACGCACAAACACAGAGGAACTAAACGCACAAACAAAGAAAACACAGAGGAACTAATGCACAAACACAGAAAACACAGAGGAACTAATGCACAAACACAGAAAAACTAATGCTCAAACACAGTAAACACAGAGGAACTAATGCACAAACACAGAAAACACAGAGGAACTAATGCACAAACACAGAGGAACTAATGCACAAACACAGAAAACACAGAAGAACTAATGCATAAACACAGAAAACACAGAGGAACTATTGCTCAAACACGGTAAACACAGAGGAACTAATGCACAAACACAGAAAACACAGAGGAACTCAATGCACAAACACAGAAAACACAGAGGAACTAATGCACAAACACATAAAACACAGAGGAACTAATGCACAAACACAGAAAACACAGAGGAACTAATGCACAAACACAGAAAACACAGAGAAACTAATGAACAAACACAGTAAACACAGAGGAACTAATGCACACACACAGAAAACACAGAGGAACTAATGCACAAACACAGAAAACACAGATGAACTAATGCACAAACACAGTAAACACAGAGGAACTAATGCACAAACACAGAAAACAGAGGAACTAATGCACAAACACAGTAAACACAGAGGAACTAATGCACAAACACAGAAAACACAGAGGAACTAATGCAAAAACACAGAAAACGCAGAGGAACTAATGCACAAACACAGAAAACGCAGAGGAACTAATGCACAAACACAGAAAACGCAGAGGAACTAATGCTCAAACACAGTAAACACAGAGGAACTAATGCACAAACACAGAAAACACAGAGGAACTAATGCACAAACACAGAGGAACTAATGCTCAAACACAGTAAACACAGAGGAACTAATGCACAAACACAGAAAACACAGAGGAACTAATGCACAAACACAGAGGAACTAATGCACAAACACAGAAAACACAGAGGAACTAAAGGCACAAACACAGTAAACACAGAGGAACTAATGCACAAACACAGAAAAAAAAAACAGAGGAACTAATGCACAAACACAGAAAACACAGAGGAACTAATGCACAAACACAGAGGAACTAATGCACAAACACAGAAAACACAGAGGAATTAATGCACAAACACAGAGGAACTAATGCACAAACACAGAAAACACAGGAACTAATGCAGAAACACAGTAAAAACAGAGGAACTAATGCACAAACATAGAAAACACAGAGGAACTAGGGCACAAACACAGTAAACACAGAGGAACTAATGCACAAACACAGAAAACACACAGGAACTAATGCAGAAACACAGTAAAAACAGAGGAAGTAATGCACAAACACAGAAAACACAGAGGAACTAGGGCACAAACACAGTAAACACAGAGGAACTAATGCACAAACACAGAAAACACACAGGAACTAATGCAGAAACACAGTAAAAACAGAGGAAGTAATGCACAAACACAGAAAACACAGAGGAACTAATGCATAAACACAGAGGAACTAATGCACAAACAGAGGAACTAATGCACAAACACAGTAAACACAGAGGAACTAATGCACAAACACAGTAAACACAGAGGAACTAATGCACAAACACAGTAAACACAGAGGAACTAATGCACAAACACAGAAAACACAGAGGAACTAATGCACAAACAGAAAACACAGAGGAACTAAGGCACAAACACAGTAAACACAGAGGAACTAATGCACAAACACAGTAAACACAGAGGAACTAATGCACAAACACAGAAAACACAGAGGAACTAATGCACAAACAGAAAACACAGAGGAACTAATGCACAAACACAGAAAACACAGAGGAACTAATGCACAAACACAGTAAACACAGAGGAACTAATGCACAAACACAGTAAACACAGAGGAACTAATGCACAAACACAGTAAACACAGAGGAACTAATGCACAAACACAGAAAACACAGAGGAACTAATGCACAAACACAGTAAACACAGAGAAACTAATGAACAAACACAGTAAACACAGAGGAACTAATGCACAAACACAGAAAACACAGAGGAACTAATGCAAAAACACAGAAAACACAGAGGAACTAATGCACACAACCAGTAAACTCAGAGGAACTAATGCACAAACACAGAGGAAATAAGGCCCAAACACAGTAATCACAGAGGAACTAATGCAAAAAAACAGAAAAAAAGAGAGGAACTAATGCACAAACACAGTAAACACAAAGGAACTATGCACAAACACAGAAAACACAGAGGAACTAATGCACAAACACAGTAAACACAGAGGAACTAATGCACAAACACAGAAAACACAGAGGAACTAATGCACAAACAGAAAACACAGAGGAACTAATGCACAAACACAGTAAACACAGAGGAACTAAGGCACAAACACAGTAAACACAGAGGAACTAATGCACAAACACAGAAAACACAGAGGAACTAATGCACAAACAGAAAACACAGAGGAACTAATGCACAAACACAGTAAACACAGAGGAACTAAGGCACAAACACAGTAAACACAGAGGAACTAATGCAAAAACACAGAAAACACAGAGGAACTAATGCACACAACCAGTAAACTCAGAGGAACTAATGCACAAACACAGAGGAAATAAGGCCCAAACACAGTAATCACAGTGGAACTAATGCAAAAAAAAAAAACAGAAAAAAAGAGAGGAACTAATGCACAAACACAGTAAACACAAAGGAACTAATGCACAAACACAGAAAACACAGAGGAACTAATGCACAAACACAGTAAACACAGAGGAACTAATGCACAAACACAGTAAACACAGAGGAACTAATGCACAAACACAGAAAACACAGAGGAACTAATGCACAAACACAGTAAACACAGAGGAACTAATGCACAAACACAGAAAACACAGAGGAACTAATGCACAAACAGAAAACACAGAGGAACTAATGCACAAACACAGTAAACACAGAGGAACTAAGGCACAAACACAGTAAACACAGAGGAACTAATGAACAAACACAATAAACACAGAGGAACTAATGCAAAAACACAGAAAACACAGAGGAACTAATGCACACACACAGTAAACTCAGAGGAACTAATGCACAAACACAGAGGAACTAAGGCCCAAACACAGTAATCACAGAGGAACTAATGCAAAAACACAGAAAAAAAGAGAGGAACTAATGCACAAACACAGTAAACACAGAGGAACTAATGCACAAACACAGAAAACACAGAGGAACTAATGCAAAAACACAGAAAACACGGAGGAACTAATGCAAAAACACAGAAAACACAGAGGAACTAATGCACACACACGGTAAACTCAGAGGAACTAATGCACAAGCACAGAAAACACAGAGGAACTAATGCAAAAACACAGAAAACACAGAGGAACTAATGCACACACACTGTAATCTCAGAGGAACTAATGCACAAACACAGAGGAACTAAGGCCCAAACACAGTAATCACAGAGGAACTAATGCAAAAACACAGAAAAAACAGAGGAATTAATGCACAAACACAGAAAACACAGAGAAACTAATGCACAAACACAGTAAACAAAGAGGAACTAATGCACAAACACAGTAAACAAAGAGGAACTAATGCACAAACACAGAGGAACTAAGGCACAAACACAGAAAACAGAGGAACTAAGGCACAAACACAGAAAACAGAGGAACTAATGCACACACAGAAAACAGAGGAACTAAAGCACACACAGAAAACACAGAGGAACTAATGCACAAACACAGAGGAACTAATGCAAAAACACAGAGGAACTAATGCAAAAACACAAAAAACACAGAGGAACTAATGCACAAACACAAAAAAACACAGAGGAACTAATGCACAAACACAGAAAAACACAGAGGAACTAATGCACAAACACAGAAAACACAGAGGAACTAATGCACACACAGAAAACACAGAGGAACTAATGCACAAACACAGAAAACACAGAGGAACTAATGCACACACAGAAAACACAGAGGAACTAATGCACAAACACATAAAACACAGAGGAACTAATGCAAAAACACAGAGGAACTAATGCACACACCGAAAACACAGAGGAACTAATGCACAACCACAGAGGAACTAATGCAAAAACACAGAAAACACAGAGGAACTAATGCAAAACACAAAAAAGACAGAGGAACTAATGCACAAACACAGTAAACACAGAGGAACGAATGCACAAACACAATAAACACAGAGGAACTAATGCACAAACACAGAAAACACAGAGGAACTAATGCAAAAACACAGAAAACACAGAGGAACTAATGCACACACACAGAAAACACAGAGGAACTAATGCACACACACAGAAAACACAGAGGAACTAATGCACACACACAGAAAACACAGAGGAACTAATGCACAAACACAGAAAACAGAGGAACTAATGCACAAACACAGTAAACACAGAGGAACTAATGCACAAACACAGTAAACACAGAAAAACTAATGCACAAACACAGAGGAACTAATGCACAAACACAGAAAACAAAGAGGAACTAATGCACAAGCACAGTAAACACAGAGGAACTAATGAACAAACACAGTAAACTCAGAGGAACTAATGCACAAACACAGTAAACACAGAGAAACTAATACACACACAGAGGAACTAATGCAAAAACACAGTAAACACAGAGGAACTAATGCACAAACACAGAGGAACTATGGCACAAACACAGTAAACACAGAGGAACTAATGCACAAACACAGTAAACTCAGGGGAACTAATGCACAAACACAGTAAACACAGAGGAACTAATGCACAAACACAGAGAAACTATGGCACAAACACAGTAAACACAGAGGAACTAATGCACAAACACAGTAAACTCAGGGGAACTAATGCACAAACACAGTAAACACAGAGGAACTAATGCACAAACACAGAGAAACTATGGCACAAACACAGTAAACACAGAGGAACTAATGCACAAACACAGTAAACTTAGGGGAACTAATGCACACACACAGAGGAACTAATGCAAAAACACAGTAAACACAGAGGAACTAATGCACAAACACAGTAAACTCAGGGGAACTAATGCACAAACACAGTAAACACAGAGGAACTAATGCACAAACACAGAGAAACTATGGCACAAACACAGTAAACACAGAGGAACTAATGCACAAACACAGTAAACTTAGGGGAACTAATGCACACACACAGAGGAACTAATGCAAAAACACAGTAAACACAGAGGAACTAATGCACAAACACAGAAAACACAGAGGAACTAATGCACAAACACAGAAAACAAAGAGGAACTAATACACACACACAGAAGAACTAATGCAAAAACACAGTAAACACAGAGGAACTAATGCACAAACACAGTAAACCCAGAGGAACTATGGCACAAACACAGAGGAACTATGGCACAAACACAGTAAACACAGAGGAACTAATGCACAAACACAGTAAACTCAGAGGAACTAATGCACACACACAGAGGAACTAATGCACAAACACAGAAAACACAGAGGAACTAATGCACAAACACAGTAAACACGA
>LR812520.1:71348929-71362213 GCA_903798195.1 Danio kyathit
TAAAAAGATAGGTCTTTAATCTAGTTTTGAAGAGCGAGAGTGTGTCTGAGCCTCGGACATTATCAGGAAGGCTATTCATAAAAATGTCATATCTGTGCAGATACATTAGATTAGTCAGTAGCAAAGACAAAACTGATCAACTAATCTAACAAAAATAAATGAAAATCACAGTCCAATAATTACTACACCCAAATGAATATGTTGAGGGAAAATATTCAGTGAAATTTGAATAAACAGGAAAAATCAAGAGAAACATTAAAAATGTCAAATTTAGTTGGAATTTTGTAGTTTGTAATTTGTTTTTGCAGTAACTATTCCTAAAGATATTCAGTGAGCAAACTCTTATTTTAAGGGATATAAATGATTAAGAAAACCGTTTTGTTTAATGCACCAAAATATATTGGCTTTATTCACTGAGAAATTGAGAAAAATATACATTTTCAAAAAGTGGGTGTACTCATTTATTCAGAGCACTGTATATACATACATACATTCAGCTTTTAGTGCTATATATATATATAATATATATATATATATATATATATATATATATATATATATATATATATATATATATATATATATATATATATACATGCATACACTTACCAGCCACTTTATTAGGTACACCTGTCCAACTGCTCGTTAACGCAAATCTCTAATCAGCCAATCACATGGCAGCAGCTCAATGCATTTAAGCATGTAGACATGGTCAAGACGATCTGCTGCAGTTCAAAGCGAGCATCAGAATGGGGAAGAAAGGGAATTTAAGTGACTTTGAACGTGGCATGGTTGTTGGTGCCAGACGGGCTGCTCTGAGTATTTCAGAAACTGCTGATCTACTGGGATTTTCACGCACAACCACCTCTAGGGTTTACAGAGAATGGTCCGACAAAGAGGAAATATCCAGTGAGCGGCAGTTCTGTGGGCGCAAATGCCTTGTTGATGCCAGAGGTCAGAGGAGAATGGCCAGACTGGTTCCAGCTGATAGAAAGGCAACAGTAACTCAAATAAGCACTCGTTACAACCGAGGTCTGCAGAGCATCTCTGAACACACAACACGTCCAACCTTGAGGCGGATGGGCTACAGCAGCAGAAGACCACACCGGGTGCCACTCCTGTCAGCTAAGAACAGGAAACTGAGGCTACAATTCACACAGGCTCACCAAAACTGGACAAGAGAAGATTGGAGAAACGTTGCCTGGTCTGATGAGTCTCCATTTCTGCTGCCACATTCGGATGGTCGGGTCAGAATTTGGCCTCAACAACATGAAAGCATGGATCCATCATGGATCTGCTGCTGACAAATCTGCAGCAACTGTGTAATACTATCATGTCAATATGGACAAAGGCAGGATTAGGGCAGTTCTGAAGGCAAAAGGGGGTCCAACCCGGTAGGTTCAACTAGTAAGGTGTACCTAATAAAGTGGCTGGTGAGTTTGTGTGTGTGTGTGTGTGTGTGTGTGTGTATATATATATATATAGCATCTTTGCGTGTGTACTGTAAATGCAGATACCAGTCACTTTTAAAAGAACATGTAAGCCGGTCATCATAAAAATCAGAGGCAGTCACAAAATGGGAATTGACCATCACGATCTGCAGTGTGTATGCAGCCTTATAGATGTGTTTCTCTCTCAGGTGTCAGAGATGATCAGGGCTATAACTCCAGCGCTGCAGGTCTGAACATTAATCTGCAGGAGCCGTCGGTCAGTCAGCCGCTGCCGCCTTCATCCTTCCAGCGCTTCCTGAGAGCCCGGCAGATCCCAGGCCTGGTGCTGACAGACCACGAGAAGGCCTTCAACAACAGGTCTCAGAACAGATCACTAATATACAAAACAATCATTGCATATGTATGGAGCCTTTTCACATGTCCGAGTTTCTCAGCAGCAGAAGTGGTCAAAGTTGGTAAACTCCGAGCGCAGTGAATGGGAAAGTACAACAAATCATTATTTTACAATCCTATTAGCTGAAATAATAACTGAAAAACTTCAGGATGGTGTTATCAAGACTTCCAGAAAGAGGAAAACAATAGTGTGAGACTGATAACGGCAACCAGAAGAGAGATAATGTCAGATTTACTCACTGCATTACACACACCTCACACTAGCACTCATTCAGTTTGTATAGTTAGTGCTTTCTCTACTTTCAGAAAAGGTTTTTAAATAAATAAAATTTTGATTGAATTAACTAATTTTTAATTTAATTGTTAGATAAAATGTAATTAAATTAATATTAAGCATTTACGAAAATTCTTACATTTTTATTAATATGATGTTTTATATTGTTGTCATGATTTATTCAACATATTTTCATTTATCGTGAAAACTGCATGTGCTGTGCTGCTATAGTTTTAGATGATTTTTTTATGAACATCTATTAGTCACACTTTATGAATATATTTATATTTTTATATGTACAGTACATCCGGAAAGTATTGATAGCGCTTCACTTTTTCCACATTTGTTTATGCTACAGCCTTATTCCCAAATGGGTTAAATGGATTTATTTCCTCAACATTCTACACACAATCCCCCATAATGACAATGTGAAAAAGAGTTTTTGAAATTGTTGCAAATTTATTCAAAAAAAAAAGCTGAAGAATCTCATGTACATCAGTATTGACAGCCTTTGGCGTGAAGCTCTACATTGAGCTCAGGTTCATTCTGTTTCCTCTGATCATTCTTGAGATGTTTCAGCAGCTTCATTGGAGTTCACCTGTGGTCAATTCAGCTGATTGGACATGATCTGAAAAGGCATACACCTGTCTATATAAGGGCCCAGGGTTAACAGTGCATGTCAAAGCACAACCAAGCATGCAGAAAGGAATTGTCTGTAGACCTCCAAGACAGGATTGTCTCGAGGCACAAGGCAGGGGAAGGTTACAGAAACATTTCTGCTGCTCTGAAAGTTCCGATGAGCACAGCGGCCTCCATCATCCGTAAGTGGAAGATGGAGAACCACCAGGACTCTTCCTAGAGCTGGCCGGCCATCTAAGCTGAGTGATCGGGGGAGAAGGGCCTTAGTCAGAGAGGTGATCAATAACCAGATGGTCACTCTGTCTGAGCTTCAGCGTTCTTCTGTGGAGAGAGGAGAACCTTACAGAAGGACAACCATCTGTGCAGCAATCCACCAATCAGGCCTGTATGGTAGAGTGGCCAGACGGAAGACACTCCCCGCCTGGAATTAGCCAAAAGGCATCTGAAGGACTCTCAGACCATCAGAAACTAAACTCTGTGGTCTGATGAGACTCAAATTAAACTCTTTGGAGTGAACGTCAGGCGTTACGTTTGGAGAAAAGCAGGCAGCGCTCATCACCAGGCTAATAGCATCCCTACAGTGAAGCATGGTGGTGGCAGCATCATGCTGTGGGGATGTTTTTCAGCAGCAGGAACTGGAAGACTAGTCAGGATAGAGGGAAAGATGAATGCAGCAATGTACAGAGACATCCTGAATGAAGACCTGCTTCAGAGTGCTCTTGACCTCAGACTGGGGCGACGCTTCATCTTCCAGCAGGACAATGACCCAAAGCACACCGCCAAAATATCAATGGAGGCTTCACAACAACTGGGTGAATGTCCTTGAGTGGCCCAGCCAGAGCTCAGACCTAAATCCTATTGAACATCTCTGGAGAGATCTGAAAATGGCTGTACACCGTCGCTTCCCATCCAACCTGATAGAGCTTGAGAGGTACTGCAAAGAGGAACGGGCAAACATTCCCAAAGACAGGTGTGCCGAGCTTGTGGCATCATATTCAGAAAGACTTGAGGCTGTAATCGCTGCCAAAGGTGCATCAACAAAATTTGAGCAAAGGCTGTGAATACTTATGAACATGTGATTTATCAGCTTTTTTATTTTTAATAAATTTACAACAATTTCAGAAACTCTTTTTTCACATTGTCATTATGGGGATTGTGTGTAGAATGTTGAGGAAATCAATGAGTTTAATCCATTTTGGAATAAGACTGAAACATAATCAAATGTGGAGAAAGTCAAGCGCTATCAATACTTTCCAAATGCACTGTGCATTGTATATTATATATTATATTACATCAAAATCAGTTACATTTGAATAAAATATTGATTATCTAAATATTGATTTTAAAAGTTAATAGATGCCTTAAAATCAGTCAAAGACTTGATGTCATCAGTGATATAAACACACAAATGTGTAACTGCAGTAGCTGTGTGTGTATGTGTGTGCGTGCGTATATGTGAAAATGTGTGGAGAGATTGTGTATGTGTGTGTTAGTGAGTGAGTGTGTGTGTGTGCGCGCACGAGTAAGCGTGTGGGTTGATGAGCATCAGTCCTCATCTTCTGTCCTCTGTGTGTGGCAGATATTACGAGAGCATGTATGATGATGCAGAAAACCTGAATGTCTCGTATCCACCGAACCTGAGTCCAGAACAGCAGCTGGTCTACCAGACTGATGCCGCAAAGGTACAACACACACACTGTCCAGATCATACTGTGTTCATGCATTATACACAACACACACACCTTTTTGTTGTATGATTGCAGGATATGTATAAACAGTTATGGGCAAAATTAGTCACGCCCTGTGAAATTTATATTATTTCCAAATAAGTGATGTTTTAATGGAGAAAAGAAATTTTCACAGTATGTCTGATAATATTTTTTCTTCTGGAGAAAGTCTTATTTGTTTTATTTCGGCTAGAATAAAAGCAGTTCTTAATTGTTTTAAAGCCATTTTAAGGTCAATATTATTAGCCCTCTTAAGCAATATTAGTTTGGATTGTCTCCAGAACAAACCATCATTATACAATGACTTGCCTAATTACCCTAACTTTACCCTAATTCAGAGATGGCAAAAGTACACACATCCTTTACTTAAGTAGAAGTACAGATACTCGTGTTTAAAACGACTTTGGTAAAAGTAGAAGTACTGACTACACTTTTTACTTAAGTAAAAGTAAAGAAGTACCGCCTGAAAAATGTACAAAAGTAAAAAGTACTCGTTTCAACCACAGTCCCAAAGACATGCGGTATAGGCGAATAATAATTCAACTAAATTTGCAGTAGTTTATAAGTGTGTTGTGTGAATGTGTATACGTGTTTCCCAGTACTGGGATGCAGCTGGAAAAGTATCCACTGCGTAAAAAAAAAATGCTGGAATAATTGGCGGTTCATTCTGCTGTGGCGACCCCTGATAAATCAGGGACGAAGCTGAAGGATAGCGAGTGAGATAAGTAGGTAATCATCCTGACACAAACTTACAGTGTTCAGCATGTAGTTTTGCCGCTGTTAGATCAAAAACAACAGCTGCAATTCATGTTGATACACTCTGTCTATCTTAATAAATAATGTCTTACATTTTACACTGAATTCTGTCCAAAATATATTGATTTTTTCTTTTGCTAAAATAAATACTTATCAGACATGACTGCAAACTATTTTTTTTGCATTAGGCTAAAGCTGCTTATTCTCTTCAAAAAGCAGCTCTTTATTTAACCTGCTATTTCAGTGTTTTTCAGGTATTGTGGTCATTTTATTTAATGGATAAACATGAATTCTGTTACAGTTTTTCTCAGTCACTTTGGTCCATTTCTGAGATCAGAATTGAAATTCTTTAAACTCCTGTTCAATCTTCAGATTATCATTGTGTCACTTGTGCACATCAGAAAAGCAGTTTCTCTTTATGAACAAGTTGCAAATATTTTTGTTCATCCATGCAAATGGTTATGTGCAATTCTCTGATGTTTCCTATATTATCAGTTGCTTATGTCATGTTGATCAACATGTATTATTTTATCTCTGTTGAATAGACTCACCCCCACAACATTTAATCGTTCAAATGCCTGAACAAGTTGTCTTAATATTTAGTCATAATGCATTTTTTACATTTCTCCCAGATGAATCTTGACTTTTTCTAATAAAGGTCTAAAAGGAGGTTGTCCTGTTCACATTTTTACTTATGTTTTTTCTTGTGCTATGCCGTGCTCTTTTTCCTTTCTGTATCAGAATGACATGATCTGGCAACAAATTACAGAACAAACAGCAAAAATATTGCCATAGTTTACACCAGAACAGCCCTCCAGAGTACACTGATACTGATAACATGACTAAGTAATTTGAGTCTTATTCATATACAATGACACAAGCACATGTCATTCTGCACCACTGACATGTTCACTGACACAGAAATTTAGTTTTGAGAGATGAACTGAAGAATTTTGAGCAGGAGACTGGCTTTTGCAGGTAATCCATGGTGTTTTGCTATTTATACGTGTTGTTTTGGAAATACACAGGCCTACTGTTTTACAAATTTCAGTTCTGATCTGAGAAATGTACTAAAGTGACTGAGAAAAACTGTAATAGCCTACATTTATTCTATGCTAAAAGCAACATACACAGGTAAGACAGGTAACATACACATAAATTGCCCAGTATAACTACCTTTGTTGTTGTAAAATATTTGTTAAAAATTATTAATTGAAGACAACAGTATAGGCCTATATGTAAAATCATATAGTCAATAAAAACTGAAAACAGCATAAATTCTGTATTAGGAAATTTGAACTCATCAGAAATAAAGGAAATAAACCGCAATGCATACATTTTTTATAAAGTATTTGATTGTTTTACAAAAAAAAGCACTATTTTTCGCGGTATTAGATTGAAAGACCAGAGAAGCTTATGCAGTATGATCGGAAGTGGAAAAAAAGGCGTAAGCATTTAAACAGAATGTTTTTGACTGGAATGTGTCTCGTTTATCTGTGATCCGATCGAGCAAAAGGTCTTATTACCGTGTAAACAGGGCAGCATCAGTCATGTTAAATTCGCCGTTTCCCTCTGACATGCGTAGTAATCCTAGCCTTTCTCATAGTAATCCTCATGAACTAGGCCATGTACGGTGTGCGATAGCCTTGAAGAAGCCGCGCGCTACAGCACGCAGGCGCGCAATGAGGAAAAGAGACTGACTGCATCAGAAATGCGCTCATATTATTGCGCAATGACAAGAAATAATATAGATCGCGCCACCAAACACATAAAAACGAAAGTAACGACCGTGGTTTAAAAATGTAAGAAGTAGAAAGTACAGATATTTGTGTAAAAATGTAAGAAGTAAAAGTAAAAAGTAGTCAAAAAAATTAGTAGTGGAGTAAAGTACTGATACCCGAAAAAACTACTTAAGTACAGTAACGAAGTATTTGTACTTCGTTACTTCCCATCTCTGCCCTAATTACCCTAATTAAGCCTTTAAATGTCACTTTAAGCTGAATACTAGTGTCTTGAAGAATATCTAGTCTAATATTATGTGCTGTCATCATGACAAAGAGAAAATACATTATTAAATAGTTAATAGTTAATATTAAAACTCTTATGTTTAGAAATGTTTTGAACAGATCTGTTAAAGAGCACTTGGGAAATATTTTTTAAAAATTTAGCAGTAGGGCGAATAATGTTGACTTTAACCTTTTATTCTGTTCACTCAGCGCCTTAACTCTTGCTGATTTTGACTGTTGTGATGTAATAAAGCTGCTTTAGCACAGTAATTATTCTGAAAAGCGCTGTACTACTAAAGTTGACAGTGATGGAGTTCCTGTGTTTAATTCTGATGTTCTCTGTTGTTCTTCAGTCTCTGGCTGAAGTGGCCACGCTTGTCGCTCGCTCGCTCTACACACAAGCTGGAGGAGACCAGAACACACTCAGCAACATCACTGCTGATGCCACTATGGTGAGACACACACACAAACACACAACGCACATTCTTCATCCTCACATGATCTCATGTGACTCTGCTCAGCTGCTCTCATATTCTCTCTCTATTTCCATTTAAGGTATTTAAAAGTTAAAAAGCCCCTATTACACATTATAAAGGGTCATATTTGGGTTTTATGGGTTTCCAACAACAGGCTGATCTGTATGCAAGGTCAAAAAAACACTTTCATAGTCTTATAATCTGCATTTATTTTTACCTGATTATCCCAGCGACTCCCATATGAATCGTTCAGCGATTCATTTGTTCTCAAACCCCTCCTTACCGCGAAGCTAATCTGCACTGATTGGACCGATGACAGCTTGTTGCGATTGGTCAACAGCGTTTCAGCGCGAGACCGTAAAATACCCAGCGCGGTTTATCAAGCCCCCGGGTCGCCAACATTGGTATAGGATCCCATCGCAGCGGACGCCCGAACAACACCCTTAGATAGTAAACTTACTAACACCACAGTAAACAGTACCCAGTTCTCAACAGTGTTATTCAGACACCTCAGTGCTGAAAGCAGTGCAGTTAAACACCAGCATATTGCTCTATTCTTAACTATGACACACATTCAGTATTAATCCACACAGCAGCACAAGCTGAACTATTCTGAACCCTAACAGCTGCATGTGTGTAGGATCCGCTAACGGTGGCCATAGCAACGACAAACGCAGTGGAACGAGCTCAAAACGCATTTAAATGCGTAACCAAAGCAGCACGCGCCGCCTTTTCAACGTGGCATTAGACGCGATATGAGAATATAAAGAGTTAACCTGATACAGTACAAGCGGTTACAAGTAACAACACATGTAGATCATTTCTATTTGCAATCATTGCTGTGGCACCTCTTGCCTGAAGTGTTATAAGTTCTCAGGGCTTACCTGTACTCTGCTTTTCCCAACGATCACTTCCCCAGCCGGGGGTTGTAGCGCTCACCAGCGCTCCTCCTCTGTCCTCTGACAAGCTATCTCTGCGGGCTCCCATCGCGCTCACCCTGAGCCTTCATAAGCCTTTCCAGGGCAGCGCACCAGCCCGAAGCTTAGCGTCCAGCAGCCTGCCTTTGTTTGACTGTGTGCCTAATAAACTGTCCTTATTTTGCCCGCACCCCTGGTGTATTGTCTGTCCATTAAAAGATGGAGGAAGAAACTAATCCATGAGCTGTGTACTGATAGATCGCCCATTGTAAGTGTGCAGATTGCTGAAGCACTCCTTTCCCTCACATTTCTAATAATATCCAGGAGCGCACAGCGTCTTCGTGACTTCAGGATCTGTTTGTCTTTGATGCTGTGTTAGTGGGCGGGCCGCAGTTTAAATTTGCGTGCGCAACAATTATGTTTCGTATCCACGTCACGCCGAAACGGCTAAAGACTCGTTATCAAGACGATTCATTTAAACCACTATGAGTCGACTCTTTTTTTAGATGAATCAATAGTTTTAAACACTGTCCACTTTCAGATTTAAGCCTTAGCTGGATATTTCACTTCACTTAGAGCTGTTACACACTACATGGAAGGTCATTTTCAATAACCCATAATAGGGGCTCTTTAAAGCCAGAAGTACAAACAATATTGCCTAAATGGAAAATAATAAAACAAAGTTAAATCTCTCCTCTTTTAGATAAATAGATCCATCCAATTATCCATCCAGCTATTTTCCATCCCAAATCCATCCAGTTATCCATCATCTATCCATCCATTGTTTCTATCATTCCATCCATCTATCCATCCATTCAGCTATTTCCCATCCAAAACATCCATCTAATTTTCCATCCATCCATCCATCCATCCATCCAATTATCCATTCGTCCATTGTTCCATCCATCCAGCTATCCACCATTCATTCATCCATCCTACCATTCATCTATCCATCCATCTTGCTATTTTTCATCCATCCATCGATCCATCATCTATTCATCCATAGAGTGGAGGAACTATGACGTCACCTTGTAGGCGAATCGGCTGCTAGCATAAAAACTGGTTCCCTCGATAAAATCCCCATAGTATTTTCCCATAGGCTTTTCGAAGATTGCAAATAATAAGCACCACCCTGCTACAGACAACTCTTCAAGCTTATTTTTTTTAGAAATTTGGTCCATGACAAAGATTTACTCTCTCGGTTTATCATATTATTATAATTCACGCTAAAATATAAACACATGAATATACAAAAACATATACCTACGTGCCTTTTGGATAGTTTTTTTACGTGGGAAATGCATTTTGTTTTGCTTTACGGTTGTTTGTAAAAGATTTAAAGCTGTATGTATAAATGTGCCTACATAGTATTATCATAAGACATGTTTAAATAAGTGTATCGCTCGCGTGCATACAGCCCGCTTAGTACCAGACGACAGAAATGAGGCGTGAGGGACAAGTCTATCAAATGCCTGCCGTCATGGACACAGAACAACATTTATTATTCTTTTTGTCACGAAGTACAGCGAAAAGCAGCCCTTACAGTCACACATGCTATACATTTTAAGGAGGAGTGTAAATATGCCGTTATGACAGAGTTAAACGTGTCAGATGAAAAAAAAAGCCGACGAAAAATCTTTGATCAAATGACAGTTAATATGTGTGTATATTTTACACATTTATTCACACGTTTCCATTACTGAGAGCAGGAAAGAGACGGGCTGCACTGGTAAGCAGTATCCCCATAATATCATTCAATTAAAATAAAAGATCAACAATTTAATCTGTCTTGACAGTCTTTACAAGTGAAGGCATTATCTACGCAATATCCCGCTTAGAAAAATACTACAAACAATAAAATACTATTCATGAAAATACTTAAATAACAGACAAATCCAAATGCCCAATGCAAGCGAGCTGCGCTCCAGACCAGATCAGCTCGATGACGTACATGTCTCCGACACCGTCTGTAGTCCCGATTAGCAACTTGATAGCAACCATCTTTTTAAAGAAGCGTAACCGATTTAAAAAATCAAGAGTGTGCTGTAACTGATGTGTTTTTATGTCGTAGAATAAAACGTGAAAGTATTTTGAGTTTGTGTTCGCCCAAACCTTATTTAAGCGATTTAACTGAAATCCCATTCAAAAAACCCATTGACTTTGGGACGGGGAACCGGAAGTGCTAAAATGCTAACTCGCTTCCGGGTTTTTGCATACAAATTGACGTCATAGTTCCTCCACTCTATTGTTGTATCATTATGTTACTAAATGAAAACAGCAATTTTGAACTTGTCTTCTTTATTGCATGACCACCATGGCCATTTACCAACAATAACTCCCGCTCACCCTGGAAGTGACACAACATAAAAGTCCTCCTTCCTTTCCATGTGCTGCATACACATTTTCGATTTTCATAACCAAGAATTAAACTTAACAATTAATCTGTCCATACATGCATCCATCCATCCATCCAATTATCCATCATCCATCCATCCATTGTTCTATCATTCCATCTATCCATCCATCCAGCTATTTCCCATCCATCCATCCATCAGATAGACAGTCATACAGACAGGTTTAACTTATACTAATGTTTATGACTTTTTAATCTTATATACATGATATTGATATTGATGTGTGCTCCTCAGGTCTCTCAGCTGCTGTATGGTTTTCTGGTGCAGAAGAATAACAGCTGGTTTCGCTCTCTGCTTCCTCCTGAAATCACTAAAAAAGGAGGCAGCAGCATTTTAAGTGAGTTTTCTGCTCGTTATTCTCTACTAAATCTCTCATACACACTCTGCATGTAAATGTAGACATCCAAACTTAAAAACAAGCCATCATACATGTGTTTTAAACACAAGCTCATCTTGAGGAACCAGAATCATTGAGTTATCATATGTCTAATAGGGATGGGCATTTCTGACCATTCTTCATTTCGATTAATCCACAGGTTTGAAAACGAGTACTTAATTAATCGGGGGGTGGGGCTTAAGCAAGAGGCGGGGCTTGCGTGCATCATAGCGACATGCATGGCTCCCTGAAGTAGCTTTCGATTTGGTGTCATCCGGTGAAACATTACTCATGCCGTATAGGCTAGTCCTCGCCGAAAAGAGTGTCGAGAACAGCGCGCATGACAGCTGAAAGTATCACACACCCCAGACCCGCACATTCGCATGGTATTTTGAGTCGTGCTGGGCACCGCTGTGTACGTTTAGAACTCTGAAATACGCTGCGTGGCGCGACGCGACGCTTCGGGTGTGTGACCCCCTATAGATCTGCTCTCAGGTCTTGTCTAGACCGCAACTCCCTGCAGCCATAACCAAATCAAATATCAAACTACCGCCCAAATAAAAGCATAACCAATCAGAACGATTGAAAGTAATTTAATTTTAGAGCCAATCGATCATTGTTTTCATGCTCGATCGTCGCTGATGCGTTCGATTAATCGATTAATCGAATAATTGTGCACATCCCTAATGTCTAATGTTTTTAAATGTCCTGTTATATTACAAAACACACATATTCAACATATTTCCCAAATGATGTTGAACAGATTCCGGAATTTTTCACAGTATTTCCTATAATATTTTTTTCTTTTGGAGAAAGTCTTATTTGTGTTACGAATTAAATTAAAAATCCTTAATCAAAAAGAGGTTTAACCAAAACGTAACAAGTTAACAGGGATTAAGAATATAATCCCTGGTGCCCCCGCACTCTCTCTCCTCATAATATGAACCAAAAACACAACCACTGAGAATTAACAAGAAAATAGGATTATTTTACAGAATATAAGGAGCAAAAATAACATCAGGAGGGGTTCAGCCAAAAAATGACAATAAACAAAACTAACTAAATTAGAGCAAACTTCCCTGGAAAATAGATAATAAAATAAAATACCGAAACTTACCTCCCTATACTGACAACACAGGAGAAAACGAAAATAATAAACAGAAGGCACCAAACCTCCCTACCATGCTCCAAGCGAGACAGGGAGACGAAAAACCGGGTTTCTCCAGTTAGAATGTACAACGTCACATCGGCATCTCACAAAATGCCATAAGAGACATAAGCAACAAACACTCATTTGGATCACTTAAGCAACAATATCTCCACAGAGAATTAGACCAACGAGGAATCGAGAGAGAGCAGGGAGCCGCTGAATCCATGCTCTCTGAGGGTTTAAATACAGCCGCCGCCACTCCAAGCGAATCATGATCCGATAGGCTAATCCGCTGCACCTGCGAATAATTCAAGAGAGAGAGAGAGAGAAGAGAGAAAGAGAACACCACACACTACACCAAACTACTCGTAACATTTGTTTTATTTCAGCTAGAATAAAAGCAGTTTCTAATTTTTGAGTTTTAAACTCATTTTAAGGTCAATATTATTAGCCCCTTAAGCAGTATTTGTTTTGGATTGTCCCAGAAACAACCACTGTTATTACAATGACTTGTCTAATTACCCTAACTTTACCCTAATTAACCTAATGATGTTTAACAGAACAAGGAAATTTTCACATATGTCTGATAATATTTTTTCTTCTGGAGAAAGTCTTATTTGTTTTATTTCGGCTAGAATAAAGCAGTTTTTAATTTTTTTAATCACCATTTTAAAGTCAATATTATTAGCCCTTTAAGAATATTTT
>LR812520.1:71362313-71489333 GCA_903798195.1 Danio kyathit
CACACACACACAGAATACAAACAGTGAAGACAAACACACTGTTACACACACACTGAATACAGTGTGAATACAGACAACATTAACACACACACACACACACACACACACACACAGAATACAAACAGTGAACACAAACACACTGTTACACACACACTGAATACAGTGTGAATACAGACAACATTAACACACACACACACACACACACACACACACACACAGAATACAAACAGTGAACACAAACACACTGTTACACACACACTGAATACAGTGTGAATACAGACAACATTAACACACACACACACACACACAGAATACAAACAGTGAACACAAACACACTGTTACACACACACTGAATACAATGTGAATACAGACAACATTAACACACACACACACACAGAATACAAACAGTGAACACAAACACACTGTTACACACACACTGAATACAGTGTGAATACAGACAACATTAACACACACACACACACACACACACACACACACAGAATACAAACAGTGAAGACAAACACACTGTTACACACACACTGAATACAGTGTGAATACAGACAACATTAACACACACACACACACAGAATACAAACAGTGAACACACACACACACACGCAAGATGTATAAATAACAGACAATTCACACACACAGAACACAAACCCACTGTCATTTCACACACACGCAGACATAACACATGAATAATACACATAACATACACATTTAACACACACACACACACACACACAAATGTTACATGCTTAATACACGCTCACCACACACACACACCTCACTTAACAATACAAACACAAAACATACAATACACACAAAATGAATACAAACACAGAAATCTAATTTCACACACACACACACACACACACACACACACACGCAAAGCAATACATTTAACACATACAAATGCTACATGCTTAATACACACTCACCATACACAATGCACACACCAAACTCAACAATACAAAGAAAACACAATTCACACGCGCGCGCACACACACACACAAAACAAATTTCACACACACACACACACATTTCTCAAACACACACACACACTAAATTCAAACAGAACACACTGACAAACACTAATTGACACAATAAACAGAACACAAATTACACATACACAAACTCAATTTTGACACACACACACAGAATACAAACAGTGAACACAAACACACTGTTACACACACACTGAATACAGTGTGAATACAGACAACATTAACACACACACACACACACACACACACACACACACACACACACACACACACACACACACACACACAGAATACAAACAGTGAACACAAACACACTGTTACACACACACTGAATACAGTGTGAATACAGACAACATTAACACACACACACACACACACACACACACACACACAGAATACAAACAGTGAACACAAACACACTGTTACACACACACTGAATACAGACAACATTAACACACACACACACACACAGAATACAAACAGTGAAGACAAACACACTGTTACACACACACTGAATACAGTGTGAATACAGACAACATTAACACACACACACACACACACACACACACACACAGAATACAAACAGTGAAGACAAACACACTGTTACACACACACACACACACACTGAATACAGTGTGAATACAGACAACATTAACACACACACACACACACACAGAATACAAACAGTGAAGACAAACACACTGTTACACACACACACACTGAATACAGTGTGAATACAGACAACATTAACACACACACACACACACACACACACACACACACAGAATACAAACAGTGAACACAAACACACTGTTACACACACACTGAATACAGTGTGAATACAGACAACATTAACACACACACACACACACACACACAGAGAATACAAACAGTGAACACAAACACACTGTTACACACACACTGAATACAGTGTGAATACAGACAACATTAACACACACACACAGAATACAAACAGTGAAGACAAACACACTGTTACACACACACTGAATACAGTGTGAATACAGACAACATTAACACACACACACACACACACACACACACACACACACACACACACACACAGAATACAAACAGTGAAGACAAACACACTGTTACACACACACTGAATACAGTGTGAATACAGACAACATTAACACACACACACACACACACACAGAATACAAACAGTGAAGACAAACACACTGTTACACACACACTGAATACAGTGTGAATACAGACAACATTAACACACACACACACACACACAGAATACAAACAGTGAAGACAAACACACTGTTACACACACACTGAATACAGTGTGAATACAGACAACATTAACACACACACACACACACACACACACACAGAATACAAACAGTGAACACAAACACACTGTTACACACACACTGAATACAGTGTGAATACAGACAACATTAACACACACACACACACACACACACACACACAGAGAATACAAACAGTGAACACAAACACACTGTTACACACACACTGAATACAGTGTGAATACAGACAACATTAACACACACACACACACACACAGAATACAAACAGTGAACACAAACACACTGTTACACACACACTGAATACAGACAACATTAACACACACACACACACACAGAATACAAACAGTGAAGACAAACACACTGTTACACACACACACACTGAATACAGTGTGAATACAGACAACATTAACACACACACACACACACACACACACACAGAGAATACAAACAGTGAACACAAACACACTGTTACACACACACTGAATACAGTGTGAATACAGACAACATTAACACACACACACACACACACACACACACACACACAGAATACAAACAGTGAAGACAAACACACTGTTACACACACACTGAATACAGTGTGAATACAGACAACATTAACACACACACACACACACACACACACACACACACAGAATACAAACAGTGAAGACAAACACACTGTTACACACACACTGAATACAGTGTGAATACAGACAACATTAACACACACACACACACACACACACACAGAGAATACAAACAGTGAAGACAAACACACTGTTACACACACACTGAATACAGTGTGAATACAGACAACATTAACACACACACACACACACACACACACACACACACACAGAATACAAACAGTGAAGACAAACACACTGTTACACACACACACTGAATACAGTGTGAATACAGACAACATTAACACACACACACACACACACACACACAGAATACAAACAGTGAAGACAAACACACTGTTACACACACACTGAATACAGTGTGAATACAGACAACATTAACACACACACACACACACACAGAGAATACAAACAGTGAACACAAACACACTGTTACACACACACTGAATACAGTGTGAATACAGACAACATTAACACACACACACACACACACACACACACACACACAGAATACAAACAGTGAAGACAAACACACTATTACACACACACTGAATACAGTGTGAATACAGACAACATTAACACACACACACACACACACACAGAGAATACAAACAGTGAAGACAAACACACTGTTACACACACACTGAATACAGTGTGAATACAGACAACATTAACACACACACACACACACACACACACACACACACACAGAATACAAACAGTGAACACAAACACACTGTTACACACACACACTGAATACAGTGTGAATACAGACAACATTAACACACACACACACACACACAGAATACAAACAGTGAAGACAAACACACTGTTACACACACACACTGAATACAGTGTGAATACAGACAACATTAACACACACACACACACACACACACACACACACACACACACACACACACACACACACACAGAATACAAACAGTGAACACAAACACACTGTTACACACACACTGAATACAGTGTGAATACAGACAACATTAACACACACACACACACACACACACACACACACACACACACGCGCACACACAGAGTTGTGGGCAGTTTCCTCCATCAGTGAGTAATGATTTTTAAATCTGCTTGAACTTTAATGACAGTAAAAACAGCGCTAAAGAATGTGACTGCACCACATAGCAGATAAACACCTCACCACACACACACACACACACACACACACACACACTCCACTAACAAACACCTCTCCATTTCACCAGAGTCAGTCAAAGCACATGTAAAGCATCACTAATAGTAAACTAATCTACATGTACTACAGCATACAGCCAGCCACTTTACCATGTGACCTGTTAAACACTCCAGTATCTGTTTCCACGCGTGCAGAACTTAGTTTAGACACTAATATCGTTCCCATTAATAAGTTTTAGTACTTATTTATTCACAACTAGTGACTGTCCTTTAGATACCAGCACACTTAAAACACACCAACGCTTATTCTTATGCTTATTATCAGAGATTAGTTCTTATTGTTAGATTCTAAATGCGTTTGCTAGATACTAGTGCCTATTAAATACACATTAGCTCTTACTAATTAGACATCAGTTATTATTAATTTGATACCAATAGATTTTTAGATATTATCACGTATTAATTTGGTACACATTAAGGGCTGTGTCCGAAACCGCCTACTATTCAGTAGGTACTGCATTTGAATTTAAACGCACTACTCAGCCTTTAGTAAAGTGTGTTCCATACAGTATGAATGTGAGAAGTATGAATGGAATTCGGATGTACTAAATCCGCCATTTTGTCATGGTCACGTGACCTACTTGCATCAGTTGCGTCGCTTTATTCCCATTCATGAATTTTCTCGTGGGGCATCATTGGGATAGGGCAGCGTGCATGGGATGCGCACTTCTCGAATACTGTTTTTCGAGTTCTATGAAATCAGACACTACTCTGCTCGCATACTGATTTTAGCATACTATATCGTAAAGTAGTATGATAAAGTAGTTTCGAACGCAGCCAAGTACTTATTTTAATTGTGACTAGTAACAAATTTAAAATATTATCCAGTAATTCCTAATGAAATATCTAGGATGTATTACATGTGTGGTTACTAAATAATTTAGCAACCATTCACTAGGAACTAGTACATATTGTTTTAGAACTGATTTATCAGATACCAGAACCTACCAAAACGCTAGGTTTAATTAATTAGAGACTACTTCTTAGTTACTACTACCAATGTAATAGCTACTAGTAGTCATTAATTAAGCATTAGTATCTTCTGCAGTGCTTAATTTGTGAATTGCGAGATCCCGGAACAGATCGGAGTAACGGATCCGGCATGTTACCAGAGGATGGAGAGGTATCACAGACGAAAGTAAACAGCGGACGGTTGAGGAGGGGGATCGGTAAAATGAGGTGCCGGATCAGATTTCAGAGGTGCCGGATCCAGAGTGTTCCGGCACAAATTAAGCCCTGATCTTCTGTAATTATTACTAGTAATATTTCTTATCTTACAAGTCACAACTGCTTTTTTATATGTATAAATATATTACTAATGGTAGCATAAATTAAATAAAAGCTATTTAAAAGTAAAGAGCATGTAAGTATCTGATAAATATGAGTAGGTAAAGAATAAACATTACAATAAAATAAATGACTCTTTAATAGCTCTTGTAATAGCATGTAATAAATTAGTACCCTAGTATTTAACACATGAATACAAGTATCTATTTAGATATAAGATTACCTAATTAATATGCATGAGTATCTAATAAATAAGAACTATTACCTAATACGTAAATATCAGTATGAAAAGCATATAATAATTAAGTCCTAATATATAATGAATAAGTACTAGCAGAACACACATAGGCTGTAACGAATAAGTTCTAGTATCTAGTTATATGCATAAGAAGCTAATTAATATGCATGAGTAACTAATAAGAATAGTGCCTAATCAGTATGAAAAGCACGTAAGTGTTAAGTACTAATATCTAATGAATAAATACAAGCAGACAAACAAGTACTAGCCAGTAACATAAGATCTAGTATATATATATTAATATGTTTGAGTACATGTTTAGAACTAGTACCTAATGAATAAATCAGTATGAAAAGCATGTAATAATTAAGTCCTAATATCTAATGAATAAATACTAGCAGAACACTAGTAGCCAGAGACTGTGCACAAGCTTTTGTTCCTGGCTAACAATCTTTAGGGCCTAACAAATGACAAATGGTGTGTATTAAAATCTCAGTGAGTGCCTGATTTTAGCATTCGTTGTTGTGTTGCTTTTTAACTGAGAAGACACCAGACAGTTTTTGCATATTTTGTGTCCTTTAAGAAAATAAGTAACACTACATTTGCACTTTTTACAGTATATATGGCATGGAACAAAAAAACTTTAATACTTTAAAATTTTTCTTTAGTTGACCTATATGTCCCTTATACTGGAAGTATTTTATTTATTTATTTTGTGCTTTCATTTAGCACGTTATAATGTTTTCATTTGAAGTATCTGTGCACTACACTTGGAAGAATTTTCTTTATTTAAAATAGCCATGCCTAATACTGGAAGTATAGCCCTAATTCACAGTGTCCGTTCCTTTTTTAACAAGACACCAGTTTTAATTTCATTAGGAGATCAAAATGTTTAAAACCAAATGTGTTACCTTAGGCTGCAGGTTAGAAATATGTTTTTATTTAAAGTATCTGCAATACACAATTTTATTTGACTAATTTAATACTGGAAGTATTTTCAGTACAGTGTAAGTTCCTTAACTAAACACCAGTTTTTTTGTTCTCTGCAACTTGGCATTTAGGAACCAAGGACTTAAAAGAAAAGTCTTTCTTTCTAAAAGGCACTACATTTAGTTTATTTATCTGCAACATTGTGTTGTTTAATTACAGTTTTGCTTTTGCACAATAAATGTTCTCAAAATGACATGCAACGTTTCTTTATTTCTTAAAAAAAATAGCATTTTGGCTTTCCTAAGGGTCTATGTAACCTGTTCTGAAATGGTTCTATTATAATTTATATATCGCAATATATATCGTTATCGCAAGAGGCTGCAATGTATATCGCAGTATGGATATTAGGCAGTATGGACATATCGCCCATCCCTACTAGTAGGTTGTAACGAATAAGTTCTAGTATCTATTTATATGCATAAGTACCTAATTAATATGCATGAGTATCTAATAAATAAGAACAGTGCCTAATCAGTATGAAAAGCATGCAAGTATTAATTCAAAATGTCTAATGAATAAATACTAGCAGAAAAATCCACAAGTACTAGCCAGTAACTTAAGTTCTAGTATATATTTATATGTTTGAGTACCTAATTAATATGCATGAGTATCTAATAAATAAAAACTAGTATAGTATGTGATAAGTCAGTACTAGCATTTAACAAACAAATACTAGAAGCATATTGATAAGTACAGGCAACAAATAAGTACTAGTATCTATTTAGATGTAGGAGTACCTAATTAATATGCTCGAGTATCTAATAAATAATAACTAGCACCTAATGAATATATATCAGTATGAAATAAGAACTACTTAAAAACATGTAATATTAAGTATTAGTATCTAATGATGTAATACTACTAGCAAATCGATAAGTATCTCAACAAATAAGTGCGAGTATCTATTTCTAAGTACCTAATTAATATGCACTAGTATCTAATAAATAGGAACTAGTAGCTAATAAATAAACAATATTACAAAATAAACAGGAACTATTTATTAATAGTATCTACCTAACTAATATGCACTAGTATCTCATAATGGGAACTAGCTAATGAAAAAAACAATAGTACAAAATAAATAGGAACCATTTAAAAATAGTATCAACCTAATTAATATGCACTATTATCTCATAAATAGGAACTAGCAGCTAATGAATAAACAATAGTACAGGCAAAATATTGAACATATGTTCAAATAGACTGCCAAACAGGGTAAGGCTAAAGTTACTTCCTAACAGATGAAAATCTGTCCCTATCCATGAGGTTCTAGGCCAGGGGTGCCCAAACTCGGTCCTGGAGGGCCGGTGTCCTGCATATTTTAGTTCCAGCCCCAATTAAACACACCTGAACCAGCTAATCAAGCTCTTTCTAGCTATACTAGAAACTTTCAGGCAGGTGTGTTGAAGGAAGTTGGAGCTAAACTATGCAGGACACCGGCCCTCCAGGACAGAGTTTGGACACCCCTGTGGCTATATATATATTTATTGGCTTGTCCAGTACATGACCTCCCTTTCCCTATTTTTGCCATTATTGTTTTTAAATAACTGTCTGACGAAGGCTTTAATGGCAAGCGGAGTCCTCAGCCGTCAGATGTCCCTTCACAGCAAAAGGTGCTAATGCCGTCACGTCTGTGTTTTTGAGGCTGTTTGGTCACTTCATTCGTTTTATTCTGATCAGATATAAATCGGATCGCTCAGACCACTTCAGAAGGTGATCTGGGAAGCATTCCAGATGAAACTGGACAGGTCTAATCATTTTTAGACAAAATTAATATAAATGAAATAAATTATGACCTGGAGAAAATCTGAGCTGCGCCTGAAACACCTGTAGGTGTGCTTTTACAGCCAAAACTCGATTAAAAACAGGTTTACTATAAGCATAAAACATGTGCTCTAACTTTTCAGGCCTGTAGCCAGGGGGGATTCGGAAGACCCAACCCTCACTGACAAAGGTCCAGAATTTGTTCCATACAGGAGCTCATTTGTCCTATTTTGACTGCTGTGCCATCATAAATAGTGAAAATAATCGTGGGATAATAGTGGGACTTTAGCTAGTCAGTTTTGGCCAATGCTAACAAATATTTTAAAGTTATAATCTGATGTAAGAGAAGTCTTCTTTCACTACTGTATTGCTTTTAAACAGAGAAGACATTTTACAGGTAACTTTTATTCTAAATCTTGGACCTTATTTCTGAAATAAAAAAAGAGCAATAAAATGGTGAGAATTAAGCACCAGAAGCGGAGCATAGTACATTCATTTGAATTTATTTTGGCTTTTGTTAATATCCAGGAATTTTTACCAAAAAGGCTAGAAAAATTCTGAAGAATTCATTATTATTATTATTATTATTATTATTATTAGTATTATTATTATGCTTTAATTATTATTTTTTATTGAAATGGCCAAATTGTGACTGAGTGCTTTCCCAAAACCATTGTTAGCCAACTAAGGTCGCAAGTTCCGTCGTTACAAACATAGTTTGTTGATTTGCTGTTTCCCAAATCCATCGCTCCAACAAACATTCGCAAACTGCGTCGCAAACTTGAGCACATGAAACGACACCTCTGGAGCTGTAGTTAAAAGCATAGTTCCTGGCTGTGTTCTATTCCCACTTATCCCCACTATGCCCTATTCATTTAGAACATTCTAACATTCAAAGTTGGAATTATTAAAAATAAAAAAGCATTAAGGTCATCTCTCTTAGGAGTAATTTGCTTTCAAAGTATTTTTACAGTTCAGTTTTAGCGATCTTCATGTTTACAATTGCGCTCCCTTTGCAGTGCACTTTGAAAACATTGATGTCATTTTGAACACAGCCTCATGGCGAAAGAGCTATTATTTAAAAGTGGAATTTATGTTACGTCTCCAAAGCTTGTGAAAATAAAAAACATAGCATACGTTAATTCTTTTATTTTATAGTGGGTTATTTATTAAGTGTCTACTGT
Organism: Danio kyathit; assembly: GCA_903798195.1. NCBI lineage: Eukaryota > Metazoa > Chordata > Actinopteri > Cypriniformes > Danionidae > Danio > Danio kyathit. The sequence continues at coordinate 71,371,962 of LR812520.1, forward strand.
ATATGACATGGGCCTGTTGGTTAGAACTTTCTGCTGTGGTTTGCATGTGTCAAATTGTGAAAGTAGACTTTTATTTTTTTTATAAATATATAAACAATATCCTACTTAATAATACCAACAATCATCCTCATCATTAATATTATTATTAAAGTAAATATATTTATAATAAATCGCCTCATTATTTATTTATTTATATGGTTTATATATGGTATTAGAATAGTGTTCGCTTTTGTAAGTGATTTTATGTTATAGAATAGAATATGTAATGTTCAACTCTTCAATAATATTAGTAAAGCAAACACAGGCCCTATATGTGCCATTTACATATATTTCAGTGAATATGGAAAGCGAGTGCATGTTTTTACCAAAACTAATATTGGATTTTATTTTAAATGCGTGTTTGTGTAAAACAATATAGTTTGCACAAAGAAATGATGGGGTTGTTCTCTAAAGAAGTTCCTCCACCCCGTTTAGAGCATCATTATGGCCGTTTTATGTTATAACTAACGTGGTTCAAGCGATGGATCTGCGACAGAGACACTATGGGTTTTGGGAAACACTCGTCACTACATCGTCCTTTCCCCAAACAACGCATCGAACTATGATAGTTCAGCCACGAGATACGTCGTTGTTTGGGAAACGCACCCCTGGTCAGTTTGTTTTTTGTGTAATAAATGACAGTAGGCTTTTTTACTGTAAAACTTTAACAGATTCCTATTTTTTCCTAGTGATATATGATGTAATAAGTTTGTATTTTAAAAATTTGTCTTGTTTTAATTTTTTTTTATTGCAAATTTTTAGAAAATATTATTAGTACATCAAAAAGTGTGGTTATGGTGACATCTGACTAGCTAATCCAGTACTGCTTACAATGTCACTAATGCAGTATTTAAATCTCATAGTTAAATAGAAAATAAGGCGTAGAACTGCAAAAAGATCCACTTTTGGAGAAAAAAGAACCAGCCCTTTCACCAGGCGGGCTACGGGCCTGTATACATACAAGAATGTAAAGAATAAGCACTGGTGCCTAATGAAAATCACTTAATAGTAAGCACTAAATAATATTAGCAGGCCATCTAAAATAAAAATAGGTCAGAGTAACATATTAAAAAGTATCATTTACAGATTAAAACGGCTTGCCTTAGACACCACAGCTAACTCGAGTCTTCAAATGAGACTAAAAATACACAAAAATCACAACAGGGAAAGATATAACGAACAAATAAACTGAGAGAAAAGGAGAGACAACTCATGCAAACTATCAAACCATACTTTCTAGCCTATAAAGGTCTGCAATGTGTAAATATAAATGTGTTGATATATTTAAAAATGCTCTATAATGTGCTGCATTGAGTCATGATTGTTATTAAATAAGCTAAATAATGCGCTTTTTGTGTGTTTCAGTGCATTCTTACCCATGAATGTGAGGAGGAAGCCGCAGAGGGTCAGTAGTTTAGTCATGTTGCTGCTTTATTCACGAGTTTATCAACTTTTCTCGCTGTTATCCCTCAACACTTCTCCTGTTTTAATCCATGTTCAGGTTTTCTCCACCGTGCATCAAACAGTAAACATTAAAAGCACAGAAAGCTGCGGTTTTCTCACGCAACATGAGCCGAAAGTCTTCAGGAAGATCTCGATCTTGATGAACTCTTGATTAAAACTCAGTTTGAAGTGGAATGATAACGCTTTCAGGTGAGCGCTCACACACCTGTGTTCGCGAGGCCACGCCCACCCCTTTCCCACGCATGCGCAGCACACTCTACCAACACTGACCTTTGATTTGTGCACTGAAGCCTATGTAAACTCTGATTTTTCCTCATTAGATCACACGTCTCTGTGCAGACTTTTAGACATTTCTTAAAATCTCAACTCTTTGAACCCTCTGAAGGTGTTTCAGCATAAGTGGAGCTTGTGGAATTTGTTTTGATCATTGTTTTGTGATGTAAATGTGAACAGGACAAACCAGTTCCTAAGAAATTCCTGACATTTCTTATGGCTAAACACACCAACCTAAACTAAAACGCATTTACACTCTAAAAGAAGAGCTTTTTTTAACATTTAGGCCTAGTAAATGTGTTCTACTATATTGTTAATCGGCCTATATATATTTTTAATCATCATTTCATGCCTAATTTAACGTGGTTCTTGTTCTGGTGGTCACCTATACTGATGCTTTAACAAGTAATTTATTCACAGTTTTATGAGACATTTACACTGAAAAACATGGTTCATTGTAAACATTTTAAGCTGAGTTTAAACAAATTGAGTTTAAGTTTTCATGACTAAATTTTATTTGTTTGTTTATATTCAGTCCATTGTTTACAGCCACTTACCTCCCATTTTATTTTAGTAAATCCACTAAATCATATTTTCAGTGCACGCTAGTGTTTACAGTGCTAGTTAATTTTTAGTTCATTTCACAAGAAACAGCTTTGAACTGTTCTATAGCGCCATCTGCTGGCCATCCGAGGTTTTAAGAGTTGCAGTCACTGTAGTTTATTTATGGCCCGTTTCTGAGTGGTACAGTACAGTACGGGTCACCTTTATCAGGCTTGCGTTTTGGTGGGCGTGGTGTACGACAGAATGTTTCAGTCGACGTCATTCTAGCTCGAGGAAATGTCTAAAGCTCCATTTATAAATAATATTGTTTTGTTTGCGTCTAAACATTGCGACCATCCACACAAATTATTCTTATTATTTTGTTGCTGTCGTACCATGGATATTTTCTCAAAAATATCATTAAACGTGGAGCTAAGAAATTACCAGTGGCGGCTGGTGTAAAAAATGTGTGTGTGTGTGTGAACACCAGAAAAAAATCTAACTGTTGGTAAAGTAAGAGTGTAAAAGCCATTTTTCAGTGATGTATCAAAAAACTAAAATATGACTAAAGCATACAATAAATGCAGCACAAATAAGTTAATTTAGTTTAATTTGGGTTTATTATCAGTAATGAAGTAATCAAGTAATCAGTAAACACACACACACACACACACACACACACACACACACACACACAAATGTTGCCTAATCACTGGCCAGTAGCACTACTTAAAAATTAATTTTGCTCTTCTTTTTTTTATGGCTTGAAAATTTCTCAATGACCTTTTGGTTAAAGTCAGTCATCTCGGTCACCAGTCTCTTCTCTATTGACAGCATGGCCAATGCATTCAGCCTCTCTTGCGTCATGCTGTTTGAAACGGCAAACACGGAAAACAGTAAAGGCATGACTTACATCACAACCTGTCAACCAACTCCGTTTGTCATGACAAGTGCTGGAAAAGCCCAGTGTACGCGTGCCTACGATCACTTGACTACTGGTGAATTTGCAAGGAAGGTCGATCTGGTCCAAGCTCCTTGATTCTTTTTTTTTTCTTCATCCAAACGCCTTGTGAACGGATATCTTTGCAAAGATACAACAGAATTTTCCTTCATCTCGAGAAATTGCATTCTAAGCTCTTTGGTGAGAATGGTCCAATCACATAAGGCCAATCATATAAAAACAAATATGATTCGTTCTAACAACAAAAATGGGAGGGTTCGGGATGCAGAGCGCTGCGCCCCAAAGACAATTTAAAACAGGCCAATTAGAGCTTATCCTCATATCACGTGCACTGGAAAAGTTGTGTACCTACATAGACACCCATTAGTCCGGCGCCCCGCACACATATGAAAACATATTGTTCATACATTTTTGTTCAATAAATGTTAGTATGACTACAATAAATGTTAGAATGTTATAATTAAATCAATTTATTTTGTTAATATTTGTGATAATAAACATTAACATATTAAAGGGCTCTAACTTAAGGGGGCGGCGCCCCAGCGCCCTCTATTGACCAGCCGCCACTGCAAATTACTACATAAAATAAGAATTTAATTGGGCCAGTGCTTTATGGCCTCATCACAAGCATGTGCAAGAGCGAGCTGCGGGCCATACTCGGCCCGGATAACACTCGCCGATGCCGAGTCAAAGCCGGAGGCACCGAAGGGCAGCCGAGCTCGGGCCGATTACTACCTGCTATCTGAGTGTACGAGTCGTTCACATATATGAGCAGCACTTCTCACAACACAGATGCGTTATACACATACTTGTGTATAAATGTTCATTACTAAACTTTCTATGAACATGATTTGATTACCCTACTTAAAAAACAGCTTAAACCAGCCTAAGGTGGCTAGTTGGTTTTAGCTGGTCGATCAGCCTGGTTTTAGAGGGGTTTCCAATCATTGTCAGCCTGGTCTTAGCTGGTCAGGCTGGAAAATGACCAGGTAAAACCAGCTTGACCAGCCTGGTTTAAGCTGGACATAGCTGGTTTTGGCTGGGCTCCCAGCCTGGCCAGGCTGGTCAAGTTGGATTTAGATGGTCATCTCCCAGCCTGACTACATAAGACCAGGCTGGAAATGGCTGGAAACCAGCCTGCAAATGGCCAAAACCCATCTAAAACCAGGCTGGTCGACCAGCTAAAACAAGCCAACCAGGTATTCTGGTTTAAGCTGTTTTTTTCAGTAGGGTATAACTGCAGATCAATGATAGTGTGAAATAGCCTACTGTAACGTCTGCAATTATATAAAATAAATAAATAAATGCAGCGTATATGAGCACATACAGACCCTTACAGTCACTGATATGTTACAATTACAGAAAAACTACACACAGCAGACATTTAGTCCTTATTTGGGTTCAAAAACAACACGCAACATATACAGTAGCCCACAGTCAGAGCAAACCTCTCATCTGTGTCTGTAATCTTCATCAACACATGTAGCCTCTGTTATAGAGAGTCATTCCCTCATTCCCAGTTCATAATAGTCCATCAAGTGATGATAATAGTTAAACATGGCAGTGTGTTCATGTTTTAGGTTGCTGAAGGAATCATTTGCTCCTTTGTTTTTTCGCACTTCACTCTCACGTTTGCCTGCTTCTTAAAGGATCAGATGTCAGAAGCACCTCAATAATCATGTTATTATCATCAGCTCAAGACCTTCATTATTTTAAATATAGACACGATCGTGAGCTCTCTGGACAAAGTGAAACCGCTCGCACTTTTAGACGGGCTCATAAAACAACAACAGGACATGGCAGATTTTGTTCTTCTTTTGTTCACAAGGTTTGATTGAGCTTGGGTTGAGCATGGCTCGTTATTATATGTATATATAATTACAGTGTAATGTCTCGGCTGTGTTTTTAAAACATGGCGGTTCCTTTGTTTTCGTTTATTTTAATATTTTTTATTATTATTCAAGAATGAAAATATACAACCACAATCAGGAGATCAATATAAGGGTGCTTTCACACTTGGTTCAATTGCCTGGACCGTACCCAAGTTCGATTGTCCCCCCTTGCCACCTTCTCGGTTGGTTTGTGTTCACACTGTCTTTTTTCCTTCTGAACCCCGGTACGCTTGCGTCATGGAGCTGCTGTTTTGTTTACGGCTGTTGCTAGGTGACGGTCACGAAAGCAAAGCGCCAAAATGGAGACTTCCGCACATCGCGGTCGATTTGCTTTTACTGAATCTTTTAGTTTTGGACATACAGTAAGCGACTCGCGTCTGTCTGCCGCAAAAATATTATAAACATTCAGAACATCACACAGTGACTGCAGAAGCTGTTTCTGGAGGAGACAAGCAGACATCACTGTGTATCACTGTGCTTGGCTCAGTCCCGCTAAAGGTACAATACGTGGCGCACACACACGAATGAACGTTATGAAAACGATAGTTTGTTGTACAGTTGCCGGTTCACTTCCGCTATTTGGTACGATTGCATTCATACCAGAAGTGAACCGTACCAGAGTTCGCATGAACCGTACCCCAGACCACCTCTTTCAGGCGGAAGAAGACACGTTCACACTAGCTAAACGTACCGTACTATGACGTCAAACGAACCCGGGTGCGGACCAAAAGTGCTAGTGTGAAAGCACCCTAAGAGAGATACAAACGAGGGAAAATACAAGCTACATTAGCTGCAGAAAGAAAGAAGACTAACAAAACAAACAAAGGCGTAAGTACATTACAATTGTAGAAAAAGTACGAAAATAAATGAAGAGTATTAGAGGAAAGCTATCTAACTCAAATCAGAGTCAAGAGACAACAGCTCTTCATACAGAACCAAGAATCTGACACATTTTTTGTTGTTATACGGAAAGATTTGAGCAGTGAGTGAACTTCAATCAGAAAGTGTCGAGAAGTAGAGATTGAGCCATGCATTTCTGCTTATGTATAAAAAAATTCCAAACAAGATAAAAAAGTTGAAGATAAATTCTTTAGATTTATGTGAGGATTCTGAGTAATAACAAATAATTTCTTTTAAGCTAAAACATTGTGCAAAGGTAGGAGGAGTGTTTGAATAATGATACAGGTCGAACCTAAATTTCTGAACAAATTCACACATACAAAATAAATGTATTAAAGTTTCATCATCCTTACCACAAAATGTACAATTCCTCGGCATGTCATCCTTTGTTTTCTTTTTTTTTTTTTGGTTTCTTTGGGAGAGATCAGTACGTCTGTATTTTTTATTTTTTTGAACATTTATTGTATAACAGAAAGATACATTGGTACATATCATTTACAATAATAATCATTAGATTATTTACAATCAATAAAGAATGAAAAAGAAGATAAACAGGAAAAAAACTAAACCAAAAAACAACAGAAATCAAACAAAACTTAAAGAGATATCAATAGGTCATCTGATCTGAGGATAGATATATAATAGAGAAGAAACTGAGAATGAAGAGGGCAAAATAATATGATAATGGCAATTTAGAGATTTAATAGATTATACGAATTAAAAGTCGTGCAAACTGAATATGTTTTAAGTGCTTTCTTGTTAAGTGAATCTGCAATTGTAGATAAGTCATTTTTAATCTCTTGTATAAATGCTATTAATACTGGCTTGCAATTTGAAAATTTACATGTAGAATCTGCATAAAAACAGAATAAGGTTTGTTATAAAGCAGAGGTTAAAGTTTGTATCAAAAAACCCAAAAATAATTACTTTTAGAGTAACAGAAAAGTTAATATTTGAGATAACATCTTGCCAAAACTGGAACACATAGTAGCACAACCAAAATAGGTGAGGAAGAGTTTCAGTGCTATTCTGACAAAAGGAGCATTTTGTATCAAAGTCTGATCCAAATCTTTTCTTTTAGAAGTTTTTGACAGGGTAAATGTTATAATTTAAAATATATTTCCTTTACCTTATTAGTGAGGAAAAACTTTTCCTGTATGGACCATATATTTTCCCAGTTTAAATGACCAAAAAGACTGTTCCAATGTGAGATGGCATCCTTTGTTTTCATTCTCCTGCTTGTCCACAAGCTCGTGACGTATCTCTGTAAACCAATAGCATTCAGCTGCGCGTCTAGCTCCGCCTTTTGGTACCCTTTCGTCGTGCTAGGTACACTTTGCAAAGGGTACCCAAAAAGTGATACGGTGCTGTTCGCTTTTAGGTACCTTGAAACTGCCATAAAAGCGTACCGAACCATACCGTACCACTCAGTGGAAACGGGCCATTAGCCGACTCTTTTAGACATCCTACTTTTTGTGATGATTAGCAGTATCATATATTTTGGGTTAAATTTAGAATTTACTTAGGCCTATATTTAATTTAGACACTTATTTTAGCCAAATTGACATCAGTGACGATAAATAAACATTAGTTTGAACCGTGGGGGATTTACATTATGCTGTTAGAAAGTTTTTAGAAAGGTCTAATGTTAGGCTAGGATTTCCCGCTCACGGCTAACTTCCGGTTTGATGTGGTAATGGTGTCATAACTAGAAGAATAGAAGAGACTGAAATAAGTAAAAGTCTATCCACCCCCAATTCCTTTTGGAACCATATTCCTCATAATCTAATTAACCAAATAGGTGGCTTTAACTTTTTTTTAACGTGATTATAATATTTCTAAAATCCACTTTAAACTCTCTAAATTCCACCAACAAGCCCTTCTTGCATGGAAAATGTGTTAGTCTCACAAATTTTCTCCTCACCCCTGCTGAAAAATCCAGCTTAAACCAGCCTATGCTGGTTGGCTGGTTTTAGCTGGTCGACCAGCCTGGTTTTAGAGGGGTTTTGGCCATTTCCAGGCTGGTTTCCAGCAATTTCCAGCCTGGTCTTAGCTGGTCAGGCTGGAAAATGACCAGCTTAAACCAGCTTGACCAGCCAAAACCAGCTATGTCCAGCTTAAACCAGGCTGGTCAAGCTGGTTTTAGCTGGTCAACTCCCAGCCTGACCAGCTAAGACCAGGCTGGAAATGGCTGGAAACCAGCCTGGAAATGGCCAAAAACCCCTCTAAAACCAGGCTGGTCGACCAGCTAAAACCAGCCAACAATCTTAGGCTGGTTTAAGCTGGATTTTTCAGCAGGGACACCTCCTTTATTTGGAATAATTGCAGTATAACCTCTTCAAAATAACCTTTATTCTTAGTAAATTGGTTTAATAGAGACATTAATCATCTTTTAAAACGTTTTGACAGTTCCGGGAATATTCTGTCATATGAACAATTAATGTCTGTTTACAATTTCCCAATACTGTATTTAATTTAGTTATTAAATCTATTCCTGTAAAAATTATTCTACTTGTTAAAAATCATTTTAGTATACAGTATGCTATATTGTTGTATTAGTATGCTATAATTGCTATAAAGTCTGTTGTAAACAGAAATTACATTTAGACGGCGTTGAGTTGACTGATAATAAATGCAGGCTACTAACAAACACATTCGTAATATTTTTCAGAAGTAAAATAAAATGACTCCTAGAGGCAAATTTTTCTGGAACTCTGTTATAGTTAATATTAATTGGAAAAGAGTCTGGTTAATTCCCTTCAAATACACTATTATCAACAAAATTAAGGAAATTCATTTTAAAATACTACACACAAGTTACCCAGTAAAATCTTTATTATCAGAATACACTGAAATGGAGGATATCTGTGGTTTCTGCAATGCACATAAAGAGAGCCTTTGTCATTTAGTTTTTGAACGTAACATTGTAAACAATTTCTGGAAGGATCTAGCCAAATATATTTTTAAAATGACAAAACTGTTATTATTTTACATTGAAAGATATTATTTTTTAATAATGAAAATAAATCCAACAAAAGTCTTGAATATATTGTTCATCTCTTTATTTTACTGGCTAAATTGTACAAACACAAACAGAAGTTTGCTAAGTTCATCTCCCACATTAACAGTTTTTTGTATCGACTTTGACTTCTTTATTTTTACTGTGAAATTGCTGAAAAGCAAAAAATCTGACATTTGTATCAAATATTATGACACTTTTATTGATTCCCCTGTTAATTCTTAAAATCATTGGATGTAGAAATGCTGTACACTATGCTTTGTGCATTAATTATTTTTTTTTATTTAATAAAATTTGTATGGTTCATCTTTTATATTGTGTTGTATGTTTGATCCTTGATGGTTTATGCAATAAAAAAACAAAAGTAATAAAAAAAAAAGTAAAACTACAGTATTTGAGCTACAAACTGGTGTTTTTATTATTAGAATAACTGGCTTTTAAATATCATATGACAATAAGTGAAGTTAATTTATAAACACATTTCGAGAGGATCACGTGCTTATGATTGCTTGCGGCTGGACACGCATTATCCAATTTACAATGCACCAATCAGACGATTCCTAAGCCCCTATAAACACCCTCAGTTCCATATCACAGCCATCTTCGTTTTGAAGAATCCCCCCTTCCACCCCTACTCCTCCTCCTTCCTAGATGGGTGGCACGGTAGCCCAGTGCTTAGCGCTGTTGCCACACAGCAAGAACATCTCTGGTTCCAGTTTTTACCAAACCAGCCGACATTTCTGTGCGGAGTTTGCACGTTCTCCCCGTGCTCACAGGGGTTTCCACCTGGTTTCTTCCGCCTTCCAAAAACATGCAACCTAAATGTATTGACTAATTCAAATCAACACTATAGACATGCTCCTACTAAGCACTTATATATTTAAAGAGCAACTACTATCTGCTCTTCAGCCACCATGACAGGGGAGTTTCCGAGACCTACCTGAGCTCAAACTCCCCTCTCGCCTTGCACAGGAGAGAGCCCCGGGCTCGAGGATCTTATGAGCTCAGGGCTCTCTCCCGGGATAGCATGACAAACACGCTTTATAATCAATCATCAGGTAAGTGTGAACTCTTGAATTACCGATATCAAGCAGCATAAAAGAGTTTTTGTAGAGCCTGAACGGGATAGTGATTCCTGACTGCCACCGGGAGTCGCGCCCAAAAAATGGCGGCGCTGCACACACATTAAAAATCATAGATGGTTAAAAAAAAACAGGATAAAAGAAGTTACACACAAAAACACACCAAACACTGTAGAAACACAATTTAATTAACTTGAATTCAGAAGCCTTACACATAAGCCGCAGGGGTTATCTTAAAGACACTCAGTAAAATGTAAATAGGCTGCTATGGTCACACAACAACTACATAAACAAATGATCCAGTACTGTAATTTGCTGTATATTATACTACAATACATCAGGTTTTATAAAGAAAAACTAAAGTATACTATCTATTACAGTTTATCAGTTCACTTTAGCTAATACTACAGTATGCTGGAGCAACAAAGAGTGTGGTTAAATAGCATGGTTAAATAGCATGGTTAAAAAAACACTTCAGTATTTGTTAATGTGGGACATGGTTAAAACAAAATTGAAAAAACTGCCTTGTTTGCTGGATTACAAACAGAAAAGCTCGGTTTCAGTGTTTTTTTAAGCGAGAGGTTTTTTCTTCATGCCGTGCAGTGTGTCGTAAGTGTCTGCATCTCTCCGGCCCAGATCCTGAACAGCACAAACACAGTAAAGCATTTTACTAAACTGTACCTGTATTATGTCCTATGGTGTGACATACAGTAGCAAAACAATTAAGAAACACAACTCTTAATAATCTACAAACACAGTGAGTGTGATTTATATTTATTATTGGACACTTAACTTTATATATGTTCTGTTTATGTGGCTCATGCATTTATAATAAATTAATAAAAATAAATAAAAACGAAAAGTAATAAAAAAATATTATAAAAATAATAAATAAATAAGATAATAAAAATAATAAATAAATAAGATAATAAAAATATTAAATAAATAAATAAATAAATAATAACAAAAACTATATTATAAAATAATAAAAAAATTAAAAAATTAAAATAAATAAAAACAAAAATATATATATATTATAAAATAATAAGTACATAAATAAATGAAAATAAAAACAAAAATAAAATAAAAATATATTATAAAATAATACATAAAAAAGATTATTAAAATAATAAATAAATAAATAAATAAAAATAAATAAATACAAAAATAATAAAAAATATATAAAAATAATAAACAAATGAATAAATAAATAAAAATAAATAAAAACAAAAATAAATATATATATATATATATATTATAAAAATAATAAATAAATAAATGAGATAATTAAAATTTTAAATAAATAAATAAATAAAAATAAATAAATGAAAACAAAAATAATAAAAAATCTATTATAAAATAATAAATAAATAAAATAAAAATAAATAAAAACAAAAAGTAATAAAAAATATTATAAAATAATAAATAAATAAACAAGATAATTAAAATAATAAATAAATAAATAAATAAATAAAAATAAATAATAACAAAAAATATATTACAAAATAATAAATAAATAAATATAAAATAAAAACAAAAAAAATAAAAAAATATTATAAAATAATACATAAATAAGATTATTAAAAAATTTCATTAATAAATAAAAAAAATAAAAACAAAAATATGTATATATAAAAATAATAAATAAAAATGAATAAAAACTAAAATAAAAAAATATATATTATAAAAATAATAAATAAATAAATAAATGAGATAATTAAAATATTAAATAAATAAAAATAAATAAAAACAAAAAATAAAAAATATATTATAAAATAATAAATAAATAAGATAATTAAAATAATAAATAAATAAATAAAAATAAATAAAACAAAAATAACAAAAATATATTATAAAAATAATAAATAAATAAATAAATAAATAAATAAAAACAAAGAATAATAAAAAATATCATAAAAAAATAAATAAGATCATTAAAATAATAAGATATTTAAAATAATAAATAAATAAAAATAAATAAAAATAATAAAATAACAAAGAATAAATAAAAATAATCAATAAATAAATGAGATAATAAAATAATAAATAAATAAATGAGATAATAAAATAATAAATAAATAAAAACAAGAAATTAAAAAAAACATATTATAAAATAATAAATAAGATAATAAAATAATAAATAAATAAATTATAAAAAAATATATTATAAAAATAACAAATAAATAAGATAATTAAAATAACAAATGAATGAATAAATAAATAAAAACAAAAAAATAATAAAAAATATATTACAAAAAATAATAAATATATAAATAAAATAGAAAAAAGTACCTGATAGAGGTCTCCATCGGCCTGCTGAAAAACAGAAGAGCAGAAGTGAGACGTGTGAGAAGGCTGAATATTGCTCAACACTGCATTAGTCAACTCTATTCCTCTTTCTCTTCCTCTTTTTCAGTCCTAGGCCTGCTTCACTCCTTCATTCTGTGTCTAAATTCAACTATATAAGGTCAACACTAGTTTAACTTGACTGACACACGCATAGAGACAGACGAACAGACACACATGCACACTCACACAATCAGACCCTACACACACACACAGACTCGCACGCTAAAAATAAATGTCCTACTTATTGTTTTAGTCTTGTTAGCAAGCAGAAATACTTAAATAGAAGTACAAACGTCCTAACATTCTCTAATCAGCCTTGTTTACTGAAAAACTAGTACAAAATGATGCCTGAAATAATTGATGGTCCCATCAAATGTTTTTTCTTTCACCCTTTTGTCACATATTTATTCTCATCCGGTCATCCTCTTCCTCAAGGGAAGTTCTGTCATAATTAGGTTATTGCTGGGTACAAGTGTGGTTAAAAGTGTGTTTTAAACATGCATCAGTTGTTCCGGTGAGAGTTTTGGTTCAGTATTTATAACCACAGCTGTACATAAAAAATACTAGCAGTGTGTGCCCTCATTTAGTGTGTGTGTGAAAGCACAGAGTGATGAACACACACCTCAGAGTAGCTGCTCTGAGAAGACGAACGGATCTGGAAAACACAAGAAAAACAAACAATAAGAACAGAAAACGGATCAAACACATTAAAACAGATTAAAGACACGGTTGAGCCTTAAAGAGACGCTTCAGTCTCATCTTCCTGCTCTTCACTGATGCTGAATTTAATGCAAATTAATGTAAAGAATAAAACGTTTGGCATAATCTTGTCAAGTTGATCAATTTATTTTTATAGATAGATAAAGTCAATTTTATTCATATTTACTGATAAATGTTTATTTAATATTATATATATTAGCTGTGCGATATTCCCATAATAACAGCTCTCGCTCTTCACTCTTGTGTATTACTCAGCCCAAGCAGAGACTAACAACTCAATACAGTTTGAGAAATATTGGACAACATGATGTACTTTTGAGGCTTTTTTTAAGATGAGAATGTAGTTGTTTAGATTGCACCTATGCAGTTTATTTATAAGCATAGTGTCACGGTTGGGGATCTGTCTGTTCCTCTTGTGTGTGTGTGTGTGTGTGCGTATGTACGTGTGTGTTTGTTTGGGTATCTTTCACCGCGTGGCTGTCTGTGTTTTCATGTCTTCAGCTGGGCAGTCACATGCTCAGCTGTCAATCAGCACACCACAGGTGCAGCGCATTACGGCACCTTTATCTGTTCAGCGTTCGCGTCTCTTGTTGTCAGTTCGTTGTTGTTTCACGTCTGTGTCTGTTCCTGTTAGGCTCGTCCCGCTGTATCCGCTGGTGGTGAGTTGATCTTAGAGACTGTTGCTTTTGGAAGTGTCAGCACTGCTGAATTCACCGAAGTACTGTTACCGCTGTTTAGCGTTGTCGACACTCACTGGATATTCACTTTGCATTGCTGCACTGAAGAACTGTTACCGCTGTTTGGCGTTGTGGAATTCTATGAGAGATCTCCCTGGATCTGTCTCATTGAGAAACTATTACCGCTGTTAAGCGTTGTCGATTCCCTTGAGAAATGCATCATTGCTCTACCCTAACCCTCGATATCTGGTGAGATCTATACCAGCTGTTATCCTGTTATCCCTGTTAAATAAATCACTTGCATTCATTTGCATTTGGGTCTCCTGTGTGATTGTGACGCATAGTGCCTATTTTAATTATTTATAGTTTCAGAGATACAGCGCGTCATACTGAGCAGAGCAAAGACAGTTGAAGTTCCGCCACAAGATGGCGACAGAGATCGCATAATAATCCTTAGAGGAGAAAAACTCAACGTAATTTTACACTACAGCTGAGTAGAGCCCTGCATTTGAGCCTTTTTTGGGCCGGTCTTCGGGCCAATTTTCACGTCATAGCTAGCCGGCATATCGGGCTATTATAAAAAACGTTAAATTAATTTTTTAATGACATCTAATGCATGTGGTCCGGAAGCACCAGTGATGCATTGCGTATAGAGATTTCCAGCCACGTGAAACTGTAAAAACCTTTCAAATAGTGACAACTTTAAATAATGAGCCAACTGGTTATGCACAACGCACACCTTGTAAGTTCAGGGGCGCCTGCCGGGTTTTATTCCAAGTTACGCACATATCTAGCACCGCCCCGCCTCACCCCTTACTCTTATTTCAAGCTTAAGAAACGTGATGACATCATTAGTTCATATAGGCTATATATTTTTTGTTGGTCATCTACTAGATAAAATAGAAGAGCGAATAACAGCGCCAAAACATGAACTGGATCGTCAAATAAAAAATAATTTAGCCTAAATAAAATTAAAGGTGCTGTATGTAAGTTTTTGACTCTTCTAAAGCATAAAAATACCATAATATGTGTGCAGATATTTAAGAAACATCCCAAGTGAACATACTTGTTTAACTGACGAACAATGCTGAAGTCAGATATTCTGCTTTGAAAATGGGTTTTCCGTGCCGGAACGCTGTCTTTGTTTACATAAATTTCATATGCACGATGCCAGTTTAGCCAATTATATTTCAGCACTCCGGGTTGCCTTGTTGGAAAACAGCATATTTCATTCATTCATTCAGAAAGACTCTGAAAGCATGCGTCCGTGACCAAAAAGAACAGTATGGGAGACAGATGCAGTTCCACATGAGGTTATTAATTAGCAAATTACATAAATATTACGAACGTAAACATTAGGTGAGCAGGTTACATTGTAACCGCGTGTCCTAACAACACGCTGTGACGAGAGAGGCAGTGATCAGCTATTTGGCTGTTTGCACCAGACGAAACACGGCAGAAATGTAAATACAGCCTTTCAGAAGCACAGAATATGCACTCGCTCACGAAACGGTAAGGTTTAGAATCTATTTAATACATGTTAACCCACTTTAACATCAATGTAGATGCTAAATCACTCATATGTGTTTAGTTCTAAAGTTCAATTTCAGACGCTTTATTGTATTTTCAAGATCTGAGGTGAACTTTCTGCTTTCAGTATATGGCAACAAATGCCATGTAAAATGCATTCAAACTCGCATTGTTAGCATTTAGCACAGAATAAAGCACACAAGGCTTACCTGAGGTGATCTAGCTGTCATAGGTTTCTGTTGTTCAGCTGTGAGAAATAGAAGCCATTTCTAATATATCAATTCGAGGTGTTGGTTAGGACAAAAACTCCTTTTAATATGGAAAATATTCCCTCTATCGCGTGTCGTTGCTTTTATTTAGAACACAGTTTAAATCACTCGCTCCTGTACACAATCTGGCATCCCAGCGTACTTTTATTATGATCCAGGAGTGCAATACCTAGTTCAACCACTGGGTGTCAAACTTACATACTGCACCTTTAAAGTGAAATATTCACAGTTTTAGAGAAGCCTTTATTAAGCTGTTTTCCCTGTTAATGAAAACAATCATCTATTGCACCAGTCAATTACAATATAATTCATAAGCATTTACAAAGTATTCGCAGCAGTACGTGTCCCAGATTACCTCAGAAGAACAAACTCGGTTAGAAGTGTGAGAGAACTCAGAAACTCGTTGTGAGAATGAGGATGTATTTATACCAGTCTGTCAGATAAAATAGTTTCAAACACCTTGAATGGTAGCAGTTCCACGCGAGGAGGCTGCGCAGAAGCTGGATCTGAATTGTCTGATGAAAGAGACATGGGCTGGGGTGCTCAGGTGCTAATGAGACTGCCGACTCCACTCCGTGTGGGGGATCAGTATTTGTCTTATTAGTTTTAGGCCTTTTGGCAAATGTCTCAGTTAAGTTGATCTGTTTTAAAGAGCGTTTACTCATTTTGAACCTTGTTTTAAACAATAGTGTTGTGAATTGTAATTTTTAGTTTGCGGAAAAACCGCCAGCAAAAGTAAAGCCAATAGATTTCTTTACCCATCTCCCACCATGCAACTACATACACGCTTTAACACACACAAACACACACCTTTATTTATTCTCATTCTTTCTTGCTTTGTCAGTATATCGTAGTTTAACTTTTTAATAATTTCAATTATGTAAAAAATAAATAAAAAAGCAGCATTAATTCCGTACGGCTGCAGGCGCCACTGGGTTAAACTGAGTAAACTCAATGTGGACCACATACCGCTTGGATATTGATGTCACTTAAACTAAATCTTACATTTAAAAAAACAAACAAAAAAACTCCGAACATTTCTCTAAATTATTATTACTAATATAAAAAACTAAATGAAATGGAAAAAAACATCACTGTCTATTAAATACCAATCTGGACTAATTTAATGGCTGTAACAGTATCAGCTGTTTGGCGGAAAAAAAGGGCTTCGGGTTGGACTCGAGCCAAAGATTTTGATAAGCTGTTGGACAAGGGCCGGGCTACAACCTGTGCATCTCAGGCCAGGGCCGGGCTAGGGCTTAGATTTAAGGCCCGTGCGGGGCTCTACAGCTGATCAAATCATTATAAAACAGGTAAGTGACCTTCTAAAGCCTGGTTTATACTCGACGCGTCCGCTACCTCGCTTGAGTGCGCGCGGCGAATCTGACGTCATCGCGGAGTTTGTGGATGTTCGCTTTGGGTGCGCGCGACATCATTTCGGCTGGCGGTGCGCACGGCATTTTTTGAGACTCGAGCGAAGAGTGCGCGCAGCGTCGCATTTGATTTGAGTTGAATATGAACCACTTTGAAGAGATTTTGTCTGAAACAGTACGACTGTACAGACATCTTTATGATCCGTGATCATAGAGATAACCTGATGATCAATAATTCTTGGCTAGAAATTGCAACAGCCGTGGGAAAGGAGGAAAGTTTCTGTTAAAAAGTTTGGAAAAACCTGAGGGATAAGTTTGTTAAAGCCAAAAGAGGCCATGACAAAAGTGGAGACCCCGGCACACAATTAGAGAAATATGTTTTTCCACCATTCACAGGTTTTACACTGATATATATATATATATATATATATTACAATATTGAATTTAAAACAAAATTAATAGTTATAAAACTAAAATTAAGGAACAAATTATTTCTTTGATAACTGGAAAGGAATATATGAACCTATCGGTTTACGGTATACTGATGCCCTGTTTTTCTGGGCTTTATTGGTGATCATGGTCAGGAATGTTGGACCATTATTGGCTTTTTAGCATAAGTATAGGACAGAAACTAGCTATAGTCGCGATGCGGCGCCAGGCGAAAGTATAAATCCAGCTTTAGTCGATCTCTCTCTCTTGTATGTTGTAGTGCTGTACTTATACCATAATAATCTGATAGTGTTTGCTTTGCTTTGGCTTTATCGGGGTTAATTATTGTGATCTCCTTATTGCAACAGAGAAATACTGTGAAATCTCTGTAGACTGATGACATTTCATGCTGTTCAGACTTATAATCTTTAAATGTGAGCAAAATCAGCTGTTTTGTCATGACTTTAGACATTACGCTAGAGAATCATTCACACACTAGCTCTACAGTGATGTTGGTGATTGAGCAGCGGTTTCTGCTGTTCTGACGTCAGCTGCAGATGTGAATGATGGTGGAAGAAAGTAGTTCCTCACAAAAGGGTTTTTGAGACTCTCCATGTTTGATTTTCATTTTTATATACACGATTAGGCCGTGGAACTGTTGTATTAATTAACGAGTAGCAGTGGCTGTATATCAGCACTGATGGGACACTAAGGCACTCAGCCTCGAGCCAACGCACACCTCCCACCAGTGCCAACATATATATATATATATATATATATATATATATATATATATATATATATATATATATATATATATATATATATATATATATATATATATATATATATATATATATATATATATATTTCCATTAATCTGAAGCTCAATCAAGTGATGGAAGTTCATAATTATAAAATAAATAATAAAAATAATGCAAATAATGAACTGCTTGAAGCTGCTTAATTTAACTAATGTGCATTAATGTGTTTTTATCTCATACATCCAAGTCAAAAGATGCATTAATGGATGATATTTGAATATGTGAATAATATGTAATAATAAAACATGTCATTGGTTTAATCCTAATATTTATTCTCAAACATCATGTGTTTAATGACAGTAAGTGTATGAAAGCTGATGAAGGTGTGTGTGCGTGTGTTAACAGAAATGATGCTCACCTTTAATCTGCAGTAAAGCACCGTCAGCACAATCCCGTAAACGATCAGGATCCCATCCAGAACATAACACACATTTTCACTCTGTTGCGCAGCTGAGAAACAACAACAGGGTATTTTACACAACAGTATACTTTATTATACACACCATTGATTATTTTACAAACTTTTGAAAGCAGTTTATTATTAATGTTTAAAACAATGTAAAATCTACATCAGCACTAACTAACATTTGAAGTGGATCAGAAATGCTGTTCTAAATTAATAGTAGTAGTAGTAATAATAATAATAATAATAATAATAATAATAATAATAATAATGATAATAATAAACAAATAAATAAAGAATAAATCAATCGATATTGATATTTTATGTCATTGCAAAATTATTACCATTTTGGTTTGGTGATGAGAGGTTTTGATCCACTTTAAATGTTGCAAATGAATATTTTAAAGCAATTTGTAAAATGTTAAAATGTCTAAATTGATTAATTTCTAATAATTTTCTTTCAAAATGAACTTATATTTGTAAATGTTTGAAGTGTTTAAATAACATGCACACCCCAAAAAGGAAGTCCAGCAGTAAATAAATTTACACAAGTGTAAAACACCCACATAAATGGCATAAAAACAGCTGAAATAAAATAAATAATAATAATAATTAACGGTTTAATTATTATATATATTAATATATTATATAATGCAGAATTATTGACATTCTTAAATTTGCTTAACTTGATGAAACTTCAAAAGTTGACTAATATATTATTAACGTTGAAGATTTAAAGCCATTTCTAAAATCTACACTTAATCATTAATTAATCAGAATTAATGTATATCTGTAAATGCTTGAAGTGTTGAAAACGTGTTATATTTTATTTTTATTAATGTATACACCCTAAAAAGGAAATGCAGGTGTACAATAACACACACACACGACATAATTACAGCTACAATTAAAAATAATAAAAATAATAAAGTTTAATTGAATAAATATTAATATTGTCTGTTAAATGTAAAATTACTGATGTTTTTCAGTTTTTCTGTGTTGATAACATTTTTTGATTTACTTCAAATGTTGTTGTAAATGAATAATATTTTAATATTTAGAGCAGTTTTTTTAAATGTAAAATTAATTATTAATTAATAGAATTTTTTCATATTTGTAAACTTTTAGTGTTAAATAAGTGTTATATTTTATTTTAAATATAATATATGCGCCCTTAAAAGGAAATGCAGTTGTAAAATAATTCACAGAAGGGTAAAACATCCACATAAATGACATAAAACAGCTAAAAAGCTAATAACAATAATTATTAATCATTAAATGAATATATACTGATATGCATGTTAATACTTTAAATTATTGACATTTTCAATGCACATTTTGGTTTTAGGACAAACCTGTAGAAACTTCAAATGTTGTGACAAATACAGTATATTTATGAAGATTTAAAGCCGTTTCTAAAATGTAAAATCAAGTATTGATTCATATTTGTAAATGTTTGAAATGCACTGTAAAACCCAATAAGTTAAGGAAACTCAAAATATTTGAGGAAACCGATTGCAACAAACATTTAAGTTCATAAACTAATCCTAGTGAGTACTGTGAACTTAATCCATTTGAGTAAATAAAGCAATTTAAGCACAGTAAAACCCAATAAATGAAGAGAACTTACACCAACTGAGTATTGTAAAACCCAATAAGTTAAGGCAACTCAAACCCTTTGAGGAAACCGATTGCTACAAACCATTTGAGTTAAACTAATCTATATGAGTACTGTGAACTTACTCCATTTAAGTTGAAGTAATGAGGTATTTAATTAACTCTTTACCTTCAACACTGAGTTCAAAACTCTTTTCAAATGAGTAGAAATAACTTTCGGTCAATTTTTGAGTTGACTACACTCCTTTCATTTGATAAAGTTGACTGTCGGGTTTTACGGTGTGTTTGTTGATAAAGTGTTATATTTTGTTTTTATTAATGTATACACCCTAAAATGGAAATGCAGGTGTACAAAAACACACACATGACATAAATACAGTTACAGTTAAATATTAAGACCAAAAAATAAACGTTAAATTAATAAATGTTAATTATTATTAATATTAAAATCATTGACTTTTTTGTGTTTGTGGGACATTTTTTGATCCACTTCAAATGTTGTTGTAAATAAATAATATTTTAATATTTAAAGCAATTTTTATAATGTACAATTATTTTTTAATTAATCAAAATTATTCATAATAATTTAAATTAAAGGTTAAAATTCATTTATTCATGTTCTTTTCGGCTTAGTCCCTTTATTAATCTGGGGTCGCCACAGCAGAATGAACCGCCAACTTATTCCGCATATGTTTTACACAGCGGATCCCCTTCCAGCTGCAACCATCACTGAGAAACATCTACACACACTCATCCACACTCATACACTACGGACAATTTAGCCTACCCAATTCACCTGTACCGCATGTGTTTGGACTTGTGGGGAAAACAGAGTACCCGGAGGAAACCCACGCCAATGCAGGGAGAACATGCAAACTCCACACAGAAACACCAACTGACCCAGCCGAGGCTCGAACCTGCGACCTTCTTGGTGTGAGGCGATTGTGCTACCCACTGCGCCACCGCGCCACCAAGGTTAAAATGATAAATATTAATATTATATTCATTCATTCATTCATTCATTTTCTTGTCGGCTTTGTCCCTTGCGGGGTCGCCACAGTGGAATGAACCACCAACTTATCCAGCACGATTTTACGCAGCGGATGCCCTTCCAGCCGCAACCCATCTCTGGGAAATTAATATTATATGTTAAATATTAAATTATTGACAATAAAATTATTGATTATTTTTTAAATGAAATTAATAAAAAAAAAAAATTTTATCCACTTCAAATGTTGTAAATAAATATTATATAATTATTATTTATAATATTTAAAATATATTATTGTTAAAATGTTCATTTTCCATTAATCAAAATTAATTAATATTAATTCAAATTAAAGACTAAAATTATACATAATAATATTATGTTAAATATAAAATTATTGACAATAAAATTGATTATTTTTTATAATTTAATTAATTTTTTTAATTTTTTGATCCACTTCAAATATTGTAAATAAATAATATTTTAATATTTAAAGCAATTTTTAAAATGTACAATTATTTTTTTTAATTATTCAAAATTAATTAATATTTGTAAATGTTTGAAGTGTTAAATAAGCGTTAATTTTATTTTAAATAACACATACACCCTAAAAAGGAAATGCAGATGTACAATAACACACACGTGACATAAATACAGCTACAATTAAATATTAAAACCAAAAATTAAACATTAAATTAATAATTATCAATATTGTGTGTCAATGTAAAATTACTGACATTTTTGTTTTTTGATGGTATTTTTGATCCACTTCAAATGTTGTTGTAAATGACTAATATTGTATATATTTAACTCTTTAACAGGCATCATAACCACCTGGATGACCTTTTATCAACACACAGTAAAACTCGACAGTCAACTTTATCACATGAAATGAGTGTAGTCAACTCAAAATTGACTGAAAGTTAATTCTACTCATTTGAAAAGAGTTTTGAACTCAGTGTTGAAGGTAATGAGTTAATTGAATACCTCATTACTTCAACTTAAATGGATTAAGTTCACAGTACTCATATAGATTAGCTTAACTCAAATGGTTTGTAGCAATCGGTTTCCTCAAACGGTTTGAGTTGCCTTAACTTATTGGCTTTTACAGTGTAGGTTATCATTATTATTTTAATTGCTTATTATTATTTATCAGAGTTGTGTTCAATTATTCAATTTAAGACGTGGGCAATCAATATTAACTAGAAAAGTAAAGTGCGCAGACAAACTTTATTTTGTCTTGAGAAGCCTCGTCTGAAAGTTCGAAGCAGTTTTAAAGTTTAAATAATTGAAGCAGTCGGCATAGATAGAGAACTACGTTAGCAGGTTTGTGGTATGGATTGGCATGTTTCTTGCTAGGTGGTTGATAGGTGGTTCTGAATGGTTGCTAGGTGGTTGCTATGGTGCTCTGAGTGGTTGTTAAGGTGTTGCTAGGCGGTTGCAAGCCGTTGCTATGTGTTTGCTAGGGTGTTCTGAGTAGTTGCTAAGGCATTGCTAGGGTGTTTTATGTGGTTGCTAAGATGTTGCTAGGTGGCTGCTAGAGTGTTCTGAGTGGTTGCGAAAGCGTTGTTAGGCGGTTGCTAAAGTATTGCTAGATGGGTGCTAAGGTGTTGTTAGGCGGTTGCTAAGGTGTTCCACGTCGTTGCTAAGGTGTTGCTAGGTGGTTGCTAGGCGGTTGCTAGGGTGTTGCTAGGTGGTTGCTAGAGAGTTCTAATGGTTGCTAGGTGGTTGCTAGGCAGTTGCTAAGGTAGTGTAATTCATTGCTAGGGTGTTGCTAGGTGGTTGCTAGGGTGTTTTGGGAGGTTGCTAGGTGGTTGCTAAGGAGGTTGCTAAGGTGTTCTGACTGGTTGCTAGGATGTTGCTAGGTGGTTGCTAGAGTGTTCTGAGTGGTTGCGAAAGCATTGTTAGGCGGCTGCTAATGTATTGCTAGATGGTTGCTAAGGTGTTGTTAGGCGGTTGCTAAGGTGTTGCTAGGTGGTTGCTAGGCGGTTGCTAGAGTGTTCTGAGTGGTTGCTAAGATGCTGCTAGGTGGTTGCTAAGGTGCTGCTAGGCAGTTGCTAAGGTATTGTAATTCATTGTTATGGTGTTGCTTGGTGGTTGCTAGGGTGTTTTGAGAGGTTGCTAGGTGGTTGCTAAGGAGGTTGCTAAGGTGTTCTACGTGGTTGCTTACATAAATTAGCATGGTTGTAGTATGAATTAGCATTATGCTAGCATGTTTCTAGCATAAATTAGCATGTTAGCATGAATTTAGTACAAATTAGCATGTTGCTAGTATGTTTTTTGTTTAAATTAGTATGTTTGTTAGTATGCATTAGTGTATTGTTAGTATGGATTGGTATGTTGTTAGTATGTAAAGTCAATGGCAGTTTTTTCTACAATGGAAGTCTATTGGAAAGTTGCTAGGGTGACACAAGTGGTTGCTAAGGTGTGGCTAGTAATTTGAAAGGTCATGAGTGATTGGTAGTCTGAAATAAATGAGGCCAACCTTAAGTCTGTATGATAGTCTGGCGGAAAGTTATGAGGTCATAAAATTTGGTCCAATGTAAAGTCAATGGGACTTTTTCGAATTTTCCAGGTCAGTTTTCGGAAAACCGTAAGTCGGATCAGTTGGAAAAGATATAGCAACCCGAGTCAGACCAGTTTGGCGGTTTGGTGTTAGTTTGTTGGTTGTAGTATGAACGGTCTAGGAGGAGATGCATATAGAAATTCTCAGAAGAAGAAGTTTATGCAGTATAACAGTGTGTTGGCTTTCTCAAGTCACCATAATTAAATTAATTCATATTTGTCAATGTTTGAAGTGTTAAATAAGTGTTATATTTTATTTTTAAATAACACACATACACTGTAAAAACGGAAATGCAGTCGTAAAAAAATTCACAGAAGTGTAAAACACACACGCACACACACACACACACACACGTACATGCACACGCACACGTACATTCACACAACATAAATACATCTAAAATAAAAAATACCAAAGAAATTAAAGGTTAAACTAAACATACCATATTAATATGTATTATGTAAAACTGACGAACACTTGACGACACTTCTAATGTTGCGTAATAGAAACTATATTACGTTAATAATTTAAGACTTTACATTTTATATTTTAATTTCTGGACTAATTAATATTTGTAAATGTGGAATGGAAGTGTTAGAAATAAATGATATATAAACGTACACGACTACAGAAAGGAAATGTAGTTATACAATAAACCAGTTTTAACCAGTGACATAAAATACAGCTCAAATAAATATATATATAAATATATATAATAATTAAAGGTTAGGATAATTAATATTTAAAGCATTTTTAAAATAAATTGCTACATTTTTATATTTTATTTTCTAGACTAATTAATATTTGAAATGTTGAATGGAAGTGTTAGAAATAAATCATGTATAAAGATATACAATGCAGTCGTAAATACAGCCACAATATAATTAAACTGAACAAGTCCTGAGCCTCGAAGACTGATTCATGGAAATGTTTAATGAGGAACAGGAAGAGCTGATTATGTGTGTGTGTTCCTGAAGCAGAGTTCAGCTTTATATCAGGATAAATGTGTGTGTTTGTGTGTGTGTGTTGTGGGTCAGGAGAGTGTGTGTTGTTTAATGGAGTGTATTATTTGTTTCTTACCGGCGCGTCCGATGTTGAGCAGGAGAAACACACACACGTCCAACAGCTTCATCTTTACTCTCAGAAGAAGAAGAAGGAGAAGAAGAGAAACACTGACAGAACAGAACACACACACACAGGAAACTGTGGGCTGACACTGTCCATTCACACACACATATGGACAAACACTCTCTCTCTTTCTCACATAGACACACACATTTTCTTAGACACGCACAGACTCACACAAACACTCTCTCTCACACAAACACTCACACACACACACACACACACACACACACACACACACACACCACACACACACACACACACACACACACACACACACACACACACACACTCTTTTTCAGACACACACACATACACACTCTTTCTTTCTCTCACGCACGCACGCACGCACGCACGCACGCACGCACACACACACACACACACACACACACACACACACAGATCTCAACTCTTCCTGTTTCTCTGTAAAGTTACACAGAACTGAAGCCGGTGAAATCAGATGCTCCACATATTAGAGAGCATCAGGGTGTTGCTATTGGGTTGCTAGGGTATTCTGGACAGGAGTAAATGTGCTGCTATGGGGTTGCTAGGGTATTCTGGACAGGAGTAAATGTGCTGCTATGGGGTTGCTAGGGTATTCTGGACAGGAGTAAATGTGCTGCTATGGGGTTGCTAGGGTATTCTGGACAGGAGTCAAGGTGTTGCTATGGGGTTGCTAGGGTATTCTGGACAGGAGTCAAGGTGTTGCTATGGGGTTGCTAGGGTATTCTGGACAGGAATCAGGGTGGTGCTGTGGGGTTCCAATGGGATTCTGGACTGTAGTCAAGGTGTTGCTATGTGGTCGCTAGGGTATTCTGAACAGGAGTCAAAGTGTTGCTAAGGGGTTGCTAGGGTATTCTGGACAGGAGTCAATGTGTTGCTATGGGGTTGCTAGGGTATTCTGGACAGGAGTCAAGGTGTTGCTATGGGGTTGCTAGGGTATTCTGGACAGGAATCAGGGTGGTGCTGTGGGGTTCCAATGGGATTCTGGACTGTAGTCAAGGTGTTGCTATGTGGTCGCTAGGGTATTCTGAACAGGAGTCAAAGTGTTGCTAAGGGGTTGCTAGGGTATTCTGGACAGGAGTCAATGTGTTGCTATGGGGTTGCTAGGGTATTATGGACAGGAGTCAAAGTGTTGCTATGGGGTTGCTAGGGTATTCTGGACAGGAGTCAAAGTGTTGCTATGGGGTTGCTAGGGTATTCTGGACAGGAGTCAATGTGTTGCTATAGGGTCGCTAGGGTTTTCTGAACAGGAGTCAATGTGTTGCTATGGGGTTGGTAGGGTATTCTGGACAGGAGTCAATGTGTTGCTATGGCCTCGCTAGGGTATTTTGGACAGGAGTCAATGTGTTGCTATGGGGTCGCTAGGGTATTCTGGACAGGAGTCAATGTGTTGCTGTAAAGTTGCTAGGGTATTCTGGACAGGAGTCAATGTGTTGCTATGGAGTTGCTAGAGTATTCTGGACAGGAGTCAATGTGTTGCTATGAGGTCGCAAGGGTATTCTGGACAGGAATCAATTTGTTGCTATGGGGTTGCTAGGGTATTCTGGACAGGAGTCAAGGTGTTGCTAGGGTATTCTGGACAGGAGTCAAGGTGTTGCTAGGGTATTCTGGACAGGTATCAGGGTGGTGCTATGGGGTTGCAGGAGGATTCTGGACAGTTGTCAAGGTGTTACTACGAAGTTACAAGTGGTTCTGAATTGTTGTCAAGATTTTGCTATGTGGTTGCTAGGGGATTCTGGATAGTTGTCCATGTGTTGCTAAGGGGTTGCTAGGGTATTCTGGACAGTTGTTGAGGTGTTGCTATGCGGTTGCTGGGTGGTTTTAAATTATTGTCAAGGTGCTGCTATGGGATTGCAATGGTATTCTGGACAGTTGTCAATGTGTTGCTATGGGATTCTAGACAGTTGTCAAGGTGTTGTTATGGGGATTCTGGACAGTTGTTACGGTGTTGCAGAGTGGTTTTGAATTGTCGACGTGTTGCTTTGGGGTTGCAATGTATTCTGGACAGAAGTCAAGATGTTGCTACGGTGGTTCTGATCAGGCATTAAGGTGCTGCTAGAGGATTCTGGACAGTTGTCAAGGTGTTGCTATGAGGTTGCAGAGTGGTTTTGAACTGTTGTTGACATGTTACTATGGGGTTGCAAAGGGATTCTGGACAGTCGTCAAGATGTTACTATAAAGTTACTAGTGGTTCTGAATTGTTGTCAAGGTTTTGTTTTGGAGTTGCTAGGGGATTCTGGATAGTTGTCAATGTGTTGCTATGGGGTTGCTAGGGTGTTTTGGACAGTGGTTGAGGTGTTGCTATGGGGTTGCTGAGTAGTTTTGAATTGTTGTCAAGGTGTTGCTACAGGTTTGTAATGGGATTCTAGACAGTAGTCAAGATGTTGCCATGGGGTTGCAAGGCAAAATCTGGTCAGTTGTCAAGTTGCTATGGGGCTGTTGGGTGGTTCTGGGTAATTGTCAGGCAGTTGCTATGGTATTCTGAATGGTTGTCAGTGTGTTGCTAGTTGGATGATTGTCAAGTTGTTGCTTTGGGGTTGCTGGGAGGTTCTGGATGGCAGTCATACTGTTACTAGAGGGATTTCTGACTAGTAGACTTTATGAAAAGGTTGTCAGGGAGTTGTTTGTTGGTTGTCAAAGCTTTGCTATGTAATTTCTAGATTGCTCTGGGTTCAAAAAGGCTCATCCTTAGATTTCTGTAATTACTGACATTTCACCACTGGCCAATTGAAAATTAATTAATTATTCAATCTCATTAATAAGGTAACACACAATACAAGCAGTAAAATGAACACTGACATCAAACAATCAATACTCTAAACTCCTATGATCACTCACATCAGTGTTGAATACAACACGGACGAGATGTTGTGTGTAATTCAGCTTGATCTACACTGCACTCTGCTGGCGATGCTGATGCATTACACATTACACACCTTATATAAATCTACAGGACCTTAATAGCAGTCTCAATGGATCTAGATGCAGAGAATTGGCTCATACCACATACAGGAGTTAACTTCACAAAACCATCATATTTAATAAATTAATTAATAAAACATTTATAGATCATATTGACACTCATTTTTCCCTCTCACAAACATTAAAACCACTTTCAAAATTCAGAATATTTATATTGCACACACCAAATAACTGAGCATTAACTTCATAACTCTTCTGTTTAGGGGAAATATGACCAAATTAAGTATTGTACTATATATATATATATATATATGCATCTCGGACATAATATTGTTTGCTTATATTTGGTGGATAATTTGAATGATTTTGAACGTATGAGCATAATGTTTACATCAATTATGGTCAAATAACAACAACAACCAGTATTACTACTCCTGCTATTATTATTTCTATTATTATTATTATTCTTTCATTCATTTTCCTTCAGCTTAGTTCCTTATTTATTAAGGCTCGCCACAACAGAATGAACAGTCCAGCATATGTTTTATGCAGCGGATGCACTTCCAGCTGCAACCCAGTACTGGGAAACATCCATCCACACTCATTCACACACATACACACTCATACACTATGACCAATTTGTGGCCGGGAGCAACAGGAGGAAACCCACGCCAACACGGGGAGAACATGCTATTGCTATTATTATTATTATTAATTAAACTATATGAATAATTATAAACACCACAAGCAATGAAAGCAAGATGAAGCTCTGGAAAAGGAACTCGTGTTTATTCTGGTTCTCAAGGCATCAATTTCTCAGAGAAAATAAGGACATCATTAATCAAGCAAAGAAACGCTGCACGTCATTGTTAGTTAGTTTTTAAAAGCTCCACGTCTCTAATCTTGCAGCGATTCATGAGAGCACGTCTGTGTTTGGACTTTTATTCTGTAGTTTTGCTGACAGACTCGCACTTCCTGCTCCGCTAGAACAGAACAGGCTGCTTTACATTCCCAAATAAACACATCACAATCAAATGAAGAACTAAAGTCAGTAAGATACTGCACACACACTCTCACTGCACCCATGCCCACATACACACACACAGACCCACACACACACACTTGTGTACGCACATACACACAAACACTCCTTCCCACACGCACTCACAAACACACCATCACACACATACGCATAACAAACAACACACACACACATACACTTCACACACACATACACTTCACACAAATATACACTACACTCATACACTATACACACACACATAAATGCGCGCAAACACCCACACATACACTAACCCACAAAGCATACATACATTAAACTCATACACTATCAACATGTGCGCTCAAACACACACTCATACACACACACAAACAAACAAACAAACACTCACACATACACTAACCAACAAAACATATATACACTACACACAGACTATAAACACGTGCGCAAACACACACACATTACACTCATACAGTATACACACACATACATGCGCGCAAACACACACACACACTCACACATACACTAACCCACAAAGCCTACATACACTAAACTCACACACCATCAACACATGCGCTCAAACACACACACACACACACTCACACAGACATGCGCACAAACACGCACACACACAGCACTCACACATTCACTAACCCACAAAGCATACATACACTAAACTCACCCAATATAAACACGTGCGCACAAATACACACACACACACACACACACACACACACACACACACACACACACACAAACATTTATGCATAACACACACACACACATGCGTGCTAACACACACCCGAAGACACTCAATCACACTATCACAAACACTAAACATACATAAAAAACACACACCTGCATTTATGCACACACACATACACAAAACAGACACACACAAAACATACACACACAAACATGTCTGTACTACACTCACACACGTGTGCAAACACACACCTGCACATACACTCACTCACACTATCACACACACACTAAACATACATAACACACACTTGCTTGCATGCACGCACACACACACAAACACACACACACTTGCGCGTGCACACACACACACACACATATATATATGCACTACACATATATGCACATTCACAGGCTCTCTCTCTCTTACACAACATTCACACACACACTGCATATACATAAACACACACTCGCGCGCACACACACACAAACATATGCACTACACTCACACACGTGTACAAACACACACCCGCACAGACTCTCACTTACACTATCACACACACACACTAAATATACATAAACTTGCATGCACGCACACACACACACTACACATACATAAACACACACACACACACACACACACATAATTTACAAACTCTCTCTCTCTCTCACACACACACACACTAAACATGCATAAACAACACACACTTGCATGCACGCGCATGCGCGTACACGTATATACACACACACACACACACACACACACATACTCCTCTCTCTCTCTCTCTCTCTCACACACACACACACTGCATACACATAAACATAAACACACACACACACACACACACACACACACACTCATTTGTCTCAACTTTTAAACAGTTCAAATCAGTTTTGTGCCCCGCCCACACCGTAATCAGACACATCTGGAATTATTAAAGACACACAGATGAGAAACTCAGCAGATGTGTCCAGGAGAGCAGCAGCAGCAGCGCCTCTGAATCAATTACACTCCGCTCAAGCCGTCTGCGTTTCTGAAGGGGAATGAATCAGTGAATCAATCAGAGAACGAATCAATGAATCAACAGATGCAGGACTCGTTCAGTTCAGTAGGTCGTTGTGGGCGTTTCCCGGGCGGAGCTAAACAGAAGCTCCGCCTTTGAGCTGATGAAGTAGGTCACCAACAGCGACAAGAGCAGCACGGCCACGCCCACCCCCAGTGTTAACATCTATAGAAACAAACAGAAAAACACACACACACACCCTTATAGTTAATCACATGACCACTTAAAATACACACTGTAAAGCTGCAGTAGGTGATCGTCTGCAGAAACATGTTGTTGTTGTGCTAGTTGAAAGTCTCTTCACAGTCCAATAGTACTGATTAAAGTCAATGATGTAAATGTGTTTATACAGTTGAAGTCAGAATTATTCGCCCCCCTGAATTATTTTTTTCTCCAATTTCTGTTTAATGTAGAGCAGATTTCTCCAACACATTTCTAATCATAATAGTTTTAATAACTCATCTCTAATAACTGATTTATTTTCTCTTTGTCATGATGACAGTAAATAATATTAGACTAGATATTCTTCAAGACACTTCTATACAGCTTAAAGTGACATTTAAAGGCTTAACTAGGTTAATTAGGTTAACTAGGCAGGTTAGGGGAATTAGGCAAGTTATTGTATAATGATGGTTTGTTCTGTAGACTATTGAAAAAATATATAGCTTAAAGGGGCTAATAATATTGACCTAAAATGGGTTTTAAAAATTATATTACATTATCAGACATACTGTGAAAATTTGCTTGCTTTGTTAAACATCATTTGGGAAATATTTAAAAAAGAAAAAAAAATTCAAAGGAAATTTTCACAGTATGTCTGATAATATTTTTTCTTCTGGAGAAAGTCTTATTTGTTTTATTTTGGCTAGAATAAAAGCAGTTTTTAATTTTTTAAGAACCATTTTAAAGGGTCACGAAACACCAAAACACATGTGTTGAGCTGTTGACAGTCATATCTGTGTCCCACTCTGCTATAAACACTATTAGGACACATATATTGCACTAAAAAGTGAAAGTTGGTTGATTTTGCGTTATTTTGAGCAAATTCGTTCTTCCGGTTTGAAATTAATTTTTGAAGCTGCGTCACGGTCATTAGATACATAGGTGTAAATTCAGGCTGGAGAGTGGCTCTCTGTCTTTTCCAGAACATTGTGACGACTCTGAGTGTGCAGCATTAATTCATTTCAAAGACGTGCTTCAAACCAATCAGCGCGCTCTATTGTGTATGACGCGAAACTTCATTAATATGCATGATAGCTCCGGAGACTGTTTACAGCGTTTAGACGGCAGAGAGACGCCACGTTGTGTTGCCAAAACAAGTGAAAGAACAAGAATTTGGAGACAAGAGTCGTCGGTGTTGCGTTTATTATTGTGCTTCAACGAAGGTTTTGTTTTCATTTTCCCTCTATGAGAGAGCAGCTGGACTCACGTGTGGATTACAGTGCACGCGTCAGAAACGCGTTTGTAAGGAACATTTTTACCCGAGAGCTTTTTCTCATCTGGAAATGGTGAAATCCGGATTTGCCACTCGTCTCCGTTTAATAAAAAGACACAGCTCCAGTTTGATTGTCTGTCTACAGATTTGGTAAGTGTTTGCAGTGCCCTTTGTTTTACCCAGATTGCAAAGTTAGTTCATGGTCAGCAGTGCTCTTTCAGTTTTTAAAGACAGACCTCAGTCAAAATGATTTAGTTACCAAGTTTACAGTATGTTAATATCACTGCAATATTATAGACTGAAAGATCCGCTGTAAATGCTGCTCTCCAAATGTAAACATGATCAAACTATTCCCGTCGTGTAGAATTTTCGCCGCATTTTGTGACAGGATAGTCTATACACACACGGCTTTCTGACGCTACCTACCGAGTACATCTAAGTTACAGAGAAATGCGGAGGATTTTTTTTTTCTCCCATTCGCCGTGCGGTATCAAACATTGGATTAAAACTCCACTCTTCCAGCAGTTCCTCGCTTTCAATATCTCGTTTGTCACAGGCAACATGCAGGAAATGTTCCTGAATAAAAAGTGAAAATGCCAAACTGCAGTTAAAGTCGACAAATTAATAATTTGGCAAGTAGTTCGATTACTGATGTCCATGTAAACACAGTTACTGTCTTTCTCCCCTGCGTCTGCGTGCCCAAACAGAAACTCCCATATTTGCATATCCTTCCCTCTTTCCCTCCCCTGACACTCCCACCTAAACGGAGATGGACACGCCCACTTTTCCTGACTTTTTCCAAACTAGAGGTGTGAAAACACCCTGCTGAGACAGGGGGTTTCATGGCCCTTTACGGTCCAAATTATTAGCCCCTTTAAAGGTGCTCTATGTACAGGGTTTCTGAAGATATCATAATGTCAAATTTAAGACTCTTTAAGACCTTTTTAAGACCATTAAGTATTAAATTTAAGACCTACATCACAATATCAAAAACACGCATACACAAAAAGAGAAAATACAAAATCACAAAATTAGTGGTAAAATAAAAATATTCAAAGTGAACAGTACTGAAGACAGGTTAGATGCACCATTGAACTACAGAAAAAAACAAACAAACATCTTAAGTCTGATTTATACTTTCGCCTGGCGCCACATCGCGCACCTCACGAAACAGACGAGGCTTTTATACTTGATGCGTTCGCCATTGAGATATTCTCTTAAATGACAGGGGGCGCTCAAAAGAAACAGACAGTAAAATCAGACGGATAAACAGAGGAGGAGAAAGTTTCCGGAACTAGGTCACATCATTAATATCATTCAAGATAATTGTTTTTTATTATTTTTATAATTTATTATAAAGATTTTTATAACCATTCAAGATTTTAAATCTAAATTTTTTTAATTTAAATGATGCATCACTTGCTTTTGTTCATATCTCGGACAGTTCTACCTATTAAAGTTAAACATTAATGGCAACAGAACATGGGTCGCTCTACAATTATATTTTTTTATTATGGCAAGAATAAAAACAAAAAAGAAGTACACTTACTAAAAATACTGACGTTTTTTATTTTATTTTGCCCACTCAAGAATCCACACATTACTGTCTGGCTAGTTTCTGTCCTCTATTTATAAGCTAAAAAGGCAATAATGATCCAACATTCGTGACCATTATTACCAATAAAGCCTAGAAATCGGGCATCAATATATTGTAAACTGATTCTGACTACAGCCAGAATTATTCGCCCCCCTGTTTATTTTTTCCCCAATTTCTGTTTAACGGAGAGAAGATTCTTCAACACATTTCTAATCATAATAGTTTTAATAACTCATCTCTAATAACTGATTTATTTTATCTTTGTCATGATGACAGTAAATAATATTAGACTAGATATTCTTCAAGACACTTCTATACAGCTTAAAGTGACATTTAAAGGCTTAACTAGGTTAATTAGGCAGGTTAGGGTAATTAGGCAAGTTATTGTATAATGATGGTTTGTTCTGTAGACTATCGGAAAAAAATATAGCTTAAAGGGGCTAATAATATTGACCTTAAAATGGATATTAAAAAATTAAAAACTGCTTTTATTCTAGCCGAAATAAAACAAATAAGACTTTCTCCAGAAGAAAAAATATTATCAGACATACTGTGAAAATTTCCTTGCTCTGTTAAACATCATTTGGGAAATAAAAAATCAAAGGGGGCGAATAATTCTGACTTCAGCTGTAGCTCTAAATAATCACCTTACAATTTTGAAATTATTGCTTCTTTGCTTTGAGTATAGACTATTCAGTTCATAAAATCAGATCAAACTTTTATGAAGCTTTTAAAATAAAATCTGTTGTTCACTGTATAAAAATATAACATTTTAAACTATTTATATTTATCGGCCTATATACAGTTGAAGTTAGGAGTATTAGACCCGTTTTGACTTTTTTTTTTCAAATAATTAAAATAAATAAATGAAATTAAAATGTGAGCTGTGTTACCTCCAGTTCTCTGCTGGCCACCAGGAATATCCTGGCGCGGATGCTCTTCCAGCGGGACTCAGTCCATGTGGAGTAATCTGAGGATCCGTACTGCAGCAGCTCGAATGCAGGAGACACAGCTTTAGACAGACGCACAGACGCCCGCACACACAGCGGATGCTCACTGCTGTTACCCGACGACGCACCAGACACCCAGAAATACGAGAACAGCTGAGAGAGAGAAAACAGACATCAGCGCACCGCATTCTGGGAAAACTGCAGCTTTAAAGTACATGAAATCAAAACAAACCCTATTGATTTTGTTAGCTCACATTGCTAGTTTTGTGCTGAACAATTCATCTATGCAACTTCACTGTTTGTTTTCAGTTCAATTCTCAGATCACGTCTGTCTGAGGTAGTGGGCGTGGCTAACATACTTAACCACGCCCCCTTCAACTGTCAGTTTTGACATCGCTATGACAACAAACAGAAATGGTGAGGAAGAGGAGTCTGTTGTGATGGCTCTCCCCAAACCCTTTCCCCCATCTCTCCGAATGAAACCCCTACTTCACTACATCCATGTAGATTTCAGCTGTAGTGGGTTAGACCAGTGGTTCTCAAAGTGGGGGTCGCGGGACAATGAAGGGGGGGGGGTCGCCTGGTGATTTCCAAAAATCTATTTATTTTTATTAAACCATAAGAATTACCATATTTTATCCATAACCTACAGAAGAGAAAAAAATAGTCGTTTATAGTTACTATATACTATATAGTTACTATAGTAGCTTATAGTTTCTAGTTCTATTGGATTGCGACCCCTGGGGTAATTACATTATATTAAAGCCACAGCAATAGCGTCAGATGCAGCAGATTGATTTTATAACACCAGATTAAACTTTCTGGCACATTTACAGCACTGACATACATTAAAAAAATTAAACAAAGAATAGACTTGGGCCTATTGCTGTGTGTGTGTGCGCCATTGCATGCAAGGTTTCTGTATTTATAACCACCTCAAAGGATATTGGGGGTCGCGAGTCATTGGCATTGTTATTTTGGAAATCGCGGGCTAAAAAGTTTGGGATCCCCTGGGTTAGACAGCCGTTCCCACTAGCCATTTTGGCTGGTTAAAGATCATTTTTTAATTGTAGTTTTCATAAAAAGTGTGTTCGTGTGAGCAAAAAAAAAAAGTAGGTGAATACAGAATGAGAGGATGATAACGCGCACAGTGAGACACAGGCGATCCTCACTGACGAGGGCTTCAGTGTTGCATGCACAGATGATTTGATGCGTGCAAGTGTTGAAGCATTGAAGCATCCGTGCCTGGAAGCACAACTGGTGCGATCGTTTCTCTATGAAATAGACTGGACAAAAGCTCGAGCATCCACAGTCCTGCTGCTCTCAAGACCGCCAGATTTTTTAAAATGTCTTTTTGTAAGGAGCAGTGGTTTTGCTTTAACCATTTTTTGAACACATTATTAATGGGCCTAATGTTAACTGTGTGCGCATGATTATCCTTTCATTATCGCACACGGTATGTTTTCACCTGCTTTTTTTTTGCTTAGTTATTTTGGACTAAGAATTTTCTTTTTGTGGTCAGAGAAAAATGTGGTAAATCCTTAATGTTGAGCCCTGAAAAGTCATGTGAAATCAAACTAATCGCAATTCGACACTATAAAAAGCACAACCCATTTGCTCCTGCTCCTTGAGCAAGGTCATACACAAACCCACACAACAAGTGAAATGAATGCGGAGGCATGTGAACATAAGGTCTAAATCGAGAAATTTTAGCATGGTAAAATCAAATTTTATGCATATAACATATACAGGCAGTGCAGAATTATTAGGCAAATGAGTATTTTGAGCACATCATCCTCTTTATGCATGTTGTCTTACTCCAAGCTGTATAGGCTCGAAAGCCTACTACCAATTAAGCATATTAGGTGATGTGCATCTCTGTAATGAGAAGGGGTGTGGTCTAATGACATCAGCACCCTATATCAGGTGTGCATAATTATTAGGCAACTTCCTTTCCTTTGGCAAAATGGGTCAAAAGAAGGACTTGACAGGCTCAGAAAAGTCAAAAATAGTGAGATATCTTGCAGAGGGATGCAGCACTCTTAAAATTGCCAAGCTTCTGAAGCGTGATCATCCAACAATCAAGCGTTTCATTCACAATAGTCAACAGGGTCGCAAGAAGCATCTGGAAAAACCAAGGCGCAAAATAAACTGAGAACTGAACCATGAACTGAGAAAAGTCAAGCGTGCAGCTGCCAAGATGCCACTTGCCACCAGTTTTGCCATATTTCAGAGCTGCAACATCACTGGAGTGCCCAAAAGCACAAGGTGTGCAATACTCAGAGACATGGCCAAGGTAAGAAAGGCTGAAAAACCACCACCACTGAACAAGACACACAAGCTGAAACGTCAAGACTGGGCCAAGAAATATCTCAAGACTGATTTTTCTAAGGTTTTATGGACTGATGAAATGAGAGTGAGTCTTGATGGGCCCGTGGCTGGATCGGTAAAGGGCAGAGAGCTCCAGTCCGACTCAGACGCCAGCAAGGTGGAGGTGGAGTACTGGTTTGGGCTGGTATCATCAAAGATGAGCTTGTGGGGCCTTTTCGGGTTGAGGATGGAGTCAAGCTCAACTCCCAGTCCTACTGCCAGTTTCTGGAAGACGCCTTCAAGCAGTGGTACAGGAAGAAGTCTGCATCCTTCAAGAAAAACATGATTTTCATGCAGGACAATGCTCCATCACACGCGTCCAAGTACTCCACAGCGTGGCTGGCAAGAAAGGGTCTAAAAGAAGAAAAACTAATGACATGGCCTCCTTGTTCACCTGACTGAACCCCATAGAGAACCTGTGGTCCATCATCAAATGTGAGATTTACAAGGAGGGAAAACAGTCCACCTCTCTGAACAGTGTCTGGGAGGCTGTGGTTGCTGCTGCACGCAATGTTGATGGTGAACAGATCAAAACACTGACAGAATCCATGGATGGCAGGCTTTTGAGTGTCCTCAAAGAAAGGTGGCTATATTGGTCACTGATTTGTTTTTGTTTTGTTTTTGAATGTCAGAAATGTATATTTGTGAATGTTGAGATGTTATATTGGTTTCACTGGTGAAAATAAATCATTGAAATGGGGATATATTTGTGTTTTGTTAAGTTGCCTAATAATTCTGCACAGTAATAGTCACCTGCACACACAGATATCCTCCTAAAATAGCTCAAACTAAAAACAAACTAAAAACTACTTTCACAAATATTCAGCTTGCCTAATAATTCTGCATATAAGCGGTTATGATCTATTATTGAAGCAATACTGAATTGTTTGCATCGAGGAAACAATTAATTTTCACACCCCTATTATTCAGTTTTTTTTACATATACCAAACCATACTGAAACCATGAGCCTAAAACCAAACATTGAGAAGTCTGTATTGTTGCCTCTACTGTATACAGAATTATAGTTCATAGAAAAGGTAAGTGTATGCTCTGCTTACGTCTCTGTTCTCTCTGCTCAGCTCTTTGGGGTTTTGGCACTGGCTCTCCGTCAGGTTGGTGACGCTGCCTGTTAGATTGGCCAGAATGTACTGAACGAAGAGCGTCACGCTGTGAACGGGACTCTGCAGCCGCGGACCCAGACCGATGTAGAACTGAGGAGGACCAGAACCTGCAGAAAACCAGACAGAGAGAGAGAGGTTTGAATTTAAATGGCACATCAGCTAGGGCTGTTTGATATTGGAAAATACTGGAAAAAAAAACTATTGCAATATATTATTTTCTGCGATAAATATTGCGATATAAAAACAGTATCACAGGATAGTTTGAATAGCCCTGTTTGATGGTTTTCTGGGGAGTCTAACAGTGTTCAGGTACAGACATTGAATAATGCAAAAAAATGCTTTTCTTACTTTGCTTTGTCTCGTTTCTAGTATAAACATCTAAAAAGTCCTGGGTCAATTAAAAATACTGTTTTGTTTTTCTTTAAAACAAGCAAAATGATCTGCCAGTGCCATTTATGTAGATATTTAGACTAGAAACAAGACAAAAACATTTTAAAAAGTGAGAAATTCTTTAATTTGTTTTTCATACATCATATAAAATCTGTATTAATACAGTAAATAAACTACTGTAATTAAACTACTTCTGTAGCTCCTGGTGAACTATAATTCAGCCTGGTACAAAGAACGATTTTGGTTCATATAGCTAATATTACCCTTCGTGACAACTGTGAAGGGGGTGAATTTTTTTATAACTCATCCGTTTCCTTTATATTAGGTTATATTAAGTTTGCATAATTAAGGGCGTGGCCACATGAGTGACAGCTAGGTCTTGCTGGTCGCCGTCACTTCACCTCAGCTGATTATGGCTGATTAGCCGCTGATCTCAGCTTATTCATCGTATTTTTGTGTTGTTTTATGTGACTTTACACAGTCAGTTGCCTTTTGGAATTATTTCCTACAATTATCAGATGATATGGCATGCTGCGTGCACTTAATTGTGCTCACAAGCCATTCACGTGGCCTCTATTTGCCAGGTGAGTGAAATTATATACCATCTCTATGAACGTATTTGTTTTATTTAAGATCATTTATCATTTATAATGTTCTTTAGAGCTGTAATGCACTCCAGAATCTGACAGATTATTAGCTGTAGGCTCTAGAACAGTCGTCTGAAGCGTTGTCATACAGTGTTCTGCCTGGACTTCATAATTAGCCTTGCATTTACTAACACAGACTATATCTGAAGTGTTTGGAAGTAATTCGCACTTTCCTCCTGTTGAAAAACGTCATAAGAACAATGCTTAGTGGCTTTATGTGTAATGCATTGAGCCACTAAGCATTGCGCTTATGACGTTGCTTATGAAACTGTTTTTAAAAGTCTAAACACTTTATTGATAAAGTGTACAACCAAGCACATGTGGTCAGAACACAAACGAGTCGCAGGTGATGAAGTATTAAGCGTTTCTCCCTTAGGAAAGCCCGTCTAAGCAGCATGCCTCTGTAGCTCTGCTCACGCTCCGCCTCTTTGCCCTTGTATGGTATGCTCGGGGTTGGTGCGATGACGCACGAACAAAATGGCGACGGTCAGCCACGCCTTCTGGTGGCTTCTTTTGGGTTCTTTATAAACCTATGGGTGACGTCACGGATACTACGTCCATATATTTTACAGTCTATGGGATGCACACACACTGCAATATTGATGCTGAAACCATATATTGTGCAGCCATAACATCAGCTTCTCTGGCTACTTCATGGCAAAGCCAGATCAAATTTACAGGATTTTATAAACATCACTTTTCTATTAAATTTTTTTTAACATGGGGCGGCACGGTGGCTCAGTGGTTTGCTCTGTGGGCCCGGCTGGGTCAGTTGGTGTTTCTGTGTGGAGTTTGCATGTTCTCCCCGTGTTGGTGTGGGTTTCCTCCGGGTGCTCCGGTTTCCCCCACAGTCCAAACACATGCGCTATAGGGGAATTGATCAACTAAATTGGCCGTAGTGTATGAGTGTGTGTGCGCGAATGAGTGTGTATGGGAGTTTCCCAGTACTGGGTTGCAGCTGATAGGGCATCCGCTGCGTAAAATATATGCTGGAGTAGTTGGCAGTTCATTCTGCTGTGGCTATTAACCACGCTTTAATTCGTCATGGTTAATTAAAGGACAACCTCTGATAAATAAGGAACTAAGATGAATAATAAGGAATGAATAAAAATTCTAAAAAATAAAAAGACATTATCAGCAATACATAATTCATGAGATAAAAATCTAAAACAGTTCAAGATTTACTTTTGATAAAAACAAAAAATTCTAGCATTTTTGAAGGATTCACATTCAAAAACATTTCCTTTAAAGTCTCTCCAGAATCTTTTTAAAAACGCCGTCTGATGATATTAAAATAGGGCATTATAAAAGTATATGTTTGCAGCACACATAAGAAAAATATGATGAAGATGGACAGAGAATAACACGAGAGTCGATCGTGAGGCTCTGACTGCAGGGCTCGAAAT
Source organism: Danio kyathit (assembly GCA_903798195.1). Classification (NCBI taxonomy): domain Eukaryota; kingdom Metazoa; phylum Chordata; class Actinopteri; order Cypriniformes; family Danionidae; genus Danio; species Danio kyathit. The sequence continues at coordinate 71,412,631 of LR812520.1, forward strand.
TGCGGCCGTTTTGGTCGCATATGCGCCCGAAATTTTATCTTTGTGATCTCAAAATATATTTAGGAGGGTTTGTGCGAGTGCATAAAATTGTTGTCGTGCGACCAGTTTTCACAGCAAAATGTTCCCCACATGCGCGGAATTAGGAGGCATTCACGCATTAGGCATCTTTGCACCTAAAAACACCAAACGCAGCGCTCAGGAATGGTTTAAAACAGTTGACATGTCATCTTGCTGCAGTAAACAAAGCCCACAATGCCTGCCCCAGCTCTTCTTATTGGCCCACAGCACCAGAACACAACGCGAATGGATTGGTTAATATCAGCTGTCAATCACTCAGTTCCGATGACAGGGAGCTACAGTCGTGAAACTGTAAAGGTCTGGATACACGAGAGTGTAAACAACACTGGCAGATTTAGTTTTAGAAACCACCTAAAGTTACAAATAATGGCAGATCTGATCAGTGATCATGTGCTGAATGTCAATCCAGAATTTACACTTTTCCAAGAGTGGATAAAAGACTTCCAGTGGGTTAAAGTCCGCTATGAAAATAACTAAAGCATTCACTGTAAAGCCTGTGGGATGGAGTTTTCAGGTAACAGCGTTTGCCACTGAATCTACACATTAAGCAGGAGATGTTCTAACGTATTTAATCCTTCATTTAATCGTCACTATGCTGTCAGTCGTGCGACTGACACCGCGTTCACCATCGCTAAAGAGCAGCATTCACTGAGATTAAACTAAAATTGCAACTCATGAAAAGACCGTTATTGCTATTATGATGACGTACGCAAATAATAAGTTATATGTGAATAGCAGCTGTGCAATATCAGACAGCACCCGTGAGAACAGCACAGTTATTATTGTTAATTCAGCTCATCTCATTCACGTCAAGCAGTGCCTGCAGGGCTGGTGAGCGCATGCAGATTATTGTTTATTTGTTAGTTGTGATTAGAGTTTTGATATATAATAGAATCTGTTCATATAAAACGCGTCGTAACAGTGCTTATAATTTTTGGTGGGTGCGACAAAATTTTGCCTGGTGTGCCTACATTTCTGAAGTTAGGAGCACCGGGGCTACCAAGAAAACAGGTTAATTTCAAGCCCTGGACTGATTCACATACAGCAGAAGACTAGATTATTCGCCCTCCTGTCAAATTTACATGCTTTTACAAATATTTATCAAGTTTGTTAAGAACACAGTTTTGAACATAATAGTTTAATAATTAATGTCTTTTCTCTTTGTCATGATGACAGCACATAATATTAGACTAGATATTCTTCAGGACACTAGTATTCAGCTATAAGTGACATTTAAAGGCTTAACTACAGTAGGTGAGAGTTCAATGTGACCACTGTCGCCGCCGCTTATACCGCCGCCGCTTTAAATGGGCAATTACGTGTTTTTAATGTAAGGCTGCAGTTTGTGAATATGCCACCAGGGGGCACAAAGGGACGGGATGCGAATGGACAGAAATAGCTTATACAGCAGCTGTAAACATGCTACTGTTCTTGTAAATAAAGATTAAACGATAAAACAAAGCATTATAATTCCTTCATTAAAATTTCTTAAACACTCTTATTATCATTGTAAACTTGTTAAGTGAGGATTCATTTTGGAAAGTAGTATTGAAAAAATAAAGACAACTAAAATGAAAGCACAAACATTCAGTACAAAATGAGTAGGCCTAAATAAATAAAGCAGTCTTTTAGCCTAAATATAGAGAGATGTTCACTGTTTACTATTTTAATAGGTCTAAGACAGTCATTAAACAAGCTTTTTCATTTATGTTTTCATTTACGTTATTATTTACATTTTCGTTGTTGATTATATTTTACTATCTCATTTTACGTCTCAATTATTGTACATAATAATAAACGAATAATGAAAAATAAATGAATAATGAAAATAGGCCTGAATAATTATTTATTTTGTAGCGAAACATTGAGAAACAGTCTGGCGCCTGGTCTAAAGAGCTTACGTTGAATGCTGCTTCATCAAAAGCATAAAAATAAATTGACCTACCTCAAGCAGATCACTAAAAGTATAAAAAAAATATTTTTTTGCCGCAGTACATAAATTAAGTCCCGCAAGTTTATTTTTAATAATTTAGTTTCAGTTCAGTTTTTTTTTTTCAAAACGTCAATGTTCTCCTTTAAAGTATAATTGTTTTGTTTTGTTTTTTACTTGTAATGGCTCAGTATCTTTTTCTTATTTTAACTTCAATTTCAGTCACCTTGCGTGTGAAATATAATGCACACATGACCGCATAAAAAGAAGAAAAAGCTGTAAAAAGTTAGAGCTAATTGCCCTTTAATGCATTTAAAAATATTTGCGGCGAACCAAAAAGAGGTTATAGCCAAAGTTTTTCTGAGTCGTTTAGATTAGGGAATATATTATTTAGCCTAAGTTTTCTCTCGGTATTGCGGCTGTCAGCTGAACGCAAGCCTAAAATAAATCTTAAAAGCAACTAGACTGCGCCCTTTTTTTTCGTTTTTTTAATATAATATATCTACAGAGGCTATAAAAAAATGATACAGGTCAAAACGATCCAGTTTTAAAAGGGTTTTTAAAACCATAGAGCAATCTCTGGCAGGGAAGGGAATCACTGACCCTCCACATTCTTACAAACATATTTTATTTATTAAAGTTATTATTTCATTGATTTGAATATAACCATGTATAAAATAATTACTAACCCCTCATTTAACGCAAGCCGGCGCCACGGGTGAGCCTCATGTATTGTCAAAATAATGTGCACAAAAAAAAAACCGCCGATTATAAGTTTAAGTAATTTTAAGTAATAGGTTTACATACAACTTGCAGAAGAAAAGAGAAAATATATATTTCAAATGTCATGATGCATTTAGCAGGCCTTTTATTGCATCATAGGCATTTATACACACAAATTAAGCAGTTTAAAGGTTTACCAACATTTGATGTTCCTTTGAAATTACTTTTGGTGCAATAAATAATCCTGAATAATTGAAAGTGTCAAAATATTCTTTAAATGTATTTTATAACTATGAAATTTAATTACTAAACAAAGTGAGTCATTATTAATTTGCCAAGAAGTGCTCCACTTTACCACGGTAAAATAATGGCCCCACCTACGCAATACTAGAACCTGGTCTATATAACCATGGAAATATATGTACACACATTAACACCAAAGTTGTGTATTCGTAGAATAAAGAAAATCAACAACAAGATGCGCTTTTTTTTTTTTGCAGTCTCATGCAGCCTCTGTGAAATAACGCGTCACAGCAATGAACAGGCAACTTGACGAAAAGAGATCCATAGAAACCTTCAAATGTATGCAGCGTCTGCAATCTTCATTTTTTTTCAGCCACTGACTGAGAATAATGCTGCACTATTTTATGAAACTTAAGGCTTATTATTGTCATTGTCTTTCATTACACGCAGCGCGCGCATTAACCGCTTTTTTTCTAAAATGTTATTTAGCTCGAAATAAAAACAATTCGCAAACATATTTTTTGTTTGTTTTTCTTTCTTAAAATAAAAGATTGGATTGGATTAACCTGTTTCACAGTGTGTAAAAATAATAATTAGGCCTAGGCTGAGATACAGATTTCCCCTTCATTCAAAAAAAAAAAAATGAAAGTCTACCTTTTCTACCATGGAAACAGTTTTCATTTATACTTAGTAAGCTTTACAGACAGAACATTAACTGTCACATATAGCCTAGGCAACAAATAATATTGTCTTTCATTACATGCAGCGCGCGCATTAACCGCGAGTGAGACCGTCATGTCACAAAATACTTTTTAAACCAATGTTAATTGGTTATTTATTATTTAATGTGAACAACACTTAATAAATATTGAAATTTATTTATTACACCACCTTATTGGAGAAAACTGTATCAATTACAGTGCCTCCTCAAGTTTGAAATATACTTGCGGTAGCCGGATTGAAACCTTTTTACCCACCATTTACCCACATCGCATAAATAGTTAACTACATGCAATAAACAAATCATATTTTCATTTTGAATAATAATTGTAGTTATTATGACACTTCTCTTTAATAGGTTAAAGTAAAGACTGACATGAAAAAGAAATGCTATTCAGGAGCAAGGTGCGCAGACTGACAGGTCAAAACTGCTTCTCTCTCTCTTTCAAGTTCAAAGCAAATTTGAATGCCAAAGGATTTTAGATATGTATATAAAATAGCCGGTAATATATTAACATCGACAAATTAATACATAATTAGCAAATGAGAAATAAATGACAGAAAAGTTGATAAAAACAGACATTATCTTTAAAAGTTATAATTGCAAGACTAAAACGATTAGATTTTTTAAATAAGGCAAATGCGTTGATTACTACTAATAGTGTATATATTTTGCAGCCTACGTTTTCTCTCGGTATTGCGGCTGTGCGTGCGCTGTCAGCTGATAACAGGCCTAAAATAAATCTAAAAAGCAAGACTGCGCGCTGATACTTGTTCTTTTTTTCGGATATAGAACAATTTCAACCCCGAGGAGATACCGACAGCTTGATTTGGAGTTTAATGATTAACATAACTGTCTTTTTTCATTTTCATACAATATGTGTGGGTTTTGACAGTGTTTAATAAGGCTATAAAGTTTAGCCTATCAAATGAAATGCATGGTGAAATATGAAATATATGTCTCTTTTGTTTAATATTTATTTTATTAATCTATATCTTTAATATTTTAAAAAATTAACCCGCTTTGGCCCTGAGGAAATTTTAATAATTTAGTTTCAGTTCAGTTTTTTTTTCAAAACATCAATGTTCTACTTTAAAGTAGCCTATAATTGTTGTTTTGTTTTTGTTTTTTTTGGTTTTTATGTGTAATGGGTCAGTATCTTTTGTATTTTAATTTCAATTTCAGTCACCTTGCTTGTGAAATATAATGCGCGCATAACCGCGTAAAAAGAAGAAAAAGCTGTCAAAAGTTAGAGGTAATTCATCAAAATTAGATATATTAAAATACAGCATGTATGTTAATACAGGCAGAGTATCAACAAACTCAGGGTAAGGCTAAAATATGCGCTTGCCTTTTCATGCATTTAAAAAGATTTGCGGCGAACCAAGAAGAGGTTTTAATAACCGCTGATTAACAAATGTTATATGTCAATCATCATGTGTGCATTTGTTGCCTCACATATTTTTAATCTTTCTACAAAAAGTGAAAATCTACGGAGACCCGGAAGGGACGTCATGGTGGAGAAAAAAAACTGAGTGGGAGTAAAAAAAATGGGTGGGAGAAAAAAAATAGGAAGTGATAGGAAAATATATTTTTAAGTTTTTGCGTTCCCTCGCAAAAATATTTTTCTACAAACACTTCATGTTCACTTCATGCATGTCAACTCTCCCATTTTTGCCTGGATTTTCCCGTATTCTACAGTTCTATCCTGCTATCATCATATCATTCAGTATTTTCCCATATTTCTCATGTATTTTTAATCTTGAATGCATGCTGAAATGAATATAAAAATGTCTGCATTCACTTTCTTTCCATTAAAGCTGTGCGTCGATCATCACCCTTCATATGCAACCTCTGAATCAGCGAATGTATGAGCCAATGACTGGTATAAGCGCTGACTGACAGAGGCGCTCCGTATGATAAACTGATCCCAGATCAGCTTCTGTAAACGCCATTTAAAGAGGAGCGAAAGTGCAGGGAATTTTGGGATATTCGGGTGTATGTTTAAACAAGACAAATACTCTTAATAATATGTAAACATGTCCGTCCTGTGTGTTTTATTTTAAATGACAAAATAATGACAATGACAAACTAATGCTCAAACAATACTTTCATTATAGATCTGTGCATTCTTACAGTACAGTGACACCACTGTTATCAAATAAAAAACGAGATTAATTTTCTGCTCTTCACTTGTTTGATAACAGAGGTGTCACTTTAAATGGCGTGTACAGAAGCTGATCTGGGATCAGTTTATCATACGGAGCGCCTCTGTCAGTCAGCGCTTATACCAATGGCTCATACATGCATTCGCTGATTCAGAGGTTGCATATGGAGGGTGATGATCGACTCACGGCTTTAATGCAAAGAAAGTGAATGCAGACATTTATATATTCATTTCAGCATGCATTCAAGATTAAAAATACATGAGAAATATGGAAAAAATACTGAATGATATGATGACGGGAGGGTTGACATGCATAGTGAACAGGAAGTGTTTGTAGAAAAACATTTTTGCGAGGGAACGCAAAAACTTTTAAAAATATAAAACTTTTTTTTTCTCCCACTCAGTTTTTTTTTCCACCATCACGTTCCTTCCGGGTCTCCGTAAAACTCAGCATCAACATACAAATACACTGACTAATATGCAAGCATGTCCGTCCTCACCTGTTTTATTTCAAAGCCAAATAAATGTTAATGCACCGGTCAGGTTATTAAAAAAATAGGCTGGATATATACACAATAATAATCTTTACTTTTACCGGTGCAAGATTTTTACAGGCGCATGAGCATAAACTAAGACACATACACACACACCTATATTAATTTATATTTAAAAAAGGATTATTTTTTGTTGACATTTATAGCCTACAATAGCAGTTCTACAGTAGTATTACCATTGCCCCAATAGCAACTTGGTTGACAATAATCAAATAAATATCTCCAACAGTCTGGTTGTGTCTGTATACTGCCATACTGCAGACATCCCCCTTCCCCCAACTCTAACCAAATGTTTGGCCATTAACCATGCAGCCTTTCTGAGGTGTTCTTTGTCTGCCTGATTCCCACAGAACTGGGCGGGTTGTGACGTTTGATTCGGGTGACGTTCTGGGGGCCAGGTTTGCGTGATGCGCTGCGAGCTAGCCCAACAGTGAAACCGCGACATGATTTCAGCCTCACTGCTCAACGCCCCGGGCGATCGGCACGGCCCCGTCTGAAAAAAGCCCTGGCTCCAACTGTCCCGACAGTGGAAATGCCAACGCAATCTCACTGCAATTCGTAACATTTTGATTTAGTGGCTAATTCTTATGAATTCGTACGATCTTATTCGTACATATTACTATGAATTCGTACGAATTAGCCACTAAACTGACAAAACGTAAAATACGTATACCTTTTATCAAGCATGAGTGCAGGTCGTCGGGGGAGACGGGAGGAGGGGCACGGTTTAAGGCAAATGTTTTTTTTTTTTTTTTAATTATTACGAGCATTTTTGTCACACACAACAAAAGCAGGTGACTGACAAAGACCGATTAACACCACAATGGCCAAACATTTGGTTTGAGATGGGGGAAGGGGGATGTCTCCAGTATTTTTCACAAACATGGAGAGACAAAATTCCCGGTTATATTTTACCTACACACAGGCCTACTTTTTTGCACAGCACAGCAACTTCTGGAATGAACTATGTTAATTAAAATATCTATATTTAAAAAAGCTTGAAAAAAGTTTAAGAAAATTATAGTGAAAGACTATATTGATTATTGAAAACCTTTCAGGTTTTCACATTTTCTTTGCAAATTGTTGTTGGTGTCATGAAATATGGTTTGCATTCGTCAAAATTAATATTTGTTTTACTCAAAAACACAAAACATAACTGAAGTGCTGCTTGCTGAGCAGGAGCTACAGCAGCAGAGAATTCCGCGGTCCTAACGTATAGGAACAACGTGAACCAAACAATAGACATGCCGTTCCGACATCCTTTCAGACAACTTCGCTTTAAACTGTAGCCTATTTAGGTCCATAAGCGGAGGGTGAACAAACTCCAGGGTAAGGATATGCGCTGCCCTTTAATATACGTTTAAAAAGATTTGCGACCGACAAAGAAGATGTTTTAACAAAAAGCACTGCCCAACTTTTTTGTTATTTTATAGTGCAATAACATTTCACAATTTTACAATTTGTACTGTATTGTTGATTAAATAAATACCGTCTTGGTGAGCAGGAAAAGCTTATTTTAAAAATCCTACTGACCTCAAACTTTAGACCGGTAGTGTATATAATAATAATAATTATTCATTCATTCATTCATTCATTTTCTGCCGCTTTTCCGGGGCCGGGTCGCGGGGGTAGCAGTCTTAGGAGAGAACCCCAGACTTCCCTCTCCCCAGACACTTCCTCCAGCTCCTCCGGGGGGATCCCGAGGCGTTCTCAGGCCAGCCGAGAGACATAGTCCCTCCAGCGTGTCCTGGGTCTTCCCCGAGGCCGCCTCCCGGTGGGGGATTATTAATTATAATTATTAATTATAATTAATAATAATAATAATAATAATAATAATAATAAACTGTATATATTATATTATATTATATTATAATTGCAGTCTTCTGTCTAACAAACAAAAATGTGTTTTGGCATGGCAGTTAATATCAATATTAGCCACTGCCCTATCTGATGCATCAAAATCTTTCTTTTAGACCTGGCATTATAAGTGTTGATGTTGTCTTTGCTGTTAGATTGCAAAAATGTGTGAAGAACCCGAAATCATTCTTTTTTCACGAGGCCAATCGAAAACTGAACTTGTAATTCAGCAATAAATATTTGACCTTGAAATGTAATATTTGAAATGTAAAACTCCAAACGATCGCCTAAACAAGATACCTACACTAGGCCTATAGCCTACGTTACAATGAAACTACCAATTTCATTTAATGCTGAAAACAAGTTAAACCATATTATTATATCTCTCATAATACTCATTTGTCCTTTTATTACTCATGTCCTTGACCCGCAAACGCAGTTTCGTTTTCAGAGCTGCCGCAAACTCCAGTCAAAAACAGCGCTCATCAGTGCAAAAGTGCGGAGTTGGACAGTTCCGTTTTTGTGCGGAGGGGAACTTTAAATTTGACTGAGAAACTTACAATAACTAAAGTGTTCTGTTAATCAACAACATTAAATTACATTCATATTCACCCTTACACCTGTTAGCCTACATGTTTTCAATGCAGTTTTTTTTCTTTGCTGTTATCTCCGTGTTCTCTGGCTAGGGGGAGGCTAAGCCTTCCCCAGCCTTACACACACTCCGCCTATGTTTAGGTCCCATTTAAACTGACAAGTTTTAGTTTATTTCCTGTAAGCTATTATATATACTTATTGTAGCATACAAAGCCTATATTTCGTTGCGCTCAGCAGCACTAATAAAGCTCATTATAAATTTCATTTTTTTAATTTTCCACGTCATAAACATAAACATTTATTTGAGGACAATCCGTTTGCAAAGCAGCGCTGCGCATGCAGGGCTGGGTGACTGAAAAGAAAGTATCCTAGTTTCTGGTTTCACTCACTCATAGAGTGCTCTGTTCGCACGGTTTGATTTATATTCGTATCCAAATACTTTATAAATAATATTTCTTAACTCCTCCTTTGTTTGTTTTTAGAAAATATCTCAAATCTTTTTTTCAGACAGGTTTTTATAAAATGAAAGTTTATGGCTTGAAACGGTTTAATTAATTTGAATTGTATATACCAAAATTGTTATAGCTTTGGTTTGTTTTATTGGTTTATTTATTTAATGTGATTTTATTATATCCGATATTTATAATTCTTTAAATGATTTCAAATAATCATTTAATGATTTTCATAGCTTATGCTGTTTATAGGTTATGACACTATATTGTGTTGAGCCTATAAAAGTAAAATAAAGAAAGAGAAATAAATAAAAAATAAATACATAAAGAAACCCAGCCACTCGCGGCATCAACAGAGCTGACGCCGTCAAACATTCAGCACAAATGCTCCGGAGTGACCTAAAACATTAATATTTCCATAGGCTATACTTGATAGGTAAATGCCCCTTTATTTAAGAGAATAATTTAAGGATGTTGCATATTATTCGGTTATCTTAAGTAAATGAAACGTGTTTCAGGACATATTAGCAAGTAATAATACATATAGGCTATAATATCCTAGGCTATATTTCGTTGCGCTCAGCAGCTATAATAAAATTTCATTTTTACATTTCCCACGTCATATAAAACATAAACACTTGTTTGAGGACATAGAACACATTTTTGCTGTTTTTCCAAATCCGTTTATAAAGCAGCTGCGCAGAACTTGATGACAGAAAAGAAGGTAGCATAGTTACTGCTTTCACTCAAGAAATGCTCTGTTTCCACGGTTTGATTAATATCATGGTATCTAAATACTTTATTAAAATATTTCACAACTCCGTTAATAATAATTAACCAAAATAGGCCAGCTATAAGATTTTATGCAGACCAGGATTTCGTTGCATTGTGAATTATATTTTTCCACACTAGGCTATATGCCGTGCAACAGGGAGGCTAATGTTGCTTTTGAACTAGATATCCAGTCAAAGCACAATGCATCCCAGCATGGATATATATTTTAGCTTAATATTATCATTATTAGACATTCGTGGATATAATGCGCTCTTTTAAACAAGCAGATTTTTTTTCTTTATGCAGTCTGTTCGCTCTGCATGCGTGTGAAAGAGAAATGAACATGCGGCTAGCACGTGCGGAAATGTCCATTTATTTAATTTCATAACCGCCCTTGATAGCAAAAGGGAACCTATTTTGAGTGCACTTGTTTTACATGTAGTGGCATTTGGTCAAATAATTGTAACCTAGCCTATAATAAATAATAATTATTGATAAAGCAAGTTATACTGTGATCGTGCTCAATCGGCTCGATAACCTTTATATTAATATGTACTGTGTGCTGTGCCGTGGTTTTCATATCTTGTGCGCATGATGGTCAAACAAACCATGGTCAAACAAATTGAAACGTTCTTTTTACCCTAATGCAATTTAATAGGGCACTATAAAGGCTAAAGAACTTAATTCTTTGCTTAATTTTTGCAGCCTACTTCTCACCATGAATTGTATCTTTTCTAGTGTAAAATTATGTTTATTGCTAAGAAAACTAAAACAAACCAACAAATTTATAGTTTAATTGGACAAATCCCGTCACATAAGGTACAGTACACATATAGCCCTAGTACGGTCCTATTGTGGAAACGCAAAGCTGAAAATCTATGGTTAAAGCGCCATCCAGCGGCCAACAGCTGTTGGCGCACATAGATACAGCCACGGCGGCGGTAACAGTGGCGGTAAAAGTGCCAAATTGAACTAGTGACATCTGTAGGTTAACTTGGCAGGTTAGGGTAATTAGGTTATTGTATAATGATGGTTTGTTCTGTAGAATATCGAGAAAAATATATAGCTTAAAGGGGCTAATAACACACACACACACACACACACACACACACACACACACACACACACATTCACATCATACAAACTGAAATCACGCACACTCACATCACACATACACTCATGACCCTCACATAACACAAATTTCATACACACACAGATAATCACACTCACAATCTCACACAGATACAATTACACATATCAGACACGCACTCTATCCCTCTTTCTCTCACTCACTCACTCACACTCACACACACACACACACACACACACACACACACACACACACACACACACACACACACACACACACACACACACACACACAGGTCAACATGATCACACAGCACTGCAGTGAACACAGACATATCAAACACACACAAAATCTCTCTCTCTCTCTCTCTCTACATACACACACACACACACACACACACCTTCCGGATGACCTGCGTCTGATTCTCGTCTTTCAGAGCAAACACAGGGAAAGTGAAATCTTCATAGGATAACCCGTTTCCCAGAGGATTCCAGACGGTCACGTTACAGTTCGCAAACTCAGCGCCGCGACTCGCAGAATACACACCTGAAAGATGAGGAAAACACACACACACACACACACACACACACACATTAAAGGAGGAGGGACAGTATTCTGTTCACAAATTTATTATAAAAACACTGGAAAACTGACATCTGCTATTGCGCTTTGTCTTGTTTTCAGGTACAAACATCTCAGTCCAACATTTATTTACATCAAATGAAAAGCAGGTTTAAACTGCACGTCTAATCATCTAAAGAAATGTTACGTATAAATTACTGTGGGGCGTCACGGTGGCACAGTGGGTTGCACGATCGCCTCACAGCAAGAAGGCCTCTGGTTTGAGTCCCGTCTGGGTCAGTTGGTGTTTCTGTGTGGAGTTTGCATGTTCTCCCCGTGTTGGCGTGGGTTTCCTCCGGGTGCTCCGGTTTCCCCCACAGTCCAAACACATGTGCTATAGGGGAATTGATCAACTAAATTGGCCGTAGTGTGTGAGTGTGTGTGTGTGTGTGTGAATGCGTGTGTTAGATTGTGCTGTATTTGGCTTAACCGTTTTTGAGTGGCTTGCCAATGTATTACATTACTCTAATACATCAAATAAATAAGTTGACCAAAGTTCTTACAGGGAGAAGACTTTATTGAAGACAATGAATAGTGCAGTTCCTCAGCAGTGATGTGAACTCGTCGGTCTTCAAGTGACTTAGGGCTTACTCACATTATGCTATCCGAACCGTGACCAGGTCCGTTTCCCGGATCGTTTGAGAAGTGTGAGTGCTCTGAATCGGGCTCAGGCATGGTTCACTTGGCCGGCCCTGGCCCGGTTGGAAGAGGTGGGCCTGAGCGCGGTTCACTTGGGCTCAGGCACACTTGCACTCACACTGCTGAGAGCGAGACGTGTCTTTTAAGGGACTGTTTCATATTGATTAATTAATCATTCGTACTGTTCAATGAACGCAAACTGTCGTAGTTTATAAAAGACTCAAACCACTCACTGCACGACAGCTGCAGCTTCAGCAAACCTCCTAATTGCTGCAGCACGAGGACTTTATGATTGTTTAGTGCTTTTAAATGTGCTTAATAAAATAAAGTTTATGATCATTATTCCTGCAGGTTATATGATGTGATCAGCATGAGTCGAGCGTTCTCACACACCTGTGTTCTGGTTGGGGCAGGTGGTGTGAGGAGAGAAGTGCTCAGCGAGGCCTGATTTAGAGATGATCACAGCCACTCCAGCCACTCTGGAGGAGTTCTTCATGCTTAACATGACGGATCTGGAGGAGGAGAGAGAAAAACACACATGAATGCGCATACACACACACAAGCACGCACGCACACAAACCCAGACATATACACACAGGCACATGCTGTACACACATATACACTCATGCACAGACGCACACACACATGCATGCACACATATAGACATACACGCAGGCACGCACACACATAGACACACACATGCACGCACACACACATGACAACACGAACAGTAACAAGCGTGCCTGACAATCAAGCCTCTTACTTTCAGCTGCTTAGCTATGTTTATATTTGTAATATGTGTATTATTTGCCAATTATAAACCACCTCATGTGTATTTTTATAACTCTGAATCAGCGACTCATTTCGGAGGCTGCTTCGTTTCTCCAGAGGTTACATTTTCCGTATTTCACAGTGTCCTCATACATCGTCTCAGATTTTTAGACTGAATTGAAATACACTGTTTTCCACCATCTGGCAACACAGGGTGCTCAAACATAATTGGCTACACTGGCAGTGGGCGGAGTTATAGAGACCAAAACAATGACAGAAGTTCTGACACAGAACACACATTCTCAAAGCAGAGTAACTGACTTCAGCATTGTCTTCCAGATCAACACTTAGGGCTCTATTTTAACGATCTAGGCGCAAAGTCCAAAGCGCAAAAGCATTAAGGGCATGTCAGAATCCACTTTTGCTATTTTAAGGACGAAAAAATCCGATTTGCACCGCAGCGCATAATCTAACAGGGTTGAGCTTATTCTCTTAATGAGTTATAGATGTGTTTTGCGAATAAACCAATCAGAGTCTCATCTCCCATTCCCTTTAAGAGTCAGTTGCGTCGCGCCATAGCGCATTTGCTATTTACATGGCGTGAGCGCTTCACTAGTGAGAAAACAGTTAAACAGAGCATCTGCAGAGTGAGAGATGAGCCTCCTCATTCTTTCTTTTCACTTTCATTTCACATGTACATACCTGTCAACATTGGGATGTAAAAATAAGGGATATTTTAATTAATAATAATTTAAGGGATTATTATTATTCATTCATTCATTCATTTATTTTCTTTTCGTCTTAGTCCCTTTATTAATCTGGGGTCGCCACAGCGGAATGAACCACTATTACTATAATTATTATTATTATCATTATGATGATGATGTGTCTGTTTAAACACGCACCCAAAACCCAGTGTCCACTTGAGCTCAGCATCAAATCACGTACGTACAGAATCCGCTTGGGAAACAGCGTCTATTATCACTATGGAGAGCATCAGCTGACAGTCATGCATCTTTATATGAACTGACTGTTTTGAGGATTGCATAGGGGCAATTGCGCCTGTAATAAAAAGGAAATGAATCGCGCCGTTTTTATGTTTATTTCATAGTGTTTCCATCAGGTTTCCATGCCTAAATAAAATGAAACCACAGAACTGGTTCGCATTTAAGAGCAAGGGCGGCCCCTGGTGGTTCGGCGGTATGGGTTGCATATACTTCTCAGAAAGATAAAAAATACGGGAGAAATACTGGAAAATACCTTAACGGGATGACAGCGGGATAGAACTGTAAAATACGGGAGAATCCCGGGAAAAACGGGAGGGTTGACAGGTATGCATGTACGCACAGATATCCATTAGCCTACATAAATAATTCCATTTGTTAAGCGCAAAGATTTGTGTCTAAACCATTTCTAAATTCAGTTCTAATTTCCAGCAAACTAATAAATGAACAATAATAATGAAGTGTGGTCAAACAACTGAGTTATATCCAAACACACATGATGTGCCCCATATGGTCTAAAAGCTGACAGGTGAGCAAATCTAAGCATGTTTTTAATAAAACAAATATAAATCTGCATATAATAAATAATACAGCTAATAATAATAACATTATACAAAAGCAATTTGTCATGAATAAACTGAAAAAGCCCCCCGAGATGAAGAATGCATGGAGGCAGTGGTGTTTATATTTATGTAGAAAATAATCATTTTTATAATATTTTAATCCTTTAATTCTTTTTCATCTGTAAAGATATTTGTGTATTGCTGTACATCCTGTGTGTATTAAGCAATGTTTAAGCGAGGCGCACATCTAACGCGCTCTGCACTGATCCTCTCAGCTGGTCTATTGAACAGTCTATTTTAGTTTCTCAAAATAGCAACGCTCCAGCAATGCACCTCAACACACCTCCTTTTTTAGCTCAGAACGCCTCTGGGCGCACAGATGAGCGCAAACGCATTTGCTATTTAAACAGCGCGGTGAAAAACGTCAAAACGACACTTATCTCGAGCTGAAACTAGCAAATAACTCTTGCGTCGTGCCTTGCGCTGCATTGCACCGGGTGTATGATAGGGTCCACAGAGTGCTCAGCATAATTGAGTACAGCCCATTTTAAAAATGAATTTGTTTCTCCATTTCTCAGTGAATATAGGCAGTGTATTCTGGTGCATTTAAACAAAACAGATTTATTAAACAGATATATTTATTAAAATAATATTTTAGTCACCAAACATATTTAGACATTGAACGAGAATACAATTCAAGCTAAATATTGCAAAAATAAATTACAACCTACAAAATTTAAACTAAATTTGTCAATTTTTTTGCTTCTCTTGATTTTTAAATTTGTATTTAATATTTTTCTATAACATATACATTTGGCTGTACTAGTTTTTAAAGCGCTATGGTAAGTTATTTCGTTAGATTAGCTCCAGATTTGGCTTCAGTACTGACTAATCTAATGTATATGCACAAATATAATATTGTAGAGATTACTATTAAAGATATGAATTTAAAAGAGAGATTTGTGAGGGGTGCACGCTAGGCATGGGATGATAACCGTTTTCAAGGTATACCGTGGTTTGGAAAAGTCAAGGTTTTAACACAGGCAAATTTTTCTGCAATACCGTTCCTAAGGTATGTGTAAAAGTTTTTATTTACTTTTCTTTAATAGTTTTCTAGGACATCCCCAGCAGAGAAGATCTCCAAAGATGCCGTTAACCCTCAGGGGTCTGAGGTGATTTTGGGGCCCCTGAGATGTTTTGACATGCCCTGACATTTGTGCTAATTTCAGCTACTTATTACATGGTATTGGCCAACATGTATTTTATTTGTATTCAGTACAAACTGTGCTACAACAATATGTGACAATTATTGATGTACATGCTTGTGTTTTTTAGAAAAAAAATATTATTAGTGGTTAGTAAGATTTGGAGAAAAAAATGTAGCTGAAATAAGGTCCAAAAAAACACACTAAATGTGCCTGAACAAGACTTTTGAGTGACCAGTCTGGTAGGCTAGAATATTTACTTCACAATTATGTAAAAATTATTTTATTCTCTCATTCAAAGGAAACATTACAAAGATTTACATTTTGTTGAGTTTGTTTGGCTCATCTCAGGTCTATGCGTGAGTGACAATGGTCATGAATAATTCACACCTGGAGAGACAAAAGACACTCCCCCACTCACCCATCAAGGACATTATAAAGCAAAGTCCATCTGCAAAAGCTAGCCCAAACTAAATGCTTGTTACATTTTGTCAAAATTTTGTAGGTTGTAATTTTTTTTCAATATTTTGCTTGAATTTAAGTGTATTCTCTTTCAATTTTTGAATATATTTGGTGACTAAAATATTATTTTAATAAATATATCTGTTTATTAAATCTGTTTTGTTTAAATGCACTAAAATACATTCCCTATATTCACTGAGAAATGGAGGGAAATATTTGAAATGGTATAAAACGTGTTTGCAAAACTGTTATAATAAAAACTTTCTTGTGCATTAATCCAGCATTTAATAATCATTTCTGAATGACAAAACACAAGAATAATCAAAATAATATTTGAAGACCTTTTATATATATTTTGCCCAAATAGTTGCAGCCTTAGTTAATTTTTTCCAAACTTTAACAGGCTGAACTACGGTAAAATAAATAAAAATTAAATTAATAACATGTATAACATGCGTCACGTTCTAGCCAGCCCGCTGTGGGCGTGTGGGCAGCCTACGTCATTGTTTGTATTAAGGGCGGAAGTGGGAAGAGCCGGCGTGATGCGCGCTCTGCCTGGAGAATTGCATGGATTACCTAGCGAGATGACATTTGCTTTCAAAATGAGTTGGAAAGTTCACCCTCCAAGCTTTATGCAGGTATGTCTGTCATGTGTATGTCTCATGTATTCGTGGAGATTCCGCTGTGTTTTCTGACCATAGTTTACAAGGAGCCCGTCTCACGTGGACGATTGTAATAACAAAGCCTTGTGGGCGTGGTCGCATTAAAAATAATGAGCTCAGACAGAGAAATCGCATTGGTTTCATACTGATTACTTTATCAAGCAATATTTGTTTTCAACATGCACCGCTGCATTTAAAAGTAGACACTTCAAGTGTTCTAAAGATAAACATAGATAAAGATAAAAACAGTTCACGGAGAGAGAAAAGAGAAAGTGCCTTCACTGTTTATTTTCCTTATTTTGCAAAAGCACACACTTTTGTTGTTATTGTGAGTGCACATAAAAAACTAGACACCTAACAGATTCGATTGATGTATTGCTCATATCTGTACGATCAAAACTGAAAGTGTAATTTAAGTTTTTTTCGGCGTTATCATGTGAAAACGCTTCAAAACACGTATACGTGGTCTTCGACACCTGGGGCTTAAATTGTAATGAAATCTGTGTTTTTGAAACTAATGAAGACAGCAGAAGTCAGTGATTCATTTTCATTCTTTAGCCTGACATGTTTACTGCTCCAAAATATTTTAAATCTTTCACAAAATAAAATATATTGTTTTCAAAGGGGAAAAAATGTTGTATTTTACTCAAACATTTAAAAAGAACATATTTTAAAGCAGTAATCAACAATGCCGTCATACGGTGAAACCGTGAAATTTTTATCCAAGGTTATCATACCGTCAGAATCTTATACCAGCCCATGCCTAGTGTACGCATATATGCTGAGCACTGTATGTTCATGTGTCCTAACATCTGGATTTATGAGTTCAATAAATCACTGCATCTGTTCTTTACAAGTCTAAAACAACCAAGAGCAGCACCAGGGGCGTTGCTAGGGTCGAAAGAGATAAGGGGCTTAGCCCCAAAGTCCCCCCCCCCCCACCCCCCCCCCCCCCCCCCCCCCCCCCCCAAAAAAAAAAAAAAACAAACCCATTTTAATTCACCCTGCTAAAATCTAAAATACCCCCACTTTCACTCTACTCTAATCTTAATAATAGGATTATAAATAATTTAATAATAAATAAAAAAAATTTGAGTTGACAGTCTTTTAACAATAAATTGTGAAGCTTTGTGACTTGTAACACCAAAAAAGAAAAAACATTGATAAATTAATCCACTTCTCATTTACTGGACTGTTATGAGCCATATGATACCTCTTGAGCCTTCTATCTCCTCCTGATTTGCAATTTCTGTTTGGTTTTTGAAAATAATATAATTTTCTGCATGTCTTCAAATCTGAAAATATGATTTATTTTATAGTGTGAGTTGTTATCCAATGTGATATAAAGCTACTGTTCATTTGGACAGAGTGATTATCTAAGGTGTAGTGTTGTCAAAATACTGGAATTTCTAAATTCAATTCCTTGCAAAATATTAATATTCAATAGGCTACTCTTTTTGATATAGTAACAATTGTATCAAAAATAGTACAAAAAAAATAAATAAAGATCTATATGCTAGAAATATGTTTACTTCAAATTTCTTTAGAGGGAAATTTTTTTCAGTTTTCCTCAAAATAGGTTGATGTGGGCATTGTGGCACTTTAAATGCATGTAATGCCTGTTTCATTCACACTTGAGAAGAAATTCCAAATATGCCTCACAAAAGTATTGAACATTCCAGAAAATCCCTGATATGGATGAAGGCATCCAGCAATTGCTGTAGTTGAATGAATGAAGATAGAATCTGAATAAACATAAAAAGGCTTTATTTACATGACTGCGACAATAAATGGTTTATATGTGTTCTTCCAGCCATCTTAGGTATTTTCATAAGAATAAAGTCGATTTATAATTCGATGCTAACTGACAGCATGTTACAGTAGAATATAGCTATAAAATAATATGCTAGATGCATGAACTCACTGTGATTTAACTATTACAGAAACAGATGGCTATATCATATCTAGATAAATATGTCTAGATATCTATATCATATCTAGAAAGCTAGTACAATTTACGTTTTTCTGACTAATTCGCATGTATTTACATTCATATGACGCACATTTTTTTGATTACAGTTATTTTATTTCACCAAAACTACACACATTTTATACTGTGAAAACAAATATTAAGCTTCATCAGTATTTAGAACTATTCAGTTTCGCGAAACAGTTGTATTATTACCTCATCAGCCTCAGCTCCTCAAAATAATGAATGAATGATGCAGGGGCGGGATTTTTTTTAACACCATGTGACAACAGTGCCACTCCAACCTGCCGGTAGAAACAGGTACTACTGAACAGCTGCCCGATACAATCACTGCATTAAGTGGAACACGCGTGATGTATGTGGTACTTTTAAGTACTTAGATAACAAAATAAATGTTATACAACCTATTTTTATTTAAGTGCAACATATTCCAAAAGATCAGGGGCTTTTGACAATACATCAGGGGCTTAAGCCCCCAAAGCCCCCCCCCCCCCCCCCCCCCCCCCCCCCCCCCCCCCTCGCAACACCACTGAGCAGCACAAAAACACACACTCTGCTAAACATGTTGTAATTATTTTAAACATTAATTGTATACGGCAGCCGTGACGCACCTGTTGAAGAAGGCGGTTTCCATGATGACCATGTAGGGCGGATGAGGACCAGCGCTGAGGATCCAGTCCAGGTCTGATTCGCTCTCCAGCACATGAACAACACCCGTATCTCCTGATATAGAGGCTGAGACACAGAGAAAACAGCTGACAACCAGTGATCCTCACACACTGAAGAGGAGCTATTATGCAACAATGACTTTTATATAGATATTTAAACGCAGTTGTGCGTCAACAGTGTGTGAATATCTCCAGCTTGTAAAGGTAAACATGAATGAATTGTGTTTGTTATAATCAGACTTGATGAATGAAACCCTTTGATTGACATTCTCCCTTTGTACGTGTCATCAAATGGGAAAAGCCCCACCCACTAGTGCCCATCTCTCCCTCATTAGCATAAACAGCAGCCCTGAGTGAGAAGCAGCTGTCTGTCCATTAGCCATTAGAGTGTTTGAGCTGCTGAAGATAATGTCAGCATAGACTAAGAGGATTATAGATGTGTAGTTTTAGATCAGGGGTGTCAAAGTCAATTCCTGGAGGGCCAGAGCCCTGCAGAGTTTAGTTCCAGCCCTGCTTCAACACACCTATCTGTAGGTATCAAACAAGCCTAAAGCACTCAATTAGTTTGATCAGGTGTGTTTAATTGGGGTTGGAACTAAACTGTGAAGAGCTCCGGCCCTCCAGGAACTGGCTTTGACACATGTGTTTTAGATGAAGCACAAATGAACAGCGACAGGAACGACATAGACTAACAGAAGCATGAAGCACACATGCACATCTGACCAGCACTAAGAATGAATGCTTTTCAATATGTCACTATGCTGACACATATGTATTGTAGCTCCGCCCTCTTCTGAAAAGAGCACAATCTCATTTGAATTTAAAGCGACAGTCACCAAACCACCACAATTAGCATCAAAGCCCTTAAAGGGTCAGTTTCAGAGAGTTGGAAAACATCTTTAGTGTGCCATTTTTTAGCTGAAACTTCACCACACACTCTAGAGACATCAGAGACGCATTTTACTGTA
Source organism: Danio kyathit (assembly GCA_903798195.1). Lineage (NCBI taxonomy): Eukaryota > Metazoa > Chordata > Actinopteri > Cypriniformes > Danionidae > Danio > Danio kyathit. The sequence continues at coordinate 71,433,367 of LR812520.1, forward strand.
GTAAAAAGGGGCAGAATAGGTCCACTTTAATGTTTTATACTCACACTGGCAGCCGATCTGATGCGTGGCGTTCAGCAGTCGGACACATGGAGCAGTTTTATTGAGTTCAACGTAGATCTTCTGTTCTACTGAACTGCACGATATACCTGCATCAACAGCACACAACAATAAAAAACATGTTATGAGGATTTCATTACAACCATTCATTCAGCTTAGTCCTTTATTCATCAGGGGTCACCAGAGTGGAATGAGCCGCCAACTATTCCAGCATATGCTTTACGCAATGGTTGCCCTTCCAGCTGAGGCCCCGTTTACACTAATGTGTTTTCGTTTTAAAACGCATACGTTTTGCTACGGTTACGCCATCCGTCCACACTACGCCAGAGTTTTCGAGCCCCAAAAACGGAGTGTTTTGAAAACGCTGGAGAGGTCGTTTTCATTCTAAAACACTGCTGCTCAGTCTCAGTGTGGATGGGAGAAAACGGAGACATCTGAAAACGGAGACGTGGCTGCTGAGATTCGCTACCTGATTGGGGCTTTTGGGTCATTGCGTATCCTCCCTCTATTCGTCAAGCCCCTATCACATGACTATAACGCTACCGGAAGACGGCAGACCAGCCTTCACTGTAAACAACAACATGGACACAGAAATGGGAGCGTTGTTTGCACTATTGTCCGTTTTAGGCGCCATTGTGCAGTTAAACTTTGCCTTTTTTACTACAGCAGCTGCATATATTCGCAAGACGCAAGCTATTGTTCGAGCACTCGCTAATCGCCCGCGTTCATCGTTCAACCAGCGTTTGTTGTCTAACAATAGAGTGGAGGAACTATGACGTCAATTTGTATGCAAAAACCCGGAAGCGAGTTAGCATTTTAGCAGTTCCGGTTCCCTCGTCCCAAAGTCAATGGGTTTTTTGAATGGGATTTCAGTTAAATCGCTTAAATAAGGTTCGTGGCTAACACAAACTCAAGATACTTTCACGTTTTATTCTACGACATAAAACACATCAGTTACAGCACACTCTTTATTTTTTAAATCGGTTAAGCTTCTTTAAAAAGACGGCTGCTCTCAAGTTGCTACACGAGACTACAGGCGGTGTCGGAGACATTATACGTCATCGAGCTGAACTGGTCTGGAGCGCAGCTCGCTTGCGGTGGGCATTTGGATTTGTCTGTGTTTAAAGTATTTTCAGGAGTAGTATTTTATAGTTTGTAGTATTTTTCTAATTGGGAATACATATTGTGTGTAGATAATGCCTTCACTTGTAAAGACTGCTAAGACAGATTCATTTGTTGATCATTTATTTTAATTGAATGATATTATGGGGATACTGCTTACCAGTGCAGTCTGTCTCTTTCCTGCTCTCAGTAATGCAAACGTGTGAATGAATGTGTAAAAATACATACATGTTAATTGTCATTTTAACGTGATCAATAGATTTTTCATCGTTTTTTTTTCTTCATCTAAACACATTTAACTCTGTCATAACTGCAATATTTACACTCCTTCTTAAAATGTATAGCATATGTGACTGTATGGGCTGCTTTTCGCTGTACTCGGTGACAAAAAAAGAATATTGAATGTCGTTCTGTGTCCATGATGGAACTTTCAGGCATATATCTTGTCCCTCACGCCTCATCTCCTCATTTCTGTCGTCTGTTACTAAGGTAAGCGGGCTGTATGCACGTGAGCGATACACTTATTTAAACATGTCTTATGATAATACTATGTAGGCACATTTATACATACAGCTTTAAATCTTTTACAACAACCGTAAAGCAAAACAAAATGCATTTCCCCCGTAAAAACTATCCAAAAGGTACTTATGTCTAAGTGGTTTTGCGTATTTATTTGTTTATAATATATAGCGTGGATTATAATGTAATAAACCGAGAGTAAATCTTTGTCATGGATCATATTTCTAAGCTTGAAGAGTTGTCTGTAGCAGGGTGGTGCTGACGTCACAGGCGAGCGCCCTGAAGGCTGTAGTCTGTTTATAGCCTCATGTTAGCTTTTCAGTTCTTGCGTTTGCATTCAAGATCCAAAAGTGCTAAAAGTTGTATTTTCGTGTGAGGATTATCTGGCGGGACAAAACGTGTAAGTTTAATGAACAGTGTTTGAACACAGAGCTTATTATTTGCAATCTTCGAAAAGTCTATGGGAAAATCCTATAGAGATTTTATCGAGGGAACCAGTTTTATGCTAGCAGCCGATTCGCCTACAAGGTGACGTCATAGTTCCTCCACTCTATAACCAAATGCTGAGCGAGACACATGCTTCCTGTTTATACTTGAACACGCATGCCCAGAGTGCGCGAATGGTCACGTGATACACGTTTTTGGTGCAGTAGTGTGGACGGAAATATGTTTAGAAACGCTAGTATGGACACGGATCGTTTTTGATCTAAAACGCCGTTTCAAAACGAAAACGCATTAGTGTAAACGGGGCCTGAATGAGGTGTTTCTGTGTGGAGTTTGCATGTTCTCCCCGTGTTGGCGTGGGTTTCCTCTGGGTGCTCCGGTTTCCTGAACAGTCCAAACACATGCGCTATAGGGGAATTGATGAACTAAATTGGCCGTAGTGTATGGGTGTTTCCCAGTATTGGGTCGCAGCTGGAAGGGCATCTGCTGTGTAAAACATATGTCCGAATAATTGGTGGTTCATTCTGCTTTGGCGACCCCTGATAAATAAAGTGACTTAGCTGAAGGAAAATAAATGAATGAAGCTTGAATGAATAAATCTTTTAAAAATATAAATATATAAATATAAATCATTAGAATTACCTCATTATAATAAAATAAGTTTAACATTTAAGCATAAATTGTTAATTAATAATTGTAGAATTTAATATTTAATGGCAAAACAAACAAATATACAAATAAAAATAAACTCAAATGTTGCCTGGCAAGTTCAATGGTCAGCTTGGAAAATAATTAAAGTGTTTGATGTTATGTAAACTATTAAATCATGTAGTAAATTTTAAATAAACAAAAGCTTGAATGCACAGTATGAAGCAGTTCAGTGTCAACAAACATTTTAGCTTTATAAAATATACACTCTTTTAGAAAATATTAAATACATAATAATAATAATTACCAAACATTTAATTATCATGACAATCACACACTATGACCATCACAAGTCTTGATTATCCTACAGAACTGATCAAACAAATCCTAATTTCTACATGTATGCATTCATGAATAAATCTGAACTAAACTCAGCACTGAATGTACAGAATATGCAATTTCTGAAATACACAAAGTTTTACAAGACATGTTCGGAAATCACACTAATGCATCATTTGCAATAACTGAATTTATATTCTCTTCTTAGTACATTAGAATTATTTTAAGACTAATTTACCCGAAGAGACGTTCAGTAAAGGCAATAAAACAATTTCCAGGTAGATAAGATAAGATGAAGTAATCGCTGTTTTCCAATCCCTGAATGAGAATCAGTGCATTATAAATGAGATTTCTTATTATTTCTCCAGTCAGAAATAGGATGCAAGTCTGACTTCAAAACAACATCAGCACTATTTAACTGAGTATAAACAATGTTGTGCTTTGATATTGGCTGCTAATGTGATTTCACTATTTATAACATGCAAATAATGTTTTTGTAAAATTATATTACTATGGAGAAAGTCTGAATGTGCGAATATGAAACCAACTTTACCTCAATCAGAAATCACACTAATAAATCATTTGCATTAACTGACTTTACTGAATCTTCTTAGTACATTAACAATATTTTATGGCTAATCTACACTAAGAGACGTTCAGTAAATATAATACTACAGTTTTTAAGTAGATAAGGACTCTTATTAAAGATGAAGCAATCGCACATTGCTGTTTTCCAGAGGCCTGAATGAGAATCAGTGCTTTATAAATGAGATTTCTTTTTATTTCTCCAGTCTGTAATGCTGTATTTGCCACATATTGAGGTAAAGTTGGTTTTATATTCCCATATTTGTTCATTTTGACTGTCTCTATATTGTTTACCAGGCTAATTCTGAATATTCGGTCAGAAATCAAATGCAAGTATGACTTCAAAACAACATCAGCACTATTAAACTGAGTATAAACAATGTTGTGCTTTAATATTGGCTGCTAATGTGATTTCACTATTTATAACATGCAAATAATGTTTTTGTAAAATTATATTATTATGGAGAAAGTCTGAATGTGCGAATATGAAACCAACTTTACCTCAATCAGAAATCACACTAATAAATCATTTGCATTAACTGACTTTACTGAATCTTCTCAGTACATTAACAATATTTTATGGCTAATTTACCCAAAGAGACGTTCAGTAAATATAATATAACAGTTTTTAAGTAGATAAGGACTCTTATTAAAGATGAAGCAATCGCACATTGCTGTTTTCCAGAGGCCTGAATGAGAATCAGTGCTTTATAAATGAGATTTCTTATTATTTCTCCAGTCTGTAATGCTGTTTTTGCCACATATTGAGGTAAAGTTGGCTTTATATTCACATATTTGTTCATTTTAACTGTCTCTATATTGTTTACCAGGCTAATTCTGAATATTCGGTCAGAAATAGGATGAAAGTACGACTTCAAAACAACATCAGCACTACTTAACTGAGTATAAACAATGTTGTGCTTTGATATTGGCTGCTAATGTGATTTCACTATTTATAACATGCAAATAATGCTTTTGTGAAATTATTTTATTATGGAGAAAGTCTGAATGTGCGAATATGAAACCAACTTTACCTCAATCAGAAATCACACTAATAAATCATTTGCAATAACTGAATTTATATCATCTTTTTAGTACATTAACAATATTTTATGGCTAATTTACCCTAATAAGCGCTCAGTAAATACAATATAACAGTTTCCAGGTAGATAAGGACTCTTATTAAAGATGAAGTAATCGTACATTTCTGTTTTCCAGAGCCCTGAATGAGTATCAGTGCTTTATAAATGAGATTTCTTATTATTTCTCTAGTCTGTAATGCTGTATTTGTCACATATTGAGGTAAAGTTGGCTTTATATTCGCACATTGGTTCATTTTAACTGTCTCTATATTGTTTACCAGGCTAATTCTGAATATTCGGTCAGAAATAGGATGAAAGTACGACTTCAAAACAACATCAGCACTACTTAACTGAGTATAAACAATGTTGTGCTTTGATATTGGCTGCTAATGTGATTATACTATTTATAATTAGCAAATAATACTTTCAGAAATTATATTATTATGGAGAAAGTCTGAATGTGTGAATATGAAACCAACTTTACCTCAATCAGAAATCACACTAATAAATCATTTGCAATAACTGAATTTATATCATCTTTTTAGTACATTAACAATATTTTATGGCTAATTTACCCTAATAAGCGCTCAGTAAATACAATATAACAGTTTCCAGGTAGATAAGGACTCTTATTAAAGATAAAGTAATCGTACATTGCTGTTTTCCAGAGCCCTGAATGAGTTTCAGTGCTTTATAAATGAGATTTCTTATTATTATTTCTTTAGTCTGTAATGCTGTATTTGCCACATATTGAGGTAAAGTTGGCTTTATATTCGCACATTGGTTCATTTTAAATGTCTCTATGTTGTTTACCAGGTTAATTCTGAATATTCGGTCAGAAATCTGATGCAAGTACGACTTCAAAACAACATCAGCACTACTTAACTGAGTATAAACAATGTTGTGCTTTGATAGTCATTGGCTGCTAATGTGATTTCACTATTTATAACATGCAAATAATGCTTTTGTGAAATTATTTTATTATGGAGAACGTCTGAATGTGCGAATATGAAACCAACTTTACCTCAATCACAAACTTTTAGAAAAGACATTTTCAGAAATCACACCAATACATAATTTGCTATAACTAAATTTATATCATATTCTTAGTACATTAACATTATTTTATTGCTAATTTACCCGAAGAGATGTTCAGTAAATACAATAAAACAATTTCCAGGTAGATAAGGACTCTTATTAAAGATGAAGTAATCGTACATTGTGTCAGATGACTTTTTAACTTCTTATTTAATATTCCAAAAGTGTAAAAAGCACCTTCGGATCAGAATCAGTGCTTAATTATTGATATTTCTCATTATTTCTCCAGACTGTTTTGGTCACATGACAAAGATTTACTTGAAGGAACTCTTGTGTTACAGACATTAAACCAAAACACTCGTTCAGTCACTAATTAAACAGTATATTAACAACCACTTACTGTAATGAAAACGTTAAATCGTCTGACTTTCTCAAAATAATGCGTCTTAGTGTTTACCGGGGAGTTTATTTATGTCAGGCCTGAGGGAGTACATATTGATGATCTCGTGAGCGCGCGCGCACTCAGTTCATCAATAAACAATAATATTAATACTCACATGTGCAAAATAACGCTGTAATAAGAAGCTGAACGCAGTTTATTGATATTAAATTCTCCATCTTCCTCATTCACAGATCAGCGGTGAGACTGAAGGAGTGCTTGTTTTTTTTCCGCTTCCGGTTTTTCTTGTTCGTCGTTTGAGGTGATTGAGCACAGCGATACCCGCGGAGGAAATGCGCTACTGCAACGACACTCTGCTAATATTTCCTGACGATCTTTTTTATTCTGATAATAATCATCTCCAGATTCTGCACAACTGCCCTTATGTCACACAAATACTCAGTCTGAAGTTATTTTTTAACCCTCTGTGCTCACTTTACAGTCATTTACAACACAAAGATCAAATTTAGCATTTAGCAAGTTAGCCTAAACACAAATAACTACATGGTTACAAAGATATGTGGACATTTTTTAATTGTGTTTTAATTCTGACAGGATAAGTCTTAAATACACAATTTAAAGGAAACCTTACCTAAATACACAGCTGCCTAGCCTTAAATACACAGCTAAAACTGCCTGTTTACGCCGACACATCTTTAAAGAGGTTTATTGTTATGTAGCCTATAATGTTATGTATGTTATTGTTATAAAGCTCATTTCCACTCTTCAAGGGTCAAAATACAAGCTTAAGCAATTCATTTGGGGAAGTATTAAAAAAAAAAGACCTGGAAAACAAACACGTTACACTACATGTCTTTGAAAAGGTTTATTGTTATTTATAAAGCACATTTCCACTGTTCAGGGGTCAAAACGCCCTGCCCAGTTCCTCTGGGGAAGTATTAAAAAACAAGGACCCGGAAAACAAGTTTCACACTATAGCCTTATTTAATCAATATTAAGTTCAAGTTAATTTATAAAGCGCATTTAAAAACAGCCACAATTCTGCTGAATGGGCCCTGCTGAAAAAAACAGCATATGCTTGTAAGGTATGTTTTGATGCTGGTATGCTGGTCTTGCTGGTTTTAGTGCTGGTATTGCTGGTTTCAATGCTGGTATTGCTGGTCTTGCTGGTTTCAGTGCTGGTCTCAATGCTGGTCTTGCTGGCCTGAGTGCTGGTCCTGACCAGCATTGAGACCAGCAAGACCAGCATTAAAAACAGTAAGACCAGCATCAAGACCAGCAAAACCAGCATTGAAACCAGCAAGACCAGCATTAAAGGGCACCTATTTTACCCCTTTTTTAAGATGTAATATTAATAATATTAATATTATGGTTCTTCTGAGTGTGCCAGTTTAGGTTCAGTTCAAAACACAATTCAGATTTTTTTATTATTATGTGTCAAAAGTGTGATTTTGGGGGCGTGTACACAGTTCGTTGTTTTAGGGGCGTGTTGCTTCACATGAAAATTAGTTTCGACTTCCCACCCAACTTAACAAGGGGGCGGAGCCAAGAGCTCCCCTCTTTGTGTATGGCTACAGACAGGCAACATGAGTGAGAGGACCAGCAATCAGCTGTACATGTACGACTCGGACACAGACCAAGCAGAGAGTACAAAATCATTTGTGTCTTTGAATAGTTTTACAGCCAACTGTGTGCTAGTTTAAAGCACCGAGCTTGTGCACCGAGACTAATAACCAAGCACACTGAATTAACTTTGACTGAAGAGCATCACACACCGGATGCGCCGCGACATGGCGCGCACATGACAGTTGAAAGTATCGCACACTTGCGGCGCCGGTGTGTGTCCCCTGATAGAAACTTATGTTTAGAATTCAGAAATGCATGCTGCTGCGTGGTGCGACGCTGCTTGTCGCCGAGCGGCGCTTCTGGTGTACGACCTGCTTGAGGCTATAACTAAAGGGCGTCATACACCGAATGTGCAGCTCATAGCCGCGACACGGCACACCAGACGCGCACATTTGCATGTTATTTAAAATGAAACTATTCAGATAACGCTCTGTGGCGCGGCAGAAATATAAACAGTGTCCTGAGGCGACCTAGGCGGCAGAATAGTGAACCAACCCCCCGGTCCTCGCTCGTCCGCGACATCCACCCCCTCCCTCCCGGTCCTCACTTTCATCCGCGACACCGCGAAATGCATGGCGCTGCGCGTCGTTAGTTCGTTATTTCCAATGGAGGGACGCGCACGTGAGGCAACGCGTTCACACTTTCCAGCTGCACCTAGTTAAGATGACAGGGAGCTTCTGTGACCGCGGGAAATGCAAACCGCTGAAGTTGCGGAAGACGCAATGAAAAGTACACATGTATGCAAACACTGGCACGGAGGAGAGCGATAACGTGTTGAATGTTGAGCCCAATGAGCCTTACATCTAAAAATAGAGCAAGGGTGTTTCTTTGGTGACGTCGCTTTGACTTACACGCTGAAAATGGCGGACGTGAAACAACAAACTGAGGATATGGTAATGCACACCTGTCAATCAACATTGGTGGGCGGGGGGACCGCACTCCTACGTCAAGTTGCGGTCGATCTCAAAACCGCTCCAATTGGTCCACCGTTTTTATGTTGTTAAATTGAAAAAAAGGACTGAGTGTGTTTATATCACCACAATATCATGCTCTATACACTATACCTACACATGTGTCTGTCCAAACAGCTTGAAAAGTAGATTTTTCACCATAGGTGCCCTTTAAAAACAGTAAGACCAGCATCAAGACCAGCAAAACCAGCATTGAAACCAGCAAGACCAGGATCAAAACATACCTTATCGCATTTGCTGTTTTTTTCAGCAGGGAAGACAGAGTAATATTAGGTAAAAAATATAGGCATAATGATAAAAACATACAAATAAAACCAAGAGAAATGACAGATTCAGAAACAAAGAAACTAATTTAATAAATCTAATAATAATAATATTATTAATTTAATAATAGGCCAAACTGAACAGGTTCGTTTTTAAAAGTGATTTAAAAAATAATTATGTAACAGACTCTACTGTATACCTCGTGCTACACAAACACACATTCTGGTCACAAGCATTGATTTTATTTAGATTTATGTCATTTATGATTATTGTATATATAATCAGCAAAGGGCGACACAGTGGCGCAGTAGGCAGTGCTGTCGCCTCACAGCAAGGTCGCTGGTTCAAGCCTCGGCTGGGTCAGTTGGCGTTTCTGTGTGGAGTTTGCATGTTCTCCCTGCGTTCGCGTGGGTTTCCTCCGGGTGCTCCGGTTTCCCCCAAACACATGCAGTGCAGGTGAATTGGGTAAGCTAAATTGTCCGTAGTGTATGAGTGTGTATGGATGTTTCCCAGTGATGGGTTGCAGCTGGAAGGGCATCCGCTGCATAAAACATGTGCTGGATAAGTTGGCGGTTCATTCCGCTGTGGCGACCCCGGATTAATTAGGGACTAAAAAGAAAATGAATGAATGAATAATCAGCAAAAATGTGTGAAAAAATTGTATGTGCACAAAAACTGAAGAACATGATCACAGAAATAAAAAACTCAAGCATGTTTAGAACAAATAAAGCATGAAAGAAATGTAAATTTGAGTGAACTATACAATTAGCAGAAATTAAAACACTGCAACACAGGCTCCTTGGAAATACACGCTTCAGCCTACATTTTTGTGAAACTGCAAAAATGTATTTCAACACACGTTTGATTGCAGTTTCTAGTAAAATGAACACTAGGGGGCAGTATGAGGACAGCCACTTTTATTCCTTTTCACATTAATGATATTTACAGGGACATATTATCTATGAATATGGGATTATTTTCATGCAGTTCTTTGCACAACAAAGAAACCACCACAAAACTACTTAATGCTGTCTATGAATATGTTTGCGTCACCTATGGACAGCTTTTTTGGTGTGGTCAGTTTTCAGATACCAGTCAGATACCACTCTACCACAGAACAGGTAAATGCAATGTAAAATCAAGGTAAAATTATGTGACCAAGATGCAATATTATTTTATGTCTGCTTGTGAAAACACTATTGGTTGGGTTTAGCGAAGGGTATAGCTCAGTGGTTCGCTAGCTGATATGTACGACAAGCCTTCTCCTGGACGTGTAAAGTAAGGACGTGTGTCTGAAATGAATAACAAAACGTAGCCCAATTAACATATTTCAGATTCGCAAAAACGTAGACAGCGCCCTCTAGTGGATGTCATCTGAAACTTACAACACAACATACCCTAAGCCAGGGGTGTCCACACTCGGTCCTGGAGTGTCCTAGGGAGTTTAGCTCCAACCCTAATCAAACACACCTGAACCAGCTAATCAAGCTCTTATAGATATACTATAGCTCTTAGATATACTAGAAACTTCCTGGCAGGTGTGTTGAAACAAGTTGAAGCTAAACTCAGCAGGACACCGGCCCTCCAGGAGTTTGGACACCCCTGCCCTAAGCGAAGTATTTTAGATTCAGACTGATGTAGACAGCGCCCTCTAGTGGATTTGTCATCTGAAACTTACAACAAAACGTACTCAGAACAACGTATTTTACGTTTTGCAAAAATGTAGGCTGAAGCATATATTTTCCGTGATACTGGATTGAAAAATTGGTAATATTACAACTTTAGAGATTACTGAAAAGTAACATGCCTACAATCTTTGCAAATTGATAAAATGGAATTTAAAACTTGACTAAGAAAAAACTGGATGTTTATTATGGTGGCGTGAGAAAGCTACCATTCTGATATTCTACATGAACTTCTTCTTCTTCTTCTTCTGTCTTCTGAGACTAATTTTAAAGTGTATCTCCACTTAAGCCTTTCCAGCTACATACTTTAAACCTTCGTCAAACCTTTAACCTGGTCTGACTCGGGTTGCTATGTCTTTTCTAACTGATCCGACTTTCGGTTTTCTGTAAAACGACCCAGAAATTTCCCAAAAGTCCCATTGACTTAACATTGGGTCAAACTTTGTGAGCACATAACTCTGCATCAGACGGTCCTACAGACTAGAGTCTGGCCTCATTCAACTCAGTCTAGCCAGCAGCCAATCACTGATGACCTTTAAAATTCCTAACCACTCCCTAGCAACCAATTTCAGCACCCTAGCAACTGTCCCATAGACTTCCATTGTAAAAGACTGTCATTGACTTAACATTGGATCAACCTTTGTGAGCTCATAACTCTACATCAGACTGTCATACAGACTAGAGTCTGGCCTCATTTAACTCAGTCTAGCCAGCAACCAATAACTGATGACTTTTAAACTTACTAGCCACTCCTTAGCAACCAATTTTAGCACCCTAGCAACTGTCCCACAGACTGTGACTAGCTATTCTAACCCATGCTAATAGTTTTAACATCCTACTGACATGCTTATCTTGCTAGCAACATCCTAGTGACATGCTAGTCATGCTAATTCATGCTAACAACATGTTAATTCATACAAGAAACAAGCTGCATCATGTTAGAATCATGCTAGTAACATGCTAATTCATGCTAGAATCATGCTAACAACATGCTAGAATCATGCTAATAACATGCTAATTCATGCTAGAATCATGTTAACAACATGCTAATTCATGCTAGAATCATGCTAATCCATGCTAGAATCATGCTAACAACATATTTGCTAATTCATGCTAGAATCATGTTAACAACATGCTAATCCATGTTAGAATCATGCTAACAACATGCTAATTCATGCCAGAATAATGCTAGAATCATGCTAACAACATGCTAATCCATGCTAGAATCATGCTAATCCATGCTAGAATCATGCTAACAACATGCTAATGCATGCTAGAAACATGATAATAACATGCTAATTTGTGTTTGAAACATGCTAATTCATGCTAGAATCATGCTAACTCATGGTAGTACCATGCTATTACAAACTTCAGACACAGGGATCAACTTTAAAGCTTTTTACTGGCTTGCTTCACTCTTCACGGTGGTTGCATTGTCGACTGCAGGGATCTTAAAACATTCTTTTAGCCAACTTGATACTTTTTTAAACTAAACAAACTACTTCCAACAGGCTTTCTCAAGCCACCATAAAGTTTGTCCTCAAACTTTAATATCTAGTTCAGAAATGAAACTGTCAAAAAGTAACTGTACCCACCACTGTTCATTAACCCTTGTGTATTGTTCACGTTGACTCCCCTTTAGTTCTGTTGGTGCTGTTTTTCCCCCATTGACTTTTATTATAATGACATTGTTTGATTGTAAAGCCATGACAGCATATAATCAACAGTAAAAATGACAAACTGTCCCTCTTCCCAACAGGAAAAACCAGCAACAATCAAGAATGCATGATTATACGCTGTCATGGCTTTGCAATCAGAAAATGTGATTATAATGGAAGTCAATGAGGCAAAAACAGCACCAACATAAACAAGGGGTAGTCAATTTGCCCACAGTGTAATGTTGAGTTTTTTTAAATTTTCAAAGCATTTTCCTAAAATAAGTGTCAAAATAAGATTAGTCAGCAGAAATCATCACATTTGCTGAAACACAGAGAACGCTTTGGCCAAATAAAGACCCAAAATCAGCCCAAAGTGGATGAAAATGACCCAACATCACACAAGGGTTAAGAAAGAACTAAAGGAGCATAATTGTGATTTTTAAATGAGGCCTCTGCGTGGTTTTCACGTGAACGGATCATTGGATGGTGCATTGGATCATCGATGCCAATCTAGCAGCACCAGCCATGGCGGCTCCAGTGAATTTTAAAGCAAAACCTGCATTTACAAAAGCTCCTGAACCCAACAAGTCGGCCAAAATCTGGGCCGCCAATCCGGCTTCAGCCACCGGAGCCGCAGGGAATAGAAACGCCAAGAGGGCAGGAGCATATCCAGCTCCAACACCCATCAAAAACAGACAGAGCATAACCACAGTCTTTCTGTGTTTTTCTGAATTTTTCTGGTACCCTTCTTCTCCTCCCTGCCTCCTCTGCTCCTCCTCCTGGATCCAGATCTCAATATTCCTCCTTTCTTCTTCTTCTCTTCTATCTCTCTCCTCCTCCTCATTTCTTTCTCTCTCCTGAAATTTTCTCATGTTCTGCTGCTCATTCCACAGGTTCACCCTGAGCTGCTGTATTTTCTGTTCTTCCTTCTTTATATCCGCCTCAACCTGCTTGATCTTGTTTTGTCTACATTTCTTTTCTCTGTCCATTTCTTGTTTTTCTTTATTTAGCGATGCGGTGAACGCAGCCCAGCGATCATCAGCCATTCTCCTCACCTCCTCCTTCATTTTCTGTATTCTCTCCTCTATAATCCTCTGAGCCTCCTGCATTATCTCTGTGACCTCATTGCTGAAGTGACGGTTTTCATTCTGGATCATCAGTTCATCCACTTTCTGAAGGAGTCGTGTCACTTGTTCTCGGTTTTCAGGGTTTTTGTTGTTGAAGGCCACGAAACGGCTTCCAAATCTCTCCACGAGCTCTTGGATCTTCTGCTTTTGTCTTGAAATGAACTCTTGAATGGATCCTCCATTAAGTCTGTCAGCGTGTGTGAATATGAGGATGGTGTGTCGGCTGATGTCCTCATTAAACATCTCCAGGATCTTCTGTACGGTTCGCTGCTGCTCTTCTGTGTATCTCTCTATCGGTATAACCAGAAGAAACGCATGAGGACCAGGAGAAGTCAAAGATAGGCAGCTGATCACTTCTTGCTGAACCTCTTCTTCTGTTAAATCGGTGTCGAAGAACCCCGGTGTGTCCACCAGCAGCAGGTCTCGTCCTTCAGTGCTTGTGTTTTCTCTCTGACACTCTTTAGTGACTGAACTCATGCTCAGATCATCATTGAAGCGTTTCTCTCCCAGGATCGTGTTCCCGGTTGCGCTTTTCCCTGCGCCGGTTTTTCCCAGCAGAACCAGACGCAGAACACTGCTAACGGGAGGATTTGGGGTGTGTACGGGTGAAGGAACAGTCTGGGTGGGTTTGTTTCTGCAGCTGGAGCTTCTGCTGGTCAGCTGGCTTTGAGGCAATGGTGATTGTGCCCCTGAGGGAAAACATGTTTGTTAACACAAAACTGCAAAGAAAGTGTTACATGGATAATAATTTATCAGTATTATAGGCTGATCTCAATGATATAATAATATTACACATCACATGCGAATTCAAAATTTACTCTTCTTGTTTGTATATGTATAGTGCTTGTTATAAATGATGTATCTGTGCACTTCACTATTTTGTAAAAATAATCCTTTAGGGCAGAGCTATTGGTTCTTTAGGGTGGAGCTATTAGTCCTTTAGGATGGAGCTATTAGTCCTTTAGGGTGGAGCTATTAGTCCTTTAGGGTGGAGCTATTAGTCCTTTAGGGCGGGGCTATTAGTCATTTAGGGTGGGAATATTAGTCCTTTAGGGCAGAGCTATTAGTTCTTTAGGGCAGAGCTATTAGTTCTTTAAGGTGGAGCTATTAGTTCTTTAGGGCAGAGCTATTAGTTCTTTAAGGTGGAGCTATTAGTTCTTTAAGGTGGAGCTATTAGTTCTTTAGGGCAGAGCTATTAGTTCTTTAAGGTGGAGCTATTAGTTCTTTAGGGCAGAGCTATTAGTTCTTTAAGGTGGAGCTATTAGTTCTTTAGGGCAGAGCTATTAGTTCTTTAAGGTGGAGCTATTAGTTCTTTAAGGTGGAGCTATTAGTTCTTTAGGGCAGAGCTATTAGTTCTTTAAGGTGGAGCTATTAGTTCTTTAGGGCAGAGCTATTAGTTCTTTAAGGCGGAGCTATTAGTTCTTTAAGGTGGAGCTATTAGTTCTTTAGGGCAGAGCTATTAGTTCTTTAAGGTGGAGCTATTAGTCCTTTAGGGCAGAGCTATTAGTTCTTTAAGGTGGAGCTATTAGTTCTTTAAGGTGGAGCTATTAGTCCTTTAGGGCAGAGCTATTAGTTCTTTAAGGTGGAGCTATTAGTTCTTTAAGGTGGAGCTATTAGTCCTTTAGGGCAGAGCTATTAGTTCTTTAGGGTGGAGCTATTAGTTCTTTAAGGTGGAGCTATTAGTCCTTTAGGGCAGAGCTATTAGTTCTTTAAGGTGGAGCTATTAGTTCTTTAGGGCAGAGCTATTAGTTCTTTAAGGTGGAGCTATTAGTTCTTTAGGGCAGAGCTATTAGTTCTTTAAGGTGGAGCTATTAGTTCTTTAGGGCAGAGCTATTAGTTCTTTAAGGTGGAGCTATTAGTTCTTTAGGGCGGAGCTATTAGTTCTTTAAGGCGGAGCTATTAGTCCTTTAGGATGGACTATTAGTCCTTTAGGGTGTAGCTATTAGTCATTTAGGGTGGAGCTATTAGTCCTTTAGGGTGGAGCTATTAGTCCTTTAGGGTGGAGCTATTAGTCCTTTAGGGTGGAGCTATTAGTCCTTTAGGATGGAGCTATTAGTCCTTTAGGATGGAGCTATTAGTCCTTTAGGATGGAGCTATTAGTCCTTTAGGATGGAGCTATTAGTCCTTTAGGGTGGAGCTATTAGTCCTTTAGGATGGAGCTATTAGTCCTTTAGGATGGAGCTATTAGTCCTTTAGGATGGAGCTATTAGTCCTTTAGGATGGAGCTATTAGTCCTTTAGGGTGGAGCTATTAGTCCTTTTAGGATGGAGCTATTAGTCCTTTAAAAAAGAAAGAATGTTCAAAAGAATTTAAAATGCCAAATAGGATGAATTTACACCCCATTTCCAAAGTCAGTAAAATCACTGTAATTCATTATACACATGTATTGATTTAGAAATGTGTTAAACTTGTTAAACTCACTCTTGATCACATTTGATGATGATTGATGATCACAGAGAGCTGAACAGATCTTTTAATCTCGATTGCTTTGCGCACGTCCTGTCTTGTTTATATAGTTATACACATTATTACGGAGACATGTTAATAAGGTCCGTCAATCAATTGGGTGGGCGGGGAAAACCGCACTCCTACGTCACGTTGCGGTGGGCCTCAAAATGTGAGGGATTTGGATCCTATTTAATCGTCAAGAAATTTAAAAAAAAGAGTCTTATTCCCCCGGTTTCACAAACAAGGTTTAAGGCTAGTCAAGATTAAATTGCATGTTTGAGCTGTCTCAACTCAAAATAACTTGCAGTGAGATGTCTTAAAATACATCAGTGTCATTTTTTGTTACCAGGTGCACACCAGTAATATATTTTTCTAAGTCCATTTTTATAGACCTTTTTCATGGAACGCCAAATTACCCATTATGCTTTGCGTGTATGCGCAAGGAGAATGCTAAGAACTTCCGGTCGGCAGCTGATGCGTGTAAACGGTCACATTTGGACAGCTTTAAAACGACATAGATATATACACTAGATATCGCATAGGGACCCTGAGCATGCGTCAATAGCGCCGCCACATTGGTACAGTGCTCCTAGGACAAACGTCATTCAACCGCACTAGTCAAGACAGTGTGACAATGTGAAGATGCTGGACTTTAGCGCTGTGTACGAGTGTAGTAACGAGCAAACAAAGAAAACAAAGCACAAAGGCAGAACATTTCATAGTTAAGATTTTGTTTTTTATGTTTTTGTATGTTATGAACTTTTGTGTTTAAGAAGTAATGTTATTGATGATAATACAGACACTTACTGCAGTGACCATAAGGCAAAGTAGCATCAACTCGCACTAAATTCTAGACTTATGCTAGTTTTGTTGAATAAAATAAGCAAACTATGTTATGAAATATGACAACAAGACGCTGCGGTGCCAGAAACTTGTGTTATTGTCGGCTAAGTGAACGAGTCGTTCATAACGGAGATTCATTCACAAACGAATCGCTCCCTCCGTCAGAATGAGAAGTGAAAGCAGGAGAGGGGGGGGGGTGTTTCAGGACATGGATTAGATCAAATTAAACAGGGAAGGAGGATAATGCATTTCCATGCACACAAACACACGCTCTTTGTCAGAAATGCTCATGCGGTCACATACACCAATGTAGAAAAGTGATGTAAAATTATAATATTTCGTAATTTAAAAAAATATTTGCATACTGACCACCGGGGAAAACTCCCGATCATAGATATATGTGTATATGTGTATTTCTCTGGCTTTGAATGGCCACAGTCCTCCACTTTACCTTGGTCCTGCATTCATTTCAAAGGAGCGCTACCCTGTACTAAAATGGCGGCTCTATTGACGCATTCCTTCTAATAGACAACAGTAGGGTAGGCGACATCTAGTGTATATATCTATGTTGAAACGATAGTTTTAATCTGTTTTACCTGCTTTTATCATCTTTGAACTAATACTGTTGTCGATCAGCGCCACCTCCTGGACTGATCATTTAAAAAAAATGTGATCTAATACGATGGCTGAGGCATTTTCCACTCGTTGACAGACGGCATCTTCTGCCGTTTAAATGAAGCCTCGTCATCGCTAAAGTCAACAGTTTCTCTTTCTTTCAGATATATAACCAACCCAAACAAATAGTTCACCAAAATGTTTGACACACACACGTAGCCTGCTGTACAGTCCTACGAACACACTGATTTAATAACTGTGACAAAGTGAAAATAAAGTGACGTTTTGAAATGACAGAAAAACACAAACCCTGGTAAACACAACACAATAAATGAAACATAAACGGCTCACGATTAGAATGAACAGCAAATCAGCCAGCACAGTATCAGTAACAGACTTTTATTGGTCATTTTTATAAATTGCATGACTTACACACCTGTTATGTTTCATGCCAGTAATCTGGTTTGCTCTATGATGCAGTGAAGTATTGCGTGCGTGTGTGTGCTAAAGAGCCGCTGAGCTAACAGCTGACAGGCCGGGGAAACACGCACACACTGTATTTCTGACGGCAGACATGTGAACTAGGAGAACGTTTTTCTCTCGTGCTTGAACCACATCTGACAGATTATAACGGCTTTAACACACACCTTTCAAAGTTGTGTGTCACCAAAATACTCCGTAATCCACTCAAAACGCTATTGAAACCCATTTTCGGAGCGCAAATTACCAGTTGTAAACACTTTAAACGGAAGTTCTAACCATTCCCCGGAAGACGCTGGTCGCTATGGCGGCCTCCATGCAGCAGCCAAGAAAAAGGTCTATAAATGTGGCTTAAATAGCCTAATTTAACTAAGGCCTAGTCCTGGCTTAAGCTAAACCCTGTTTGTGAAACTGGGCCATTGTGTTTCTATCACTCCAGTATGACTGTGGACACTATACCTACACACAGTTCTGACCAAACAGCTTACACTGAAAAAAGTGATGTCTGCAAAATTGTTGCAAACAATTTATGTGTTGAATTTAAACAAACAAATTGAAATTAGTAATATTCAACTTAATTTGTTTGTTTAAATTCAACACATATAAATTGTTTACGACCACTTAACTTTTTGTAAATCCAAGGAATCATCTTTGAATAATTTTTTTCAGTGTACAAAAGAGAATTTCCATCATAGGTGCCCTTTAATAAACAATATAAATAATTCTTGTTAACATCCAGCTGCAACAACTGCTAGCTACACCCCCCATAATCCTTTGCACATCAGACCTGATACATATGGCCTGGATTAAACTCCAGACACCTGCAGCAAATTAGACATTCACTGTTATTGCCTGGTCTTGTTTAGTGACATTTCTGAGCGTGTTCCTTGTTGATTTGTATGTTTTATACAGTTTTGGCGTTCACAATTGTTTGCTGTCTGCTATTGGTTTACTCTTTGTGGATTGTTGACCATCCTTTTAATAATTAATCTGCACCTCCATCGTCAATTCATAACAATATTTCAGCTTGATATAAATTGATCATGTTTTCCCTGTAGGTATTTATAGTAAATACTTTAGTGTTTTTTGAACCACAGTAATTTTATAGTTACAGATGACCCAATACTGTAGTTTTATACAACTATAGGGTATTTTACACTACAGTACACTACATTTTAGTCAAAACTAATGTTTATTACAGTTTATCGGTTCACTATAATTATTATTATAGTATGCTGGAGCATTCATTAAGAGTTGTAAATATTATAACACCCACATAGCAAATGTTTTCTGGCCCAGCTCCGGGCCACACAATATGTTTTCCCTCGGCCCAAGTACCGCAAAGAATGACGGTCCTGAAGTGGCCCATAGCTGGATTAAAGACAAGGGCCACACATGGGCCATAACTGCCCTGAATCTCAGGCAATTTATCACCCTTAACTGGCCCTAAATTGGGCCAAAACAGGTTTATTATTGGTACCTATTCTCAGCTATAAGTTTATACTTTAACCAGAAACCCCAAAAACTGAGCCGTAACCCAGCCTAATGTTGCCTAAACAATGTGAACAATCGCTACACTGATCTGGGCCACACACCTCCCATCCACAACTGGCCCAAGTGTAGTTTGCCCTCAGGCATGCAGTGGCATCATTGCCGGCAACTCGCCAGCAGTGCCATAATAAGGCCACATTTGGGCCAAGTCCATTTGCTATGTGGGTATATAGAATATAATACACTTTAATACTAAGCATGGTTCAAAAACACTACAGTATTAGTACATTAATTAGTATTTTATTTTCAGTAATTTAAGTGCTATGCATGCATATAAAATCACAACTGTAAATGGTAAACCATGAAACTACGCTCTTTTTATTCCATCAAAGAAACAAACAAATGTTAGATAGTGAGAATATATTAGTCTTGCTTAAACAGCATCACTTTAAACATGTTGATAGGCTACTTTAATGGTTAAAACACAAACCGTTACCTTGATTAGACATGATTTGCCTCTCAGAACTTTATCAAACCGCCTTCTCTCTCTGTCTCTCTGTGTGTGTGACGCCTGTTTCTGCACCGTTATTTTGTGAAGGGCTGGACTTCTTGACTTCACCAGAAACGAAACTGGCCACAAGCCTGAAGGATGACGCTGCAGTCAAGAATGCTCCGTACAAAAACAACAATGACAGCCTAGTGGACTTTCGTTACTTGTGCATAATTTCAGATCACACAAGACACATATAACACAACTTAATATAAAATTATTTACTTTATAACTACAGTACGTAACCGAGGGGCCGTTTATAATTTTAATAACGTGCTTTTAAAGCTGAACACATTCACTGGAGGAACACAGCGAGACCCCAGAAACGTGTTATTATTCTTGTTTAGTGTGCTATACTGTATAAGTATTTACATCTCATTGTAAGTGAATGCTCCAGTATTAGCTATAGTGAACTGATAATCTGTATAGCAGTGTATACTGTAATATACTTTAGTTTTTACTATAGTAAACTGAGGTGTATTGTTGCATAATATACCCTATAGTTGTAGTGCTCTACATACAATGTTTGGTCAGTTGTTCATATTACTAGTAGCCCAGTTGTGTTACCATAGCAACTGTAGAATCACCACAACACATCAATTACTACAGTTGTGTTACCATAGCAACTGTAGAATTACCACAACAGATCAAATAGTATAGTTTTGCTACCATAGCAACAGTAGAATCATCACAACACATCGGTTACTATAGTTGTTACCATAGCAACTGTAGAAGCGTCACAATAGATCAATTACTATAGCTGTGTTACCATAGCAACTGTAGAATCACCACAACACATCAGTTACTATAGCTGTGTTACCATAGCAACTGTAGAATCACCACAACAAATCAATTACTGTAGCTGTGTTACCATAGCAACTGTAGAATCGCTACAACAGATGAATTACTGTAGTTGTGTTCCCATAGCAACTGTAAAATCATCACAACAGATCAATTACTCTAACTGTGTTACCATAGCAACTGTAGAATCACAACAACAGATCAATTACTACAGTTGTTACCATAGCAAGGATAGAATCACCATAACACAATTACTGTAGTTGTGTTACCATAGCAACTGTAGAATCATCACAACAGATCAATTACTGTAGCTGTGTTACCATAGCAACTGTATAATCACAACAACAGATCAATTACTACAGTTGTTACCATAGCAACGATAGAATCACCTCAACTCAATTACTGTAGTTGTGTTACCATAGCAACTGTAGAATGATCACAACAGATCAATTACTGTAGCTGTGTTACCATAGCAACTAGAATCACCACAACAGATTAATTACTACAGTTGTGTTACCATAGCAACGATAGAATCACCTCAACTCAATTACTGTAGTTGTGTCACCATAGCAACTGTAGAATCATCACAACAGATCAATTACTGTAGCTGTGTTACCATAGCAACTGTAGAACCACCACAATAGACCAACTACTATTGTTGTTACCATAGCAACTGTAGAAACACTACAACACATCAGTTACTATAGCTGTTACCATAGCAACTGTACAATCATCACAATAAATCAACTACTATAGCTGTTACCATAGTAACTGTAGAATCACCACAATATATCAATTACTGTAGTAGTTACTATAGCAACTGAATCCCCACAACACATCAGTTATTATAGCTGTGTTACCATAGCAACTGTAGAATCCCAACAAATCAATTACTATAGTTGTGTTACCATAGCAACTGTAGAATAGCCACAATAGATCAATTACTGTAATAGTTACCATAGCATACCATAGTTTACTATAAATTATTACTATAGTACTTTCATCCAATATAAGAAAATCATATTTTTTACCATGTTCCAAATGTGCTATTTAATGCATTGTTTTTTTTAAGTGTCATTCTATTTTTTATGAATAAATAAAAATGAAAACAAAGCATAAGGGTGTTTTACACTATGATGTCAAATAGACTATTTAGCCATTAATGAACAAGAGTTGCAATGTGATGTCATGAAAACTGTGAATGTTTGAATGGAAATCAAGGGACCGCTCTATTAAAATCATAAAACAAGAATTTATGAAAATGTATGAAAAGCAGAGCTGTAGAATATCAAGCCCAGAAAGCATGATGCTACGAAAGCATAGCCTTATTTCATTTAAATAGGAGATCATACTGATATAAAGCTTCAAGTGCAAATTCAACTTAAGAAAATACATTGGAAAGAGCTGAAGGAAAACAGTGATTGTCAGCAACATTAAACAATGTGGTGGCTCAGTGGTGTCGCACTGTGGCCTCACAGCAAGGAGGTCTCTGGTTCAAGCCTCGGCCAGGTCAGTTGGTGTTTCTGTGTGGAGTTTGCATGTTCTCCCCGTGTTGGTGTGGGTTTCCTCTGGGTGCCCCGGTTTCCCCCGCAGTCCAAAGACATGCGCTATAGGGGAATAGATGTACTAAATTAGCCGTAGTGTATGAGTGTGTATGGGTGTTTCCCAGTGCTGGGTTGCAACTGGAAGGGCATCCGCTGTGTAAAACATATGCTGGAATAGTTGGCAGTTCATTCTGCTGTGGCGAACCCTGATGAATAAGGGGCTAAGCCTAAGGAAAATGAATGATTGAATAAATGAAGTTCATCATTTGTTCAACACCTCAAAAAGAAATCACTAACAGTTCTTTTGATATGATCATCAAATATCATGAGCATTGGAAGTCCTCTGATAATATACTTATGTTGGACATACATTTTTTTAAGATATTAAATATATCACATATGGAATATGTTGCATTATTTAGCATGCTATCATATATCCCATTCTTATTCTTCAGTGACGTGTGTTCAGAGATCTGCAGGTTATTTGAGGTAATGTTGTCTTTCAGTCAATAATTCTCCGTTGACATCTGGGTCAACGAGACATTTTTGTCCTCATTTATTTTCCAGTCTATTCTCTGTAAACTTTGGGAGTTGTGTTTGAATCGCAGATCAGAGGTTTCTGAGATTGGCCACCAATAACCATCACATTTTATTATTACTTTATTCACTTTTCTCCATCCTGATGCTCATATTTGTCCTCAAGCATGTGGTTTTTGTGTTTGCAGTAGGTAAAATGGTGTACAAACACTGCAAAAATGCTTTTCCACAAACTGCAGTACTGCAGCTCTTATAAATATACATATTTTTCAATATTAAGAAGTAAAATAAAGACGTTTTAATACAGATGAATTTTATTTTTTGCAGAAAACACAACGAGACAAGAATGTTAAAAAAATTACACATATATGTTGCCTTTGTATGAATGATCTGTTTATGCAATATATATAGTTTTTTTTTAGGTTCCACATATCCACATTTATACATCATAAACAAGACGTTTTAACCAATGACTTTCAAGAAGTGATTAACAGGAACCTAAACATGTACATTTTATAAAAACAGAGCAAATACAATAAAATAATTTTGATGAAATATGTAGGCTAATAAACATTGTTAAATTGCCTCATAATTAGGGCCAGACGGAATCTGCGGACATTTTTTGCTGTTTCTGTGCAGAATTGTGTTAAAAATCTGTGGATTTATGCTGAATGTTTTTAGGAGTATCATAACTAAAACCTTAATATATGAAATAAAAAGTAACACCTTTTTAACTTTTATTTAATGTTTACAATGCAAATCCAGTTAAATCCACTTCATTTGGTAAACAAAGCAAGTCTCTCATATAATATCTTTACTAAAAGACGGAAAATATTACTTTATAAACTGCATTGTACATAAATCATATGCATATATTCATATTAGTCAATAATATTACTGTAATTATGGTGGCTTGAGAAATTCTGATATTCTACAAAAACTCATTATTATTCTTCTGTCTACTTCTTCTTTTTCTTCTTCTTCTTCTTCTTCCGTCTTCTGAGACTAATTTTAAAGTGTATCTCCTCTTAAGCCTTTCAAGCTACATCCTTCAAACTTTCGTCAAACCTTCAACCTGGTCTGACTCGGGTTGCTATGTCTTTTCTAACTGATCCGACTTTCGGTTTTCCGAAAAACGACCCAGAAAATTCCCAAAAGTCCCATTGACTTAATATTGGGTCAACCTTTGTGAGCTCATAACTCTGCATCAGACTGTCCTACAGACTAGAGTCTGGCCTCATTCAACTCAGTCTAGCCAGCAGCCAATCACTGATGACCTTTAAACTTACTAGCCACTCCCTAGCAACCAATTTCAGCACCCTAGCAACTGTCCCATAGACTGTGACTAGCTGTTCTAACACATGCTAATAGTTTTAACATCCTAATGACATGCTAATCTTGCTAGAAACATGCTAGTGACATGCTGGCACATCTCAATTCATACTAACAACATGCTAATTAATGCTAGAATCATGCTAACAATATTTTAATTCATGGTAGAATCGTGATAGAATCATGCTAGTTACATGCGAATTCATTCTAGAATCATGTTAATTCATGGTAGAATAATGCTAATAACATGCTAATTCAAGCTAGAATCATACTAGTCACATGCTAATTCATGCTAGAATCATGCTAGTAACATAGTAACTCATTCTAGAATCATGCTAATTCATGCTAGTTTAATGCTAATTCATGCTAAAATCATGCTAGTAACATGCTAATTGATGCTAGAATCATGCTAGTAACATGCTAATTGATGCTAGAATCATACTAACATGCTACAATCATGCTAGTTACATGCTAATTTATGCTTTATGCTAGAACCATGCTAATTCAAATTAGAACAGTGCTAATATATGTTTGTAACCGCCTAGCAACCACTCAGAACATAGCAACCACCTAGCAACAGCTTAGCAACCATCTAGAAAACCATAGCAACCACCTAGCAATGCTTAAGCAACCACTCAGAACACGTTAGCAACCCCTTAGTAACCACCTAGCAACACCTTAGCAACCACCTTGAACACTCTAGCAACTGCCTAACAACAACTTAGCAACCATTCAGGACACCCTAGCAACGCCTTAGCAACCACTCAGAACACCCTATCAACCGCCTAGTAAGAAACATGCCAATCCATACTAGAAACATGCTAACATATATGTAGTTATCTTTATATGCCGACTGTTTCAAACTTCTTAAAAACTACATCAATTATTTAAACTTTAAAACTACTTCAAACTTACAGGCTAGGCTTTCTCAAGCCACCATAAAGTTTGTCCTCAAACTTTACTATCAAGTTAATTTAAAAACTGAACAAATATAAATTTACACACATTTAATAAAAAAAAAAATAAGCAGATCTTTTCTATTCGCTAGTGCGGACACAAATATAGTCATTATATTTAGATTTACAGGTATTCTCCTTCTTGTGCATGACCCTTAATTCATCGACTCCTTTGGGCTTTCAATCATTAATCAATCACTAATCAATCACTAAATTATGTTGGTCAACTTTCCACATACAGCTTTCATTGCAACTTTAGTAACGGTTTCTAAAATATTCATGCTTTCTTTGGATCTCAGTAAATTGATAAGATATTGAATAAAGCCAGTTTCCACCGGGGTAGGCGACAGAAATGCAAATAGTGTAGGTGCACAATACGTACATCCAAAACTCATCAAAACACTGGGAAGCGTTTGCAGCATCACTTTAGAGTAATCTGTAGTAAGTTGTCTCTCCATTCTTTCCTTTAACTCACGAATCTCTCTTTTCTGCTTTCTTTTCCTGCTCTTCAGCTTCTCCAGAGAAGCTTTAATCTGCTCCATTTTTGCTGAGTTCTCCTGCTCCTTCATCTCCGCCTGACGAACCCTGCGTTTAAAGCGTCTCATTTCTCTCTTCGTTTCTTGACACTTTTCATTCAGCTTCTTGATCTCTTTCTTCAGGTTCCTCATTTGTTTAACCATCTCAGCTTCTCTTTTCTCTTCTATCATCCTCTGAGCCTCCTGCACCATCTCTGTGACCTCATTGCTGAAGTGACGGTTTTCATTCTGGATCATCAGTTCATCCACTTTCTGAAGGAGTCGCTTCACTTGTTCTCGGTTTTCAGGGTTTTTGTTGTTGAAGGCCACAAAACGGCTTCCAAATCTCTCCACGAGCTCTTGGATCTTCTGCTTTTGTCCTGAAATGAACTCTTGAATGGATCCTCCATTAAGTCTGTCAGCGTGTGTGAATATGAGGATGGTGTGTCGGCTGATGTCCCGCTTAAACATCTCCAGGATCTTCTCTACGGTTCGCTGCTGCTCTTCTGTGTATCTCTCTATCGGTATAACCAGAAGAAACGCATGAGGACCAGGAGAACTCAAAGATAGGCAGCTGATCACTTCTTGCTGAACCTCTTCTTCTGTTAAATCGGTGTCGAAGAACCCCGGTGTGTCCACCAGCAGCAGGTCTCGTCCTTCAGTGCTTGTGTTTTCTCTCTGACACTCTTTAGTGACTGAACTCATGCTCAGATCATCATTGAAGCGTTTCTCTCCCAGGATTGTGTTCCCGCTTGCGCTTTTCCCTGCACCACTTTTTCCCAGCAGAACCAGACGCAGAACATTCTTTGAACAAGCATCTTCATTACCCTCATTATAGTCAGTTCTCTCGGCTGAGATTCTGTTTGACCTCCGGCGACTATTTCCTCCTGAGACAAATAAAGTCAATCAGCAATCATTATTTGGTTCACCACACATATAAAAACACTATAGTAATATGTACGAGATACTGTAGTGTTTGAACTAGGGTTGGGCAATGTCGACCAATTTGGCATTGTATGATGTCTAATGTGAAACATTGCGATGGACGATAGCATCATCATTGTGGGCGGGGCGGGGGATGGTCATTAAATAATTAATTCATAATGAATTAATTAATTGTAGCCTACCGTTTCAAATTACCACCGGTCAACTTTTTCCGCAGGACTCTGGCATGAATGGGCACAGTGATTTATGCCGTTATAATGGCGTCGACAAACTTGGTTGGTAAAAAAGGTACAAATTCACCTATCTGGCAATACTTTGACTTTAGACCGAATGAAAGAGGACAGCCCCGAGACACGTCTGAAGTGGTGAGCAGGATTTGCGGTCAAGTTATCCATGCAAAAGATGCGCAGACGACAAATTTACATGACCATTTGCGTGTTCACCATACCACGGAATATAGCTCATTGCCAGTGTCATCACGCATAACTGAACCTCGCAGGAACCAAGCAACAGTGTCTGAGGTTTTCGCTAAAATTACCAAGTACATGGAAGCAGTGTACTGATGCTCTGACCCGCTACCTAGCAAAAGAAATGTTTTTTTTTAATATGGTAGAGACATATTTGACAAGCAGTATGAGCTGCCAGGTCGGAAATACTTCTCGAAGACTGCAGTACCAAAGATGTACAAGTGAGCAAATATTTTAGCAGAGCTGGACGATGTGGAATATTTGGCCCGGACAACTGACATGTGGTGACAGTGACTGCACATTATGTCAGCAAAGAGTGGACACTAAAATCGAAATGCCTACAAACTAGCTTCATGCCAGAAAGCCATACAGCCGACAATCTGGAAGAGGCATTTCTGGAGAGTGTACTCAATTAGAAAATAGAAGAAAATAAAATTACCTGCATAACTACTGTTATGGGACAAACATTGCTGCTGTCATCAGACAGTTAAAATTGCCTTGGTCAAGAAGCAGCAAGCCAGCACTGATCGGGCTTTCGGGGTTTGCCGGGCAGTCAACACTGCTTTTTCCCACAGCTGGTGGAGGAGACGAGAGCTGAGCAAAGCACAAGAGGAACTAAAACTCCCTCAGCACCCCTTGATCACGGTAATCTTTAAAACTCTGAGCCAATAAGCAAGACAAATGTACGTATCATTCGTTGAATTAATTTATAAGTAATCATAAAAACAGCTTTTACCAGAAATTCGTTACAAAACTAAAAAAAATAATAATATCGATTAGACATTGGTATTTTCGATTCTATGCATAAACTAAAAATAAGGAAAAAAATATGACCAAAATCAAACTCATTTCGCAATCTATATTTTTATTACCATTTTTAATTTGTGCATAGAAATGAATATCAAGTCGTTTATCTGTTTTTCTTGTGTTTTTTTTTTTTGTAAGTTTCTTTTCTCACATTTGTGGGTTCTTAAATGAAAATTTTAATTAAATTGAAAATTAAGAAAACCTAAACGAATGATGCACGTATTTTGCATGTGACTTATATTTTAAGCTAAGATCTTATCTTGAAGGGAGAGGTTACTATGTCAGTATAGGTGACCATAGGTCGAGGTGGACACCCATGACATGTGGAGTCCCACAAGGCTCGATTCTGGCACCTCTCCTGTTCAACCTTTATATGCTCCCTCTGAGCCAAATAATGAGAAAGAACCAAATCTCCTACCACAGCTATGCTGATGACACTCAGATCTACTTAGCCTTACTGCCTAATGACTACAGCCCTATTGACACCCTCTGCCAATGCATTGATGAAATGAACAGTTGGATGTGCCAAAACTTTCTGCAGTTAAACAAAGAGAAAACTGAAGTCATTGCGTTTGGGAACAGAGATGAGGTTCTCAAGGTGAATGCGTACCTTGGCACTAAGGGTCAAACAACAAAAAATAAGGTCAAGAATCTTGGTGTGACTCTGGAGTCAGATCTGAGTTTCAGTAGTCATGTCAAAGCAGTTAGTAAATCAGCATACTATCATCTCAAAAACATTGCAAGAATCAGATGCTTTGTTTCCAGTGAAGACTTAGAGAAACTTGTTCATGCTTTTATCAGCAGCAGAGTAGATTACTGTAACGGCCTCCTCACGGGCCTTCCCAAAAAGACAGTCAGACAGTTGCAGCTCATCCAGAACGCTGCGGCCAGGATTCTGACCAGAAGCAGGAAATCAGAGCACATCACACCTGTCCTCAGGTCTCTACACTGGCTCCCAGTTACATTCAGAATAGACTTTAAAGTATTATTACTTGTTTATAAATCACTAAATGGGCTAGGACCTCAATACATTACAGATATGCTCACTGAATACAAGCCTAATAGATCACTCAGATCTTTAGGATCATATAAACTAGAAATTCCAAGAGTTCAGTCAAAGCAGGGTGAATCGGCTTTCAGCTACTACGCCCCTCGCTGCTGGAATCAGCTTCCAGAAATGATCAGATGTGCTCCAACATTAGGCACATTCAAATCCAGACTGAAAACACATCTGTTTAGCTGTGCCTTTACTGAATGAGCACTGTGCTACGTCCGACAAATTGCACTTTTACGTTTTTCTCTTCTTTTTCATTCTTTTACAACCTGTTTTAACACATTTTTGTCTGTTTTTATCTGTTTTTTATTATCTGTTTTTATTTTTTCTTATACTTGTCTCTTTTATTCCTGTTTATGTAAAGCACTTTGAATTGCCACTGTGTATGAAATGCGCTATATAAATAAACTTGCCTTGCCTTGCCTAATTTGATATTGTGTTCTCACAACATTTAAGGCGATGTACGTTTTTGTCAGCGGGTTAGAAAAACCATCTTAAAAGTTGGATGAGGAGCATTTTTTTTCTGACAGGACTGTTCAACACGATGGGGCTCCAAACAGCAAATGGTGGAGAGAATTCTGGAGCAGGAGCAAGCCATCAAACGGGTGTTTGCTCAGGATAAAAGCCGCCGCCCGCTCCCGGAGCTTACATGGCAGGACATAAATGTTCTGAAAGCAGTTAATAGTGGGTTGAAGCCAGTGGCAGAGTTTACAGATATTCTTTCTGGAGAAAACTATGTTACTGTTTCCTCCCTTTTGCCAATGTTAGCCCACCTGGAAAGTGTGCTGAAGAGCTCAGAGCAAGATGCGAGACTCGCAGCTGACCTGAAGTGCGACATCTTGGAGCAGATGGAAGGCAAATATAGCAATGATGCCACCCTGAGCACAGTATGTTGCGCAAAGCAACCTTGATACAGAGGGGAGCACATGACACCACCTGAGCTATGTGCCTAAAAAACTGAACTGATTGCACAAATGATGACAGTCCATCATCCGGCCCCGCACGAGAGAGAAAAGAGGCAGAGGAATCAGGTTCTGGTACCGCGCCTAAGAAGAAAATGGGTTCACTGGGCAGCCTTCCTGGCAAAAGAGCAGCTACAGCAGTGCTTACCACTGATCAAAAGAGTGAAGATGAGATGTCAAACTACCAGCAGGAAGTGGTTATTGACAGAGAAGAAGACGCACTAACTTGGTGAAAATCTAACCAAGGATGGTTTCCTCTTATGGCCAACATCACTCAGAAATATTTGTGCTACCAGTGCTCCATCTGAACATGTGTTCAGCACAGCCGGTAATGTTGTTACTCCACTTCACAGTTTATTAAAGCCAGAAAAAGTGAACATGTTAGTGTTTCTCTCCAGAAACCTTCATATTTAAACTTGTTGTTTGTTCCAAGCTCTGTTCGCTATGGAAAAACCATGAAAAGGCATATTTGGTGTAGTTTATTTAATCTAACTTAATTAAAATTATTTTTTTGCTGTTTTTGTATGCCTTATTAATGTAAACGAACTAGTTTGTGTAATTTGTTTGGAGTTCACTGTAATTTGTATTGTGACTGCTAATATCTTCCCTGCTGTTATTTCCTCATAATAATAAAACAAGTAAAGCTGCGTAAATTGAAAGCATGCATTTGATTTGGCTATAGACTGATTTCACACGGCCGCCATTATTAACAGCGAAATCGAGGCTGCGGTGGGAAGAAACCCTGGAAGTATAGACGGAGTCACACAGGAATATTGTGTACCTGGCTGTATATCTTATCAGCGAAGAGAAAGTGACACAAATTTATGATTTCAGCGCCTTCTGAGTGACCCTAAGGTCCGTTCTGAATGAATAGTGAAAATAAAAAGGCATATTTGACCTCATTTTCAGCTAAGTTAAGGGAAATGGCACTACTTAGCTAACATTTTCTTTCCCAAACACACATTTTAGATGCCATTCATCAAACTCAAGTTAATGAACTGATTCTTTCACTATATTAGACTAGTCACCATACAAAATTTCCATAATGAAATATAAAAAAACGCCAATTTCTCGTTAACATTTAAGACACTGTTCATGGAGTTCTTAAACAGCGCTGATTGGCCATTGTGTTCACGTGCTCAACAGAAATCACTCTGATTGGCTGTCATCAGTTCACCTCACCGCTGTTTACTGAGTGCAAACACAGACGAGCGATCCGCTGATGAATCGACTGATCTTCACGGCTTTAAAACGCTCCAATATCCGTCTATGTGTGTTTTCAATCTGTGAAGAGCAGCGAGCTGATAACCTTCACAGTCATTCTGTTGAGCACTGGTGAATACTACGCCAAATCAGCTGTTTATGAGCGCGCTCAGCGGCGCGTAAATGTTAGCGGGAAATTGACGTTTTTAAAACTTCAGTACCGGGACAACACTGTTAAAGACAACACGAAGATGTGCTACAGAGGACTGCAGTGTTTTATCACTCACCGGGTTACATAGGCTGAAGCAGGGAAGCGTCCCCACGGTGTTTACCTGCTGCCCTGGGCTGAAGTCTAGGAGGACACTTAAGTGCATCACTCTTAAAGAGATTGTGATGTTGTTTGATGCCTAACATGCTTTTAATTGTTTATATTAAACTGAACGGAATGATATTAAAGTGATGTTTACACCATTTCTGCATTTTGAAGTCGCAGCAACAGCTGGAGGTTTATAGCACACAGCATATTGTTGCAATCTTTACAGTGCTGATCCTATACTTCCGGCTTTCTTCCCACCGCAGCCTCGCTTTCGTGTTCTAAAATGGCGCTCGCGTGAAATAAGTGTATTTGTGATTAAGTGTGTGTCTTTCGCCAGCGGGTTGCAGGGGGGGCAGGGCAGAGGATCAGGGCTCAGCATCGTGATGTCTATGGGCCATCGGCGATGGCATCGTCTATCGACCCAACCCTAGTTTGAACCATATTAGTAGTAGTAGTATGAACCATACTAGCGGAGTGTATACATTATAGTTTTTACTAAAACACTTTGTTAATGAATGCTCCAGCATAATGTAGTATTAACTATAGTCATGTAGTGTAATCACTACTATATATTGTGTTTACTAAAGTGAACTGTGGTGTATAATATAGCCTAAAGTGGGGGAACACTACACAGTATATTATGATTCATAAACACCATTAAGCAGTATGTGGTTCATATATAGCAATAACAGCACAGATTTACCCTCAAACAACACATGCACTTTACTTTCAAGCCTTTTCCAAATAAACATATCATGATTTGTCACTGAATATAAAAATAATATAAAATATATAGTAATAACATGAATGAGCTTACCTTCGTTGGACATGTTTCCTCGATCTGTCAGGTGTGTTTGTTCTGTAACCTGTTTGTGGACTGGTTTATGATGGGCTGGACTTACTCAACACAATAAAATATCTGTTGTCCAGATACACGGCTGAACTCAACCAGGAAAACAATATTAATAATAATAAATAGAAAACAAACAAAACTATTATTAGCCGTATTGACTTAGCCGTCTGAAGCCAACCTCGAACAAACTGCTGTAAACGCAGAAACACCAGATGAAGATCTCATGTTATATACGAGTTAAATTGTTTGAAAGAGTCACGAGTAAAGAAAAGTATTGAAAGCAGGAAAGGCGGTATAAAAGGAAGTCTGTGGGGAAACATTATAATGCCCAATCCCAATTCTACCCCTTAGCCCTTCCCTTTACCCCTTCCCCTCGTTTTGAGCGTTCCTGAGAAGGGGTAGGGGTGTCCCAATTCTCTTTAGCTTGAAGGCGTAGGGCTAAGGGGAAGGGGTGAATAGCCCTTCGAACAAAGATTTTTCAGGACCACACTCGAAACCAAGGGGTAAGAAAACTTCCCAGAATACACCAGCTACAACGGCAGCATAGCTGCACGCGGAAGGAGATCCACAAATTAGTATTTTAAATTAGTATTAACAAACAAGCACATGTTTTAATATATTCATAACCGCGTTCGTGTTTTACCATCATGCTTTTCTAAAAAAAAATGCTAAATTTGGAGATCTATAATCATAATCATAACTCCTGTACAGCAGACCCACAACACTCTGACTCTCGATGACACTCCAATACCCTGTCAGAGAAGTCTAGTGTCTGAGAATGAGCTTTTACAGTGTCTGCTATAATGTTAATGTTGTTTTTGTGTGTTTACATAGATGAGATCGTCTGATCTGCAAGAGATCATGATGACATATGATGACGTGTGCAGGTGCTGTAGTGCTGTCCCAATTTTTAGGGGTAAATTTTGAAGCTCTTCCCTTTCACACTCGTTCTTAAGGGCCAATGGAAAGGGGTACAAAAATAGAATTGGGATTGGGCCATAAACGTTGACAGATTTGGCGGATTTGATGTGATCAGGTTGTGCTGTCATTTTGCTGGTTGTGCTTGTTTTTGTTTCTGTTTGGTGTTGGTCACTATGGTATGTATCATGTATTTTTAGTAGCCAAAAGTCTAAATTCTGACTGAAGTAAATTGAAATTATTAATCAAATATTTTGTAGGGTTTTGGACAGTTTTTGGGTGAGAAACATTCAACTATATCTGGCAACACTGTTCAATATCTAAACTAAAACAAAAGGGACTAAAGGCAAACAGCACACCAACAAAACCTGCAAATAAACAAGATTAGTGTGCTCGTCTTAATGAAAAACTCCCTTAACTTTGATTTATTAGTTCAGAAAACAAGACAGTTTATTGAGAGAACATCCACTTACAGTGAGGACGATGCAAAATAATAGTTTTGTATTATTATTGGTGACTTTATTCATATTTCAGGCTTTACGGAATAAATTATTTGTAGCACTTTTCCTACATACATGCAACTCAAAGCGCTTCACAAACAAACATTAAAAAACAGCATCAAAATCAGGTAAAATAGTATAAAAAAACTGATAAAAATCAAGTGTATAAACAAATAGAGCAAAATAAACTAATATATTCTCAGAAAAATGCATACAAATACACACATACATATATTTACACACACACCCATACAGTAGTACCTACATGTGTATGTGCATGCACACACTGTCCATGCATACAAACACACACAATATGCATATGTTAATTAAAATGCATAAACTTCACATACTATTATATTCGTGTGCAACTTTAAAAAGCTTCGTCTTTACACGGTTTTGATCTCGTGAGCGCGCAGTTCATCAATACTCACTGATGATTAATACTCACATGAGTGAAACAGCGATGAGAAGCTGAACGCAGTTTATTACTATTAAATCTTCCCTCTTCCTCATGCACAGATCAGCGGGACACTTTAGTAGGAGCGCTTGTTCCACTTCCGAATGCCTGAGGCGGAGCACAGCGACACCCGCGGGGAAACTGTGCTACTGCAGCTCCGCTTCAGAGGCGAAGAAACACTGAATAAATAGTAATCCAGGTTATCTTAGAAATATACTTATTTTTCATTATTAAAAAGTAATTCGGACGCTTTTTAATTTAGATTAACTTTTATTAACTTGATATTTTGCAACAAACTCAACTAATGAGACAAAAGAATGCTTAAAAGCATAAAAATTACACATACACTTACCGGCCACTTTATTAGGTACACCTGTCCATCTGCTCATTTCTAGTCAGCCAATCACATGGCAGCAACTCAATGCATTTAGGCATGTAGACATGGTCAAGACGATCTGCTGCAGGTCAAAGCGAGCATCAGAATGGGGAAGAAAGGGGATTTAAGTGACTTTGAACGTGGCATGGTTGTTGGTGCCAGACGGGCTGCTCTGAGTATTTCAGAAACTGCTGATCTACTGGGATTTTCACGCACAACCATCTCTAGGGTTTACAGAGAATGGTCCAACAAAGAGGAAATATCCAGTGAGCGGCAGTTCTGTGGGCGCAAATGCCTTGATGATGCCAGAGGAGAATGGCCAGACTGGTTCCAGCTGATAGAAAGGCAACAATAACTCAAATAAGCACTCGTTACAACCGAGGTCTGCAGAAGAGCATCTCTGAACACACAACACGTCTAACCTTGAGGCGGATGAGCTACAGCAGCAGAAGACCACACCGGGTGCCGCTCCTGTCAGCTAAGAACAGGAAACTGAGGCTACAATTCACACAGGCTCACCAAAACTGGACAAGAGAAGATTGGAGAAACGTTGCCTGGTCTGATGAGTCTCCATTTCTGCTGCCACATTCGGATGGTCGGGTCAGAATTTGGCCTCAACAACATGAAAGCATGGATCATCCTGCCTTGTATCAACGGTTCAGGCTGGTGGTGGTGGTGTAATGGTGTGGGGGAGATTTTCTTGGCACACTTTGGGTCCATTAGTACCAATTGAGCATCGTGTCAACACCACAGCCTACCTGAGTATTGTTGCTGACCATGTCCATCCCTTTATGACCACAGTGTCTCCATCTTCTGATGGCTACTTCCAGCAGGATAACGCACCATGTCATAAAGCGCCAATCATCTCAGACTTGTTTCTTGAACATGACAATGAGTTCACTGTACTCAAATGGCCTCCACAGTCACCAGAGCTCAATCCAATAGAGCACCTTTGGGATGTGGTGGAACGGGAGATTGGCATCATGGATGTGCAGCAACTGTGTGATGCTATCATGACAATATGGAGCAAAATCTCTGAGGAATATTTCCAGTACCTTGTTGAATCTACGCCACCAAGGATTAAGGCAGTTTTGAAGGTAAAAGTGGTCCAACCAGGTACTAGTGAGGTGTACCTAATAAAGTGGCCGGTGAGTGTATGTTGCCCTTAATAATCAAATAATGCAATGTATAAATCAGCTTTTTAAGGTTGAGGTCCACATTTATACATGACAAACAAGAAGTTTAACCAATGAAGCTTAACAAAAACCTGAAAACATCCACAATGTAATTGATAATGAAATATGAAGGCTAATATACATTGTTAAATTGCCTCATGATGTATTTAAAAAGTATTTTCCTATGATTCAATAAACAATATAAAATCTACAACCAAGACACGAAAACTGTACAAAATCAAGCAAAAAAAACACCAAACTCTTAATTTTTTTACAGTGTTTTTGCTCTTTTTATATTTGTAAGTATAAGAAAGCACATTATTAGAAGGAAAAGGCTAAATATGCTATTGCATGAAGCTCTTGGGCTGTGAACACACTATATTTCTGCTCTATAATCATAAATCTGCATGTAATGTTGATCAATTTGAAGTGTGAAATATTATTGTTGTTCTGTATTCTCAAGGACTTAAAGAAAAGCCTCTGGTTACAGCACATTGAGTGTTCAGTCTGTCATTTTGATATACTCTTTATTTGTTTGTTTGTTCTTCAGATCAAATAATCACAGTGTTTTGATTCGTGTGTTTGGTTTGGTTTATGACTCAATTCATTAAAACCCATAAGGAGAAAACGAAAGTACTTTGGACTCAACGTTGATAATAACGTGAGCACTGATGCTCTTTACAGTCTATAATAAAGTCTGGACTCCTCTGGGCTTTCAATAATAATTAATCAATCACTAAATGACATTTCATTTACTTCCCAAACACAGCTTTCATTGCAAATTTAGAGACTGTTCCCAAAATAATACTCTTTTCTTCAGATCCCAGTAAGTTGGTAAAATATTGAATAAAGCCAGTTTCCACTGGTGGCGGGAACAGAAATGCTGAGAGTGTCGATGCAAAATAAGTAGATCCAAAACTCATCAAAACACTGGGAAGCGTTTGCAGCATCACTTTAGAGTAATCTGTAGTAAGTTGTCTCTCCATTCTTTTCTTTAACTCACGAATCTCTCTTTTCTGCTTTCTTTTCCTGCTCTTCAGCTTCTCCAGAGAAGCTTTAATCTGCTCCATTTGTGCTGAGTTCTCCTGCTCCTTCATCTCCGCCTGACGAACCCTGCGTTTAAAGCGTCTCATTTCTCTCTCCATTTCTTGCCTCTTTTTATTCAGCTGCTTGATTTTTTTCTTCATTTGTTTAGCCATCTCAGCTTCTCCTCTCTCCTCTATAATCCTCTGAGCCTCCTGCATTATCTCTGTGACCTCATTGCTGAAGTGACGGTTTTCATTCTGGATCATCAGTTCATCCACTTTCTGAAGGAGTCGTGTCACTTGTTCTCGGTTTTCAGGGTTTTTGTTGTTGAAGGCCACAAAACGGCTTCCAAATCTCCCTACAAGCTCTTGGATCTTTGGTTTTTGTCTTGAAATGAACTCTTGAATGGATCCTCCATTAAGTCTGTCAGCGTGTGTGAATATGAGGATGGTGTGTCGGCTGATGTCCCGCTTAAACATCTCCAGGATCTTCTCTATGGTTCGCTGCTGCTCTTCTGTGTATCTCTCTATCGGTATAACCAGAAGAAACGCATGAGGACCAGGAGAAGTCAAAGATAGGCAGCTGATCACTTCTTGCTGAACCTCTTCTTCTGTTAAATCAGTGTCGAAGAACCCCGGTGTGTCCACCAGCAGCAGGTCTCGTCCTTCAGTGCTTGTGTTTTCTCTCTGACACTCTTTAGTGACTGAACTCATGCTCAGATCATCATTGAAGCGTTTCTCTCCCAGGATTGTGTTCCCGCTTGCGCTTTTCCCTACGCCAGTTTTTCCCAGCAGAACCAGACGCAGAACATTCTGTGAACAAGCATCTTCATTACCCTCATTATAGTCAGTTCTCTCGGCTGAGATTGTGTTTGACCGCCGGCGACTATTTCCTCCTGAGACAAATAAAGTCAATCAGCAATCATTATTTGGTTCACCACACATATAAAAACACTATAGTAATATGTAGGAGATACTGTAGCATTTTTAAATCATACTAGTAAAGTGTATACTATATAGTATGTATTACAACTCTTTCTTAACAAATGCTTCAGCATACTGTAGTACAAACTAGTGAACTAATAAACTGTAATAAATACTGTAGTATAGTTAAGCTTTACTACAGTAAAGTGTGGTGTACTGTAGTTTAATATACCCTATATTTGGAGAACATTACAGTATTGATCATTTGTTTACATTGCTGTAGTTGCTGTTACCATATCAACTATAGACTCACCACAGCTGATTAATTCCAGTGCTTTACTATATTATGATTCACAAACACTACAGTCAAGCGGTATGTGGTTCATATATAAGAATAACAGCACAGATTTACACTCAAACAACACATGCACTTTATCCAGGCTTTTTCCAAACAAACATATCAAAGCATATAAAACAGGATTTGTCACTGAATACAAGAATAATATTAAATATATAGTAATAACATGAATGAGCTTACCTTCGTTGGACATGTTTCCTCGGTCTGTCAGGTGTGTTTGTTCTGTAACCTGTTTGTGCACTGGTTTATGATGGGCTGGACTTACTGAACACAATAAAATCACTGTTGTGCAGATACACGGCTGAACTCAACCAGGAAAACAATATTAATAAATAGAAAACAAACAAAACTATTATTAGCCGTATTGACTTAGCCGTCTGAAGCCAACCTCGAACAAACTGCTGTAAACGCAGAAACACCAGAAGAAGATCTCATGTTATATACGAGTTAAATTGTTTGAAAGAGTCACGAGTAAAGAAAAGTATTGAAAGCAGGAAAGGCGGTATAAAAGGAAGTCTGTGGGGAAACATTATAAATGTTGCCAGATTGGGCGGATTTGATGTGATCAGGTTGTGCTGTCATTTTGCTGGTTGTGCTTGTTTTTGTTTCTGTTTGGTGTTGGTCACTATGGTATGTATCATGTATTTTTAGTAGCCAAAAGTCTAAATTCTGACTGAAGTAAATTGAAATTATTAATCAAATATTTTGTAGGGTTTTGGACAGTTTTTGGGTGAGAAACATTCAACTATATCTGGCAACACTGTTCAATATCTAAACTAAAACAAAAGGGACTAAAGGCAAACAGCACACCAACAAAACCTGCAAATAAACAAGATTAGTGTGCTCGTCTTAATGAAAAACTCCCTTAACTTTGATTTATTAGTTCAGAAAACAAGACAGTTTATTGAGAGAACATCCACTTACAGTGAGGACGATGCAAAATAATAGTTTTGTATTATTATTGGTGACTTTATTCATATTTCAGGCTTTACGGAATAAATTATTTGTAGCAATTTTCCTACATACATGCAACTCAAAGCGCTTCACAAACAAACATTAAAAAACAGCATCAAAATCAGGTAAAATAGTATAAAAAAAACTGATAAAAATCAAGTGTATAAACAAATAGAGCAAAATAAACTAATATATTCTCAGAAAAATGCATACAAATACACACATACATATATTTACACACACACCCATACAGTAGTACCTACATGTGTATGTGCATGCACACACTGTCCATGCATACAAACACACACAATATGCATATGTTAATTAAAATGCATAAACTTCACATACTATTATATTCGTGTGCAACTTTAAAAAGCTTCGTCTTTACACGGTTTTGATCTCGTGAGCGCGCAGTTCATCAATACTCACTGATGATTAATACTCACATGAGTGAAACAGCGATGAGAAGCTGAACGCAGTTTATTACTATTAAATCTTCCCTCTTCCTCATGCACAGATCAGCGGGACACTTTTGTAGGAGTGCTTGTTCCACTTCCGAATGCCTGAGGCGGAGCACAGCGACACCCGCGGGGAAACTGTGCTACTGCAGCTCCGCTTCAGAGGCGAAGAAACACTGAATAAATACAGGTTGGAGCTTAGAATTATACTTACTTTTCATTATTAAAAAGTAAAATGGACGCTTTTTGATTCAGATTAACTTTTATTAACTTTTTTTTTTTTGCAACAAACACAACTAATGAGACAAAAGAGTGTTGAAAAGCACAAAAATTACACATTTATGTTGCCTTTAATGGTCAGATTATGCAATGTATAAATCAGCTTTTTAAGGTTGAGGTCCACGTTTATACATGACAAACAAGAGGTTTAACCAATGAAGCTAAACAAGAACCTGAAAACATGTTAAATTGCCTCATAATGTACATAAAAAAGTATTTTTATATGATTCGATAAACAATATAAAATCTACAACCAAGACATGAAAACGGTACAAAATCAAGCCAAAAAAAACAAAACACCAAATTTTGATTCAAGTTAATTTAAGGCAGCATCAGTTTTTAATTTTAATTTTTTTAGTGTTTTTGCTCTTTTTATAATAGTAAGTATAAGAAAGCACATCATCAGAAGGAAATGGCTAAATATGCTATTGCATGAAGCTCTTGGGCTGTGAACACACTATATTTCTGCTCTATAATCATAAATCTGCATGTAATGTTGATCAATTTGAAGTGTGAAATATTATTGTTGTTCTGCATTCTCAAGGACTTAAAGAAAAGCCTCTGGTTACAGCACATTGAGTGTTTAGTCTGTCATTTTGATATACTCTTTATTTGTTTGTTTGTTCTTCAGATCAAATAATCACAGTGTTTTGATTTGTGTGTTTGGTTTGGTTTACGACTCACTTCATTAAAGAGAAAATGAAAGTACTTTGGACTCAACGTTGATAATAACGTGAGCACTGATGCTACAGTCTATAATAAAGTCTGGACTCCTCTGGGCTTTCAATAATAATTAATCCATCACTAAATGACATTTCAGTTACTTCCAAAAAATTTCACTGCAAGTTTAGCAGCTTTTTCCCAAAAATTCATGCTTTTTTCAGATTTCAGAACGGTCTTTAAGTTCTGCAATGTTGAAGTTTCTGGTGGAGAGTGCTGAAATTCAGAGAGTGCAGAATATGCAAGTTTAGCAGCTTCAAATAAAACACTCACGCCTTCCTCAGAATTCAGAACGGTCTTTAAATTCTGAAATCTTGAAGTTTCCACCGGCTTCTTCTCCGGAGGAGGAGGAGGAGGAGGAGGAAGAGGAGGAGGAGGAGGGTACAGAAAATCTGAGAGTCTGGGTGCACAATATGTACATGTAAAACTCATCAACACAACGAGAAGTATTAGCAGCAGCATTTTACAGTAATCTGAAGAATGTTGTTGTTCCATTCCTTCCTTTAGCTCACGGAAATCTCTCTTCATGCTCTTCAGAGATGATTTAATCTGCTTAATGCTTGTTGAGTGTTCCTGCTCCATCTCCGGAAGATCAACCCTCTCTGTTTCTTGCCATGTTTCATTGGGCATCTTCCCCTTTTTCCTCAGTTTCCTCATTTGTTTAGCCATCTCAGCTTCTCCTCTCTCCTCTATCTGCACCATCTCTGTGACCTCACTGCTGAAGTGACGGTTTTCATTCTGGATCATCAGTTCATCCACTTTCTGAAGGAGTCGTGTCACTTGTTCTCGGTTTTCAGGATTTTTGTTGTCGAAGGCCACGAAACGGCTTCCAAATCTCTCCACGAGCTCTTGAATCTTCTGTTTTTGTCCTGAAATGAACTCTTGAATGGATCCTTCATTAAGTCTGTCAGCGTGTGTGAATATGAGGATGGTGTGTCGGCTGATTTCCTCATTAAACATCTCCAGGATCTTCTGTACGGTTCGTTGCTGCTCTTCTGTGTATCTCTCTATCGGTATAACCAGAAGAAACGCATGAGGACCAGGAGAAGTCAAAGATAGGCAGCTGATCACTTCTTGCTGAACCTCTTCTTCTGTTAAATCGGTGTCGAAGAACCCTGGTGTGTCCACCAGCAGCAGGTCTCGTCCTTCAGTGCTTGTGTTTTCTCTCTGACACTCTTTAGTGACTGAACTCATGCTCAGATCATCATTGAAGCGTTTCTCTCCCAGGATTGTGTTCCCGCTTGCGCTTTTCCCTGCGCCGCTTTTTCCCAGCAGAACCAGACGCAGAACATTCTGTGAACAAGCATCTTCATTACCCTCATTATAGTCAGTTCTCTCGGCTGAGATTCTGTTTGAGCGCTGGCGACTATTTCCTCCTGAGACAAATAAAGTCAATCAGCAATCATTATTTGGTTCACCACACATATAGAAATACTATAGTAATATGTAGGAGATACTGTAGCTTTTTAGAATCATACTAAAGTGTGTACTATATAGTATTTATTACAACTCTTTCTAAACAAATGCTTTCCCTGCTTTCCCTTCCCTAAGGTGGTTGGCTGGTTTTAGCTGGTCGACCAGCCTGGTTTTAGAGGGGTTTTAGCCATTTTCAGGGTGGTTTTAGCCATTTTCCAGCCATGTCCAGCTTAAACCAGGCTGGTCAAGCAGGTTTTGGCTGGTTTAAGCTGGTCATTTTCCAGCCTGACCAGCTAAGACCAGGCTGGAAATGGCTGGAAACCAGCCTGAAAATGGCCAAAACCCCTCTAAAACCAGGCTGGTCGACCAGCTAAAACCAGCCAACCAGCTTAAGCTGGTTTAAGCAGTTTTTTTCAGCAGGGTCAGCATACTGTACATGCCCGTAGTTCGAACGAACCACCCCCCACGGCCAAAAGTCCAGAATTTGTCCTTTTAGTTATTTTATGTAATTTAATATTATATAATATATTTATTATATAATTAATATAATGTATTTCTATGTAATATATATTGTAATAAAGTGTAATTTTAATAACTATGGCCAGTAATTGGAATCCCATGGAGCCTCAAAGCCACAATAATGTGATGCGAGTCACGTGACAAAACCCACTGAGTGGTCTCATGTGAATCTTTGATGCGACATCCATACTGAGTAACACTATGGGTCAAAAAGAGCAAGAGAGGCAGAAAAGGCAGGCAGCGGCGTCATTATCGCAAAATATTGAACATATGTTTAAAAAGACTGCCAAACAGGGTAAGGCTAAAGTTACTTACTAACAGATGAAAATCTGTCCCTATCCATGAGGTTCTAGGCTAACTGGCCACATTAAAGGCTGATTAGCCGGGACGTCCTGTATATTTATTGACTTGTCCAGTACATGGCCTCCCTTTCTCCCTATTTTTGGCATGTATTTTTTATTTTTTTTAAATAACGGCCCGATGAAGGCTTTAATAGCAAGTGGAGTCCTCAGCCGTCAGATGTCATTTCACAGCAAAAGGCACCAATGCCTTTTATTCTGATCAGATATAAATCTGATCGCTCAGACCACTTCAGAAGGTGATCTGGGAGGCATTCCAGATGAAACTGGACAGGTCTAATCATTTTTTAGACTAAATTAATATAAATAAAATAAATTATGACCTGGAGAAATTCTGAGCTGCGCCTGAAACACCTGTAGGTGCGCTTTTACAGCCAAAACTCTATTAAAAACAGGTTTACTATAAGCATGAAACATGTGCTCTAACTTTTCAGGCCTGTAGCCAGGGGGGATTCGGAAGACTCAGCCCTCACTAACAAAGGTCCAGAATTTGTCCCATACAGGAGCTCATTTGTCTTATTTTGACTGCTGTGCCATCATAAATAGTGAAAATAACCCATTGAAAAAAGCTTTAAGACCAAACGGAATCCTCTGTCGGCTGTTGCCTCGGTGGGACTATAATCTGATGTAAGAGAAGTCTTCTTTCACTATCGTTTTTAAACAGAGAAGACATTTTACAGGTAACTTTTATTCTAAATCGTGGACCTTATTCCTGAAATAAAAAAGAGCAAAAAAAAAGGTGTGAATTAAGCACCAGAAGTGGAGCATAGTACATTTATTTGAATTTATTTTGGCTTTTGTTGATATTCAGGAATTTTCAAATGTACTTTTTTTTACCACAGAGGCTAGAAAATCTGAAGAATTCATTATTATTGTTTTATTATTATTATTATTATTATTATTATTATTATTATTATTATTATTATTATTATTATTATTATGTTTTAATGATTATTTTTTTATTGAAATGCTGGCCAGTTTGTTTTTTGTCTAATAAATGGCAGTGGGCTACAGTGTTTTTACTTTAGACTTTAACAGATTCCTATTTTTCCTATATGATGTAATAAATTTGTATTTAAAAAATTAGTCTTGTTTTAATATTTCTTTATTGCAAATTTTTAGAAAATATTTTTAGTACATCAAAAATGTAGTTATGATGACATCCGTCTAGCCAATCCAGCAAAAAAAAAGTAGTGCTTAAAATGTCACTAAATGCAGTATTTAAATCTCATAGTTAAATGAAAACTGAGGCGTATAACTGCAAAAAGAAAAAAGAGAAAAAAGAACCAGCCCTTTTACAAGGCTGCTACGGGCCTGTTGTAGTACTAACTAGTGAACTGATAAACTGTAATAAATACTGTAGTATAGTTAAGCTTTACTACAGTAAACTGTGGTGTACTGTAGTTTAATATAGCCAATATTTGGAGAACATTA
Source organism: Danio kyathit (assembly GCA_903798195.1). Lineage (NCBI taxonomy): Eukaryota > Metazoa > Chordata > Actinopteri > Cypriniformes > Danionidae > Danio > Danio kyathit. The sequence continues at coordinate 71,477,523 of LR812520.1, forward strand.
CAGTATTGGGTCATTTGTTTACATTGCTGTAGTTGCTGTTACCATATCAACTATAGAATCACCACAGCAGATTAACTCCAGTGCTGTACTGTTGACCTTATTCTTCAATGCGGAAGTGCGCTCGTTTTTGCGATTGTTTTAGAACTTTCGATTTAGTTGCCTATGAGAGAAATGACTAGGAACATTAAACGGCAAAAAAATGGTCAAACCACTTACTCTACAAACAAGTGTTTGCAGGAATATAAAGACGAATTAGAATAATATAATAAGAAAATATCTAAAACACGTCTAAAAATGAATGGAAGTGAATGAGACCGGAAGTCTCGAGCCAAAATGATTCAAATGGGTGCGCCCGCTCGTACACAAAGAATAAGGTGAATGTTACGATTCACAAACACTACAGTCAAGCGGCATGTGGTTCATAAGAATAACAGCACAGATTTACCCTCAAACAACACATGCATTATCCAGGCTTTTTCCAAACAAACATATCAAAGCATATAAAACAGGATTTGTCACTGAATACAAGAATAATAATAAAAATATAGTAATAACGTAAATGAGCTTACCTTCGTTGGTCATGTTTCCTCGGTCTGTCAGGTGTGTGTGTACTGTAACCTGTTTGTGGACTGGTTTATGATGGGCTGGACTTACTCAACACAATAAAATCACTGTGTATTTTTAAAAATGTGTACTTTTACTTTCACTTGAGTACATGTTTATTGCTGTATCGGTACTTTTACTCCACTACTGTCCTTAAACATGCATCACTACTTTATTATTTCCTGTCCATGGGGATTAGACAAATCAGTCCTGTGATTCCTGTCCAATCAGATCACAGAAGGTAAATCTCATCATAATGAACTACCTCAAGACATGGGTGATTTATAAATGCAGCAAACTGCTTGAAAGCAGTCTAAGACATCTAAAATCTTTACGCGCATTGACCCAAAGACTGTTTAGATGCACGTCACTGATGAGAAGATGATGGATGTTTACTGTATGATGACCGAAATGGCCTTAAACACCCAGCAGACACAGGACATCAACATGACGTCTGATTGACGTTGTACCCAATGTTGTGGGGACGTTGCATTTTGTTTGGAAATGAAAATCGGGTTGACGTCAGAACTCAACATCAAGTCGACGTCAGTGTCCAATCTAAAAGCAACCAAATATCAACGTCTATTGATGTTATAGCTTGATGTTGTGTGGATGTTACCACTATGACGTCTATCAGACGTTGGAATTTAGTTGCCATACCTGACAAATAAATCTCAGTATTTGACGTCAATATGACGTTGGTTTAAGATGTTGGCTCAATGTTTGATTTTGGTCACCTTCAATTACAACCTAAAATCAACCAAATATCAACGTCATTTGACATCGTTATTGGACATCAAAATAACGTTGTCCTTAGACACTGGCTAGACATTGAATTTTGGTTACCTGACATCACAACCTAAATCTAACCTAATATTAATGTCTCATGATGATCAGTGGTGTAGTCCGGGCTATACGCACGTATACTCCGTATGCCTACTTTTTTCCATGAGCTGTTTGGGTATTACGACTTCTGAGGATCAATAATTGCGTATACCCTCGGTATACTCGCTTGTTTTTCTGATTAGACTGCCCTAATTTACGTGTATTCGCGTCCCCTTTAACTGTATACCAAATGTTTTTTTTTACTTGCATCTTATTTGTTGCAATCAGTGCATTTTTGTTTAATTTGCGGCATTCCCCGCCCCCTGACGACCGCAGCAGCTGTGAGAAAATTTCGGGAGTTTTTCGATAACGACGACAAGTCAACTAAATGATGTCTCGCTGAAACACTGAGGTAAAATTATTTTAAAAAAGCATGGGCATCGCTTTAGCCCCCTATATTTCTATTCAGTCCCTCTAAATGTTTTTTTTGCGATTTCCTCATGAACTGTACACTATGATCCACCTTAGTCCCCTTTAAATTTGATATGAAAACGACGGCAGACTTCCGCTCCTCCGTTTTCAACTCGTTTTTCGTTTAATCAGCAAACCACAGCTTTGCAGAGTGAGAGCAGAAGGTGTGTTTATCTATAGATTGTTATAATATCTGCATATTTGCAGTTCTTTGCCATATAAACACTTGTATCACATGTACCAATCGGGTTTCCCCATCTACTGTTTCCTTGGCGCTTCCCTCATCATCACAGCTGTTTCCTCCAGCGAAAATGCAACTCTTAACGAACATTTATCAATTAACTATGATTATAAAACACATGACAGTGCATGTGGCATTATATATCATACATTCAAGCACAGGATTAAACACAGTGACAGAACCACTCAGTGAATGTACTCATTTTAACTGCATATCAGAGTGAAACATTATGTGTTGTATCTTGTTAAAAATTATTTCCTATTATGACTTATATTATGATAGTGAAATATGTAAATTAGCCTGTACATTTTTTTATATGTTTATATTTATGCCATTTTGAATTATAAAAGTGGCAGTTCTATTTAAAACATGGAAAAAATACTTGAGTATAGGCTAGTATTTGAGTTTTTGAAGAAAAAAACTTTTTATTTTCCTGATAAAAAAAATATATATATTGTCATATTAATTATAGGCTCATTTTACAAGTCCCTTTAGAGTTAAACAGTTGGCTTTTACCCAGGTTTTACCACAGCTTAATATACTCAGCCAATCTCCGGGTCTGCTGGGGGCACTATTAGCTAAGCATAAATCATTGAATAGGATTAGGCTATTAGCATCTCGCTTTAAAATGAACAAATTTGTTTAAATATTTTTCCTTTTTTAATGGATAGTTCATTCAAAAAAAGTCAAATTGTCATCCTTTACTCAACCTTTACTTGTTCCGAACTGGTTTGTCAGTTTTTTATTTTGTTTAACACAAAAGAAGATATTTTGAAGAAAGCTGGACACCTGTAACCATTGACTTCCATAGTATTTGTTTTTTCTTTCAATAGTTACAGGTAACTTATGTTAAAAAAAAAAAAAAAAAAAAAAATATATATATATATATATAGTTTCGTCGTTTCTTTGCCTACTTTTAAAATTTGGGATGGGTGGGAAATAGTACACCACTTTTTTTTTTAGGACTACACCACTGATGATGATGTGTGCCTTCTGGGCGATAACTAAATGCACTACAGAATGTTACGTTTACACACATGCACAAATTACATGTAAATGCATCAGCTTTTAACAGTGTAATATTCACTACTCTTGAGTACTTTTGAAAGGTCTTTTTACTCATACTTTGGGTAATATTTACAGCAGATACTTTTACTCTACTTGCACTACATTTTTGGGCAAGTAATGGTACTTTTACTGGAGTATGATATTTCAGTACTCTCTCTTCACCACTGTGAACCATACACTGTAAGAAATGTTGAGTTCCGCACAACTACCGTATTTTCTGGACTATAGAGCGCACCTGTATATAAGCCGCATCTGCGCTATTTTTAAAAAAACGAAGAAAAAAAGATATACAAGCCGCACCAGGCTAAAAGCCGCAGATACCCATGTTGAAAAATTAGAAATTTACTGCATGTACAAAACGATTTTGTACTGAAACTGTACATGTATGTACCTGAACAGATTCTTTCCGAACAGTGCCTTTTAATACGGCAGCAACTTTGGTGATTAAAACGAATAACCGGTATTTATTCACCTTCATTTCTCCTGTGTTTGAAACCACAAGTCACTTTAATCATCTTCGCTGAAACCCATGAAGTCGTCTTCTTCAGTGTCGGAGTTGAACAGCCTCAGAAGCGCTTCGTCACACCTGTCTCCATCAGTCTCGATCTCCGTGTCACTGTCACCCTCCGGTGAAGTTACCTCTGAAGGTGCGCCGCTCTCTTCGCGTAGCAATCCAGCCTTTCGGAACCCGTTGGTGATGGTGGATTCTTTCACAGCACTCCACGCTGTTAGGATCCACTGACAGACATCAGAAAAGGATGCTTTTCGCATGCGGCCAGTTTTTGTGAAAGACTTCTCACCACTTGTCATCCAAGTCTCCCACTCAACCCGGAGTGCAGCTTTAAATGCCCGATTCACACTGATGTCAAGTGGCTGCAAATACTTTGTTGTACCTCCAGGAATCACAGCTGGAATGGAGTTTGATTTCTTGATCGCTGCTTTCACAGAATCTGTTATGTGGGCCCTCATGCTATCCAAAACAAGCAGTGCTTTTTTTCCGGCGAAAAAATCCTCCCGGGCGCTTACCGTAGCACTCCGTTAACCATTCCTTCATTAGGCCTTCCACCATCCAACCTTTGGCGTTAACTTTGACCACTATGCCTTTCGGGAGTTGTTCTTTCGACATTGTTATGCGCTTAAAAAATCACCATTGGTGGAACTTTTTGTCCGGATGCCGTGCATGCCAGAACGCAGGTGAAGTGCGTTCTCTCGTGGCCTGTTGTTTTCAACAACACGGATGATGCACCTGTCTTGTTAACAGTCCTGGTCAGAGGCAGATCAAACGTCAAAGGTACTTCATCCATATTTATGATGTCGTCTGGTCCGATGGAGTTTTCTTGTATCTTTGTTTCAACAAATTTGTGGAAGTTTTCAACTTTTTCCTGATAGTCAGAAGGGAGTTGCTGACAGAGAGTGGTCCGTGCCCTAATGGACAGGTTTTTACGTCTCATAAATCTGAAACACCACGACGGCCCAGCTTTGAAATCTTCAATATTCATTTGGAGGGCGATTGTTTTGGCTTTCAGTCGGATCTGTACAGTGGATACACCTCGGCCACCTGCTCTCTGTGTGTTCACCCAATCCTCCAGGATATTTTCAAGTTCAGGCCAACTGCTTTTATGTCCTCTGAAAGCTTTTCTCGACTTTTGGCATTGCATGAGCTCTTCCCGCTGCCGCCTCCAACGTCTCACCATAGATTCGATTCGTTGACGCTAAGCTTGCGTGCAGCAGCGCGGTTTCCTTCCTGGGTAGCAACCTCGATGGCCTTCAGCTTAAAACTTGCATCATATGAATTTCTTCGTGTTGTTTCCATGATGAAGGGGCGAGGATTTGAAAATAATTTCCAGTTAGTAATTTGTCGTGCGTGTTCTATCTGCTAAAGAAAAAGTAGCGTAGTCTATTTTACTTTGCATTGATTTTTCGTTTATCTTATTTTTTATTCTACCGGTAATTCCGGTCAGAGCGTCCCTAGCGGTGAAAGAAAAATCCACAGAATAGCCGCACCTTTGTATAAGCCGCATGGTTCAAAACCTAGGAAAAAAGTAGCGGCTTATAGTCCAGAAAATACGGTAGTTCATGTTGTCCCAAAACAAATCAATACAAATCAGTTACCTTAATCCTTTTTTACGATTTTAAGTGGATTGAACATAAAAAAATAAGTTGTCCCCCCAAAAAACTTTAATAACTTTAAATAAGTAGTTTGAAGAGTCATTTTTGAGTGTACAGAGAATGGGAATCTACGCTCCACCATGTTTTCAGACACACTCAGGAGCGCACAATGTAAACCAATGCTAATCACAGCAGAAATAGGAGACAGATTTATCGTAATAACTTTTGAAATACATCTTACAAACACTCAGAATAAAATGGACTGATGTGTAGACACATTTATAAATGCTCTTTGTGTGTCTGAGAAGCTGAAATATAAATGCGGTAAAGTTTAATTAGTGAAGCTGAACACAGATCAAATAAATAAACGTGTTTATCTATGAACTGCCACAAGAAAACATTTCCATATGTGATTTTCTTTACCTGCAGCGTGAGCGTTTACAATTCATTGCTGTTGAGTGTACATGATACAATAAATCAACAGAGAGGCGTCACAGTGGGTAGCCCTTTCGCCTCACAGCAAGAAGGTCGCTGGTTCGAGCCTTGGCTGGGTGTTGGTGTGGGTTTCCTCCGGGTGCTCCGGCTTCCCCCACAGTCCAAACACTTGCGCTATAGGGGAATTGGGTAAGCTTAATTGGCCCTAGTGTATGCGTGTAAATGAGTGTGTATGCACAGCCAAGTCATTAGTGTTAAATTTCGAGTGTTAAGGTAATTCAGAGTGTTTTTAGATAAAGATAAAATAACCCTCTCAGTGTTAGAAGCTGATTTGTCTCCTTGTCGTACAGAGTTACATGTATCTAATGCTAATACAGTGTTGACTACTACATCCGTGAACTTATGCAGCAATATATCCCTGAAGGATTTTTCCAGGCCATTTTCCTCTGCCACAGGCAGCAATAAGAAGAAGCAACTGGTGAGTAAAAGTACTTAAAATGTTTGCATATAGACATTTGACATCAAAATTGTTATTTATACGTTAGTTTTAAATATCTCACAAAAAAAGGATCATTTTTAATCTTTTAATTCTTTTTTAATTGTTTTCCTTAAATATTAATGGAATAGTTAAAAAAAAGTGTTGCCGATATGAAACAAGATATATTTAATTCCGTGTGTGGTGTGGTTCGGCAATAGTTCGGTTCCCTCACGCGACACTCGGACACTTTTCACACACTTTTGGGCGCGAGAACAAAAGAAAAGTTCACGCGTGTGAGGGAGCTGCTGTTTATTTATGTAACACAGCCATACGTCTTGCTTTTTGCTTGCTTGCGGTGTTAATATTTTACACTCTCTGAGTGTTGATTATGTTAACTCTTTTAAAAGAACACCGGTGAACACTGGTGCAGTGTTGAAAAATTGACCTAAGAGTGTTAAAACATAACACTAACTGATGTTCAGATAATCCTTTGTGGTGTTAATATTTTACACTATAAAGCAGGTTACACACCAGAAGCGCAGCTCAGCGACGCGACGCGCAGCGACATGCATTTCAGAATTCTAAACATAGGTTTCTATCAGGGAACACACACCGGCGGCGCAAGTCGGCGGCTGTCCACGGCACCCAGCCACGACTCAGGACACTGTTCATATTTCTGCCGCGCCACAGAGCGTTATACAGAGTTTGCTCTCAGAGTGTTAATAATGTTAACTCTTTCAAAAGTGTTATTTCAACATATAAACTCTGAGGAAGTGTTAATTTTAACTCTAAGGTAGTTAAATGTACTATCTAAATTTTGCAGTGTGGATGTTTCCCAGTGTTGGGTTGCAACTGGAAGGGCATCCGCTGTGTAAAACATATGGTGGAATAGTTGGCGGTTCATTCCGCTGTGGCGACCCCTGATGAATAAAAGGACTAAGCTGAAAAGAAAATGAATAAATGAATAGACATCAGTGAAAATCAGGCTCCTGTGTCCCAAACACCCAGAATTCACTGTGGTGTAATGACATATTCCCATACTGTAATACTGACAACATTAATAGAGTAATTTGGGTGTTAATTAAGTTGGAAGATAGCGATTTCAGATTTGCAATATTATATAATTCAACTTATTTGGTACATTTTTCGACTGATCGCATTTACTTGTTTTTCGAAGCAATATCTGGCAACACTACATGGACACCATTTAAACTGACAGACAGCAAATCAAGAAGACCATCATCACGATATTATATAAACAAAACTGTTAAACGCTATCAAAACTGTAATAATAACCCTCATATGGCATATCCGTAGACAAGTGGAAATAAAAACACTTGCCAGGATGTAGGATATATACTGTTTCATTTCTTTTAGTCATTAACAAACCATTTACAGTGGGAGTCACATTAAGCATTTATAAAAATCATGCAAGCTGTCATTTATTATTCACAATCTAAATCTTATTAGTAAGTGAAAACTGTTGTTGACAGCATGAAACAAAACTACATATGCATTATGCTTGTAGTTGTAGCCTAATAGAGCACAATCTATAAGAACTCACAGATCAATCATTTTCCAAACCTGGCAACAGCTATAGAGAGGTCATAAATGAGGGGAGTACTTTGGACACACAAAAAAAGGATAAATGATTAAAAGAGATAAATCCGACCTCTTCATGTTAATCATAAACTAATCACTGAGTTAACAGTGCAGCTTTCATAAGCTTTTATAGGTGCCGTATTGATAAATGATATTTAAATTGTTCTCTGATATCTACACGGATACAGTATGTGGCTTGTAAGTGCAAACAAATCTCCAGAATGGGTTTTACAAACCTTAGATCCCTAGAAATTGGCCCTATATAACGAAAAGCTCAGTTTTTACCTTATTTGGAAGGGTCATGAATATTTATGAGCTGCTCTTGGATCATGTCTCTGCACAGCTTGATGTACTCTGAAATACATATATACAATACTACTAGAACTTGAATATTTGAACAAACTGAGTAGATATTTCCATTCATTCCAGCTGCAACCCAGTACTGGGAAACACCCATACACACTCAAATTTACACTCGCACTCATACACTACGGCCAATTTTTGTTTACCCAAAGTTAGAGAACATGCAAACTTCACACAGAAATTCCAACTGACCCAGCCGGAACTCGAACCAGCGATCTTCTTGCTGTGAGACGTGCTAACCACTAAGCCACCGTGCCACCCTGAGTATATATATTCATTCATTCATTTTCTTTTCGGCTTAGTCCCTTTATTTATCAGAGGTCGCCACAGCAGAATGAACCGCCAACTTATCCAGCACATGTTTTACGCACACTGGGAAACACCCATATACTCCTGTATTCACACTCATACACTACAGCCAATGTAGTTGATCAATTCCCCTATAGCGCATGTGTTTGGACTGTGGGGGAAACCGGAGCACCCGGAGGAAACCCACACCAACACGGGGAGAACATGCAAACTCCACACAGAAACACCAACTGACCCAGCCTGGACTCGAACCAGTGATCTTCTTGCTGTGAGCCCACAGTGCTAACAATTGAGCCACTGTGCCGCCCTGAGTAGATATATTCTTTGTTAAATTGCAATCTTTTCAACTGAAGTGGAGAACAGGTTCAGTTATCTGCTCATGAGTTGTGTTGTGGGTTTAATATGGGCTATATTATACTTATAACTAGTGTTGGGTAAAAAAGTTATATATTACAATGTTAAGCTTACTCTTTAAAAAACATAACATGACTCATACTTTCTTATTTATTTTCGTTAAAGGTGTAATACATTTAAGTAATTAAAAGAGAACAACTTTTGATTGTTATATATAACTTTTTTCCCAACACTGATTATACCTGACTAAAGGCAGACACAAATGCAATTGAGTTGTATTCTGTAGGTTTAACATACCTATGAAAACACATCCAGGAATTAATATCAATCTCTACATAAACAGATGAGTTCATTAAAATGTACTGCAGTTCTTTTACTCCAGAAAAATGACAGTAGAGCTGAGTGATATGACATGGTGCACGAATGTACGTTAAACACATATATTCAGCAGTCTACATGTGTTTGTTGCCTCATTACAAACATACACGACAAAATCCACAATATATACGTTACACTAACAAAACAGATACAAGTAAAGGTGCTGTGTGTAAGATTTTGACTCTTCTAAAGCATAAAAACACCATAATATGTGTGCAGATATTTAATAAAACATGCTAAGTGAACATACTTGTTTATCTGAAAAAGCCAGATATTCTGCTTTGAAAATGTGCATTCTTTGTCAGCGTGTCTTGCTGCGTCCCAAAAGGCATACTATACACAGTGCACTTACACACTCAACAGCATAGTATATGAATGTAGTGTTGTCCCAAATGGAACACTAACTTTTTTTACTTAGCGGAAATTCAACTTGTTTTCTGATGTTTGACAGTTGCCAAATAAATGCCCAAACTACCAAATAGTACCTGCCACAAGTATAACTATCACTGCCACCAATAACTTTGGGAATCCAGTTTAAATTGTTGAGAAAAGAACAGAAATGCTAACAGAAATCCCACCACTAATCCAACAGATAAGGCAACCAGGATCCAAAGGGTTGTGTCAGTGTGTTCTGCATGAAGTTGTTTGTCCTGGCCTGCTTTACCCAGCCTTCTCTGTTCCTCCTCTTCAATCCAAATGGCCTTATCCTCGCTTTCCTTCTTGTATCTTTTCAATCTCTCTTCCTCTTCCTTTCTATCCCGATCATTCAGTTTTCTAATGTTCTCTAACTCAGTTTTGAGAGACGATCTGAAGCGCTTGAGCCTCGCCGGTATCGGTTTTGCATTGCGCTCTTCCTTCTTTATATCCATCTCAATCTGTTCAATCCGGCCATTAATGTTTTTCCTTTTTCTCTCCATTTCTTGCTTCTCCTCCTTCAAGGATGCCGTGAACGCAGACCAGCGAGCGTCAGACATTTTTTTCACCTCCTTTTTGACTTTCTTCTTCCTTTTAGCAACACCGGCTTCTCTTTTCTCCTCCATTATCCTCTTGATTTCCTGCACAACATCTGAAATCAAACTGCTGAAGTGACGGTTTTCATTCTGGATCATCAGTTCATCCACTTTCTGAAGGAGTTGCTTCACTTGTTCTCGATTTTCAGGATTTTTGTTGTTAAAAGCCACGAAACGGCTTCCAAATCTCTCCACGAGCTCTTGGATCTTTCCATTTTGTCTTGAAATGAACTCTTGAATGGATCCTCCATTAAGTCTGTCAGCGTGTGTGAATATGAGGATGGTGTGATGATCAATATCCTCATGAAACATCTCCAGAATCATTTCTACAATGCGTTCTTGTTCATCTGTGTATCTCTCTATCGGTATAACCAGAAGAAACACATGAGGACCAGAACTCAGAGATAGACACTGTTGTATTTTCTCAATTATTTCATCTGTTTCTGTAAAATCCGGTGTGTCCACCAGCAGCAGGTCTCGTCCTTCAGTGCTTGTGTTTTCTCTCTGACACTCTTTAGTGACTGAACTCATGCTCAGATCATCATTGAAGCGTTTCTCTCCCAGGATTGTGTTCCCGCTTGCGCTTTTCCCTGCGCCGCTTTTTCCCAGCAGAACCAGACGCAGAACATTCTGTGAACAAGCATCTTCATTACCCTCATTATAGTCAGTTCTCTCGGCTGAGATTCTGTTTGACCACCAGCAACTATTTCCTCCTGAGAAAAATAAAGTCAATCAGCAATCATTATTTGGTTCACCACACATATAAAAATACTATAGTAAAATGTAGGAGATACTGTAGCCTTTTTGAATCATACTAGTAAAGTGTATACTATATATATTATAGTATTTACTACAACACTTTGTTAATGAATGCTCCAGCATACTGTAGTATTAACTATAATGAACTGATAAACTGTAATAAATACTGTAGTTTACATTGTTTTTACTACAGTAAACTGTAGATGTAGTGATGTAGTATAATATACCCTATAGTTGCAGAACACTACATAGCAGGGGTTCTCAATCTCAGTCCTGGAGGTCCGGTGTCCTGCAGATTTGAGCTCCAACCCCAATCAGACACACCTGGGCTAGCTAATCAAGCTCTAGAAACATCCTTGCAGGTGTGTTCAGGCAAGTTGGAGCTCAAATCTGCAGGACACCAGACCTCCAGGACCGAGCTTGAGAACCCCTGCTATCGTTCTTTGTCAGGTGACGTCACGCTCCTAAACACAGAGTTGCATTATGGGACATAGCCGCCATTTGTGTTGTATCCGAGTTAACGTGAGCTGTCTTTCGCGTAGTAAATACAGTGTTACGTTCTTGTTGTGTTAAGGGCTGTAATAGTAAATCACACAATCGAAAAGGTAATAAAAAATATCACGACGACAGATATTTTACATTTGCCACTCGAAAGAAAGGATATCGACGAGTAACCGAGACCAATTGAGTGTAAATTGTGTATGGGCATGTGTGTAGAAGTAAACTACCTGTTGGAGAACTGACAGCTGCTGTGTGAACTTGAAGAATACAGGATGTCTGATGGATTTTGCAACAAGAATGATGCT
>LR812520.1:71489433-71604433 GCA_903798195.1 Danio kyathit
ATTCCAGCAGCCGGATATAGCATTTCTACTTTGCCTTTTGGGGGGTTCTTCAAATACGCGGCTGCTGTCCCGATTGAAGCATTTTGGGGAGTTCTCGAGATCTACCTGAGCTCGGAGCTCCCCTCTCGCCCCGCAACGGGAGAGAGCCCTGAGCCCAGAAGATCCCTGAGCCCCGGGCTCCCTCCCGGGACAGCATGCCAAAACTGCTTTATATTCAGTCATCAGCTAAGTGTGAACTATTGAAATGGGGTTTAGTCATAAACTAAATTTCGAGAGGAGCACGTGATTATGATTGAACACGGCTGGTTACTCATGAACCACTCATGTCCGTCCAATCAGATGATCCCTGGCGCACTATAAAGAGCCAGGGTTTTCTCACTACAGTCATCTTCGATTTGAAGAACCTCCCCTCCTTCCACCCCTATTCCTCCTCCTTCCTAGACGGGTGACACGGTGGCCCAGTGCTTAGCACTGTTGCCTCACAGCAAGAATGTCAATGGTTCTAGGCTTTACCAAACCAGCTGGCATTTCTGTGTGGAGTTTGCATGTGCTCCCCGTGCTCACGTGGGTTTCCCCCGGGTTCTCCGGTTTCCTCCCATGCAAAACATGCAACTTAAGTCATTGTTTAATCAACTCATAGACTTGCTCCCTACTTAGTATCTATCTCTCCAAAGAGAAGCACTAGCTGTTCATCATTTACCTCGAAGGGGGAGTTCTCGAGATCTACCTGAGCTCGGAGCTCCCCTCTCGCCCCGCAACGGGAGGGAGCCCGGGGCTCAGGGATCTTCTGAGCTCAGGGCTCTCTCCCGGGACAGCATGCCAAAACTGCTTTATATTCAGTCATCAGCTAAGTGTGAACTATTGAAACACAGAAAAATGTAAATCAGCACATAACAAGACTGATGATTTAAAATGACACAAACCCGAACCAAAACTTTTAAAAGAGTAGTAGAAGTAAGACTTTTCTTCCTTTCTTTTGTCTGATCTTCTGGTTATTAAATTGACATGCATATAAAAACAATAGTGCAAAATCTATATTTCTTACTGCAATGCTTCATTTTTGTTTGATGCAAACCCTAGATTTTTTTTTCATAATGTAACAGTAGAACTTTTTATAGCATAACTTGCATTCAAACACATTCAGGGCAGCATGATAATCTTATTCATTGTTAGTGTATTATTGTCGTCATGTTCATTTTGGAATTATTGCACAAATATCAATAAGTGATTACAGAATTAGTTGTTTCTGGTTTTTGTTAGCCCTGAGTGATGTTGTTTTCAAATACAATAAATCTGTAATATACAATTTGCAGTGGTGATCATTTATTTTTGGTGGGTGCTCCTAAATATTTTATGGTGCTCCTAAAATTTTGAAGCAACAGTACTACCAAGTAAAAAAGTTCATTTCAAGCCCTGCATTAGACAAAGGCTATTTTTTATTTATTTATTCATTGTTCTGTCATTTATTTACAGTGTAAAAATTATGTTTAAATGTCAAAACTTTTACTTATTTTTAAGCACAAAGAGAGAAATTGGCTATTGTTTGTTTTTAATATTATTTTGTGCTGTATTAATTGGTTACTGAGCAGCAATAAATAACACTTTAAAATATGAGCATGTTTTCATGTGATTTTCTAAACTAGTAGTGTTTTGAAATTAATGAATGCATAATAATCGTGATAACCGTGAAACCGTGATTATTTCTCAGACTATAATCGTACGACCAAAATTTATAATCGTTGCATCCCCAAACATAATACTCCCTTGTGAAGGTGAAGATGTCACATTACAGCATAGGATTGTAACTGTCTGTTGTGCACAAACAAACCAATGTCCAACTGTAGTGTAGAAGAGCTGAAGTTGTCAATAAGAGTTAAAAGCCCAGGTGTATAAATGCATTCTGTGCTTAACTGATACGTTCTTTGCTAATTCCTTTACATTTCTGTAACTTTGTTTCTTCCACAGTGTGTATGAGGGTGTTTTGCTGATGTTTCATCCTGTCTTATGCAAGCGATATAATGCATTCCTCCAGAAATGACTTTTCCCTCAGTGCCTGAATAAAAATATCATTTGTATAATTGTAAATAAATGGAAGATGACATAAGATTTGTTGTTTACTCATTTATTGTTTGTTCTTCACAATAACAAAACTGGTACATCAGAACACAAGGTAAGCAGTTATTACTGAACTAAATAATCCTTTAAAAACTGAGACAAGTGCTTTGCTCTAAGTTAAACATTAGGTCAATCAGTAGTTTGAACTGAATAGATGGTTTAAATTGACTTATTATTTTTTTGTTCTGTTGCTTTAAGTACATTTATTGTTCATGTTTGTAAAATGCTTTGGACACAAACATCTGTCCAACAATTTGTAAATGTAAATATTGGATGCAACTAACGAAATAAAACTAAAAGCTGCAATACATAACTAGAAATACTTACTGTAGTGTACTGGTGTTCAAACTAAACTTATATTAAGACACTGATGATATACAGTATGACATGTCATTATTATTATCAGCAATGAGGAGTCGGCGGCAGCGCACTCCGTAGGTAATTAATTCAAACGGATCTATATCCTGAATGTAAGACAGTTTATCAAAATGACGATCCCTGGCATCTTTGTTTAGTTTATTGCGGAACCGCGTACTCTCGATTTTCTTGTACTTCTCCAGCTTGACCTTTTTATGGTATGGTATTATCTCCCTAGCGTTATGTGTTTCTCTCAGGTTGTCTCGGGAAGCGATACCACAAAAATGGCGCCGGTGTGACGTCACACGCAACAAACGCACGTGACTGACAAAGACCGAAACAGTAGACCATTTGTTTACATTGGTGTAGTGCAGGGGTGTCCAAACTCTGTCCTGGAGGGCCGGTGTCCTGCATAGTTTAGCTCCAACTTCCTTCAACACACCTGCCTGGAAGTTTCTAGTATATCTAGAAAGAGCTTGATTAGCTGGTTCAGGTGTGTTTAATTGGGGTTGGAACTAAAATATGCAGGACACCGGCCCTCCAGGACTGAGTTTGGACACCACTGGTGTAGTGCCATATCAACAATAGAATCACCACAGTGGATTAATTCCAGTGCTTTACTATATTATGATACACAAACACTACAGTCAAGCTGTATGTGGTTCATATATAAGAATAACAGCACAGATTTACCCTCAAACAACACATGCACTTTACTTTATATAAAACATATAGCATATACGCATATAAACCTATAATTTGTCAATGAATATAAAAATAATATAAAATATATAGTAATAACATGAATGAGCTTACCTTCGTTGGACATGTTTCCTCGGTCTGTCAGGTGTGTTTGTTCTGTAACCTGTTTGTGGACTGGTTTATGATGGGCTGGACTTACTGAACACAATAAATCCACTGTTGTCCAGATACACGGCTGAACTCAACCAGGAAAACAATATTAATAAATAGAAAACAAACAAAACTATTATTAGCCGTATTTACTTAGCCGTCTGAAGCCAAACTCGAACAAACTGCTGTAAACGCCTGATTATCTTTACTAAATCATGTCTTCTCCAGAAGAAGATCTCATGTTATATACGAGTTAAATTGTTTGAAAGAGTCACTAGTAAAGAAAAGTATTTAAAGCAGGAAAGGCGGTATAAAAGGAAGTCCGTGGTGAAACAGTATGAACGTTGCCAGATTGGGCGGATTTGATGTGATCAGGTTGTGTTGTCATTTTGCTGTTGTGGTTGTTTTTGCTTCTGTTTGGTGTTGGTCACTAGCATTGTATGTATTGTTACAGTTACTAGGCGAAAGTCTAAATTCTGACTGAAGTAAATTGAAATTATTAATTGAATTTATTGGCAGGTTTTGGACAGTTTTTGGGTGGGAAACATTTAACTATATCTGGCAACACTGTTCAATGTCTAAACTGACACAAAAGGAACTAAAGGCAAGCAGCACACCAACAATACCTGCAAATAAACAAGATCATTGTGCTTGTTTTAACGAAAAACTCCCTTAACTTTGATTTATTATTTTGATTTTTAAATAACTTTGATTTATTATTTTTTGCTTGTCTAGAAAATGCTTCATGACTTTTTTTTTTTTAGATATTTGAACTAGAAACAAGACAATGCTCGAAGGAAAGCATTTTTTTTTTGCAGTTTACTCATGTTAAAGTAAATATATGACTTTTTAAATTAAAATTTTAATAATTTTTAATCCAAATGCACCCACTAGAGGGACACAGCGATCCTTTTTTTCAGGACTGAACTGACAGGATTGAACATTATATTTGGAATAATAATTAACCACATGAAAAAAATACTAATTCATAGTAAAGACTGTATTGATATTGAACCATACTATAGTAAAGCAATTTAATTAATCTGTTGTGGTGATTCTATAGTTGTTACGGTAACACAACAACTACAGTAATCAACTTGTTGTGGGGAATCTGTAGTTGCTATGGTAACAACAACTACAGTAATTGATTTGTTGTGGGGATTCTACAGTTGCTATGGTAACAACAACTACAGTAATTGATTTGTTGTGGTGATTCTACAGTTGCTATGGTAACCTGACAACTGCAGAATTAATTTGTTGTGGGGATTCTACATTTGCTATGGTAACAACAACTACAGTAATTGATTTCTTGTGGTAATTCTACAGTTGCTATGGTAACATGACAACTACAGAACTGATTTGTTGTGGGGATTCTATAGTTGCTATGGTAACACAACAACTACAGTAATTAATTTTTTGTTGTGATTCTATAGTTGCTATGGTTACACAACGACTACAATAATTGATTTGTTGTGGGGATTCTATAGTTTTCTACAACTATGGGCTATGTTAAACTACAGTACAACTGTTTACTGTAGTAAAAACTAAAGAATATAGTATTTATTCATCTGTCAGTTCCTACAGTACACTGGAGAATTCATTAACAAAGTTTTAAATACTATAATATATACAGTATAATAAACTTTACTATAGCATGTTTTAAAAACACTGTAGTGCTGTATGCATTTAATTGCATATGCCTTTAATGTATGAATACAATAAAAACAAAACTAATATTAAATTCACATTAAAGAGTTAAAGCAATAACATCATCATTAAATTAATAAAAAACTAGAATGCTAATTCGTTTTCCCAGTACTGGGTTGCAGCTGGAAGGGCATCCGCTGCGTAAAACATATGCAGGGTAAGTTGGCGGTTCATTCCGCTGTGGCGACCCCGGATTAATAAAGGGACTAAGCCGAAAAGAAAATGAATGAATGAATGCTAATTCACGAAAAAGAAGGAAAATTAAGATGTAAAAGCAAAGTAATATACTGTAAAGACAGTTGGTAAAACAATATTTTTTATTGCATTTAAGCAGGAGATCATAGAAACAACTACTGTAAGTCCCACAGAGCCTGAAGTGCAATCTCAAAATTCAGGTATACAAAAATTATATAAATAAAATGACATAAAGTGGGGAAAGTGCTGGAATAAATGACACACACAAAACACCAGACACACTCCATCATTTAGTGCAAATTTAAAACAGCATTCACCCTCATTTAACATAAATACGTGACATAAATACAGTACTGAAGAGTCTAATAACTTAAGTTGATTTCAGTAACATTTTTTAAATGTGTTTTAACCCTTCACAAGAATAAAATCTCCCAATATTCAAATAATCTGTGTGTTTACCTCATGCTGGTTTCACTTAGTTTTAAATATATGACTTTTAAGACGTCTGGACTTCATAAATACACATCAAATCAGTGACGAGCAGCAGTGCATTACTTTGGCCTCTCTATTAAAGAGATAGTTCACCCAAAAAGTACAATTCTCCCATGATTTACTCACCCTCAACGAGTCCTCCTTCTTCTTTAAGTCAAATACAATCTTGAGTCATTAAATATTTGGATTATAATATCCAGCAATGGCAGCAGGTGGGTTATTTTTGTCAGCACTCCAAAACAAGTGCCATAAAACACATCTATTCATAATAAAAACCACCCCACACAGCTCCAGTGGTTGAATAAAGCTCTCCTTTAGTAAATCCATGCACTTTTGTAACAATAATATGCATATTTAACACTTTATGAACCATTTTGTTCTGGCAAGCTCCATCCATCAGTTTGTTTTTGAGGTGTATTTATTTTTGTGGTGCATTAGCGCCACCAGCTGGACTGGAGTGTGTTTTTAATATCTCCTTTCACTGTGCTTCTGCATTTGTTAGAGCTTTTAAAAACAAATCTGATGCACCTAAAAAATAATGGATTGTGGTAAGTTACACTAAGTGATTACTAAAGCTTTAAATATTAATATTAATTAATAATACATGAGGCCAGCATGGTGGCGCAGAGGGGAGCACAATCGACACAGCAAGAATGTCGCTGGTTTGAGCCTCGACTGTGTCAGTTGGCATTTCTGTGTGGAGTCTGCATGTTCTCCCCGTGTTGGCGTGGGTTTCCTCCGGGTGCTCCGGTTCCCCCCACAGTCCAAACACATGTGGTATAGGGGAATTTGGTAAGCTAAAAATGTATGTGTGTGAATGAGTGTGTATGAATGTTTCCCAGTGATGGGTTGCAGCTGGAAGGGCATCCGCTGTGTAAAACATGTGCTGGATAAGTTGGCGGTTCATTCCGCTGTGGCGACCCCGGATTAATAAAGGGAATAAGCCAAAAAGAACATGAATGAATGAAAGTGGGCTGTACTTAATTATGCTGAGCACTGTTTTAACTTGTGTTTGAATTGTGTTGTAACTTTTCCAAACTGTCAAATTAAGTTCTAAAAATGATTCGGAATGTTCCAAACTCGCTACATTTTCTTTGATCTCTGAAGGTTTTGAAACAATGTAACATTTAGAAAGAATGCTGCTCTTTAAACAGAAGCTGCACTTCCTCAAGGCCTGCTAATGAAACAGGCATCCGCTTCTCCTGTTTGCTCAATGTAAATACCGCTGGCACTTTTACTGTGTATTTATTAATCCACTAAAGAAGAGCTTTATTTACCCACAGGAACCACGTGAAGCCCTTTTATTATGTGTTTTTATTGTAATAAATTAAATTTTAGTTTAATTTAGTTTGCCATTCATATAAGCAAAGTGGGCCAAGTAAAAATAAATTTGAAACCAACACATGTATATTGGAATATTATTTAGCTTGTTTTTAAGTTAAAACCCTCCTAATTTGGACTTTTTTTATTTTTAGATATCTGGACTAGAATCAAGACAAAAAAACTTTACAGAAGACAGGCCTTTTTGCAGTGTTTTTGTACACTTAAAAATATCCTTTAACAGTGTTTTTGTGATTCGTGTTGTTTTTCTGCTTTCCAATTGCATTGTGGGATCTTTCGCCTTGATCTTTCACTGCAGTGAAGAAAGTCATGTACCGCTACAATGCTTTAAAGGGTCACGAAACACCAAAGCACATGTTCTGAGATGTCATATATGTGTCCCGCGCTGCTATAAACACTATTAGGACACATTTATCTCACTAAAAAGTGAAAATTGGTTATTTTTGCGTTATTTCGAGCAAATTCGTTCTTCCAGTTTGAAACTAATTTTTGAAGCTGCGTCACGGCGATTAGATACTTGTGTGTAGTCTAGCGTGGAGAGTGGATGTCTGTGCAGGCGAGTACATCGTGACGTCTCTGAGTGTGCGGCATTAATTCATGAGAAAGACTTGGTTCAAACCAATCAGCGCGCTCTATTGTGAATGAGGTGCAACTTCATTATTATGCATGACAGCTTCAAGACTGTTATAGCTGTTACAGTGTTCAGAGAGAAGCCACATTGTGTTATTAACCGTAATTAAAACAAGTGGAAGAAGAATTGTTTGGAGACATGGGTCGTCAGTGTTTTGTTTATAAATGTGCCACAATGAAGGTTTTGTTTTCATTTCCCTGCGATGAGAGAGCAGCTGGGCTCACGTGTGGATTACAGTGCTCTGCTAACACGTGACAGAAATGCGTTTGTAAGGTGCATCTTTTACCCGCGAGCTTTTCGCATCTGGAAATGCTGAAATCCGGATTTGCTGCTCGTCTCCTTTTATAAAGACAGCCAGTTGGTGTTGATTGTCCTGTCTCTACAGATTTGGTAAGTGTGTGTGATCAGTGCTCTTTGTTTATGTTTATTCAGATGGCAAAGTTAGTTGGTATCGTCAGCGGAACTCTTTATGTTTTTAAAGACAGACCTAAAGGTTTTTTATAATCCTGAACGATTGTAGCATGTCAGACTGCACGAACATGGCTCCCATGTCACACTGTATGATCTCAGCCGACATAAAGTCAGACTGAATAACAATGAAGATGCACCAAACACGGAAGAAAACGCTTCCGGAGTTTGACGTCATCCACCCGCGACACTTTCACTATCCCGCCTTCTGAAATGATTCCTCACAGCAAATGTAAACAAACTGAAGCTGCAATTTTGCACACGGCGTGTCTCAATAATAAAACCAGGAAGAAAAAAACAGTTCTGACATTTCCCCGCGGTCGTTTAAATTGACGCATGAATCGCGTCATCAAATTCGGAGCATTGTTGTCACATTGCAGGAAAGTGTCTGAAATCTTCTGACACTGCCAGAACTTCATCTGAGAGAAAATCTGATCGCAGAGAGCACAAAGTGGCTGTCTGTGGACATGTCAAAACAACAATCAAAGATCACCGATTTTAGCCCAGGATTTCAGGAATCTTTTAGGATTTCCCAAATTTGTCTCAGATGACAAAATCGCGGCTGAAATCTCACAGTGTGAGCAGGGCTTTAGTAAAAATGATTTAGTTACTAAGTTTACAGTACGTTAATATCACTACAATATTATAGACTGAAAGATCCGCTGTAAATGCTGCTCTCCGAATGTTAACATGTCAACACCTTAAACTATTACCTTCGTGTGGGATTTTCACTACATTTTGTGACAGGATAGTCTAAACACACACTGCTTTCTGACGCTACCTACCGAGTGCATCTAACGTACAGAGAAATGCGGAGGTTCTTTTTTTCTCCCATATGGTGTGCGGGATTAAACACTCCATTAAAACTCCACTCATCAGCAGTT
This sequence comes from Danio kyathit, assembly GCA_903798195.1. Classification (NCBI taxonomy): domain Eukaryota; kingdom Metazoa; phylum Chordata; class Actinopteri; order Cypriniformes; family Danionidae; genus Danio; species Danio kyathit. Next base: position 71,498,476 of record LR812520.1, read on the forward strand.
CCTCGCATTCAATATCAGGTTTGTCATGGGGGGCATGCAGGAAATGTTCCTGAATAAAAAGTGAAAGTGCCAAACTGCAGTTAAAGTCGACAAATTAATAACTTGGCAAATAATTGGATTACTGATGTCCATGTAAACACAGTCACTGTCTTTCTCCCCTGCGTCTGTGTGTTTGTTTTGCCTCGCCTCTGTGAAAATCACGTGCCCAAATGAAAACTCCCATATTTGCAAATCCTACCCTCGTCTGACACTCCCACCTAAACAGAGCTGGACACGCCCACTTTCCTGACTTTTTCCAAACTAGAGGTGTGAAAACACCCTGCTAAGAGAGGGCGCCCTTTAAAGGAGAGCAAATCATGGGATAATTACACATTTTGTATGAACTAACCCTTCATAACTTCTATTTTAAGACATTTTCACAGGAGCTGGTTCTCTGCATGCTCCGTCTGTGGAATGTAAACTTCATAAAGCGAATCTGAAAGGTCCTGGCGCGTCTAAAGTGAGCGTGCGTGTGTTATGAGCAGTGTGTTGGTGTGTTTTGGATGCGAGAGACGACAGTGGACACCAGTTTCTCCATCTGCTTGGCTCTCAGCGCTCCCGTCTCCAGAACCTCCTCGTGATTGGCCTTTTTCTCGCTCTGATAATCCATCACCGCCTGGTTGGTGATCAGAGACAGAGCCAGAACACGCATCCCACAGTGACGCGCCACGATCACCTCGTGAACAGTGCTCATGCCTGCACACACACACACACACACACACACTGTAATGATGTTTGTACTGTACAACTAGATCACCCCCTGAATGATTTATGATCTGTTTGATTTATGAGCCTTTTTGATGAATGGACACCAAAAATATACACAAAATATACACAATACACTCACACACACACACATTCTCTCTCTTTCACACACACACAACCACACACACTTTCACATTCACACACACAGGGCTCTATTTTAACGGTCTAGGCTCAAAGTCTGCTGCAAATGGCGCATAAGCATTAAGAGCGTGTCTGAATCCACTTTTGCTATTTTATGTATGGATAAATCTGCTCTGCAGCCTGGCGGATGGTCTAACAGGACTGTGCTTATTCTCTTTATGAGTTCTGGGTGTGTTTTGAGCATAACCTGCATTAAACCAATCAGAGTCTCGTCTCTCATTCCCTTTAAGAGTCAGTTGGGTCGCTCCATGGTGCATTTGCTATTTACATGGCGACTTTGTAAGTGTAAAACTGAACGCTTCACTAGCGAGAAAACAGTTAAACAGAGCATCTGCAGCGCGAGGATAAAGCACGAGCCTCCTCCATTCAGCCTCTTTACTTTCTCTTTACTTTACTCCTTTACTTTGGTGGAGTGAGGAAACGGTGGAAACTCACTCCACTGAACACATCCATTAGCCCACATGTTTAATTTCCTTTAAGCGCAAAGATTTGTGTCTAAACTATTTCTAAATTCAGCTCTAAAGGAATAAATGAACAATAATAATGAAGTGTGGTCAAACAACTGAGTTATATCCAAACACACGTCCTGTTCTTATGCCCCATATAGTGATGCAGACGTCTCCAAAACCCCACAGGTGGACAAATCTACACTTGTGTTTATTAAAACAGATATAAATCTGCAGATAATACAGTGCATCCGGAAAGTATTGATAGCGCTTCACTTTTTCCACGTTTGTTTATGTTACAGTCTTATTCCAAAATGGATTAAATTCATGTATTTCCTCAACATTCTACACACAATCTCCCATAATGACAATGTGGAAAAAGAGTTTTTGAAATTGTTGCAAATTTATTAACAATAAAAAAGCTGTAAAATCACATGTACATCAGTATTGACAGCCTTTGGCGTGAAGCTCTACATTGAGCTCAGCTTCATTCTGTTTCCACTGATCATTCTTGAGATGTTTCAGCAGCTTCATTGGAGTTCACCTGTGGACAATCCAGTTAATTGGACATGATTTGAGAAGCCATACACCTGTCTATATAAGGGCCCAGGGTTAACAGTGCATGTCAAAGCACAAACCAAGCATGAAGACAAAGGAATTGTCTGTAGACCTCCAAGACAGGATTGTCTGGAGGCACAAGGCTGGGGAAGCTTACAGAAACATTTCTGCTGCTCTGAAAGTTCCAATGAGCACAGCGGCCTCCATCATCCGTAAGTGGAAGATGGAGAACCACCAGGACTCTTCCTAGAGCTGGCCGGCCATCTAAGCTGAGTGATCGGGGGAGAAGGGCCTTAGTCAGGGAGGTGATCAATAACCCGATGGTCACTCTGTCTGAGCTCCAGCGTTCTTCTGTGGAGAGAGGAGAACCTTACAGAAGAACAACCATCTGTGCAGCAATCCACCAATCAGGCCTGTATGGTAGAGTGGCCAGACTGAAGACACTCCCCACCTGGAATTTGCCAAAAGGCATCTGAAGGACTCTCAGACCATCAGAAACTAAACTCTCTGCTCTGATGAGACTCAAATTGAACTCTTTGGAGTGAACGCCAGGCGTTACGTTTGGAGAAAAGCAGGCAGCGCTCATCACCAGGCTAATAGCATCCCTACAGTGAAGCATGGTGGTGGCAGCATCATGCTGTGGGGATGTTTTTCAGCAGCAGGAACTGGAAGACTAGTCAGGATAGAGGGAAAGATGAATGCAGCAATGTACAGAGACATCCTGAATGAAGACCTGCTTCAGAGTGCTCTTGACCTCAGACTGGGGCGACGCTTCATCTTCCAGCTGGACAATGACCCAAAGCACACCGCCAGAATATCAATGGAGTGGCTTCCCAACAACTCAGTGAATGTGCTTGAGTGGCCCAGCTAGAGCCCAGACCTAAATCCTATTCAACATCTCTGGAGAGGTCTGAAAATGGCGGCACACCGTCGCTGTAGATGTGATTTTACAGCTTTTTTATTTTAATAAATTTGCAACAATTTCAAAAACTCTTTTTCCACATTGTCATTATGGGGGATTGTGTGTAGAATGTTGAGGAAATAAATGAATTTAACCTATTTTGAAATAATTCTGTAACATAAACAAATGTGGAAAAAGTGAAGCGCTATCAATACTTTCCGGATGCACTGTAAATAATACTGCTAATAATAATAACATTAATATACAGAACAGCTTTTAGATGGTCAATGATGTGGTCTATTTCAGTTCTTCAAAATAGCAACGCTCCAACAATGTGCCTTAACACACCTCCTTTATAGACCAGCACACACAAGAGTCCACAAAGTTGTGCAAATGGATTTGCTATTTAAACAACATGGCGCAAAACAGGAAAATAACTGTTACGCTGGTCTGAAAATAGCAACAAATCATGCCAGCTACGTCTTGTGCCGGGTGTATGATAGGCCAACACGTGTCCTTATTGTGCCGGGTATATGATAGGGCCCACAGACGCACACACACACACACACACGACTGTAAACTCTCAGTAACTAACCCACGGCATTGGCTCCGAGCAGGCGCAGTGCTCTGCACTCAGCGATGGTCTCGAAGGACGGGCCGCCCAGCACACTGTACACCCCGTCCCGCATGAAGACAGAGAAATCCAGCTCATCTGCCACGGCTCGCACCAGCTGCTGCAGATCACGGTCATACGCATCCGACATACACGGAAACCTGACGCCAAACCTGACCGGGACAGAGACAACAACAATCAAACACAATATCAGCAGAAAACAAACATTTCGTATTATTACACAGCTCTCTGGAATACTTGATTCTGATTGGTCAATCACGACATTCTGCAGTATGTCATTCGCTGATTACAACTGTAATAATATATGTATGCTAATCTGTCACTCTGCTGTTCACGACTGTTTGGCGCCATCTTGTGACTGAATAATAATATAATAAGTAGGTTAGGGCGGCACGGTGGCTCAGTGGTTAGCACTGTTGCCTCACAGCAAGAAGGTCGCTGGTTTGAGTCCCAGCTGGGTCAGTTGGTGTTTCTGTGTGGAGTTTGCTTGTTCTCCCCGTGTTGGTGTGGGTTTCCTCCGGGTGCTCCGGTTTCCCCCACAGTCCAAACACATGCGCTATAGGGGAATTGATGAACTAAATCGGCTGTAGTGTATGAGTGTGTGTGTGTGTGAATTAGAGTGTATGGGTGTTTCCCAGTACTGGGTTGCATCTGGAAGGGCATCCGCTGTGTAAAACATATGCTGGAGTAGTTGGCGGTTCATTTCGCTGTGGATTAATTAAGGGACTAAGCCGTAAAAGAAAATGAATGAATGAATAATAAGTAGGTTAGTGCAGCAATTTTTCTTTCTGCAAGCTTTATGTTTAATTACACAGCAGCTCTGATCAATGTATTGTGTCTAATAGTTTAGTTGTATGGCCAGAAGCGTTGTAATGCTGTGTTCACACCTTCTGTCTGCCCGGTGACTGTAGCTTCATTGCTAAACGGCTAACATAGATTTTATTGATAAAATACCTGTGTTTATGTGCTTTATGTAGGCTGTAAAACAGCGCCGATACGTTTGGAGCAGTGTCTGACTCCACTAGATACTTTCAGAGGTGCACCAAGCTCTGTGAGCTCATAAACTCCTCCAGAAACCTGGATGACGGAGGCTTTCAGCGGTGCTTCTGACTGAGCCGAGCCCAGTTTGATGAACTGTTGTTGGTGTCGGCTGGAGGATTTCCCCCAGGACACCAACAACATTCACTACGTCACAATCATGCTCCTACAAGAGCAAGCTCCTGACTGGTTAACGCGGCGCGAATGTCCGCAGAAGATTAGATCTTTGAACTCGAGTGATTTGCGCGTTAAGCGCGTCAAACGTTCAATTCGCGTGGCGCCATTCGCGCGTATCGCGCCATCCGTTCTTCACCATTCGCGCAATTCGCGTCATTCGCGCCGTGCCATTCGCGTGTATAGCGCCGCAGGATGCCTATTCGCGTGTTTGCATTGACTTAACATGTAAATCACTCGCGCTTGACGCTTCTTCCGCGTCTGGTGTGAACGCAGCATAATAATCAGCATAATGTACATCCAGTCGGATGTTATTACAAAATAAACCCTTCAGTTATATATAACAGCTGTTGATTTGCCGTTTATTCATATTTTAAATGAGCTTTTGTCTTCTTTGAAACCAAACAATCCTTTTCTATCTCTATATAGGTATAATAATGCATAATAAACCCAACAGACTTATACAAGAGCTGCTGATAGAACTTAATTCACTTGTTAGGTTTTTAGTTCAAATTTAGAAAAACGAAACCACATTTTTGATATTATAACAATGTTTTATTTGCTTTTCTTCTTTTTTACAAGCATTACATTTTTTCCCTTCAAAAAAAAAAAAAACTATTTCTATAACTTTAAGCTCTTTTAATGTCATTTATTCCAGATTTAACTGTATTCTGCACAGTATTATTTCAATTCAGTTGCCCATGTAACATTTTTCTCATTTTAATTAACACTCAAGATCAGGTCTTTCTCACAATATTCAGATCATTAAATGTTAAATATTAATATTAAAGTGAATAATAAATATTCATATTAAATCGATATTAGCTTTGATTTCATTACTCATAGTCTATAGCAGCCCTAAGAGGCCATGCATTCAAGTGAAGTTTATTCATAAACTAATTTCGAGAGGATCACATGCTTGTGATTCACCACAGCCGGTCTCGCATTAACTAATCATGATCTCCCAATCATATGATCCCTAAGTTACTATAAATAACCACAGTTTTCCGTCATATGAAAGAACCCCCCCCCCTTTTTTTTTCCTCCCCCTTCTCCTCCTTTTTCATAGATTGGGTGGCACGGTGGCCCAGTGATTAGCACTGTTTGCCCCACAGCAAGAACACTGCCAGCCCTGGTCCTCGCCAGGCTGGCGGGTGTTTCTGTGTGGAGTTTTTATATTCTCCCCGTGTCCGTGTGGGTTTCCCCCCGGGTCCTCCAGTTTCCTCCTACCATCCAAAGATATACATAATTCATAACAGATTAAGCGATTCAGGCACTTGTCTGGCTCCCTTCCTCCTCAAGTGTTTCCCTTAGCTACTGCCGCCAGGGAGTTTGAGATCTACCTAAGCTCAAGCTGCCCTCTCGCTCTATGAATAGGAGGGAGCCCTGGGCTCGAGGATCCCTTGAGCTCAGGCCTCTCTCCCGGGACAGCATGCCAAACAAGCTTATGATAAATCATCAGCTAAGAGTGAACTCTTGAAATATTTTTTTCTGTCTTCTGTTTTCTGGTGATCTCGACATAACAAAAAGTTGTGTTCTTAGTAGTTTTCTTTGCTTTTATTTATTTATAAATAACTTAGAGAAAATGTTGTCATAATCACAAGAAAACAACTATTTGTTATGTCGAGATCACAAGAAAATTAATTCACCATCACAAGAAAAGAAGAGAGAAACAATCTTTGAATGCATAGCCTTATAGGACTTCCCTACTAATCAGTCAAAGCTTTTCCTTTGGCCTAGTCTCCATTTCAGAGGTTGCCACAGCGGAATGAACCACCTGCTACTAAATGAATTATGCAAATGTTATTTTATGGTTGTTAAAAATTAATTCTAGAACATCTTACGAACGCTGAGTCTGACCTGTCGTCATTGGCTCCCACTAGCGGGTTGTTTCCGGCGAATCCTGGAATATTGATGTGATCTTTAATGATCATGATGTCACCCACTTTAAAGTCCTGGTTGAGTCCTCCAGCAGCGTTGGTCAGTATGACGGTCTCTACACCCATCAGCTTGAACACCCGGATGGGCATGGTGGTCTACAACAACACCAAGAATATATCAACATCACTTAAAAACATGGTTAACCCCTGTGTATTGTTCGGATTGACTCCTCTTTGGTGATGTTGGTGCTGTTTTTGCCTCATTGACTTCCATTATAATCACATTTATTGACTGCAAAGCCATGACAGCAGATAATCATGCATTCTTGATTGCTGCTGGTTTTCCCTGTTGGGAAGAGGTAACGTGTCATTTTTACTGATGATCATCAGTGTGCAGCATTAACCCTTTAGATTGGCCTGTGCTGAAGAGTTTCTGTCTTTAATATGGAGTTCAGTGGAGTAAAACAGCAGATTACAGTGTGTGTGTGTGCAGAAATATACTTGCGGTGTTTACTGTGTTCTGACAGCTGAGGGGTGCATTTTTAGTTTCTCAGAGATATCAAGATAAGTGTGCAAAGATCTCTTACACACTATATTTAAATATTGATTAAAGTTACTATAGTTATTAAGTGAACAGCAGCGAATCTCTCCTTTTGATCCACTGTTTTGTTTGAAAACAGAGCTGTCACTTTAAGAGTCCAGAGATCTATGATGAAAGCATTCGATTACTTTCAGAACTGTTTGAGTTCACACTTAGCTGATGATTGATTATAAAGCTTGTTTGGCATGCTGTCCCAGTAGAGAGCCCTGAGCTCATAAGATCCTCGAGCCTGGGGCTCCTTCCCGTTTGCAGGACGAGAGGGGAGTTTGAGCTCAGGTAGGTCTCGGGAACTCCCCTGCTTGTTTATGGCGAATGGCAGATTAGGGATTGCTATGAGAGATGTACTGCTGATTAAGAGCTCATCTATGGTGCTGATTTGGTTTGGTCAATTTACCTATGTCACATGTCTTTGGCCAATGGGAGGAAACCGGAGAGCCCGGGGGAAACTCATGCAAGCACGGGGAGAACATGTAAACTCGACATAGGAATGTCAACTGGCCAGCTAAATACTTGAACCAGTGACATTCTTGCTGTGAGGCAACAGTGCTAATCACTGGGCCGCCGGGCCACCCTGTCAAAGAAAAGGGGAGGAGTAGGGGTGGAAGGGGAGATTCTTTAAGATAAAGATGGCTAAGGTAAGACATTCTGGTTATTTATAGTGAGTAAAGCTGCGGTCACACTGCACCTTTCTCCCCATAGACTTCCATTCATACGCATGCGAATGCGTCAGACCGGAAACGCAAGGTGGTGCGTCAAGTTTGCATCACTTGCGAAATTGCATCACTTGACTACATGAGACCAATCGAGGATTAAAACATGACCTTTCTGGACAGAAATTTTAAATATGGAGCAATCGCTCGCTTTTTTTTCCAGGATTAAACCATCTTGTTTAATCCTGATCCTTTTGGCAGCGCCGTACGACAGAATTGCGCACACACAAACTCTAGTGTGACTCACCAATCAGATGATTTCTGATGATCATGCATTAGCTAATGTGAATAGCATGTGATCCTCTCAAAATTAATTTGCAAATAAACTTCACTTAAAAACACCCAAGTCCAAAAGCGTCCACTTTCGCTCCTCTTCAAATCGCAAGTACAGAAGCTGATCTGGGAACAGTGACTTTATACAAAGGGCGTCTGTCAGTCATCACCGATACATGGACTGGACTGATTCAGAGGTTGCATAGGAAGGGAGATGGTCGACGTATAGCTTCAATGGAAATGAAGTGAATGAGGCCGTATTTAGAGTCATTTCAACATGCTTTCAAGCCGAAAAAAGCGAAAGCATAATTCTCTTGAACAGCTCTTGCAATTATATCAGCTTTGAGATCGGCTCAGTGTTGATGGCATTTCACTTTTCATAGAAAGAGTGGAATAGAATGGTAAAATACGGGAGAATCTCGGCAAAAACAGGAGCGTTGACAGATATAACACACACACACAAACACACTATACTCCAAAAAACAGCCAGAAACGTGGCTTTTTTGCACTGCAACTGATAATCAACAGTAAAAATGACCAATGTTCCCTCTTCCCAACTTTAAAAACCACAACTAATGAAGAATGCATGATTATATGCAGTCATGGCTTTGCAATCAATAAATGTGATTATAATGGAAGTCAATGGGGCAAAAACAGCACCAACATAACCAAAGGGGAGTCAATTTGCACACTGTGTATTTTTGAATTTCCAAAGCATTTTCCCAAAATATGTGTCAAAATAAGATTTGTCAGCAATATCATCCCATTTGCTGAAACACAGAGAAAGGTGTGGCCAAATTAAGAGTCAGAATCCCCCCCAGAGTGAATGCAAACGACCCAACAGCACACCCACATTTAGCATTGTGAGGTTACTTTGGTCTGGTTTTAATAGAGCTGAATGTGGGATGATTCTGTGTGTCTGTGTGCATTTCACAGGTGGAAAGTGTGTGCTGTATTAATAAATACACAGTAAAAGTGCCAGCGGTATTTACATTGAGCAAACAGGAGAAGCGGATGCCTGTTTTATTAGCAGGCCTTGAGGAAGTGCAGCTTCTGTTTAAAGAGCAGCATTCTTTCTAAATGTTACATTGTTTCAAAACCTTCAGAGATTAAAATAAAATGTAGCGAGTTTGGAACATTCCGAATCATTTTTAGAACTTAATTTGACAGTTTGGAAAAATTACAACACAATTCAAACACAAGTCGCAACAGTGCTCAGCATAATTGAGTACAGCCCACTTTCATTCATTCATGTTCTTTTCGGCGTAGTCCCTTTATTAATCAGGGGTCGCCACAGCGGAATGAACCGCCAACTTATCCAGCATATGTTTTACACAGTGGATGCCCTTCCAGCTGCAACCCAGTACTGGGAAACATCCATACACACTCATATACTATGGTCAATTTAACCTACCCAATTCCCCTATAGCGCATGCGTTTGGACTGTGGGGGAAACCGGAGCACCCGGAGGAAACCCACACCAACACGGGGAGAACACGCAAACTCCACACAGAAACGCCAACTGACCCAGCCAAGGCTTGAACCAGCGACCTTCTTGCTGTGAGGCGAATGTGCTACCCACTGCGCAGCCCTACAGGCCATTTTGAAAATGAATACGTTTCTCCATTTCTCAGTGAATATAGACAGTGTATTTTGGTGCATTTAAACAAAACAGATTTATTGAACAGATATATTTATTAAAATTATACTTAAGTCACCAAACATATTCAGAAATTGAAAGATAATACACTTAAATTCAAGTAAAATATTGCAAAATAAATTACAACCACAAAATTTCTGCAGAATTTTTCTTTTTTTTGGTTCTCTTGATTTTTAAATTTGTGTTTAATATTTTTCCATAACATACATTTGGCTGTACTAGTTTTTGGAGCATTATTGTAAGCTATTTTGTTAGATTAGCTCCAGATTTGGCTTCAGGACTGACTAATCTAATGTATATGCACAAATATAATATTGTAGAGCTTCCTATTAAAGACATGAATTTAAAAGAGAGATTTGTGAAGGGTGTACTCATCTATGCTGACCACTGTACATACATACAGTGCTCAGCAAAAATGAGTCCCAATTTGAAAATGAATATTTTTGTCACAATCACCAGCGATTTAGCCCATGCAGATGGCTGGAGAACTACAAATCTGCCACCAAATGAACTACAAATTCCATCATACCTGTACTCTCACACCTGTTCCAGTTCACCTTTGATTGCAAACACACCGACATCTTGGGTGCAACGAAAATAACAACAGACAACAAGAGGGGCAAACAAACTGAAATAGAAAGAGTGTCCAGATTACGCTCAGCTGGAGCATGTGTAGATTGGTGCAATGCATTCTGGTCAGGGTAGTTCATGTGGTGTGTGTGTGTAGTTCACCAGGGATCTACAGTCCCTAGATCACTGGTGATTGTTACAATTTTTCTCCATTTCTCAGTGAATATAGGTCATATATTTAGCTGTATTTGAACAAAACCAATGTATTAAACAGATATAATTATTAAAATAATGTTTTAGTCATCAAACATCTTCAGAAATAAAAAAAAAATACATTTTAATTCAAGTGAAAAAAAAGTCAAACTTTAACATATAAATTTGGGCTACTGATTTTTGGACTGTAGTCTTCAGTTGCTGTTAGATTAGCTCCAGATTTGGCTTCGGTACTGACTAATCTAATGTATCTGCACAAATATATTACTCTAAAGCATCCTGTAGAAAATATTAATTGAAATGAGAGATTGTAAGGGGTGTACTTATACAGTATATGCTGAACACTGCATACAGTTGAAGACAAAATTATTCGCCCTCCTGTGATTTATTTTTTGTCAAATTATTCCCAAATTTCTCACAGTATTTCCTCTAATATTGTTTCTTCTGGAGGACGTCTTATTTGTTTTATTTCAGCTAGAATAAAAGCAGTTTTTAATTGTTTTAAACCCATCTTAAGGTCTAAATTATTATCCCCCTTAAGCCATATTAGTTTTGGATTGTCTCCAGAACAAACCACTGTTATACAATGACTTGCCTAATTACCCTAACTTTACCCTAATTAAGCCTTTAAATATCACTTTAAGCTGAATACTAGTGTTAAACAGAAATTGTGGAAAAAAAAATATTCAGGAGGGCTAATAATTCTGACTTCAATTGTTTATATATATAAACCAGAAGTTTCCATCCACTGTATAAAGGCACATCACCATTTAAATAAAGTCAGATGTTCATGTGACTAAACTTTTCCTCTTCTAGGTAAGTCAGGATGATCACATTTGTTTCTGTTCTGCTTAACAGCAGAATAATGAGAGAGATATTGTTGGAGAAATTGTTCTAACTTTTCTTGAAAGTCAAGTTTACACACAATAAGATTATTCTGCCTCTGAAAAAGCTCAGATGATGGTGTCAAGGTTTTGGAAGTTTCTGATTGGCTAATTGACAACATTTGAGTTAATTGGAGGCACAACTGTAGAATAGTATTTAAGGAAAACCTCAAACACACTGCTTCCTTGTGTGACAACATGGGAAAATCAACAAGCCAGAATCAACACAAAAGCCAGATTACAATTAGCTAAATTACACTGGGAAAAAGACTAATGTTTGGAGACATGTCCTGTGCTCTGATGGAGCTAAGATTGAACTGTTTGGCCATAATGACCAGTGTTACATTTGGAGGACAAAGGGGAAAGCTTACAAGCCTAGAAACACCATCCCAACTGTGAAGTATGGGGGCGGCAGCATCATGTTGTGGGGCTGTTTTGCTGCAGGAGGGACTGGTCCACTTCACAGCATAGATGGCATCATGAGGAAAGAACATTATGTAGAAATACTGAAGCAACATCTCAAGCCAGGAAATTAAAACTTGGCCACAAATGGGTCTTCCAAACAGACCATGACCCTAAGCATACTGCCAAAATAGTTCAAATGTGCTTTAAGGACAACAGAGTGATTGTTTTGGAGTGGCCATCACAAAGCCCTGAGCTCAATCCTATAGAAAATGTGTGGGCAGAGTTGAAAAAGCTTGTGCGAGCAAGACAGGCTACAAATCTGACTCAGTTACAGCAATTCTGTCAGGAGGAATGGGCCAAAATTCCTGCAAACTATTGTGAGAAGCTTGTGGAAGGAGACCCAAAACATCTGACCAAAGTTATACAGTTTAAAAGCAAAGCTAAAAAATACCAAGGAAATGTGTGAAAACTTCTGACTGTCTAGAAATTAATCAAGAATTCTCTCATTATTCTGGCATTCAGCAAATGTAAATGATTTAGGTAATCCTGACAGACCTAAAATAGTAAACGTTTAGTATGATTTACCATCAGACATTATTAAAAAATGGTTATGTTCCTTTTTTTAGAGTGTATGTAAACTTCTGGTTTCAACTGTGTATATATATATAAAATTTTCTTTATACAATATATAATTCACATGCAGCATTGAACGAATGCAAAACGTCTCAGGGCATGTTTGTGTACTCTGTTGTTCAGTGTGTTTAGTGAGTGTGTTAATATCAAACATGTGAATCACCTTCTGAATGGCGTATCCTTCATAGAGGTGAAACCTGCCCTGCATGCAAACACACGGCTTTCCTTTAAGTGTGCCGAACACCAGCTTTCCAGCATGGCCATGCACTAAAACACAAGCGGTTAGATGAGTGTGAGTTAAGGCCCGTATACACCAAAGCACGATAATCATAAAGATCTAGTAGTAAAAATGGTGGACAGCATTAAAGAATAGCAGAGTTCAACTACAGCGATAAAGATAGAGGAATGACATCGTCACTTTCAGGAGGAGTTTACACAGATGATAAACGATAAAACACTGACAGCCAATCAGAATGCAGTCCAAATTAAAGAGCTCACTAGGGATGGGCGATACAGACTTAAGATTACATAGCAATATTTTCTGATATTTAATGCGATTATTTTTGATGATAATTTATATGTATCCACTGAGAGATGAAAAACGTCCTGTATCTTTGAAGAACAGTATAAATGGGGCTCAGTGGTTAGCACTGTGGCCTCACAGCAAGAAGGTCACTGGTTCGAGTCCCGGCTGGGTCAGCTGGTGTTTCTGTGTGGAGTTTGCATGTTCTCCCCGTGTTGGTGTGGGTTTCCTCCGGGTGCTCCGGTTTCCCCCACAGTCCAAACACATGCGCTATAGGGGAATTGATCAACTAAATTGGCCGTAGTGTATGAGTGTGTGTGTGTGAATGAGTATCTATGGGTGTTTCCCAGTACTGGGTTGCAGCTGGAAGGATATCCGCTGTGTAAAACATATGGTGGAAAAGTTGGCGGTTCATTCTGCTGTGGCGACCTCTAAATAGACACTAAGCCAAAGGAAAATGAATGAATGAATGAATAAACACTCGACTGGTGTTATGAGGTGAATTTAGAGTTAACGTGAGTAAATCTGTATTCGTTAACAGGCTCAAACACTTGAACGTATCGCACTTGTACTGCTGTAATCATGAATAATTTCACAGACTAATTCTAGTGTGGACACTGATATATTTATCCTTATATTTATCATTTACGTGCATGGTGTGAACGGGCCATAAGATTAGACTGATCTGGGTTTTAGACTGCTCAGATTAGACTGATGATAAACTCACCGGTGCTCTGGGGGAAGTTTGGGATGTCGCAGTAGTTTATGACCAGCTCATCTTTCAGCATTTTGGCCAATCCACCAAGACCAGAGCCGCACACGATGCCCACCAGAGGGCGCTCCGGAGCTCGCTCTAACAGCCAATCCGCTGTGGCCTTACACTCCTCATAGCTGTACCTGAAACATGACAGAGAGGAAAAAAAACTATCACTAAGGAGGAAATTTGTACCTGTTGATTGAGGTTTCATCAGATATGACTTTCATTTATTACACAGCGCTCTGGAATACTTGATTCTGATTGGTCAATCACAACATTTCAAGGTTATTCACTAATAACAACTGATTAAACTAATAACATCCAATACACATAATACCAATCATCTTGTATATACTGTATACATTTATATATATATTTTTTTTTTTTCGGGGGATAAAAAAAATATCGCCGTTAATCTATTCTCAAAGTTGGGTTGGGAGCTGGGTCTATTCTATGCAAGCTATGATGACTTTCACCTTGATATTTTAGCGTGGATGTATACCTGACCGGTGAGCCGTCTGACAAATAAGTGCCCTTCTGAATCAAATCAGCAGGATGATACCCTTCTGGATCTTTCACTTACTTTGAAGACACGACTGACTACACTTACATGGACATCTGTAGTCTAGTTATTCGCCTTAATAGACAATAATATAATGAAGGTGTTCACGTGAAGTGCTTTCATTAAGAGTTTCCTGTCATTTTGGGTGACTTTAACTGCAGTTCGGCAGTTTCACTCTCACTCATGAACATTTCATTCATGCCCCCGTGACAAACTGGGGTATTAGACGCAAATAAGGAGTAAGGACTGGTGAGAGTGTTATAGAGTTTAATAACGCACGCCAAATGGAAAGAAAAAAAACCTCCGCATTTCGCTATGTGTGTGTGTGTGCGGTCCTTTACTGGCAGCCGCGTCTGTGGATCTTGTGGGAAAATATGTTGAAAAGTCCTACATGACGGTAATAGTTTGATTGTGGTGTTTACTTCAATAATGCCACTAATATCTGCATACTCTACACGTCTTAATTCCACTTCTGTTTAGTTCAGTTCTGACTTTAGTCAGATTAAGGTCATCAAAAATGGCTGTTTGGAGCTTATGTAGGCCTACAGTTCAACATTCATGTTTAACTGAATAAACAGTGAGTAAACACAAGCACATCTTACTGAACATCATTTATTTTCATCACCAATGATCATAGTAGAACAGTTCCTCAAGCAGTTTGTGATGCATTTTGGAAACAGGAGATGAGCCCCTGGTCTAATGCTCCACCTGGCTTGAGAAACCCGTTCTCAAAGACTTACTTTAGTCATTATTTGGGCAGCACACATATTCTGAATGCCTTCAGCAGAATTCAAATGAGCCATTTTAATCTAGATTAATTCCAAGATTACAGTGAGACTAATCTAAATTAAAAAAAATCATCTATGCCCACCTATAATATATATATATATATATATATATATATATATATATATATATATATATATTAGTGCTGTCAAATAAAAGTTTGTATTTATAATATATACATGTGTATTGTGTGTGTATGTGCATATATATATATATATATATATATATATATATATATATATATATATATATATATATATATATGCACAAACAAATATTTTATACAGTATATGCACAAATACAAATACAGTATATGCACACTTTAGAAATATGAACTTTTATTTTGATGCAATTCACGATTAATAGTTTGATTATTGTAATAATTTAATATATAATATAAATTATAACATATATATCATGACAGGAAAATAGCTGGATAAATGTAAAAACACTACTTTTTTCATTTTTTACATTTTACTTTTTTACATTATATTTTTGCTTTAAGCCAAATTGAATAAAACAGGTTAAAACCATAAATTTTCAATATAAAAATGTGCTTTGAATAAAATATACAGTAGTTTCACTTTTTTCAGAGTATGATTCATAAACACACTAACTAACATTAACTAATGAAACCTGCGAGTAATTAAATGAGTGTTTCTTAATAATAAATGACTCAAGAGGTGTCGAGTTGAATCAGACTTCACTCATCTCTGGCAGTGGAAACTCCCTGATTCTCAAAATTACCAGACCACCTGAAAATTCAGTTTCTCTGGAGTTATGATTTATACTCATGCGACAGAGTAAAACTTATTACATTATTTGTTCTGTAAAGCACATATGACATCTCTTACAAATTTAAAACTACTGTTAGAATGACATTATTATAACGCTATTATAACATTGTCACATTAGAATTATAACGTTATTATCACGTTAGAATAACCAAAAACTAACATTAGTATAACGCTATTATAACATTGTCACATTAGAATTATAACGTTATTATCACGTTAGAATAACCAAAAACTAACATTAGTATAACGCTATTATAACATTGTCACATTAGAATTATAACGTTATTATCACGTTAGAATAACCAAAAACTAACATTAGTATAACGCTATTATAACATTGTCACATTAGAATTATAACGTTATTATCACGTTAGAATAACCAAAAACTTACATTATTATAACGCTATTATAACATCGTCACATTAGAATTATAACGTTATTATCACGTTAGAATAACCAAAAACTTACATTATTATAACGCTATTATAACATTGTCACATTAGAATTATAACGTTATTATCACGTTAGAATAACCAAAAACTAACATTATTATAACGCTATTTTAACATTGTCACATTAGAATTATAACGTTATTATCACGTTAGAATAACCAAAAACTAACATTAGTATAACGCTATTATGACATTGTCACATTAGAATTATAACGTTATTATCACGTTAGAATAACCAAAAACTAACATTAGTATAACGCTATTATAACATTGTCACATTAGAATTATAACGTTATTATCACGTTAGAATAACCAAAGACTAACATTAGTATAACGCTATTATAACATTGTCACATTAGAATTATAACGTTATTATCACGTTAGAATAACCAAAAACTAACATTATTATAACGCTATTTTAACATTGTCACATTAGAATTATAACGTTATTATCACGTTAGAATAACCAAAAACTAACATTATTATAACGCTATTTTAACATTGTCACATTAGAATTATAACGTTATTATCACGTTAGAATAACCAAAAACTAACATTAGTATAACGCTATTTTAACATTGTCACATTAGAATTATAACGTTATTATCACGTTAGAATAACCATAAACTAACATTAGTAAAACGTAGGGCTGGACGATATGGCAAAAATTTATATCACGATATATTTTTTTATTTCGGTCGATACGATATAATTCCGATATCGATATGGACAATATTAAAAAGAAAGGAAAAACTCCCAAGAACGCACACAATGGATGTCTGTACCTACAAATGTCTGCAAAGTGAATTTGCAAAGTCGATAATACCTCCAGACTCTTATAACTTTTTTTTTAAATAAAAACAGTACAAAAAAATTTGTTCACTTTTTATTTGTATTTAGCCTATTCAAACAAGAAATGTGAAATAAACTATCAAATAAATAAAGCTCAAAAATTCATAAAAAATATGCAAAATAGTTTTTTAGAAAAATAAGTGTTGTAGTATAACCAGCAGGACAGCAGTGATGTGTGAACTGAATTTGGTGAGAGTACAGTAATTTACAGTACAGTTATTGAATATGTTTGATAATAAAAATTCATAAAAAATATGCAAAATAGTTTTTTTAGAAAAATAAATGTTGTAGTCTAACCAGCAGGACAGCAGTGACGTGTGATCTGAGTTTGATGGCAGTATAATGAGTTCGAGGGAAGTTATTGACAGCTTTTGTAGTATTGATTTTTGCGTTTTGCTCTTTGTAGACGGTCCCTAAGGATCGTCTCTTTGCCGCCTGCGCATAGAGATCAATATATTGCGTCCAGCGCGTAGGAAAGCTCATTTTTAGGAAAATAAGGTTGTAGGTGGTTGTATACATTGCGACAGTTGAAAAAATGTGCTATTTGTGTAGGAACAATGTTTCGGTCATGAGTTATTGATCAGGAAAAGACGAATCTGCGAATCTGTTGCTAACTTTACTGAATTGAACCACTTCTACACCACTGCATTAGTCTTTCCTTTCTTATCAACTATTTCGTCTGCATTCTTACTTGTGGAAGCTTGTTCATTCGCATATGTATTCAGAGCACTCATTTTGTAGCTAAAACTTTTTGCGGCGCAGCTTAACCACCTGCTGTGCTGAGCGCTGGCAGCGTGTCTGTGTTTTTCGTCATCACGTAAGTGACATCAGATCACGTTCTTTCTGACGGCTGAGCACTGAACGTCATTCAGTGACAAGTGATACATGTATAAGATCTTATATAAATAATAATATATCTATTTATATATATGCAAATTTATATCGAAATATCGGAAATGGGTTCAAAAATCATATCATCGTTATTGAAAAAAATTCTATCGCGATATATATTGATATCGAATTATTGTCCAGCCCTAGTAAAACGCTATTATAACATCGTCACATTAGAATTATAACGTTATTATCACGTTAGAATAACCAAAAACTAACATTAGTATAACGCTATTATAACATTGTCACATTAGAATTATAACGTTATTATCACGTTAGAATAACCAAAAACTAACATTATTATAACGCTATTTTAACATTGTCACATTAGAATTATAACGTTATTATCACGTTAGAATAACCAAAAACTAACATTAGTATAACGCTATTATGACATTGTCACATTAGAATTATAATGTTATTATCACGTTAGAATAACCAAAAACTAACATTAGTATAACGCTATTATAACATTGTCACATTAGAATTATAATGTTATTATCACGTTAGAATAACCAAAGACTAACATTAGTATAACGCTATTATAACATTGTCACATTAGAATTATAACGTTATTATCACGTTAGAATAACCAAAAACTAACATTATTATAACGCTATTTTAACATTGTCACATTAGAATTATAACGTTATTATCACGTTAGAATAACCAAAAACTAACATTATTATAACGCTATTTTAACATTGTCACATTAGAATTATAACGTTATTATCACGTTTGAATAACCAAAAACTAACATTAGTATAACGCTATTTTAACATTGTCACATTAGAATTATAACGTTATTATCACGTTAGAATAACCATAAACTAACATTAGTAAAACGCTATTATAACATCGTCACATTAGAATTATAACGTTATTATCACGTTAGAATAACCAAAAACTAACATTAGTATAACGCTATTATAACATTGTCACATTAGAATTATAACGTTATTATCACGTTAGAATAACCAAAACTAACATTAGTATAACACTATTATAACATCGTCACATTAGAATTATAACGTTATTATCACGTTAGAATAACCAAAAACTTACATTATTATAACGCTATTATAACATTGTCACATTAGAATTATAACGTTATTATCACGTTAGAATAACCAAAAACTAACATTAGTATAACGCTATTATAACATTGTCACATTAGAATTATAACGTTATTATCACGTTAGAATAACCAAAAACTAACATTAGTATAACGCTATTATAACATTGTCACATTAGAATTATAACGTTATTATCACGTTAGAATAACCAAAAACTAACATTAGTATAACGCTATTATAACATTGTCACATTAGAATTATAACGTTATTATCACGTTAGAATAACCAAAGACTAACATTAGTATAACGCTATTATAACATTGTCACATTAGAATTATAACGTTATTATCACGTTAGAATAACCAAAAACTAACATTATTATAACGCTATTTTAACATTGTCACATTAGAATTATAACGTTATTATCACGTTAGAATAACCAAAAACTAACATTATTATAACGCTATTTTAACATTGTCACATTAGAATTATAACGTTATTATCACGTTAGAATAACCAAAGACTAACATTAGTATAACGCTATTTTAACATTGTCACATTAGAATTATAACGTTATTATCACGTTAGAATAACCATAAACTAACATTAGTAAAACGCTATTATAACATCGTCACATTAGAATTATAACGTTATTATCACGTTAGAATAACCAAAAACTAATATTAGTATAACGCTATTATAACATTGTCACATTAGAATTATAACGTTATTATCACGTTAGAATAACCAAAAACTAACATTAGTATAACACTATTATAACATCGTCACATTAGAATTATAACGTTATTATCACGTTAGAATAACCAAAAACTTACATTATTATAACGCTATTATAACATTGTCACATTAGAATTATAACGTTATTATCACGTTAGAATAACCAAAAACTAACATTAGTATAACGCTATTATAACATTGTCACATTAGAATTATAACGTTATTATCACGTTAGAATAACCAAAAACTAACATTAGTATAACGCTATTTTAACATTGTCACATTAGAATTATAACGTTATTATCATGTTAGAATAACCAAAAACTAACATTAGTATAACGCTATTATAACATTGTCACATTAGATTTATAACGTTAAAATAACCAAAAACTAACATTAGTAAAACGCTATTTTAAGATTGTCACATTAGAATTATAACGTTAATATCATGTTAGAATAACCAAAAACTAACATTAGTATAACGCTATTATAACATCGTCACATTAGAATTATAACGTTATTATCACGTTAGAATAACCAAAAACTAACATTAGTATAACGCTATTATAACATTGTCACATTAGAATTATAACGTTATTATCACGTTAGAATAACCAAAAACTAAAATTATTATAAAGCTATTATAACATTGTCACATTAGAATTATAACGTTATTATCACGTTAGAATAACCAAAAACTTACATTATTATAACGCTATTATAACATTGTCACATTAGAATTATAACGTTATTATCACGTTAGAATAACCAAAAACTAAAATTATTATAAAGCTATTATAACATTGTCACATTAGAATTATAACGTTATTATCACGTTAGAATAACCAAAAACTTACATTATTATAACGCTATTATAACATTGTCACATTAGAATTATAACGTTATTATCACGTTTGAATAACCAAAAACTAAAATTATTATAAAGCTATTATAACATTGTCACATTAGAATTATAACGTTATTATCACATTAGAATAACCAAAAACTAACATTAGTATAACGCTATTATAACATTGTCACATTAGAATTATAACGTTATTATCACGTTAGAATAACCAAAAACTAAAATTATTATAAAGCTATTATAACATTGTCACATTAGAATTATAACGTTATTATCACGTTAGAATAACCAAAAACTAACATTAGTATAACGCTATTATAACATTGTCACATTAGAATTATAACGTTTTTAGCACGTTAGAATAACCAAAAACTAACATTAATATAACGCTATTATAACATTGTCACATTAGAATTATAACGTTATTATCACGTTAGAATAACCAAAAACTAACATTAGTATAACGCTATTATAACATTGTCACATTAGAATTATAACGTTATTATCACGTTAGAATAACCAAAAACTAACATTAGTATAACGCTATTATAACATCGTCACATTAGAATTATAACGTTATTATCACGTTAGAATAACCAAAAACTAACATTAGTATAACGCTATTATAACATTGTCACATTAGAATTATAACGTTATTATCACGTTAGAATAACCAAAAACTAACATTAGTATAACGCTATTATAACATTGTCACATTAGAATTATAACGTTATTATCACGTTAGAATAACCAAAAACTAACATTAGTATAACGCTATTATAACATTGTCACATTAGAATTATAACGTTATTATCACGTTAGAATAACCAAAAACTAACATTAGTATAACGCTATTATAACATCGTCACATTAGAATTATAACGTTATTATCACGTTAGAATAACCAAAAACTAACATTAATGTAATGCTATTATATCTTCAGAATAAACTAACATTAGTATAACGCTATTATAACATTATTATGTCATATTATGATCATTTATGTTGGTGCATTTAAACAAAACAGTTTTATTAATCAGTTCTATCCATTAAAATAATAGTTTGCTCACAGAACATCTTTATAAATAAAGAAAACACATTTAAATTCAAACAAGTGATTGCAAAACAATACAAACTACAAGATTTCAACTAAATTTAATATTTTTTGTTTCTTTTGATTTTCCTTGTTTATGGACATTTTATTTAATATTTTCCCCCATAGTACTAATTTTTCACTGTGATCTTTAAACATTTATCTAGACTTGTTCATCAGTTTTGTCTTCAGTGCTGACTAATCTAATGTATCTGCACTAATATAGTACTGTAAATCATCCAGGAAAAAATATTACTGTAAAAGAGAGATCTGTGAGGACTCATTTATACTGCAAATATTACAAAAATGGCTGTTTAGATTTGTTCTAAACCACTGAGATGACAAATATGTACATATATGTTCACATATATTAGATATAATTTCATAAATCAAGTTCATATACCATGGCCATATATCACATTTGGTGTGTGATTAGAGATGAAAATGCTATATACGAGCATATAAAGCTAATTTTCTTCCTTTATTAAACCTTTAAATAACAAACAGGCCTTCCCATCTTACATTGATATACACATTAAAACACTAAAGCCAAAGAAGCATACAGAATAATAAACAAAACAGTCAACATGATTTCTCTGATCTGGGATTTGGCGCAGTGATGCTGTACGTGATGAACACCACGCACTGGATTTCCCAGCATCACACACACACACAATACACACGTGCATCTCACACATACAGCTATATTAATAGTTTAAAACTCATTAAAGTATATCATTCATGTAGCCTGTTATATAGGTTTCATCCTCTCCAGTGTGTGTGTTTAATGTGTGTTTATGTAAATGATGCTGCGCGCGAATGTGAGATATGACAAACATCCGCGTGACAAAACCGGTTAAACTGGTTCATCACAATCCACTGCTTCTGAAACGGACAGAAATGAGCTGATTTAATATAATATAACTAATATAAACCGGTAATTTAGCGCTGTTTTCGGTGCCGTCTGATGTAACTTCTAGTCTGATGACGTCATACGGAGCACATGCGCGCGCGCGACACACACATAAACACTCGAAATTTACAGAACGAAACTAAAATTATCAAAACAGGAGTTATTATCCTGATCTGTGAGATTATAGAGATGTTAAAGCACTGTCAAAGAGATTAAACTCACCCTGTGGCGGAATCAGGAGTCATGTCGGTGTTTCTGTAGTGTCCGGTTACCGTGACTCTGCTCTGAGGCTCAGTGTGTGTGCGTATGTGTGTGTATGTGGGTATGAGGAAAAAATGCGCTTTGAAACGTGTATTCTGATTGGCTCATCGTGAGCGGGTGTGTGTTTCTCCATCATGGTGCTGATGATGATGCGCATTTCCTGGAGTGTGATACCCTCTGACGTCACTCGCCGCACCTCCACAACAAACCAAACCGAGCACTCTGTTTATCCAAACATCTTAAAATCTACCTGGAACAAAACTATGCTATATATAAATAAATATATATATACGCAAAGATATTTAATGCTCGAAATGTCATTCTCGTTTTATACAAATAATACATATTCAGCGAGATGACCTTGAGTATTTACTTATATCCAAATAAATTAATAAAACAAATGCATAATTATATATTTATAAAAATAAATAAGATTAAATGTAGAAACGCTCAACTAAATCTAATGTAAATACATCTAAAATACAATAAAGGTCATCACTTTTCAATATTGATTTTATTCTGTAGAGTGGCAGAACAGCGCCTCCTGCTGCTGATAGTGTATAACTGCATTCAACTCAGCTCTCTCTCTCACACACACACACACACACACACACACACACACACACACACACACACACACACACACACACACACACTCGATATATGGTTTAGAGCAGGGGTGGGCAAACTTTTTGGTTCGTGGGCCACATTGAGTTCTAACATTTGACATAGAGGCCGGAACAGGAGCAGATAGATGGCATGCTTTGGTAACGTCACCTCATTGGGGCAAAAATACACATCTTGGGATATGGAGAAAACATGTGCTTTAATTTCCAATGAAAATGAAGAAAAGCATTACAATAAATCTCTGACTTCGAAATGAGTCTTTAAACACTGAAAATCAAATAAATGACCATTTTATTTTAAAGCAGATCTGTTATACTTCAGGATATCACCATCACTCTCCTCCCGACTGTCTTTTCGTTCAATATGGTGCATGAATATGAACCAGAGTAATACTGTCTGATATTTGCAATTATAAACATTGCTTAATTTTATTTTGCCAAACATTTTGCATCAATTTTATACATTTTATATTGCATCGTTCAACATGGTGCATGAATATGAACCAGAGTAATACTTTCTGATAATGTCAGTAGTGTAAGAGTCTTAACTTTCCTCATCTGGTCTGCAGTTTGACGGTGAAAAAAACTTTGCTGAGCCTTCAAACTAGCTGCCAACTTTTTAGCAGCAGCTTCCTGTTCTTTTGTTGAGAGCTTGCTAGCATAATTAGTGTGCTTTGTGACAAGTGACGGCTAATATTATACTCTTTTAAAACAGCCAAAGTTTCTTGGCATATCAGGCAAACAGCAGATGATCGGTGTTCAGTGAAAAAATATTTAGTTTTCCACTCCTTATCGAACACTGACTCGACATTCTCTGTCCGCTTTCCTTTTCTTGGGTCCGCTCATCTTCATAGAGGGGTAAAGTGCAAACGTGTCGTGGAGTAATAGGCCTTCGCTTCACCTCAACAAATCCAATATATCTAGAGTGCGCCATCTAGTGAGGAAACATCAGAATTGCAGGGGAAATAAAATATTAACAAGGTTAATTTATTAAATTTTTTCAAGTTTGGCAGGCCGAATCAAAACGTTTAACGGGCCGCATGTGGCCCCCGGGCCGTAGTTTGCCCATGCCTGGTTTAGAGGGACACTTCATCGGTTGGTGTATAGGTCATGGAGAGATTTAAAACCACACAACAGTACTTTGTACTGAATTCTAAACTGGATTGGTAAGCAGTGTAGGAAACCCACAGGTGTGATGTGCTCTCTTTTTTGTGCCTGTTAAAAGCCTGGCAGCTGAGTTCTGGACCAGAAGAGAAAGAGAGAGGCCTGACTCACACCCAGATACAACGCGAGATGAACAGTGGCGTCCCCAAGAAGAGGCCACACTAAATCTTGAGGTGGCACACAAAAAAACAATGCATTCAGTGTAATGTTATATTTTTATTTTCTGGTAAAGGAAATAATGTGGTTTTAATTGATTTAATCAATTACTTTTGAAATATTGAAATCTATTCCTTAAAATAATTCAGCAAGTACACATGCAAATAAAAAAAAAATCAATATTTAGTTTAAAAACCCTTTTCATATATATAAATATCTTGTCAGTTATTTTTCACATATATATGCCATGCCTAAAATTAACGAAGATTAGTGAATTAATTATTGAAACAAACAAACAAACAAAAAAGTGTGAATGGATGTTTCCCAGTGATGGGTTGCAGCTGGAAGGGCATCCGCTGCGTAAAACATATCTTTTGATATTTATTCATTGGGATAAAGCCCTTGAGATGTACTATCTCATTTTCAAGGGTGTCCCACAATTAATTACAATTACATAATAATAACACCAGAAAACAAACGACAAAACATAACTTACACAACATCCAAAAAACATAACATAAAAAAAAAAGAGAAAGGGGGGGGGGGGGGTAGTATCCATACATACATTTGCATATATACATAGTACAAAAAATAAATACGAATCAGTGATTCAAATCAACAAAATAATAAAATCCTCAGGAAAAATAAGTACAATCCAAAGTACAAAAGGATAACAGAGTCTGCTTAAAGACCTTAAACGATGTAATGGATCGAACGTTAACAGGTAAATTATTCCAATCTATTGGACCCTTAAACATAAAAGCTCTTTTACCAATAGATTTTTCACAACGAGGAACAAAAAAATAAGTCTGTACAGAATGTCTAACTTGATAACTTACAGAAAAAAATACAAAATATTGTTGTAAATTATAAGGATACTCAAAATGAATACATTTAAATATGCTGGATAAGTTGGCGGTTCATTCTGCTGTGGTGACCCCTGATTAATAAAGGGACTAAGCTGAAAATAAATAAAAGAATGAATATTCCTTTTTGAGGCACAATATTCTTAATACAGCTTCTTCTATTGATGTACCTGTAAGACTTGATACCACAAATACTTTGATGTCTTTGACAATTCAAACATGAGCTGGAAACACAGAGACAATCGGCTCCACAACCCACCAGGTGGGAATGCGGGAAAGTCAGCTCATTCCTTTCCTTCATTTACATTTGAAGCACTCATCCTCTCTTCATACATACTCACACAGAATGGTCATTTCAGAGTATGAATGTTCTAAATTAATCCAAGTGACTTTATCTATCATGTCTGATATCATGTGAAATGTCTCAGTGCGACTGGTACAATGGTCTCATTCCCTCAGAAATAGACATAATCTAAACAATAGATATACAACTTCAGATATCTTTTGAACCACTGCTAAGGGTGTGGCTTTACCTGGGGGCTTCTATTCAAATGCCCTATGGGCAGAAACTCTTCCACTAAATGCAAATGCCTTTTGTTATTCAACAAACACCCATCCTTGAGGAGATTGGTTTGACTACTTAAGGAACAGTTTCTAAATGTTCGAGGCGATTCTGTACCCTAGCCCGTAGTGTGGAGCTTCATGCTCCATGCTATGTATATTTTGATGTCAGGTATGCATCTTTTGATCTTGGATTGATCTTTGATAATTTGATGTCTTGTATTGATTGTTTATGAATTGACTGAATTGGCGTAATCCACAGTTATCTGACTAATAAATTATGTTTTGAATTATTCAAACAGATTTCGTGTCATTATCTTTAGTAGATTACGTTAAGTCCAGTGGTGTAGTCGGGGCTATACGCACGTATACTCCGTATGCCTACTTTTTTCCACAAGCTGTTTGGGTATTACGACTTCTGAGGATCAATAATTTCGTATACACTCAGTAGACTCACTTGTTTTTCTGATTAAACTTCTCTAATTATGTGTATTCGCGTCCCCTTTAACTGTATACCAAATGTTTTTTTTTTTTAAACTCGCACCTTAATTTGTTGAATTTTTGTTTAAATTGCACCATTCCCCATCCCTTGACGACTGCAGCAGGTGTGAAAAGATTTCGTGAGAGTTTTTCAAAGACAACGACAAGTCATCTGAATGATGTCTCGCTGAAACATTCAGCCTCCTATATTTCTATTCAGCCCCCCTAAAACTAGTGTGGAACTGTACGATAAATTATTGCCTCAGCCCCCTTTAAAGCCAATCTCAGGGTCTGCTGGGGGCACTAATAGCTAAGCATAAATCATTGAACAGGATTAGATTATTAGAATCTCGCTTTAAAATGAACACATTTTTTTAAATGGATAGTTCACCCCAAAAAATAAAAATTGTCATCATTTACTCAACCTTTACTTACTGGTTTGTAATTTTTTATTCTGTTAAAGCTGGAAACCTGCAACTATTGATTCCATAGTAATTGTTTTTTCCTTATGTGGAAGTCAACAGTTACAGGTAACTTATGTTGAAGAAATATATATTGCTAATGAATCAAAGAAACATTGACTTTCTTCGTTTCTTTGCCCACTTATAAAATTTGAGTTGGGTGGGTAATAATAGTACACCACCTTTTTTTTTAGGACTACACCACTGGTTAAGTCCATAGCACCACAAACCCCTGTACAGGTTAGTAACGGACTAAAACACGATAGACGGAGCAGCGTGGCACGCTATACGATGTTCTTAGAGCTCAGACTAACACATTGGCATAATTCACGTATACTTAGACGGTAAAAGGCTATCTGAGGAGATAGACCTTCATCTCTAAATTTCTGATTTAGTAGATAGCAGATCTATGGGGACCACATAAAAAATATTCTAATCTGAGTACGTAGGGTTCGGCTTTTTTAGAATAGTGGTCAATCGCCTCTGTTTAATGACCAAGACTGACATGTTTGTGTTAAGAGATTGTATACTCGGCCGGTACAAGACTCGGGATGTTATAGGAATCCGAATGAACGAGAATAACATACAATAACAAATCGAAGAGAATATTCAATCCTAATCTAAATTAATATCAAAGGAAACAAAATAACCTTATCAATGTTTTATAATTGGAGTCAGATAAAACGAGAATGAATATATTAATATTCTAAACCACCTCATGCTAAAATTGGAGTCAGATATGAGTTAAATTTAAAGTAAATCAACATTGTGCACTGGAAAGACCGAACAGGCAAGAAACCTTCATCCTCCAGTAGATACCGTCGTTGGACTAACTCGCTGGACCTTACATACCTTAAGGTAAATATTGAATTGCCATTGCTGTCTATTGAAGGTGTGTGCGTGCGGTCAACATGGATGCAGTTCACTAGAGTAAATCTGATTAATGTGAGCTCCACATCTAACTATCAGGCAACCTGTAGAGTTTATGCGTTCCAGTAAAATATATGCAAATAAAATGGAGCGGGTGCTTTTTAAAATGAATGACGGTGAATGAAAGTTAATCCGGTGAGCGTCTGACAAATAAGTGCCCTTCTGAATCAAATCAGCAGGATGATGATGCCCTTCTGGATCTTTCACTTACTATTTTAATCTCGATTAATTCCAAGATTACAGTGAGATTAATCTAGATTAAAAATATTAATCTATGCCCACCTATCATTTTAAGTATGTATTTTTATTTGATAGGGTTGGGCGGCATGGTGACTCAGTGGTTAGCACCGGCTGGGTCAGTTGGTGTTTCTGTGTGGAGTTTGCATGTTCTCCCCGTGTTGGCGTGGGTTTCCTCCGGGTGCTCCGGTTTCCCCCACAGTCCAAACACATGCGCTATAGGGGAACTGATCAACTAAATTGGCCGTAGTGTATGAGTGTGTGTGTGTGAATGAGTGTGTATGGGTGTTTCCTAGTACTGGGTTGCAGCTGGAAGGGCATCTGCTATGTTAAACATGCTGGACAAGTTGGCGGTTCATTCCGCTGTGGCGACCCCTGATAAATTAGGGACGAAGCTGAAAGAAAATGAATGAATGAATGAATGAATGAATTTGATAGGGTTGGTGAAAATAGCTTAATATTTTATATCAATATACTTTAGTGGTGTCTTGTATTATTGTAAACACTGTAAAATACTTTGTAAGTAGTCTACATGATGACATCATAAAAATGCAGCCCTCTGATTGGTGCGTTGGATGTTACTGACTCTTCCATTTAAAGAACTAAAGACAATCTACTGTACAAATAATAGTAGTTTTGGATGTATTTCGGATGAAAATGTTTGTCGCTAAAAAACAACAACATTAAAATAAGTCCTTCATTGAATGTTTCATGTGTCAGCAGTGTTTAATGTTTTGACAAGTATTTAATGACAAATATTCAATAATCAAAAACTCCTAACAAGTAATACAGCAGGAGCAGGATACATACGAAGAGTTTGTTTGCAAAACAAGGGCGTAGGTTTGCACTTGACATTGGTGGGGACGTATGAATATATATATAAGGGGTGTGGTCTAATGACATCAACACCCTATATCAGGTGTGCATAATTATTAGGCAACTTCCTTTCCTTTGGCAAAATGGGTCAAAAGAAGGACTTGACAGGCTCCGAAAAGTCAAAATAGTGAGATATCTTGCAGAGGGATGCAGCACTCTTAAAATTGCCAAGCTTCTGAAGCGTGATCATCCAACAATCAAGCGTTTCATTCAAAATAGTCAACAGGGTCACAAGAAGCGTGTGGAGAAACCAAAGCGCAAAATAAACTGCCCATGAACTGAGAAAAGTCAAGCGTGCAGCTGCCAGGATGCCACCAGTTCTGCCATATTTCAGAGCTGCAACATCACTGGAGTGCCCAAAAGCACAAGGTCTGCAATACTCAGAGACATGGCCAAGGTAAGAAAGGCTGAAAAACCACCACCACTGAACAAGACACACAAGCTGAAACGTCAAGACTGGGCCAAGAAATATCTTAAGACTGATTTTTCTAAGGTTTTATGGACTGATGAAATGAGAGTGAGTCTTGATGGGCCCGTGGCTGGATCGGTAAAGGGCAGAGAGCTCCAGTCCGACTCAGACGCCAGCAAGGTGGAGGTGGAGTACTGGTTTGGGCTGGTATCATCAAAGATGAGCTTGTGGGGCCTTTTCGGGTTGAGGATGGAGTCAAGCTCAACTCCCAGTCCTACTGCCAGTTTCTGGAAGACACCTTCAAGCAGTGGTACAGGAAGAAGTCTGCATCCTTCAAGAAAAACATGATTTTCATGCAGGACAATGCTCCATCACACGCGTCCAAGTACTCCACAGCGTGGCTGGCAAGAAAGGGTCTAAAAGAAGAAAAACTAATGACATGGCCTCCTTGTTCACCTGACTGAACCCCATAGAGAACCTGTGGTCCATCATCAAATGTGAGATTTACAAGGAGGGAAAACAGTCCACCTCTCTGAACAGTGTCTGGGAGGCTGTGGTTGCTGCTGCACGCAATGTTGATGGTGAACAGATCAAAACACTGACAGAATCCATGGATGGCAGGCTTTTGAGTGGCCTTGCAAAGAAAGGTGGCTATATTGGTCACTGATTTGTTTTTGTTTTGTTTTTGAATGTCAGAAATGTATATTTGTGAATGTTGAGATGTTATATTGGTTTCACTGGTGAAAATAAATCATTGAAATGGGGATATATTTGTTTTTTGTTAAGTTGTCTAATAATTCTGCACAGTAATAGTCACCTGCACACACAGATATCCTCCTAAAATAGCTCAAACTAAAAACAAACTAAAAACTACTTCCACAAATATTCAGCTTTGATATTAATGAGTTTTTTGGGTTCATTGAGAACATGGTTGTTGTTCAATAATAAAATTATTCCTCAAAAATACAACTTGCCTAATAATTCTGCACTCCCTGTAAATAGTGAGGAAAAAGGAATTTATTTTTATTACTTTTGTGTCTTTATTTTTTTAATAGAAAAAAATCGCTTTCTTCTGTACGATACCATACATTGACCAAGCATACTTCTTCTTTCTTTCTTACTGTGTTTTATACTTTTTGGAAGGAAGTGCTGACAAGAGGGAAATAGCAGAATAAGAATAAATATAGTGCAGGAGCCCTTGCTCCAGACTGCTGTCTAATAAGAAGTCTAGACATGTCACAAGGAGCTGGATGCTGGTAGAAGTTGTGAAATTTATCAAAGATACAATTAATTTCTCAGTTCTGGTATGCAGAGAAGGGTTGCAGAAAGAGGAAGTACAGTGTTTCCTCTAGGATTTTTTCCAGCTGTGGCGGCACGACTGGTAGACATAGATCTACCAACTACCTATGGCGATAATTGCGTTCTTTCAATGACAAATCGTCACCTTGGAATGATAAGGTTCTATCTGACATTTTTGTCAAAATTGAGTTATTGACATATTCTTATTAAACGACAACTTATTTACATTATGGGATGTTTTTTTTTAGAAGTTGTTTACATTTTAAGACGTTTTATTTAAAAAACAAATGTTACACACATACTGTTTGCTATGGAATGCAAAAACTTTGAAGCTCAATATCTCAAAATCATTCAGAACGCAGATAGAGCCTTATAATTCCACAGTGACGAAATGTCGTGAGCGCAATATTACAAGTCGAGATCGCATTCATGTAATACAAGCATGCAAATCCCTTTGCTTGCGCGCCGATTGCCTCTGTTCGTGCACAAAACTTCTTGCACGCTATAGGAGCCATATACCTTTTCATTTAATAATGTTTATTTGTATACTGATTAGTTTGGGTTTTAAAATGACGTATTATAATTTGGTCACATGGGTATACATGCCACCTGCTAGCACATAAAGCGCGTGCACACTCACACAGGTGTTAGGAGGAAGGAGGAAGAGAGCACGAGAGTGGGGTGGCCGTATTTTTTGTTGACCGCCACGACAAACGCCACGACACACGCAACGCCACGACAAACGCCACAACAAACGCCACGACACACGCAACGCCACGGCACACGCAACGCAACTCACTACAGTATCACTACATGATGCAATAATCAGACATACAGGTATTCAACCCACAGATTGTTGTTTTGTCATGTTTCAAGTATATAAAGTTTTGCTACTAACCTCTTGGGCTCAGCGTGTTTGTCTCAGCCACCAGCGCGTCACGAAAGTCAAAGGACCCTCACTGCCTCTCTAGCGACTAAGGAGGAATTAGGAAGCCGCAATACACGCCCTCAAATATACTCTGCTCAAGTGCAGATTTTCTTGTGCGCGCTCAATTAAATGCTGCTCAAGTGCGATTTAGTGTGTTTATGTAACAAGTATGTCTCCATCATTTATTAGATTTGCTAGGAACATCCAATAGACCTACAGAGCGGCATTAATGCGTCCTGAAGTAAAGTGAAACGGCTATAAACTCCAGCAAGATAGTCATTGTATGCAGAGCCATAGGCTATAAAGCAGTGGTGGGCAAACTTTTTAGACCCGAGGGCCACATCAAGTTTTGCAAACCAAGTGAAGGGCCACATGTCAAATCCTTCAAAAAATAACTTTTATTTATAGCGGCAGTATGCATGGAGCATGTAATATCAGACAGAAACGTTTCACATTAACACACATTTTTTTAATCGTTATTATTGAGTCATATTTACAAGTCAAATTAATTTGCACTGCTATTTATATTTACTTATCAATCATCATAAAACAATACAATAATCCCTTATAAAATATAATAATAATAATGTAATAATTTTTACAGTGGAAAATAGAAAAGATATTGTCTGATAGAAAAAATCTCATATTAACACATTAAAAATAATTTGAATGTTTGCATGAAAAATGCCGTCTTAGGTTGTAGCCTTTAAAAACAGCAATACTTTCTTGGCATATTAGACATACCACTTTCTGTCTGATATTGGTTTTGTTGTCCATTCTTCCTTAAACACACGACATTCAGAGTCAATTTTTCTTTTTTTTGCCTGACTCATTTTCAGTCATTAACGGTCCAGTGTATTTTAATATCTGAGAGTGTGTTCTAATTTTACTGGTTGCGCTATAACTGTACCGCGTGCAATACTGCCATCAAATGGCGTTCACTTGTATTGCATCATTAACTTACTAGTTCTGAAAGCAAACCGTTACTCAGAAGCTGCATTTTAAAAACTCCCTTGCGGGCCGGATGAAAGAGTTTAGTGGGCCGCATATGGCCCACGGGCCGTAGTTTGCCCACCTCTGCTATAAAGTATAATGATGGAAACTGTTCATTTTAACTGAAAACTACGTCGTGTTTGCTGGCCTCACGCATCTGTCAGTCAGTCAGCATGTCACTTTAAAGGGTTAAACAAATAACGCACAGCACTACGGTTACAGAAAAGTTTGCGCTGTTATAATTCACTTACCTTTTAATACCTTTTGGTGCGATTATAACCCGCTATTAAAAAAAACGACTGAATGTTTTTCAATGAGAAGCTGTAATGTAGCCGTGCGGGATGAATTTTGGTGTGGCGCCCCGCCATGGAAGAATGAATGTAGTGAAAACCATGAAGTATG
Source organism: Danio kyathit (assembly GCA_903798195.1). Lineage (NCBI taxonomy): Eukaryota > Metazoa > Chordata > Actinopteri > Cypriniformes > Danionidae > Danio > Danio kyathit. Next base: position 71,531,955 of record LR812520.1, read on the forward strand.
TCTGAGTGCAACAGTCAAAAGACCGTGGGATGACTGATAAGTGACGTTACACCAAAACTCATTTATTCATTTGCTTTTCAGCTTAGTCCCTTTATTTATCTGGGCCGCCACAGCGGAATGAACTCATCCAGCATATGTTTTATGCAGCTGATGCCCTTCCAGCTGCAACCCATCACTGGGAAACACCCAGAATTTCCGCATTCACACTCATACACTAAGTCCAATTTAGTTGATCAATTCCCCTATAGCGCATGTGTTTGGACTGTGGGGGAAACCGGAGCACCCAGAGGAAACCCATGCCAACACGGGGAGAACATACAAACTCCACACAGAAACACCAACTGACCCAGAGGCTCAAACCAGTGACCTTCTTACTGTGAGACGACAGTGCTAACCACTGAGATACTGTGTATACTGTATAAATTTACTTGTTGTGGCTGCTGTAATAATTTGTAATTTATTTTGATACATTAAAAGTTGAGCTATTTGGTATTTTATTTTAAAATACATTTAAACTTAACACACACACACACACACACACACACACACACACACACACACACACACACACACACACATTATAGAAATGCCTGGTCACTGCTGATCTTCTGATTCTCCTCACGGATCTGCTGTGCTCAGGATGTTCTGTTCTCCAGTTCTCCATCATACACACACACACACACACACACACACACACACACACACACACACACACACGCGCGTGCGCGCGCAGGAAGTTTGTGCAAAAGTGTCTGAATCAAAACAAAGAGCTGCAAATGAAGACAAACAGTGAATGTGAGCGTGAAAGAAAAGCCCTTTAATTCAGCATCTGCTTTCACACAGCGGCACTGAAGCTTCACACACACACACACACACACACACACACACACACACACACACACACACACACACACACACTGTTGTATATGCAACAGGATTATAAAGCATCATTCAGGCTGAAAGGAAAAAGGTTTTATGTTGGAAAAGTAACATTGATCGTTTATAAACTCAGATATGTGTGTGTGTGTGTGTGTGTGTGTGTGTGTGTGTGTGTGTGTGTGTGTGTGTGTGTGTGTGTGTGTGTGTGTGTGTGTGGTCTCTATGAATCCAAATTCAACGTAAATGCTTTAGTCTTGTTCATAAGTGTGTCAGACTATTACAAATTAATTCAAATAACACAGCATTTATGTTTAACTTGTGTCTACCTTGTCATGGTGGAGGGATTTGAGTGTCTGAGTGATCCTATGAGCTATGTTGTCTGAGACTAAACGCCACTGGTTGGGTCTCCCATGACAAAAAGGTCCTAGCTGACGATCAGCTGAAGGCTGATTTATACTTCTGCGTCAAGAGCACGCGTATGCTACGGCGCAGACTACGCGTGTACGCATAGCCCCTCGCCGTCGCCGTCGGCGTCTTTGAGGCGCACCTCTCAAAAAATGTAACGCGTACGCGTAGCGCAAGCTCTGTGATTGGTCAGCTTGGTATCGCTGACGAGTGTGGGCGGAGGTGAGAGCCGAGCGCCTGATGCAGCGAGTGTTTACAAGTGTGGAGTCCCGTGAAGGAGCTCCGGATGGAGACTGTTGTTTTGTGTTTACCTCATGATTAAAGTTGTTCCACGTCCGCCGGTTCCCGCCTCAAAATGAGCGAGTTTGAGCCACTTGTACATTAAGGAAGTGTTCAGGAAAAACATAAAAACCAGCAAAGAAACTCGACACAGAGAAACATAAACACCTACTGCCAGCTAGCGTTTCGGAAGTGTTATTGCAGAGAAACAGAAACAGCGCGCAGAAGTATAAATGCACGGCTACGGGCGAGGCTTGCGCCGTGGGTTACGGCGATCACTTGATGCAGAAGTATAAACCAGGCTTAAGGCTGTTCAAAATCCCCTTAAGAGTCAAATTAAATCAAGCACCATGATGTCATCCGGCATGGGGCAACTGGGGCTCCAGGCTTGGGGGGTCCAGAAACTGGGTCTTGGGACATGAAAAGTCACCTAGAGATAGTCGGGCTCACCTCAGACACAGTTTAATCTCTCAGGTTCTCAGCTTCTCCAGAAGGGCTGGACTCTCTTCTACTCTGGAGTTCCCCACGGTCAGAGGCGGTGGGCTTATAGCTCCCCAACTCAGCCATAATGTGTTGGGAGTTTTCCCCAGTGAACGAGCAGGTCGCTTCTCTGCTCTTTCGGATCAGAGATCGGTCTCTCTCTGTAGGTTGTGCTCATGGGCCGAACACCAGTGCAGTAGCCTGCCTTATTGTAGTCCTTGCTAGGTTGCTGGAAGATGCTCCAACTGAGGACTCTGTTGTTCTACTGTGGACTTCAATGCCCATGTGGGGTACAACAGTGAAACCTGGAGAGGCGTGATTGGGTGAAATGCAACACAGGTCTTATGTACATTTCTGGAGAGCGCTGGTTATCTAGCCAGAGGTACGTATGGCTGCAATTTATTTTTTAAATCGAACGCTACGGAGTGGTGCGACGCTGTTCCTTTTCGCGCTTACCAGCTGACCGCTTACCTCCCTGTGTAGAAAACTTTTCCCGCTGCAACCCGTTTGTCCCGTTTAGCTCGTCGTGTACATCGTGACTTGAGACGCAGAGAGGAGTTGACCACGACGACGGGGTTCGAGTCCGGTGAAGAGCGGTTCCAGAAAGCAGGTAAGACAAAAACAGAATCCAAAAAATAAAATAAACAAGCAAATGACAGGGTGAGAATGTGGTAAAATCTGAAAACGTGTTAAAAATCAGACGAGGGCTTTTCTTTCTTTTCTGAACGGCTTTTTAAAACTTGCTGGTCGGGTTTAGGGAAGTGGGTGGGCTGGCGGGTCAATCTATAAAATTGCTTGAGTTTAGGGAAGTAGGAGGGTGGGTCAGTCGATTGGTCGGTCGGTCAGTCAGACAGCCAGTCAGTCAAACAGTCAGTCAACAGCGGCCTCTGGTGGGTTTACGCGAGAACAGCAGGTGCGAACGGCACTCGCGAGAGAAATTTGAGATCTCAAAAAGTGTACACAGCGGCCTCTCGTGGATTCACGAAAACAAAAACTGCAAAAATACGTACCTCCCGGGACATATTTCGCGGCCTTCAGAAGCGTGTGTATAGGTACGTTTTCAGAATGAGCCTGGGTTGGAGAAATGACCTCTCTGACCTGAACCCAAGTGGTGTTCTGCTGTTGGATGTCTGTGCTAACCACTTTTTTTGTCCATAACAAACACCATGTTTGAGCATAAGAGTGTCCATCAGTGCACATGGCACCAGGACACCCTAGGCTGGAGGTTGATGATTTTGTGGTTGTATCATCTGATCTCTGACTGTGTGTCTTGGACACTCAGGTTAAGATAGCAGCAGAGCTGCCAACCAGTCACCATCTGGCTGTGAGTTGGTTTTGCTAGCAGAGGAGGAGGCCAGACAGACCTGGAAGACCCAAACATATTCACAGTGTCTTTTAAGAATGCCTGCCTGAACCACAGGTCAGAGGTATTTACAACTCTCACCTCTGGAAAAGCTTTGACCAGATCCAGAGACATTGAGATCGAGTGGTCCATGTTTTCTGTCTCCATTTAATGTGGCTGTGAGGAGCTGTGGCTGTAAGGCCTGTGGAGCCTGTTGTGGAGAATGGACACTAGAAATAAGGGATGCCAACAATTGAAGAAGGAATCCTACCAGGCTTGGTTGACCTGTAGGACTGCCAAGGCAGCTGATGGGTACCGACAGGCCAAGCGTGCTCCAGTTTGAGCAGTTGTGGAAGCAAAAAAGGCCTGGGGAAAGTTCGGTGAAACCATGAAGGAAGACTACCGGTCGGCCTTAAAGCGATTCTGGCCAACCATCCAGCAGTTCCACACCAACACTGTTTACAGCAGAAGAGGCGAGCTGTTGACTTCAACTGGGGATGCTGTCGGAAGGTGGAAGGAATACTGTGAGGATCTCCTCAATCACACTGACATGTCTTTCATTGAGGAAGCAGAGACTGGGGATACAGGGACTGGGAGAGTCTAAAAGCTCCGCAGTGGCATAGCAGTGGGGGTGGATGAGATACACCCTGTCTATCTCAAGTCTCTGGATGTTGTGGAGCTGTCGCAGACAGCACCTCTGGACTGGGCAACTGAGGTGGTGGTTCCCATTTTTAGTAAGGGGGACCTGAGGGTGTGTTTAACTATATCGGGATCACACACCCTCCTCAGCCTTCATGGAAGAGTCTATGCCAGGGTCCTGGAGAGGAGGATCCTGCCGATGGTTGAACCCAAATCCAGGAGAAACTATACAGATTTCAGACCATTGGAGCAGTTTTATCCCCTCACCAGGGTGTCAGAGGGTTCAAGGGAGTATGCCTAACCAGTCCACATGTGTTTCATGGATCTGAAGAAGGCATAGGACTGTGTCCCTCTGTGGTTCCTCTGGGAGTATGGGGTCACTCTGTTAAGAGTTGTCTGGTCTGTGTATGTACAGAGCAGGAGTTTGGTAAGCCAGACTTGTTCCCGGTGCATGTTGGACTCAGGCAGGGCTTCCCTTTGTCAGCGGTTCTGTTCATTATGTTTATGAACAGATTTTCTAGATGCAGCCTAAAGCCAGAAGGGGTCTGATTCGAGGACCACAGGACTTCATCTCTGTTGGCTTCATCGAACCTGGACCTTCAGCATGCACTGGGGCGGTTTGCTGCCAAGTGTGACACGGCTGGGATAAGAATCAGCACCTCAAAGTTCGAGGCCATGGCACTTGACTGGAAAAAGGTGGCTTATCATCTTCAGGTTGGAGGAAAGTCCTTACCCCAGGTGGAGGAGTTCAAATATCTTGGGGTTTTATTCAGAAGTGACGGAAAATGTAGAGTGAGATTGACAGGCACATCAGTGCAGCAGTAATACAGTCGATGTACCGGTCCATTGTGGTAAAGAAGTAGCTGAAAGGCAAAGCTCCTGATTTACTGGTCGATCTACGTTCCTACGCTCACCTACGGCCACAAACTTTCTGGAGATCTCAGATACAAGCGGCCGGAGTCATAGGGTGGCAGGATGTACCCTTATGCCATACCTGCCAACACTCCCGTTTTTCCTGGGAGTCTCCCGCCCGTATTTCAGACCCGTCTCCTCCCGGTAAAATCCCGGAATTCCCCCGCCCCCCGCTCCTCAGCATTTTGGTACAGTCCGGGCTGAAACTTGGTGCTTGTGCTCTTCCGGTGGCAGTTTGAAGGTATCTCCCTTGTACAGTCAACCCGATCTGCTTTTAACAATTTAATTTGACCGTTTATTCTTGTTGCACAATCAGAGATGTTTTAAGTGAGAGTTTCAGAACTTGTCTGAGTATATTACGTCTGAGAGATTACTGCAAATTCCCTACTCATCTATAATGATATACTGTATTCAAACAGCAATAAATTTAGTTAAATTGACAAGCTTACATAAAGCGTAGTGCGAATATAAAATACCCCATTTATTTACCATAGGCTGTTAAACAAACAGAAATGGTAGAACGCGATGACGTCAGTAATATGCAAATTAACGTATGACGTAACACCCCCCACCCCCACCCCCCGACCCCGGGGGGTCTCCCGGAATTTACGAACCAAATGTTGGCAGGTATGCCTTATGCTGTGTTCACACCAGACGCGGAACGTACGGATAAATCACGCTATTTGCACGTAAATAGACGAGTGAACATTTGTGTTTACTCGCTTCATTCGCGAGTTAGACTCCGCTTCATTTGCGCGTCAAATTCCGCTTCATTCGCGCGCCAAATTCACTTCAGAACAGACGCGGATTCGCGTCATGGGCAGGGCGCAAACGCGCAAAACGATCAATTCGTGCGGCGCCGCACCATTCGCGTGTATCACGCTGCAGGATGCCTATTCGCACGTTTGCATTGACTTAACATGTAAATCATTCGCGCTTGATGCTTCTTCCGCGTCTGGTGTGAACGCAGCATTAGAGATAAGATGAGAAGCTCTATCACCCTGATTAAAAAAGTAAGTTAATTACAATTTTTACTTTTTTATAGCATTTTACTTTAAATGATGTATGTATTTTTTTTTAAATTATTAGTATTTTACATTGCTTTTTATATATTCATTTATTTATTTTATTTGCATTCTGCTATGTCCTCTGCTTTGGCATTATGTACCAATGTATGTCACGCCAATAAAGAGAATTAAATTGAGAGAAAGTGACATCAAGAAAGTTAGTATTATTATATTTTTACCTTGTTATTTTTAATTTAATTCATGCTTTTTAAGTTGTTGCTCTGCTATGTTCAACACTTTGGCATTATGTACCAAAGTATGTCTTGCCAATAAAGTGAATTAAACTGAGAAAAAAAGAGAGTGAGATAGAGAAAGAAAAGAGAGAAAGAATGAGTGAGCGGAAGAACGAAAGAACGAGAGGAAGAAAGCGCGAGAGAGAGAGGCCAGTTTATAAAAGCATGTCATTTGCTGGTGAGCTTCAGTCGCTCTGAACACTTTCTGTTCATTAAAGTCCACATTTACTGTCACCGTGAGCCTCAGCATGTAGAGAAGCTGTTTACTACACTCGCACAACCCTCACGGACAAGGTAAGATTTCACACACACTCATGCAAATACAGAGCTCCAAATCAGTTGCATGAGTTTCAGATTAATAATCCAAGACATTTTAAACACACACACACGCATGCAAAACATTGCAATATCTGTGTAGTGATTCATGCATATGCAAAACATGAATTTAATGCACACTTTTAATAGCATTTAGAGCTTTATCATGAATATATTTACACTTTTACTGGTCTGCAAACACTTTAGCTCAGAAACAGAGAGTACATTTCAAAACATTTTACTCAGAGGCTAAACTAGGTGTTTTTAAAATGGCTTTTTTTGATGGTTTTATTGTATATTTTTATTATTATGTGTGCAAGATTGTTTTTTTGGTATTGGATTTTTATTTTAATAATTGTTACTGCGCTCTAAATACACTATAGTGCATATTGTGAATGTTGAAACACACTGCTCTTGTGTTTGTCCTGCAGAAGCTGACACACTGCTGAAATGTGTTTAATAAAATGCATTAAAATCAACCACTACTACTGCAACTTTTAATGTGTTTATTAAATAATAATAATAATAATGTTTAACAAATAATAATAATAATAATAATAATAATAATAATAATAATAATAATAATGTTTAATAAATAATAAAGTAATAATAATGTTTAATAAATAATAAAGTAATAATAATGTTTAACAAATAATAAAGTAATAATAATGTTTAACAAATAATAAAGTAATAATAATGTTTAACAAATAATAATAATAATAATAATGTTTAACAAATAATAATAATAATAATAATGTTTAACAAATAATAATAATAATAATGTTTAACAAATAATAAAGTAATAATAATGTTTAACAAATAATAAAGTAATAATAATGTTTAACAAATAATAATAATAATAATAATAATGTTTAACAAATAATAATAATAATAATGTTTAACAAATAATAATAATAATAATGTTTAACAAATAATAATAATAATAATGTTTAACAAATAATAATAATAATAATGTTTAACAAATAATAATAATAATAATGTTTAACAAATAATAATAATAATAATGTTTAACAAATAATAAAGTAATAATAATGTTTAACAAATAATAATAATAATAATAATGTTTAACAAATAATAATAATAATAATAATGTTTAACAAATAATAATAATAATAATGTTTAACAAATAATAATAATAATAATGTTTAACAAATAATAATAATAATAATGTTTAACAAATAATAATAATAATAATGTTTAACAAATAATAATAATAATAATGTTTAACAAATAATAATAATAATAATGTTTAACAAATAATAATAATAATAATGTTTATTAAATAATAAAGTAATAATAATGTTTAATAAATAATATAGTAATAATAAAATCACTTGTTTGTGCATTATAGTTATAATGCATTAATTGTGCATTAGATAGTTCCCTCTATATAAAAACGCTGGCTTGTTTTAACCCAATGTTGGGTTAAATATAGACAAACTCATCCATTGTGTTTAAAAAGTTTAATTAAAAAAAAACAAAACATAAACAAACAGATGGGTTTGCTTATAATTTGACTTAACATTTGGTTCAAACAACCCAGCATTCTTATATAGAGTGAACTATATATGCACAATTATAACCAAAATGCACAATCAAGTAATTTTATTAGTACTTTATTATTTATTATACATCATTATTACTATTATCTCATGAACACATTAAAAGTTGCAGTAGTAGTGGTTGATTTTAATGCATTTTACTAAACACATTTCAGCAGTGTGTCTCGGCTTCTGCAAGATAAACACTCGTGCAGTGTGATTCAACATTAATAAATGTTTTCGTAACTCTTCTAAAAGCGTCCTGTAAAGCGGAAAGAGGAGAGATGTGAGTTTGTAAAGTGAGGTCTGAGATTTGCGGAGGGGGGATCGTTATCCACTTTGGAATACTAACGAGCTGCCATTGTGCCACACACACACACACACACACCACCCACACACACACACACACACACACACACACACACACACATACATATACACACATATACACACACACACACACACACACACACACACACACACACACACACACACACACACACACAGCTATGTTTGTCAGTGGTCTGCATTGTCCTGTTGGTCAGAGATTCAACAATACCAGCCTTTGTATTTGACAGAGAGAGAGCGAGAGAAAGAAAGAGAGAGAGACACTCACACACACAGGGAGAGAGAGAGAGAGAGAGATTAAATAAATAAAAAGTCAAAAGTATTTGCCTTCATGTGAAATTTTAATTCCTTTAAAAATATTTCCCTAATATTTGTTGCTCAACGAGGTGAAATAGTTTTAATAACTCATTTCTAGTCACTAATTTCTTTTGGGGTGACATCGTGGCTAAGTGTTGTCACACTGTGGCCTCACAGCAATAAGGTCTCTGGTTCGAGTCCCGTCTGGGTCAGTTGGCGTTTCTGTGTGGAGTTTGCATGTTCTCCCCATGTTGGTGTGGGTTTCCTCCGGGTGCTCCGGTTTCCCCCACAGTCCAAACACATGCGCTATAGGGGAATTGATGAACTAAACTGGCCGTAGTGTATGAGTGTGTGTTTGAATGAGTGTTTCCCAGTACTGGGTTGCAGCTAGATGGGCATCCGCTGTGTAAAACATTTTTGTCTAAGGTGGTACTTGGTGAAAAAAGTTTGAGAACCACTGCCATAAATCATTTTTTCTTTTTTTTTGCAATTGTACTCTTCAATGCACAACATAAAACATGATATCTGTAGGACTTATCTTATGTTGTTTCTCTTATTTTCCTGTCTTATTTTGACTCCTAAATCTACCCCTGCCATCTGTCTGTTATTTTTTATATGTGTTGCATAATTTCCATCCATACTCCAAGCATTCTTCAATATTAATCAATTTTCTAGTCTAGTCTTGGCAAATAACTGAGAAAACACCACTATTAAAGGCCACGTTTTGATGATGTCATTATGTAGACTTCCTACAAAGTATTTTACAGTGTTTAAAAACACAAGACACTAAATTATTCTGATACAAAATATTAAGACATTATCATCAACTCTATCAAAAACAGGGATGGGCAATATTTAAGATACATGCATTTCAAATACATATTTTAAATACCAAATATTATTGTGTAATGTGTTTTTGATAGAATTGATGAAAATGTCTTAATATTTTGTATCAAAATACTTTAGTGTCTTGTGTTTTTAAAACACTGTAAAATACTTTGTAAGAAGTCTACATGATGACATCGTCAAAATGCAGCCTCTGATTGGTTCTTTGGACATTATTAAACTCTTCCATTTAAAGAAGAACTGAAAAACATATAAATACTGTATACTGTACAAATAATAGCAGTTTTGAATGGATTGCTGATGCTAAATGTTTGTCTTTAAAACAAACTAAAATGAGTCCTATAGTAGCGATTCCTACAATACTTCATTGAATGTTTTAAGTGCCAGTAGTTGAACAGCAGGTATAAATGAAGATGGCTAAGGATGTCAAAGTGACACAATATATGAAACACATATTTAATAGTCTGCTGAAAATGGACAGGCTATAGCAGGAGCAGGATATAGCATATGAAGAGTTTATTTGCAAAAATAGATAAAGTTTTGAAGTTTTCATGTTTTAACACTGAGTATTGAAGAGTCTGTTTAATGGTAAAGGGACTGATGCCATGCTCCTTTATAAAAGTAGTTTGTAGTATCTTTAAAATACAAAAATACAGTGTTTTATTTTCATACTTGTGGCTGCTGTATTTTGTAGTTTATTTTCATACACTTAAACCTAAGGTATTTGGGGTTTTATTTTAAAATACATTTCAATGTATTTTGCCCAACCCTGTCTATAAATGTATGAGCAGTTGCATATTTTATTCATTTGTTTCCTTTATCTTTTTAACATCATATTAGTTATTTCTTAATTTATTTCTTAATGTTTTTATGCATCATCATTACTATTTTATTTATTGTTTCTGTAATGTACAATGCTTTGACAATACTTGTCATGGCAATAAAGCTCATTTCAGAAACACACACACACACACACACACACACACACACACACACACACACACACACACACACACACAGATAGATATGTTGAGAAAGGATGATAGCAGGGCTGCCAACTCTCATGCATGTGGCGTGAAAGTCACGCAATTGACAGTATTCTCACGCTCTCATGCCACACATCCATTTTCTCGTGCAGAAAAATCATCCACCAAAATATTTTTTTCATTATAATAAAGACGTTTTTGTGTTATATAAAGACGGTATCCTCTATGTGGAACCAAACCAACACTTTTTAGTTTAAAGCAATGTAGGTGGCTGACTCATGGCTGCAGAAAACATACCCGCACACCTCTCACACCATTCACTCCTGTTTGACGCTAATGCTTATTTTGGGTGCACTGTCCCTTTAAGAACAACACATTTATTTTTCAGTGCTCTATCTCTTTAAGAACCATACATTTTATTTTTTTCTGTGCTGTCCCTTTAAGAACCATACATAGGTATTGAGGTGCACTGTCACTTTAAGAACAACAAATTTTATTTTGGGTGCAGTGTTACTTTAAGAACCACACATTTTTATTTTGGGTGCACTGTCCCTTTAAGAACCACATATTTTTATTTTTGGGTACACTGTAGCTTTAAGAACCACCGGTTTATTTGTGAGTGCGCTGTCCCTTTAGGAACCACACATTTTTTTGGGGGTGCACTGTCTCTTTAAGAACCAAACATTTTTATTTTGAGTGGACTGTCTCTTTAAGAACAACACATTTTATTTTGGGTGCACTGTCGTTTTAAGAACCACACATTGTTATTTTTTGGGAGCACTGTCCCTTTAAGAACCAAACATTGTTATCTTTTGGGTGCACTGTCCCTTTAAGAACCACACATTGTTGTTATTTTTTGGGTGCACTGTCCCTATAAGAACCACACATTGTTATTTTTTGGGTGCACTGTCCCTTTAAGAACCACACATTGTTGTTATTTTGTGGGTGCACTGTCCCTTTAAGAACCCCACATTGTTGTTATTTTTTGGGTCCACTGTCCCTTTAAGAGCCACACATTGTTATATTTTGGGTGCACTGTCCCTGTAAGAACCACACATTGTTATCTTTTGGGTGCACTGTCCCTTTAAGAACCACACATTGTTATTTTTTGGGTACACTGTCCCTTTAAGAACCACACATTGTTATTTTTTTTGGTTACACCGTCCTTTTAAGAACCACACATTGTTATTTTTTTGGATGCACTGTCTCTTTAAGAACCACACATTGTTATTTTTTTGGTTGCACTGTCCCTTTAAGAACCACACATTGTTATTTTTTTGGTTGCACTGTCCCTTTAAGAACCACACATTGTTATTTTGGGGTGCACTGTCCCTTTAAGAACCACACATTGTTATTTTTTGGTTGCACTGTCCCTTTAAGAACCACACATTGTTATTTTGGGGTGCACTGTCCCTTTAAGAACCACACATTGTTATTTTTGGGTGCACTGTGCCTTTAAGAACCACACAATGTTATTTTTGGGTGCACTGTGCCTTTAAGAACCACACAATGTTATTTTTGGGTGCACTGTGCCTTTAAGAACCACACATTTTTATTTTTGGGTGCACTGTGCCTTTAAGAACCACACAATGTTATTTTTGGGTGCACTGTGCCTTTAAGAACCACACATTGTTATTTTTGAGTGCACTGTCCCTATAAAAACCACATATTTTTATTTTTGAGTGCACTGTCTCTTTAAGAACCACACATTATTATTGAACTGAGAAGAAGACTGACATTATAGTGAGAGGAAGAGTTTTTTTTTCTTGATAAAGAGTTAACATTCCTCCAAACACTGCCAAATGGACAGGCTGGAGTCTCTTCACATGCCCTCATTTAAGTCTCTTTCCTCTCATTGTTGGTTAAAAGTCTCTCTCGTGTAAAATAATCCACTCTGCACCTCTGATTAAGCAGATAAAGTGTATTCAACAGCCTCCCGTGTCCCTGCAGACTGAAATATACACCAGTACACTAATGTAGAGGGAAAAACAAGACTCTGAATGAGCTCAAGTCATCCAAATGTGCATTAAAAAGAGATTTCAATCCTGATTAATTACGTAATTAAAGGGACAGTTCATGCTAAAATAAACGTTTACTGACTATTTAATCTCTTTCTTAAGTGGTTCCAAACATTAATGACTTCATGAACACAACAGAAGGTATTTATAATATATATTATATACAATATTTTATTCATTTTTAAGCTAATTATAGTTACACTATAATTATGAAATAAAGTATAGTAAATCAAAGAAAAAGTTTAAATCAGTTTGTTTATAAAATTTTTCTATATAGAAAAAAAAAAATTCTGCATTGTTTTATTAACCCAATGTTGGGTCAAATATGGACATACTCAACTGTTGAGTTAAAAAATGTAATTTAAATTGAATTGAAAAAAAAACTAACGACCCAACATTGGGTTAATACAACAACCCAGCATTTTTTAAAGTGTAGTTTTAGTTATTTAATACAGCAAAATTAAAATTAAACTAAATAATAGCTCTTTACTGTACTTTGGCTTAACTTCTCTTCATTTTGAAAAATACTTGATAAATTAATCAATTAAAAAAACAAAAATACATTAAACTAAATGTAAATAAAACATGCTGCTTTGGCATGTAGTTAAAAAATAAGTGCAATTTTTGTATATTTTATATTAAATTATATTAAAAAAATTTAAATAGTGTAATAACACTGGTTTATAAAGAGAAAAATACAAACTAATCAAGTAAAACAAGCCACCACATAAGCTGGATGTCATATATATATATATATACACACACATGACATGACAAGTTTATGCCTTATTTACATTAAATGCATTTATGTGACCAAATATGGGCATCACTCACCCTGTCTTCCTTCTCTAGATGACCTCGGCCACACCCCCTCCTCCTAAATATACATTACCCCTTATTTACATTAAATGCATTCATGTGACCAAATATGGGCATTACTCACACTGTCTTACTTCTCTAGATGACCTCGGCCACACCTCTTCTCCTAAATATACGTTACCCCTTACATTAAATGTGTTTATGTGGCCAAATATGGGCATCCATCACACTGTCTTCCTTCTCCAAATGACCTAGGCAACACCCTTTCTCCTAAATATACATTACCCCTTATATATATTAAATGCATTTATGTGACCAAATATGGGCATCAATCACACTGTCTTCCTTCTCTAGATGAGCTCGGCCACACCCCCTTCTCCTAAATATACATTACCCCTTACATTGAATGTGTTTATGTGACCATATATGGGCATCCCTCACACTGTCTTCCTTCTCTAAATGACCTCGGCCACACCCCTTCCTCCTAAATATACATTACCTCTTATTTACATTAAATGTGTTTATGTGACCAAATATGGGCATCCATCACACTGTCTTCCTTCTCTAGATGACCTGAGCCACAATCCCTCCTCCTAAATATACATTATGCCTTATTTACATTAAATGCATTTACATAATGTGACCATATATGGGCATCCATTACCCTGTCTTCCTTCTCTAGATGACCTCGGCCACACCCCCTTCTCCTAAATATACATTACCCCTTACACTAAATGCATTTATGTGACCATATATGGGCATCCCTCAAGCTGTCTCCTTCTCTAGATGACCTCGGCCACACCCCCTTCTCCTAAATATGCATTACCCCTTACATTGAAAGTGTTTATTTGACCATAAATAGGCATCCCTCACACTGTCCTCCTTCTCTAGATGACCTTAGCCACACCCCCTCCTCCTAAATATACATTACGCCTTATTTACATTAAATGCATTTACAGTATGTGACCATATATGGGCATCCATTACCCTGTCTTCCTTTCTTTATACAACCGTAGCCACACCCCCTCCTCCTGAATATACATGACCTCTCATTTACATTAAATGCATTTATGTGACCAAATATGGGCATCCCTCACACTGTCTTCCTTCTCTAGATGACCTCGGCCACACCCCCTTCTCCTAAATATACATTACCCCTTACATTAAATGCATTTATGTGACCAAATATGGGCATTACTCACACTGTCCTCCTTCTTTACACAAGCTCGGCCCCACCCCATCCTCCTGAATATACATGACCTCTTATTTACATTAAATGTGTTTATGTGACCAAATATGTCCATCCCTCACACTGTCCTCCTTCTTTACACCACCTCGGCCACACCCCCTTCTCCTAAATATACATTACCCCTTATTTACATTAAATGTATCTATGTGACCAAATATGGGCATTACTCACCCTGTCTTCCTTCTCTAGATGACCTCAGCCACACCCCCTCCTCCTCATGGCCCTGCCCCACAGAAGGTCTGCCACTCCCAGACACAGACAGATGTGCTGAAGCCTCTGCTCGGGGGGGCTGGGCATAGCAGTCATGTGGCACGAAAGAGGCGGATCCTAACCAAGGATGGGCGGAGCAACGTGCGCATTGAGCATGTAATTGGGCTCGGCGCTCTGTACCTGCGTGACCCCTGGACGACCTTTGTGGACATGCAGTGGAGATACAAGCTGGTTCTGTTCAGCGCCACCTTTGTGGGCACCTGGTTCACCTTCGGCCTGCTCTGGTACCTGCTGGCGCTGGTGCATGGAGACCTGCTCGGTAATAGAAGAGAATAATATTCATTTTTCAGTTCATATTAGTGTGAATTATTCTTCCATGACTTTGTATTGGATTCATTTTTAATGTTTACAATTTAAGGATTTTAACTAGATATTAAAGTTTGAGGACAAACTTTATGGTGGCCTGAGAAAGTCTGTTAGAAGTAGTATCAAGTTGGCTAAAAGAATGTTTAATATACCTGCAGTCAACAATGCAACCACTGTAAAGAGTGAAACAAGCCAGTCTAGCATGAATTAGCATGTTGTTAGCATGTTTCTAGCATGAATTAACATGTTGTTAGCATGTTTCTAGCATGAATTAGCAGGTTGTTAGCATTATTCTAGCATAAATTAGCATGATGTTAGCATGATTCTAGCATGAATTAGCATGTTGTTAGCATGATTATCGCATGAATTAGCATGATATTAGCATGATTCTATCTTGAATTATCATATTAGCGTGATTCTAGCATGAATTAGCATATAACTAGCATGATTCTAGCATGAATTAGCATGATATTAGCATGATTCTAGCATGAATTAGCATATTACTAGCATGATTCTAGCTTGAATTAGCATGATATTAGCATGATTCTAGCATGAATTAGCATATAACTAGCATGATTCTAACATGAATTAGCATGTTGTTAGCATGATTTTAACATGAATTAGCATGATATAAGCATGATTCTAACATGAATTAGCATGTTGTTAGCATAATTCTATCATTAATTAGCATGTTATTAGCATGATTCTAACATGAATTAGCATGTTGTTAGCATGATTCTAACATGAATTAGCATGTTGTTAGCATGACTTTAGCATGAATTAGCATGTTGTTAGCATGACTCTAGCATGAATTAGCATGTTGTTAGCATGATTATAACATGAATTAGCATGTTGTTAGCATGATTCTGGCATAAATTAGCATGTTTTTAGCATGATTCTATCATGAATTAGCATGTTGTTAGCATGATTCTATCATTAATTAGCATTTTGTTAGCATGATTCTAACATGAATTAGCATGTTGTTAGCATGATTCTAACATGAATTATCATGTTGTTAGCATGACTCTAGCATGAATTAGCATGTTACTAGCTTGTTTCTAGCATGAATTAGCATGTTTTTAGCATGATTATAACATGTATTAGCATGTTGTTAGCATGATTCTGGCATAAATTAGCATGTTGTTAGCATGATTCTATCATGAATTAGCATGTTGTTAGCATTATTCTAGCATGAATTAGCATGATATTAGCATGGCTAGTAAGTTTAAAGGTCATCAGTGATTGGCTGCTGGCTAGACTGAGTTGAATGAGGCCAGACTCTAGTCTGTAGGACAGTCTGATGTAGAGTTATGAGCTCACAAAGGTTGATCCAATGTTAAGTCAATGACAGTCTTTTACAATGGAAGTCTATGGGACAGTTGCTAGGGTGCTGTAAGTGGTTGCTAGGGAGTGGCTAGTAAGTTAAAAAGTCATCAGTTATTGGCTGCTGGCTAGACTGAGTTGAATGAGCCCAGTTAGAAGTCTGTAGGACAGTCAGATGCAGAGTTATGAGCTCACAAAGTTTGACCTAATGTTAAGTCAAAGGGACTTTTGGGAATTTTCTGGGTCGTTTTTCGGAAAACCGAAAGTCGGATCAGTTAGAAAAGACATAGCAACCCGAGTCAGACCAGGTTGAAAGTTTGACGAAAGTTTGAAGTATGTAGCTGGAAAGGCTTAAGAGGAGATACACTTTAAAATTAGTCTCAAAAGACGGAAGAAGAGGAAGAAGAAGAAGTTTATGTAGAATATCAGAATGGTAGCTTTCTCACGCCACCATAATAAACATCCAGTTTTTTCTTAGTCAAGTTTTAAATTCCATTTTATCAATTTGCAAAGATTGTAGGCATGTTACTTTTCAGTAATCTCTAAAGTTGTAATATTACCAATTTTTCAACCCAGTATCATTGAAAATACATGCTTCAGCCTACATTTTTGCAAAACGTAAAATACATTGTTCCGAGTACATTTTGTTACAAGTTTCAGATGAAAAATCCACTAGAGGGCGCTGTCTACTTCTGTCTGAATCTAAAATACTTCACTTAGGGTACGTTTTGTTGTAGGTTTCAGATGAAAAATCCACTAGAGGGCGCTCTTTACTTCTGTCTGATAGTTGCATGTAGTGCGCGTGTTTCTAGTTTTCGTCTAATTCCAGTTAGTGATTCCGTGATGTCAGTGTAAATGCGTTGACATGTTCAAATATTACCGCTAAAATAGCTTACTGTCATAGCAGATGTCATTGTTGTTTTTATCCACCACTCTCTTGCCATCACCCTCATAACTTACAGGGAAACCAAAGTGCTCCCAAACGCCAGACCCACTGTTGGTCATAGGAGGATTATAGGAGGAGCTAGTGCAGCGTGTGCCTGACTGGAGTAGTGGAGGTGGGCGGGGGAAGGCAGCATGTTGCCTGTCACGTCATTTGGGATGCCTTACCCCTCGGCCCAACTCCGTCTGCTGTACCTACTCGCTACTGCACGATTTTGGCCTGAGTCAATCGCCGCATCCGAGCCGGAATCGGCCCGCGAGTAATGTGCGTGCGGCCCGGTGCTGGCACGATTAAATCTTCATTATATAAATCCTCACCTTTGTTAACGTTATTACAACCATTTATGTTGATAAAACAGCAAACGCAGGCTACTATGTAAACGCAGAGTGTACATTAGCGAGCCTTTGTTATAGTGCAGACGGCAGCGGTCAAGTGAGCAGTTCGGGGGGCGTGGTTAATTTGATGTACAAGCGTTTGGTTGGAAGTTGGATTCTGCAGCTCCTCCTCTGGCTCCATCAGGCAGTCCTTCTGCGCATGCCCAGGCTCCAGTTTCAGCAGTCTTTTGCGACAGTTTGTGCCCGTCACGAGGCGTTTTTTCCTTCACAGCGTTTAATGGAAAATGGCGCTGTCGCGTCATCCATATTTTATACAGTCATTGGTATTTACCTGCTTTCTTTTGCTCGAGCAAACACAGTTAATTTTATCAGTCGTGCTGCTTCTCGATTCTAAGATCACATTTGTACGAATATTGGGCCATCCTTATTGTCGAACCCTGCTTTTAGAAAAACTACAATTTAAAAATTATTTCCAACCAGCCAGGGGTGCGTTTCCCAAACAACGACGTAACTCGCGGCTGAACTATCATAGTGCGATGCATCGTTTGGCAAAAGAACGATGTAGTGACGAGTGTTTCCCAAAACCAGTAGTTTCTCTGTCGCAGATCCATCGCTTGAACTATGTTAGTTACAGAATAAAACGCCCATAATGATGCTCTAAACGGGGTGGAGTAACTTCTTTAGAGAAGAACCCCATCATTTCTTTGTGCAAATGATATTGTTTTACACAAACACGCATTTAAAATAAAATCCAATATTAGTTTTGGTAAAAACATGCACTCGCTTTCCATATTAATTAAAATATATGTAAATGGCACATATAGGGCCTGTGTTTGCTTTACTAATATTATTGAGGAGTTGAACATTACATATTCTATTCTAAAACATAAAATCACTTACAAAAGCGAACACTATTCTAATATCATATATAAATCATATAAATAAATAAATAATGAGGCGAATTATTATAAATATATTTACTTTAATAATAATATTATTAATGATGATGATGATGATGATGATTATTATTATTATTATTATTATTATTATTTAGGATATTGTTTATTTATTTTTAAAAAAATTACAATTTGACACATGCAAACCACAGCAGAAAGTTCTAACCAGCAGGCCCATGTCATATACAGTAGAGATACTTAATAAATAACCCACTATAAAATTAAAGAATTAACGTATGCTATGTTTTTTATTTTCACAAGCTTTGGAGACGTACTGTAACATAATTTCCGCTTTTAAATATACCTATAGCTTTCGCCATGAGGCTGTGTTCAAAATGATATCAATGTTTTCAAAGTGCACTGCGAAGGGAGCACAATTGTAAGCATGAAGATCGCTAAAACTGAACTGTAAAAATACTTTGAAAGCAAATTACACCTAAGAGAGATGACCTTAATGCTTTTTTATTTTTAATAATTCCAGCTTTGAATGTTAGAATGTTCTAAATGAATAGGGCATAGGGGGGATAAGTGGGAATAGAACACAGCCAGGAACTATGCTTTTAACTACAGCTCCAGAGGTGTCGTTTCAAGAGCTCAAGTTTGCGACGCAGTTTGCGAATGTTCGTTGGAGCGATGGATTTGGGAAACAGCAAATCAAAGAACTATGTTTGTAACGACGGAACTTGCGACCTTAGTTGGCTAACGATGGTTTTGGGAAACGCACCCCAGAGTGGTTAGTGGGAGCGGCTCTCTAACCCGCCACAGCTGAAATCTACCCGCATTTGGCGGGTGCTAATGTCAAGCCCTGTATATTTGATTTGATTTGATTTGATTTATTTATTTTCGAACAAAATATCATACATAAAATATCTTCAACAACAAAAAAATATTCATTTTAACATGGTCGAAAATTATCAAGTCAGAATTATTTGCCCCCCCTTTGATTTTTTTCCTTTTTTAAATATTTCCCAAATGATGTTTAACAGAGCAAGGAAATTTTCACAGTATGTCTGATAATATTTTTTCTTCTGGAGAAAGTCTTATTTGTTTTATTTCGGCTAGAATAAAAGCAGTTTTTTAAAACCCATTTTAAGGTCAATATTATTAGCCCCTTTAAGCTATATATTTTTTCGATAGTCTACAGAACAAACCATCATTATACAATAACTTGCCTAATTACCCTAACCTGCCTAGTTAAC
The DNA here is from genome assembly GCA_903798195.1 of Danio kyathit. Lineage (NCBI taxonomy): Eukaryota > Metazoa > Chordata > Actinopteri > Cypriniformes > Danionidae > Danio > Danio kyathit. Next base: position 71,551,963 of record LR812520.1, read on the forward strand.
CTAATTAACCTAGTTAAGCCTTTAAATGTCACTTTAAGCTGTATAAAAGTGTCTTGAAGAATATCTAGTCTAATATTATTTACTGTCATCATGACAAAGAGAAAATAAATCAGTGATTAGAGATGAGTTATTAAAACTATTATGATTAGAAATGTGTTTTTCTCCATTAAACAGAAATAAACGGGGGCTAATAATTCTGACTTCAACTGTATATATTCTCTTCATTTATACTTTATATACTGTCTCCACTGGCTTGCTTGGTTTGGGACTTGTGGAGCTGCGCATGGATGGATTTGCTCTTCAGTGTTTGGACTTTCAGCAGTGAAAATTAAACCACACTGAACTGAGCTAAACTACAACTCTGAAAACTGGACTGACACTGTTTCAGTTTACTAGAACTTCTGTGTTTAGCTGCTGCGACACAATCTACATTGTAAAAGCGCTCGAAAAATAAACATAATACTGAAATAACCTGTTTAATTCAGTGTGTGTGTTTCTCCCTCCGCAGAGTTCGATCCTCCAGCAAACCACAGTGTGTGTGTGATGCAGATGCAGACTCTGACCGGGGCGTTCCTCTTCTCTCTGGAGACTCAGACCACCATCGGTTACGGCTTTCGCTGCATCACGGAGGAATGTCCGTCCGCCATCGTCCTGCTCATCATACAGCTGCTGATCACCACCGCCATGGAGATCTTCATCACCGGGACATTCCTGGCCAAAGTAAACACACACACACATCATTTATTCATTTTCCTTCAGCTTAGTCCTTTATTTATCAGGGGTCGCCACAGTGGAATGAACCGCCAACCTATCCAGCATATGTTTTACACAGCGGATGCCCTTCCAGCAGCAAACCCAGTACTGGGAAACACCCATACACACTCATTCCCACACACTCATACACTACGGCCAATTTAGTTGATCAATTCCCCTATAGCGCATGTGTTTGGACTGTGGGGGAAACCGGAGCACCCGGAGGAAACCCACGCGAACACAGGGAGAACATGCAAACTCCACACAGAAACACCAACTGACCCAGCCGGGACTCGAACCAGCAACCTTCTTGGCATAACCACTTAGCAACTATGCTGCCCACACACAAAAATTCACATGCAATACTTCATAATGCGCATGAATTAACACAGGCTGATGGACCCCAGCTACTGTAATGCATGAATGAGTGTTATATCATTGAACTGTGTGTATTTCAGAGTGAATTGTTCACCTGCTGCTTCTTCTTCAGGTGGCTCGGCCGAAAAAGCGCGGCGAGACGATTCGCTTCAGTCAGCATGCTGTAATAGCCAATCACGACGGCCGGCCGAGTCTCATGATCCGAGTGGCAAACATGCGAAAGAGCCTCCTGCTGGGTTGCCAGGTCAATAATCCTCTATATTTACACCCAAACATGTGATAGATGATCAATTTTAAAGCACTTTAAGTAAGAAAAGCAGTGAAAACAGCACTTTTGTCAGTGTTTGACGAATACTTTAATAATCTGAAGCACCACAGCCGTATCACCCTGCAGCCCAAGAGCGGTTACTCACTGAAGCTAAGCAGGGCTGAGCCTGGTCAGTAGCTGGATGGGAGACCACATGGGAAAATCTAGGTTGCTGTTAGAAGTTGTGTTAGTGAGGCCAGCAGGGGGCGCTCAACCTGCGGTCTGTGTGAGTCCTAATGCCCCAGTATAGTGAAGGGGACACTATAATGTCAGTGAGCGCCGTCTTTCAGATGGGACATTAAACCGAGCTCCTGGCTTTCTGTGCTCATTAATAATCCCATGGCACTTCTGGTACAGAGTAGGAGTGTAACCCCTGTGTTCTGGCCAAATTCTCAATCATCCCCATCCACCTTATTGGCTCTATCACCACTGTGTCTCCACTCCACCTATATCTGGTGTGTGGTGAAGCACTGGCGCCTTACTCCTGTGGCTGCCGTCGCATCATCCAAGTGGAGCTACACACTGGTGGTGGTGTGGAGAGACCCCCCTCATGACTGTGAAGCGCTTTGGGTGTATGGCCATACACAATAAATGCACTATATAAATACACATTACTTACTTACTTAGTGTGTGATTATTGAAGGTCTTGTGTGGATTCATCAAGCTAATCTGATTTCTGCAGGTGACGGGGAAACTCTTACAGCCGTGTGTGCCGAAGGCAGGTGAAACGGTGCGCCTGGACCAGAAAAACGTGACGTTCAGTGTGGACACGGCCAGCGAAAGCCCCTTCCTCATCCTGCCGCTCACTTTCTACCACATTATTGATGATGAGAGTCCACTGCGGGCCTGGGCGGACAAGGGTCAGAACACACACACACACACACACACACACACACACACACACACACACACACACACATAAAGATAAATAAAGTGCAAAATAAATACAAAGTATTTTAAACTGTAAAACCATATATATTTGTAGTTTTTGATTAAACTAGTATGTTTATAATTCTAATGAAGCAAAATAATACAACAACAAACTCCAATTTGTAATATCGAGCAGTAAGAATGAAATATTTTACTACAAATAACTGGAATTGAATAGCACATATTAGTGTTATCAATGGCCACGCCTACTCTGAAGCCTGGTTTATACTTCTGCGTCAAGTGATCGGCGTGACCCACGGCGCAAGCCTGAGAAGGCTCGACCTCCTTTAGTGGACTTTGCTATTCTAGGTACTACCAGAAGCCCTGAGTTTCGAGATCTTAAAGAGCGGGTTGGGTTGTAGCGAGACATGAGGTTGGTTAGATAAACAGGAGCTCGATTATTTAAAGCTTTATAGCTAAGGAGTAATATTTTATCATCAATGCGAAACTTAACAGGCAGCCAGTGTAAGGAGGATAACATTACGGCCCATTCACACGGGGCTTCAGCGTCAACGCTTGACAGAGGGCGTGTCTGAAGTTGGGGCTGACGCGATCGTCATAGCAGCGTCAGCCAATGAAATTAGACAGCAATCGGCTACTGTCTGAGCTGGTGCATTTGCATACAGCGATCTGATTGGCTGACGCTTCCATCGGCGCTTGAAAAGTTGAGCAAGTCCCAACTTTTGCAGCGAGCAACGCCTCTGAAGCGGCGCCGACGGATCCACAATGCAGTTCGGCAACGCCTGACGTCACCCATTCAAAGTGAATGGGAAGCGTTGAAGCTGACGCCCCGTGTGAATGGGACGTTAAGGTGATATGATCATATTTTCTAGACCTGGTAAGAACTCTGGCAGCTGCATTTTGTACTAGCTGAAGTTTGTTAATAGAGGATGCTGCAAACAGAGCATTACAGTAATCCAGCCTAAAGGTCATAAAAGCATGAACTAGCTTTTCTGCATATGGATAGCATACTTCGTAACTTAGCAATATTTCTCAGATGAAAGAAAGCAGTTTTTGTGACATGGGAGATATGACTTTCAAGAGTTAAATTGCTGTCTAATATGACACCCAGATCTTCCAGCCGTTAGAAAATCATAAAAAAAAGGCGCCTCTTAAGTGTGTTCAGTGCGATCAAAGCCAAAAATGACTCCTGATTGACTGGTGTGTGTGTGTGTGTGTGTGTATCTTTGTGTATGTAATAATGTCATGTATTTATGTGTGTATCTTTCTCTGTGTGTGTGTGTGTCAGGCGGCGGCTGGACTGATCCCGGTCAGACAGATTTCGAGCTGCTGGTGATGATGAGCTCTACAGTGGAGCCCACCTCTGCTACCTGTCAGGTGCGCACCTCTTACCTGCCCGACGAGATCCTGTGGGGCTATGAGTTCCCTCCAATCGTATCCCTCTCGCCCATGGGGAAATACGTGGCAGATCTGGCGTACTTCGACAAAGTGGTGAAGACCAAGACCCCGCCGCTTTTCGAGCAGGCCCCGCCCACTGGCACTGACATGGGCCAAGGGGAGGAGAGTGCAGACCCGGAGAAGATGCAGCTGGAGCAGAGTTACCGGGACAGACCCGGAGACAGACCGGCGGACGGCGGCTCACTCACCGTGCGCATCAGTAACGTCTGAAACACCGGCGCTTCTGTTTGGTGCTGCTTTACATTAAAACAGCCAATCAGAATACATCATGCTTTAAAGGTCCCGTAAAGTGCTTTGAAATGTGCATTTTTATTGGGTGGTTGACGTAATCTCAACTGAAACACAAAGAAAGGACCCGCCCCTTTTTAAAAAAACAGCCAATGGCATTCAGTTTTTCTCACAGCTCTTCCAGTGAGAGTGGTTGACAATTCCATTTAGAAGATATAATCCTGATGTAAACATCCAAAGCTTAAAGTTTGTCCCTTCTGCCTCAAGCAGTGGTCTCAAACTCAATTCCCTGGAGGGCCGCAGCTCTGCATGCTTTAGCTCCAACCACCCCAACTCACACCTGCTTAATAGTCTCTAGCAGTCTTGAACACCTTGATTAGTTGACCAGCTGTGTTAGATTAAGGTTGGAGCTAAACTCTGCAGAGCTGCGGCCCTCCAATAATCCAGTTCGGATCCATAGCCTAAACGGATTAAGGATGTTTTGCCGTCTCCTCATACTTCAGTTTCTCATCAAATCTTCTGACCAATCAAATGCTCTCTATTATCTGACATGCCCCGCCCTCTTATTATTTGATGCACTTGAGCTGAACCGCTCTCACTGGCGGAGCTGTGAAAAAATCAACTATTGGTGTTCTTTTAAAGGGGAGGAGCTACTATATGCCCCACCCACTCTTCATGTTTCAGTTGAGATTAGGTCAAACATCCAATAAGAAGTGCACATTTCTAAGCACTTTACAGGACATTTAAAGCACGACGGATTCTGATTGGCTGTTGTTATTTGTAAAATGATCTTTAGATATATAACTTTATGGTCATAGTTGATGATCTTGGTGTGAACTGGCCTTTAAAGATAGAAAACCATCTCCGACAGATAAAGAATGATTCCATTATGATGATAATCTACAGCAGCTTTCCACTTTCTTTACATCAAATAAAAATAGATTCACACACACACACACACACACACACACACACACACACACACACACACACACACACACACACACACACACACACACGGAGAAAATTGAGAGCACTTAAAACTGAAAATTACATAACAAAACAGATAATTACATACTGTTGGGTCATTGTAACCCAGTGTTGGGTCAAATATGAAAAGCCCCTTTCCTTTTTTTTTCCAATGAAATTGAAATTACACAGTTTTACCCAGTGTTGGGCTTGTACATTGTATTACAGCACAATTTTAGAGTGTGTATTCAATAATATATGTTTTCTATATAATTTTCTATATAAAGTTAGATTAAAATTTCACTTTTTAACCCAAGTATTGGGTTGGTCTATATTTGACCCAACATTGGGTCAAAACTGCAATTGTGTAATTTTTTTGTAAGTGTGTAATTTTACATTTAACCCATTTTTGTGTCCTTATATCCCTTCTAGAGTGATCTAGAATCTAGAATATAGTGATAAAGTACTGTAAAATATGAATCATCTGTCCCTCCTTAGCAGTGATTATTTTCCTGCTGTGTTATTGTGCACAATTATATAGTTTATTCTTCATATTTCATCCAGAACTGAGGATGCTGAACCCCAACATTGGGTTAAAACAAACAACCCAGCATTCTAATCCCTTACAGTGATATAATAAATACTGTAAAATGTGTATTTTCAATGCCTTCTTTAAATATTAGTGTTTATTTATCTAATTATGCACAATTATACAGTTTATTTTCCACATCTCATCCAGCAAACCTAACCATTGGATACATTTTTTTAAATTATTTTTAAATTCCACTTTTTAACCCAATCATTGGGTTAAAACCCAGCATTTGTATCCCTTGTAGAGCGATCTATAATCTAGAATATAGTGATAAATACTGTAAAATCTGTATACGCAATCCCTCCTGGTAAAGATTAGCATTAATTAATTTCCTGTTGTGTAATTATGAACAATTATACAGTTTATTTTCCATAATTCATCCAGAACTGATGCTGCTGAATTAGAAAATACTGAGCTGGTTTAACCCAACATTGGGTCAAATATGAACAAACCTAAACATTGGAAACATTTTTAAAATTTAAATTCCACTTTTTAACCCAATTATTGGGTTTGTCCATATTCAACCCAACATTGAGTTAAAACCCAGCATTTTTATCCCTTCTAGAGTGATCTAGAGTCTAGACTATAGTGATGAAGTACTGTAAAATCCATATTTTCAATCCCTCCTGTTGAAGATTAGCTGTGCTTACTTTGCTGCTGTGTAATTCTGCACAATTATACAGTTCATTTTCCACATTTGATCTGAAACTGATACTACTGAACTCTAAAAAATGCTGGGTTGTTTAACACAACGTTGGGTCATTATGAACAAACCCAAACATTGGATTATTTTTAATCCAATGGTTGTGTTTGTCCATATTTGACCCAAACATTGGGTAAAAACAAACAACCCAGCATTTCTATCCCTTACAGTAATCTAAAATCTAGAATAAATACTGTATAATGTGTATTTTCAATCCTTTAAAGATTAGCATTTATTTACCCAATTATGCAGTTTTATGGTTAATTTTCCACATTTCATCCAGAACTGATGCTGCTGAACTTAAAAAAATAAAAATAAAAGTTAACTCAACATTGGGTCAAATATGGACAAACCCAAACATTGGAATAGTTTTTTAATTATATTTAAATTCCACTTTTAACCTAAGGGCTTGTCCATATTTGACCCAACATTGGGTTAAAACCAGCATTTTTATCCCTTATAGAGTGATCTAGAAGGATGCGATCTGCAAAATGTGTATTTTCAACCCCTTCCTTTAAAGATCAGCGTTTATTTATCTAATTATGCACAATTACACAGTTTATTTTCCACATCTCATCCAGAACTGCTGCTGCTGAACTCTAGAAAACACTGGCTTGTTTTAACCCAACATTGGTCAAATACAGACAAACACAAACATTGGAATAATATTTTAAATTATATTTAAATTCCACTTTTAACCCAAGCAATTGGCCATATTTGACCTAACATTGGGTTAAAACAAAAAACAAGCCTGTTTTATCCCTTATAGAGTGATCTAGAATAAACACTGTGTAATGTGCATTGTCAATCTCTCCTTTTAAAGATTAGCATTTATTTAGCTAATTATGCACAATTATAGCTTATTTTCCATATTTCACCCAGAACTGATGCTGCTGAACTCTAGAAAATACTGGGTTGCTTTAACCAATTGTTGGGTCAAATATGAACTAACCCAAACATTGGATACATTTTTAAAATTATATTCAAATTCTACTTTTTAAACCAATGAATGGGTTTGTCAACATTTGACCCAACCATGTGCCTTAAACCAGTGTTTCTCAACCACATTCCTGGAGGATCACCAACACTACATGTTTTGGATGTCTCCTTTGTCTGTCACCCATTACAGGTCTTTCAGTCTGTGCTAATGAGCTGATGATCTGAACCAGGTGTGTTTGGTTAAGAAGACATGAAAAATGTGCAGAGCTGGTGCAACCTGGTTTAGAAACACTGCCTTAAACAACCCAGCATGTTCTAGAGTGTTGGAAAAACCTGCTTTGGTGACTGTCGGTCACTGTAAATCCATTTGCACTTTGAGGGTGGTTTATTATCTTAACCTATAATAAAAGCACTTTAGTACTGTATTTGTACGCTATACAGAACACTGACTGCAGTAAAAGTAGTTCTTGTCTGATCAGATGCTTTTCTACTTTGTATCTAATGAATAAATGTGTATATATTTGTTTCTACTAGTGCAATAATCCACTGGATACACAGAGATGCATTATTTTCCACATATATATATATATAATAAACAGATGAAGATATTGATGATGATGATGATGATGATTAGTGACTGAATGTGATTTATTTGTAACTCTTGTTTATATATGTGTCTGAGTGCAGATTTACTGTATGTGCTGATTAAAGTACTGTTCTCCAACATTAAACTGAGCTGATGAAGACTTTATTCCTGTGTTTAGATCAGATCAAATGTTGTTAAAAGAGCCACAGCAGGACTTCTGTAGTGCTGTTGAGTTATTAAGCACAATTAATCGCATATGAAGTAAACGTTTGTGTACTTACTGTACATCATTCATGTGTGTATTGTGTATATTTATTATATAAACAAACTCACCAGCCACTTTGTTACGTACACCTTACTAGTACTGTGTTGGACCCCTTTTGCCTTCAGAACTGCCTTAATCCTTGGTGGCAGAGATTCAACAAGGTACTGGAAATATTCCTCAGAGATTTTGCTCCATATTGACATGATAGCATCACACAGTTGCTGCAGATTTGTCGGCTGCACATCCATGATGCCAATCTCCACATCCCAAAGGTGCTCTATTGGATTGAGCTCTGGTGACTGTGGAGGCCATTTGAGTACAGTGAACTCATTGTCATGTTCAAGAAACCAGTCTGAGATGATTGGAGCTTTTTGACATGGTGCGTTATCCTGCTGGAAGTAGCCATCAGAAGATGGAGACACTGTGGTCATAAAGGGATGGACATGGTCAGCAACAATACTCAGGTAGGCTGTGGCGTTGACACCATGCTCAGTTGGTACTAATGGAGCCAAAGTGTGCCAAGAAAATCTCCCCCACACCATTACACCACCACCACCAGCCTGAACCGCTGATACAAGGCAGGATGATCCATGCTTTCATGTTGTTGAGGCCAAATTCTGACCCGACCATCCGAATGTGGCAGCAGAAATGGAGACTCATCAGACCAGGCAACGTTTCTCCAATCTTCTCTTGTCCAGTTTTGGTGAGCCTGTGTGAATTGTAGCCTCAGTTTCCTGTTCTTAGCTGACAGGAGTGGCACCCGGTGTGGTCTTCTGCTGCTGTAGCTCATCCGCCTCAAGGTTGGACGTGTTGTGTGTTCAGAGATGCTCTTCTGCAGACCTCGGTTGTAACGAGTGCTTATTTGAGTTACTGTTGCCTTTCTATCAGCTGGAACCAGTCTGGCCATTCTCCTCTGACCTCTGGCATCAACAAGGCATTTGCGCCCACAGAACTGCCGCTCACTGGATCTTTCCTCATTGTCTGACCCTTCTCTGTAAACCCTAGAGATGATTGTGTGTGAAAATCCCAGTAGATCAGCAGTTTCTGAAATACTCAGAGCAGCCCGTCTGGCACCAAAGCGACGTTCAAAGTCACTTAAATCCTCTTTCTTCCCCATTCTGGTGCTCGCTTTGAACTGCAGCAGATCCTCTTGACCATGTCTACATGCCTAAATGCACTGAGCTGCTGACATGTGATTGGCTAATTAGAAATTTGCATTAACGAGAAATTTGACAGGTGTATCTAATAAACTGAGTGTAAATACACATACATGCATATTTTTGATAAAACTATTATTTATATTTAGATATAAAGTATATATAAGTATTTGATACAAATGCAAATTTAAATATCTAACAAAATTGTTTTGTATAGTTATGTATGTGTGTGTATCATATATGCATAACAAATATATATATATATATATATAATACACACACATATATATATATATATATATATATATTATGTCAAAACAAACTTTTATTTCGGATGCGATGAATCTTTGCCCAGCACTAATTTTATTCTCTGCTGTTTTTATGTCTTATAGTTGTTGTATTTTATGTTTCTTTTATTCTCGTTTATCTAAAGCACTTTGATTAAATGACTGCGTATGAAAAAGTGCTTCATAAATAAACTTGCCTTGCAAATAAATATAATACATTTAAAAGAAAATGAACGCAGCAGTTCGTCTACAGTTTACCCCAAACTGTGTTGAAATAACCCAGCACTTTTAGAGCAGGAATGAGTTGATAAAGCTTATAGCGCCATCCAGCGGTCAGAAGAGAAAAGCGGAGTTTTTGCAGAGTTCACGGACTCGAAAATCTGAATAATCTAAACTTAATCTGGAGAGATTTCAAACTAACCCCCGACGTTTGGGTTATTTTTTTCAAATAAGGTTAAATTACATTTTTTAACCATTGCTTTTTCTTTTTATCCGTTGTGATGGGTTACAACAACCCTGCATTTTTTGGTTAAAAATGCAATTCATATTTAATTGAGAAAAATAACCCAACGCGTTTTTTGTCCAAATTTAATCCAACCCATTACAACGTGCGATATCCAGATAAAAATCAGTGATGAAAATATTTCTGGAAACAAAAAAAATCAAATAAATAAATAAGACATATGGGTGGATCTGCTCCACATTACTGTTATTTTGGCAAGTGGAAATATTTCACATCACAATCTAAATCTAAACAAATCTATCTAAAAAATGCTGGGTTGTTTTAACAACGCTGGGTTAAAAAGTAAAATTTATATAATTGAAAACATTAACCCAAGGTTTTTGTTTTTCGTCAATATTTGACCCAACACTGGGTTAAAACAACCCAGCATTTTTATCCAAGTAAATATCTGATTTTTCTGGCATTTCTAGCTATATCTGACAGAAATGATGAAGAATTAAAATTAAAAATAAAGATGTAGGCGGGATGTAATATACATTACTGTTATTTCTGAAAAGAGGAAATGTTTACATCACTCTAAAACAATGCTGGGTTGTTTAAACCAAACGCTGGGTAAAAAATTAACAATATTTTTTGTTCATATTTTACCCAACCCTGGGTTAAATAACCCTGAATATTTTAGTGTAACTTCCACTTAAAAATCTGTGATGTGTTTGGTATTCCTCTATCAAACGGACAGAAAAGATAAACGATTAAAAACGCAATTAATATATAAAGAATAAATAAAGACACATAAATACGGCTGTATATAGGCTACTTTACATTAGTGTTATTTCAGGCAGGTGAAAATAGTTACATCTCAATCTTAAAAAATACACTGGGTTGATTTAACACAACGCTGGGTCAAAAACGAACAAATCCGTTGATTAAAAAGTGATATTTATATTTAATAAGAAAAAAAACTTTGTTTTTCGTCGATATTTGACTCAACCCTCCCAGTGATGGGTTGCAGCTGGGAGGGCATCCGCTGTGTAAAATATGTGCTGGATAAGTTGGTGGTTCATTCCGCTGTGGTGACCCCAGATTAATAAAGGGACTAAGCCGAAAATGAATGAATGAATTTGACCCAACCCTGTGTTAAAACAACCCAGCATTTTTGTTTAATTAAATATCTGTGATTTGTCCAGCGTTTATATCAAACTATACAAATTAAAAATTTAAATATAGGCTTGATGTTTTCACATTACTGTTATTTCTGACAGGAGGAAATGTTTACAATTGAAAATGTCATACAGTGAAAATATTTAAATCACAATCTTTAAAAAATATGCTGGGTTGTTTTAACCCAACGCTGGGTCAAAAACGAGCAAACCCGTTGGTTAAAATGTGATATTTCATTCATTTTCCTTCGGCTTAGTCCCTTTATTCATCAATGGTAACCACAGCTGAATGAACCGCCAACTATTCCAGCATATGTTTTACAAAGCGGATGCCCTTCCAGCTACAACTCAGTACTAGGAAACACTCATTTACACACACACTCATACACTACGGCCAATTTAGTTCATCAATTCCCCTATAGAGCATGTGTTTGGACTGTGGGGGAAACCGGAGCACCCGGAGGAAACACACGCCAACACGGGGAGAACATGCAAACTCCACACAGAAACACCAACTGACCCAGCCGGGACTCGAACCAGTGACCTTGCTGTGAGGCCACAGTGCGCCACCACTGAGCCACCATGCCCCCTAAAGTGATATTCATTTAATAAAATCATTAATCATGATGATTATCATCATCATCATTTAAAAAAAAAGCCCTGGGTTAAAAAACCCAACATTTTTAGAGTGTAATAAACAATTTAAGATGATTTTTCTGGCATTTCAATATCAAACTGAAAGAAGAGATGAAGATTAAAAAATGTAAATTAAAATAAATATAAAGATATATGGCTGGATATAAAGATATTTGACTGCATATAAAGATATATGGCTGGATATGCTCCCATTTAGTGTTATTTCTGATAGGTGGAAATATTTGCATCACAATCTAAAAAAACACTGGGTAGTTTTAACCCAATGCTGGGTCAAAAACGAACAACCCCAATTAGCCGTTAGTTGAAAAGTGCAATATTAAATTGAATGAATGAACCCAACATTTTTTTTTCATATTTGACCCACCATTGGATTAAAACAACCCAGCATTATTGTGTTTGAGGCTGCACGCCTGTTTCAGTCCCTCCGCTGTGGAATGCGGCTTTTACAGCTCTTGTGTAAATTATGATCTAATATTGCATTTTTGGTTTGGTCTCGTCAGTTTGTGAACAATTCCCGGATGGATTCTGGAGGTAAAGTAAATATCGAGCAGCTCCTCTTTACTTCTGTCCACTCAACACAATCAGCCTGACACACAAACAGCAGAAGACACTTAAACATTAATAATAATCACTATACACTCGACAAAAACAAATGACAGCGTTGAGTCAAATAACCCAACCGTTCAGTTAAAATATTATAGAAATATGTTATAATAATTTAAACATTACATCCAATTGAAAATAAATAAATAATAACCCAACGGTTGGATTGGTTTAACACTTACCTCAATGTTGGGTTAAAAAAATCAAATTTTTAGACTGAAGTGATAAGATTTATGATTATTGTAATGTTTTTGAGAACAGATTAATGTTATTTTTTAAGTTATGAATGCTCTCAAAATTATAATTAGCTACAAGAATGCATATAAAATAAAATAAATTAATAAATAGATTTTAAGATATGGACATTCGGATAATTAGAAAACGTAAACAACAATAAAATAAATCAAAGGTGTTTTGGGCTTATATTGAATAACAACAAAACGTTATTTATATCCTGATATTTCATAAGACTTTTCCTATATCATAAGATATTTTCATATCTATATTTAGTTAAAATATACAATTTTTAATTATTAATAATGTTTCTGATGCCCTGTAAGACATGATTTTTAATCTGTACCCTCTGTTGGATCAAAACATGGACAACCCCAACTAATTCTAATTTTTAATTAAATTAAAATACTTTAGAAATTATTAAGAAAAGAAATAGATGTTTGTCCACATTTGACCCAACACAACATTTTTAGTGTGTATATACGCTTATTTATATGATTATATCCATTCATTAAGCTCAGGATAAATAAAAAATAACATTTAAATAGTAGGAAAAGGGAATTATGCAAACTAAAATTAAATTAATAAAAATTGTATAGTTCTCATTTGCATAATAAACAACCAGCAGCAAATTTCAAATAACTGAGAGAGATTTAAATCAAATTAATTAAACATGAATAATTCCTAACAACACTTGAAACTAAAAAATATAATGCTTGAATTAAGGCTGACTGTGATGGTTTAGTTTTTTGGGGATATGTAAATTATAAACGTAATTTAAACTACAAATGCTGGGTTGTATTGATCCAACGTTGGGTCAAATATACAAACCCAAAGTAGGCTTAATTTGTTTTATCCAATTTAAATTGCACTTATTTTTAACACAACGGATGGGTATTTTTATATTTGACCCAGCTTTGCGTTAAAACAACGCAGCATTTTTAAGAGTGTGAAGTCAATATTTTGTTGCTTTACACCCTCTCAAAAATAAAGCAGTATCTTCCAGCTTTCAGTTATTACTGCAATATAAACATAAAACTATATACAGTATATATATATATATATATATATATATTTAGAGAGAGAGAGAGAGAGAGAGAGAGAGTTAAATATATTATTAATGCCTATATACTCAAATAAAATGATAGGTGATTTTTAACCCAGCGTTGACTCAAATGTGGTCAAACTCAACCATTCGGTTAAAAATGCAATATAAATGAATTATAATTATTATTAATTAGATTGAAAAAAATAGCAAATTAAGTTAGATTGGTTAACATTTGTTCCAATGTTGGGTTAAACCCAAAATCAAGTTATTTTTGAGGTTTATGTTTATTTTAATGTATTTGAAAACAGATTAATGTTTATTTTTAAGCAGCGTCAAGCTAGAGAAATGCTCTCAAAAATATAAATACAACAGCTAATGTATTTAAAAATAAATAAATGCATTGTGTAACTTATAAATCTGGGTTAAAAAAAATCACACGTTATATTTTAGAGTTCTTAGATTGAAATAATCAGGTTTATGATACTTTAATGTATTCGAGATCAGATTAATGAACATTTTAAGCAGTGTCAAGCTGAGAAATGCTTTCAAAATTATAAATACAATAGCTAATGCATGTTAAAACAAATAAACGCATTGTGTAGGTCACTGATACATTTGAAGAGATCATTAGAAAACGTAAACAATAACAATAAAGGAGTTTTCGGCATGATTTCAGCTGCTGCTTTTGCATGTTTCTCTCAGGCCTTGATCACAGTATGAAGGAATGAAAAACAGCCCCTGCTCTCCGACCGAGGCCAAACACACGCACACACACACACGCGCGCCTTTAAACATTCATAAAACACACCAACAAAATAATGCCTTTGCTTCACACTCGACCTGCTGATTAAAATCACTCCTAGCTGTTTTTACACGATTACTACACCGTTATTTGAAGCATTCACTGCACTGCTGTACAAACGCTTCGACATCGAGTGCTATTTGCGCATGTGCCAAAAAAGGACATTTCGTCAGACTTCACTTCGTTATTCACCTCTGCATTTAAATTCATGCATTCATAATCATTTAAAATTAAGAGTATCACCAAACACACAATTGTTTTCTATATATAAAAAAATACTTTATGAAAAGTCGGAACAAGGAGAAATGCATAATTGCCTAAAAAAGAATAGATAGATAGATAGATAGATAGATAGATAGATAGATAGATAGATAGATAGATAGATAGATAGATAGATAGATAGATAGATAGATAGATAGATAGATAGATAGATAGATAGATAGATAGAATAAAGAGAAAGAAGGAACAAAGAGAGACCGAAAGAAAGACAGAATAAAGAAAGAATAGAAAGAAAGAAAAGAAACAACAAATAAAAAGAAAGGAATGATAAACAAAGAAAGACAAAAAGAAAGACAAAGGGAAAAGAATAACCTTGGTATTGTAGCATGCTTACTGTAATTATTAAAGACTTTATTATCTGCTAAATCCTAAATAAAATGGCCCCATGCAGGTATTTCACAATAAATTATTTTTCTGAATCTGCTGGCAGGAAAACAAATAGTTCGCTATTTAATCTGATCCGAAATTAAACCATGTTTCTAAATTAGACATATCAATTTCCCTGTAAACACCATGATTAGATTGAATTCATTTGTCCACAGATGCTTCATCAGATAACGGGACCTTTATTTTTATGCGGATTATTTTCCGTGAATGAATCGCTTGTTCGCAGGAGGAGATTCAAGAAATCATTTCAGTCGTGCTTTTGCTTTTCTTACTGTCTAATACGCGGCATTTTCATCCAACTTCAGAGTAAAAATGTGTGTAGACTGCTGGGTTGTAAAATACAATTGGGTCAAATATGCACAAAAGTGTTGCAATTACACGAAAGCGTAATAATAATTTACATAAAATAATAATAAACCAATGTTGGATTTGTTCATATTTGACTAAAACACAAGCCATAGTTTTTTTAGAGTGACATCTATTAATTTGTATAATAACATACACTAGAACATGCTAAAACAACCCAGCATTTTTAGAGAGTATAGCCTATATCTGTCAATCTTTCTCATCACCCAAAAAGACCATTTTAATCAAAACAGTTTATTGAAAGCAAATAAAAATAAGTGCTGGTTTGACAATCCAATTTGTGAAAAAAAAATAAAGAATCAAAAACACAATGGTCCCAAACAATCGCTCTCTTTAAAATAAACATGAATTTCCGATCAAAGCTGCTTTATTTTTTATATATAATGGCCCAGTTTCACAAACAGCGCTTGGATTAAGCAAGGACTAGGCCTTAGATAAATTAGGCTATATAAGCCACATTTATAAAATGGCCTTAGAAAAATATATTACTGGTGTTCACCTGGAGACAAAAAAATGACACTGATGTATTTTAAGACATCTCACTGCAAGTTATTTTGAGTTGAGACAGCTCAAACATGCAATTTAATCTTGACTAGCCTTAAACCTTGTTTGTGAAACCGGGGGATAGTGTCTTAAATCGAATCTAATGATTTCAAAAGTTTACAGACGAGTCATCGCTGCAGTCCGGAAGATTAAGCCACTGAGGTTTACACGGTACACTGTAAAATCATGTCTGTTCATCCACAGTTTCTGTATTTTTGTGTTTTCCTTTTATGTATGGTTTTGAATTGCATTACGGGAGCTGGATTCAACTCTACAGTTTAACACAGTGACTTTTATGGACATTTTAGTAGATTTTAATTGTTGTATTAGAAATACCATATAAAGAAATAAGACTGTAAAATAACAGAAAATACTGCTGTTTAGCCTATTACAAAGTCTCTGTATAGACTAATATACACTCAAAAGATATATATTGTTTACTTGTTCAAACTACTTAATTAAAATGAGCTAAAACAACACAATTCTTGAGATTTCATATAACAACTTAATTTTTCCATGTTCAATGCACATAAATTTGTTAAGTGTTAAGTTAACTTAATCGATTTGTGTTGGGACAATGAGTTGTGTGAAACCCGGCATTTTTTAGTGTACAACACCAACCCAGACATCACTTTATAGTTTAAAATGCGACATTTTTGGAATTTATCAAGTTTAAAACTTGTTGGAAGAAACATCAAGATGCCATAATGCAAATCAAAAGCATAAATAAACGAAGAAAAGATATAAAACAATCACAAAAATACGGAAAACTGCTAATTTGCGTGTAGTGCATGTTCACTGTGTCCAGCAACAAAAAAAGTTACCCTGTTTACCTTGAACGATCGACAGACAAACAAAGTTTGTAAATATCCTCGAAATGAGGTTCAAATGTCAATCCGCGAGTGCAGCGCGGAGCTCTTGGCCTCGTGCTCCCAGTACGAGTAGAGCTCCGCCGGCTGCCGGGAGCAGGTGAACTGCAGAGCGGCCGCGCTGTTGGACGGAGCCGCCGACTGCTGCTGGTGCTGCGGTTGCTGGTGGTGGCCCATCCCGCCGTACGAGTTCATCATGTTCGGAAGCCCCATGGCTTGCATTCGGCTGTACGGGTTATACGAAGGGGTCGACAGTGCTTTCATTGCGCCCATGTTCCCATTGGGCATCTGGCAGGACGCGTAGCTCATGGCCGGCGGAGGAGGCTGCGGGAGCGGCCAGCTGCTGTTCATGAAGCCCGACTGGAGGTACTTCGGCGCGGGGAGATACCCGGTGTACGCGTCGCCCCCAAACAAACTCTTCCCAGCTTGGAAGTGAGCCGCGGGCGGTCGAAACGGCCGCTTCATCCGCCTCCTCCTTCGATAGTTCCCCTTCTCGAACATATCCTCGCAGGCCGGGTCCAAGGTCCAGTAGTTGCCCTTGCGCTCCCCGCCGCCCTCCCGGGGCACTTTAATGAAGCATTCGTTGAGACTCAAGTTGTGTCGGATGCTGTTCTGCCAGCCTTTCTTATTCTTCTCGTAAAATGGGAACTTGGTGATGATGTACTGGTAGATGCCGGATAGAGTGAGCCTCTTCTCGGTGCTCTCCCTGATGGCCATGGCGATCAGGGCCACGTATGAGTAGGGCGGCTTCTGCGCCGGGTCGGTCTTCTCGGAGCCCGGCTCCTGGAGCGGCTCGTCCTCCTTCTTCACCGCGTTGGTGTCGTGGACCATCAGAGCCATTGCGTCATCATCTAAGCTATGGTAAGATGCCATCGCTTTAAAAACACAAGCAAACAACACGTCAAAACAAACACACACACACACATACACACACAGAGAGAGGTCTTCTGTGTAAAGCGCGACGCACCTGATTTGAGCTCCTCCGGTCACCGCGGATCCATCAGTGGAGATAAACCGGAGAAACACCGCGGGAATAAGAGCTCGTGCTCCGCGTACCGAGGGCTCGAACTGCGCGCTGGAGATCTCGGTGTCGTTTAAACTCGAAAGTTCTTCTGGAAGATCTCGCAAGTTTTTTTCCCGTCCAGTGAAAGGCGAAACTCTGCTGTCGTCAGACTGATGATGATGATGATGATGATGAGAGTCGCAGATTCCGCTTTCGTCACTTCTCTCTTCTGTTTTGCCACCGAAATAACAACTTTATCATGTAATGCGATGAAAGATGCAGATATTTAGCTGCACTTTGTGTTTATGTTTTTCCTTACAACAGTCCAAAACAGTCCGTTTTATCAAGAATTTATGTTTTGCATTTGCAGAACAGATTCGCATTGTTTGTTTTATTTGAAGAAGGTTTATTTAGTTGTAGAGCAATGTTATAATTTGATTAAAATATAGTAATGTATAACGCAATAACTACACTTCTAAAAATGCTGCATTTATAACGCATTCGTCAACATTAGATCTCAAATAAAAATGTAATGCAGGCCTTAATCGACTAATACAATTAATAAATACTGCATCGTATTACACTGTAAATAACGCCGGGTTGTTTTAACCCAGGGAAGGCTGAGTATGGACAAACCCAAACGTTGCATTATTTTTTTCAATTAAATTTAAATGACACTTTTTAACCCAACGGCTGGGGTTGTCCATATTTTACTCAACATTTCTTGGCTTACCCAGCATTATTTACAGTGTAATAAGGCGCAAATTTATTAATTGCATTAGTTAATAAAGGCATGAATTTGTTAAGATCGAATTATATTGACGAATAAGTTTTAACACCAAAAGCTGAATTTGTAAATGAAATTATTCGTGTTATAGCCGAAATAATGCAGCTATAACTAAATTAAGAATAGCCTGCTTTGATATTTTTCTAATTGAACTTTATATAATAAAAACAAAAGAATGTGTGAGGCTAATATAGATTATCAATACCTTATTTAATAAATCCTTTACATGATACACTCTTTAAACAGCATATCCTGCAGTTTTGATTTATTTATAATCAAATATTTTCATTTATGCATTAGCGGATGTTTGTTTTATTTTATTATTAGGTCACACATGTTTAGTTATAACTACTAGTAGATTTTAATCTCTAAACTCAACGCAGTTTAGTCTAAGCGGAATATATCTTATTTCACGCGCGCGCTCTCTCTCTCTCACACACACACTCGCGCGCGCGCGCGCACAGGTGTAGCAGCTGTGTGTTGTGTTTGTCATCAGCATCTCTCGACTCCTTCACGCCTCTGGAACTGAACAGAAAGAAAGGCTTGTTTTGCTGTTTAGTGGAAACTGAAGAAGACGTCGAGCTCATTTTACTCGCGTTTTCACTCGTATGACACTTTAAATACATTTACTTTCTTATAATAGACGATCTCGTAAATTGACATGATATTAACGACCTATTTATTCATTAATTAAAGTATTATGTGTTAGATCAAAAGAAAGCAGATATTACATAATTCATATAACATTATTATAATAGCATTGGTAAAAAAAACTAGCCTAAGTAATTACAAATGACACAATTATTCAAATGATCTAGTAAACGAATTTAATTACTCATTAAGTAATTTAATCATATGACCCGTAGGGGAAAGTGGGGACAGATGCAACACTTTCGTTCAGTTTCTCAGAGACAACTTTTTGTGGAAACCCAAAATTTTAATATAAAAAACCCACATCTGTTGGATGTCTATATGACAATATATGCAGAATTTAAACTTGAACAAAGTCAAACGGGAGGTTGCAGCAACCCACAGCAGGGATAGTTGCAACATTCAATAAAATATAATAATAATAAAACAAATTATAAAACATCAGGTTGGATTTTTTGGTAAACAGACTAAATGTAAATTGGTTTAATTGATAAATTGGTCATATAAATACACTCTCAGAAAAAATGGTACAATATTGTACCAAAGAAGGTACAAACCCTTGTCTCTGGTGCAGTACCTTTTTATGGTACAGAAGCTCGTTTGTACCATTGCAGTTTGCACCTTTAAGGACATGATTTGTTTAGTTTACAATACATAGTTTTATGTTTAACCAGTTGTTTTGTATTATTGTATTATAGAACTTAATGAATGTTTATGAGTTTCTTTAAACACATGCTTTTAAATGATGATTCATGTATTAATATGGAAATTATTCATAACTCACTTTGCCTTTCCAGTCATATTTATTTTCATAGATATTATAATAAAGGAGTTGTCCAACACGTATGTATTATTTATATGAGAACAATTGTGTACCTTCATTTCAGTTGTAGCATAAAAGGCACAGAACAGTATCATAAGAGCTCTTTTCTGTACCATATACTGTAAAGTGCCATTTCTACAAAGGTACAAAACCACTGTGTAGCTTTTTCTGAGCGTACACACTATTAAACGAACAAGCAATAACCAATTACCAGGCCTAAAAAACTGAAAATCTAGACTGAAGCTTTACTAAACTACTTCTTTGAACTTTGAAATGAATTAATTAATCGAATTCATTCATTTCATATTCACTTTTTCAAATTAAATTAAATTGAAACTGTCATTAAATTAAAATTGTACATTGTTAATATGGCAAGCTTTTAAATGAATTTTGTAACTGAGGACAGTTGCAACAGCATGTTGCCACTGTCCCAACTCTGTCAACCCTGATTAAACTGTCCATGCTAGGCAGATACAATAGCTTTAAAGTTTGATAGCTATACCTATTAAAAGCTAAGAAAACATTGATTTAAATTATACAAATAAATAATGCTTCACAGATGAGAAATGTTCTGAACATTAAAAACATAACCTTTCACCTTGAAATGAGTACTGAAGGAACACATATGGCTGATTTCTCTCAGACTGAAGAAGGGTCTAACTGAGAATAGTATGAATATCATCACTTCAGCTCATTCCTGAGCGGAGAAAAGTCTTGTTTTTTTCCTTTTCCTTTATTTTTATGCCAAGTACAAATTACATTGTTTAAACAGAGATTTACAGAGATTTTTTTTTTTTTTTGAAAATATATATAAACCTATTTCAACAAACCCTAAATACACTGCCTAAAGAAAGATAGTTAAAAAAAATAAATAAATTAATAAAAAAATAATAATAATAAAATAAAAAAAAATGTAAATTTTTTTTTTTAAAGGAAAATAAATAAATAATAAAAAAATAAAAAAAATAAATACATGAATAAATAGAGTGACAACTGTAAGTGCTATCTTACAATGGTAGGCTAACATAGACGAAGCTTGAGGTTCTGAGCAGAGAGAGAAAAGACAGAAAAAAGATTGCAGTTACATACAAGACAGTCACATTAGTCCCCGGGAAGTACACTTATAGCAGAGAAATATGACAATAAGGGTTGCCAAACATATGAGAATTTGCTAGAACCTCTAATTGAATATTAAATTTTTTCCAAGTGTAGATATAACATCAGATCTTGAAGCCAGTGTGATGCTTTTGGTGGATTTAAAGATTTCCAGTGCAATAAAATTTGTCTGCGAGCCAGTAAAGATGCAAAGGCTATAATGTTTTGTTGTCTTTGAGTCAAACTCAGTTCCTCAGGTGGAATGCCAAACAAAGCAAATTCTGCACATGGCTCAAGCTGTACCTCACACACTTTAGATAATGTATCGAATATAGTTGACCAGTAAGGAGTAAGCTTGGGGCACGTCCAAAACATGGGAGACAAGTCTGCTTCGCCTGTGTGACATCTTATACAGGTCTTGTCAAAAGTAGAGTTAAAAGAGGCTATTCGTGATCTACTTAGATGTATTCGGTGTAACACTTTAAATTGTATTAAACTTAGGCGACCGTTCACTCTACTTAGTGCAAGATTCCTCTGAAAATGCTACTCCCAGTTCTTTTTCCCACCTAATTTTAATCTTTCCCGTACTTACAATTTTTAAAGACATAAGAATTGTATATGTTCTAGAAATAAAACCTGGAGAAAAGTCTTGTTGCCACCGTCCCCACACTCCCCTACTGAAAATCCTTCTGAATCTGCATCAACTATACATAAAACTATATAATGTTTAAATGGAACGTTCATTCATTCATTTTCTTTTTGGCTTAGTCCCTTTATTAATCCGGGGTCGCCACAGTGGAATGAACCGCCAACTTATCCAGCACATCTTTTATGCAGCGGATGCCCTTCCAGCTGCAACCCATCACTGGGAAACATCCATACACACTCATACACTATATGTTAATGCTTTAAGCATTTTAACAGGACATTCTTCAGTTATCAAACAGAATTACTCTGCAAAAATGAAATACAGTATATGCATCAAAAAATGTTTTAATGCAATGACAAAATTTCTTATTAATTTCTGACTCAATTCATTGTTTATTAAGCATGTGCAACCTAAATAAATGTAACCTCTTTAGTTTAATATATGCACAGTATATTTGTACAACACAATTCCTCTTCTCTGAACTGATTTATACAGAACTGTTGCATTTATTTACAGTATTTAAGGCAAGTACAGTATAATTAACTGATAACAATAAATCATAATCCCTTACTTTGACTTTTCAGTGGATCATTTAGTTACAGTATTGGAGTATACAGATGTTTATATCCTGATCAGATGCTGAAGAAAGCAGATATTAATATTCAGATAATTAATATAACATTATCATAATGTTGGTAAAAAAGTAGCCTAAGTAATTACAAATGACACAATTAAAACTGTATTTAAATGACTTCTCTATCTACTAAACAAAATTAAGTAATTTAACCACTTGACTCAGCACTGAAAATCCTTATGAATCTGCATTGACTATAAATAAAAGTATTTAATGTTTCAATTCGAGTCCAACATGGGCTTATTAAAAGTTTATTAAAATATTTTAAGCATTTTAACAGGACGTTCTTCAGTTAACAAACAGAATTACTCTGAATGAAAATAATACAGTATATGCATCAAAAAATGTTTCAATGCAATCACACTATTTCTTATTAGTTTCTGACTCAATTCATTGTTTATTAAGCATGTGCAACCTAAATAAATGTAACATCTTTAGTTTAATAATAGAATTATTAATCACAGTATATTTGCATTACACATTTCCTCTTCTCTGAATTAATTTATTCAGAACTGTTGCATTTATTTACAGTATTTATAGCAAGTACAGTATAATTAACTGATAATAATGAATCATAAACCCTTACTTTGACTTTTACACCAAACTCATCCATTTAACTCCTGCAAATGTCATATAATTTATTAATTTGTGTATTTATATTTCCTGACCGACTGTAATGACATAATGTGGTGTAAACCAGTGCGAGTGCATCACAGGAACATCCAGCACTTTAGATAAGATGCAGCATTGGAGTATACAGATGTTTATATCCTGATCAGATGCTGAAGAAAGCAGATATTAATATTCAGATAATTAATATAACATTATCATAATAATGTTGGTAAAAAATAGCCTAAGTAAATGACACAATTAACACTGTATTTAAATGACTTTTCTATCTAGTAAACGAATGTAGTTACTCAATAAGTAATTTAATCACTTGACTCAGCACTGAAAATACTGAATCTGCATATACTAGAGAAATAAGCCTGTTTAATGTTTCAATTTGAGTCCAACATGGGCTTATTAAAAGTTTATTAAAATATTTCAAGCATTTTAACAGGACATTCTTCAGTTAACAAACAGAATTACTCTGCAAAAATGAAAATAAAACAGTATATGCATCAAAAACGTTAAATGTTTCAATGCAATCACACTATTTTATACATTATTAATTTATGACTCAATTCATTATTTATTAAGCATGTGCAACCTAAATAAATGTAACCTCTTTAGTTTAATAATAGAATTATTATGCTCAGTATATTTGCATTACACATTTCCTCCGCTTCTCTGAACTGATTTATACAGAACTGTTGCATTTATTTACAGTATTTAGAGCAAGTTCAGTATAATTAACTGATAATGATGAATAATAAACCCTTACTTTGACTTTTCAGTGGATCATTAATTTAGTTACAGTAACTCATTACACCAAACACTCATGCATATAACTCCTGCAAATGTCATATTATTATTCATGTGTGTATTTATATTTCCTGACCGACTGTAATGAATCAGTCATGCAAACCAGCGCGAGTGCATCACAGGAACATCCAGCACTTTAGATAAGATGCAGCATTGGAGTATACAGATGTTTATATCCTGATCAGATGCTGAAGAATCACAGCAGGATTATATTTGAAATAGACTGTGGCACATATAAGGGAAAAACTCTGCAAACTTCCTGCCAAACTCTTTGAAAGGAGGATGTTTATGGTTCAAAGTGCAAGAATGCAGATGGACTGAAGCTGCGGGTCAGTGGAACACACACACACACACACACACACACGCACACACACACACACACACATGCAAATACACACTCACGAACATCAACATCATACACAATTGCACCTGAACTAAATCAATATCGCACACGCACACACACACACACACACACACACACACACACACACACACACACACACCTAAACTGTCAATATCACACACACTGCAGCTGCGCGTTAGTGGAATACACACACACACGCAAAAACACACTCACGAACATTAACATCATACAAAATCGCACCTGAACTAAATCAATATCGCACACATACACACACACACACACACTCCTAAACTGTCAATATCACACACACTGCAGCTGCGCGTTAGTGGAATACACACACACACACACACGCAAAAACATACTCACAAACATCAACATCATACACAATGACACCTAAACTAAATCATAATCTCGGGCACACGCACACACACACACACACACACACAAACACACACACACACACACACACACACACACACACACACACACACACACACACACACACACACACACACACACACACACACACACACACACACACACACACACACACACACACACAGAGAGAGAGATCTAAACCACATCAGCATCATAAACAATGACACCCGAACTATTAATATCAAACACCTGATTTATATTACACAGACACACACACACACACACACACACACACACACTTGAACTGCCAATATCATATACACAAATACATGGACACACACATGCAAAAAAACACACACACACATCTATCACATACACATATCTGACCGGAACATCAATATTTTTCACTCACACACACTTGATCCACATCCACATGACACACACCTGAACTACGTTATTGAAACACACACACTCCTGATCACATCAACATAACATAAGCACACACGTAATCAAACACACATGTATGCAGATACACACAGATACACACACACAGAGAGAGAGAGAGAGAGAGAGACCTGAACCACATCATCATCATAAACAATGACACCTGAACTATCAATATCACACACCTGATTTGTATTACACACACACACACACACACACACACACACACACACACACACACACACACACACACACACACTTGAACTGCCAATATCATACACAGAAATACATATACACACACGCATACAAATCTAACCGGAACAACATCAATATTTTTCACTCTCTCTCTCTCACACACACACACACCTGATCCACATCAACTATACAATCATTACAAAAGATCAATTAATATAGTTGTTGTGTTACTAGTGGTAGTTGTGTTACCATAGCAACTATGGAATCACCACAAAAGATCAATTATTACAGTCATTGTTACCATAGAAACTATAGAACCACAAAAGATCAATTAATATAGTCGTTGTGTTACTAGTATAGCTGATGTGTTACCATAACAACTGTAGAATCACCACAAAAGTTTGATTACTAAAGTCGTTACCATAGTAGCTATGAAATCACCCCAAAAGATCAATTACTACAGTCGTTGTTACCAAAGCTACTATAGAATCACCACAAAAGATAAATATAGTCGTTTTGTTACTAGTACAGTAGTTGTTGTTATCATAGCAACTAGGAAATCACAAAAGATCGATAACTGTAGTCGTTGTTACCATAGCAACTATAGAATCACTACAAAAGATAAATTAATATAGTCGTTTTGTTACTAGTATAGTAGTTGTTGTGTTATCATAGCAACTACGAAATCACAAAAGATCGATAACTGTAGTCGTTGTTAACATAGCAACTATAGAATCACTACAAAAGATAAATTAATATAGTCGTTTTGTTACTAGTATAGTAGTTGTTGTGTTATCATAGCAACTACGAAATCACAAAAGATCGATAACTGTAGTCGTTGTTACCATAGCAACTATAGAATCACTACAAAAGATAAACTAATATAGTCGTTTTGTTACTAGTACAGTAGTTGTTGTGTTATCATAGCAACTAGGAAATCACAAAAGATCGATAACTGTAGTCGTTGTTACCATAGCAACTATAGAATCACTACAAAAGATAAACTAATATAGTCGTTTTGTTACTAGTACAGTAGTTGTTGTGTTATCATAGCAACTACGAAATCACAAAAGATCGATAACTGTAGTCGTTGTTGCCATAGCAACTATAGAATCACTACAAAAGATATATATAGTTGTTTTGTTACTAGTATAGTAGTTGTTGTGTTATTATAGCAACTAGGAAATCACAAAAGATCGATAACTGTAGTCATTGTTACCATAGCAACTATAGAATCACTACAAAAGATAAATTAATATAGTCCTTTTGTTACTAGTACAGTAGTTGTTGTGTTATCATAGCAACTACAAAATCACAAAAGATCGATAACTGTAGTCGTTGTTACCATAGCAACTATAGAATCACTACAAAAGATAAATTAATATAGTCGTTTTGTTACTAGTATAGTAGTTGTTGTTATCATAGCAACTACAAAATCACAAAATATCGATTACTGTAGTCATTGTTACCATAGCAACTATAGAATCACTACAAAAGATAAATTAATATAGTCGTTTTGTTACTAGTACAGTAGTTGTTGTGTTATCATAGCAACTACAAAATCACAAAAGATCGATAACTGTAGTCGTTGTTGCCATAGCAACTATAGAATCACTACAAAAGATATATATAGTTGTTTTGTTACTAGTATAGTAGTTGTTGTGTTATTATAGCAACTAGGAAATCACAAAAGATCGATAACTGTAGTCATTGTTACCATAGCAACTATAGAATCACTACAAAAGATAAATTAATATAGTCCTTTTGTTACTAGTACAGTAGTTGTTGTGTTATCATAGCAACTACAAAATCACAAAAGATCGATAACTGTAGTCGTTGTTACCATAGCAACTATAGAATCACTACAAAAGATAAATTAATATAGTCGTTTTGTTACTAGTATAGTAGTTGTTGTTATCATAGCAACTACAAAATCACAAAATATCGATTACTGTAGTCATTGTTACCATAGCAACTATAGAATCACTACAAAAGATAAATTAATATAGTCGTTTGTTACTAGTACAGTAGTAGTTGTGTTATCATAGCAACTACGAAATCACAAAAGATCGATTACTGTAGTCGTTGTTACCATAGCAACTATAGAATCACTACAAAAGATAAATTAATATAGTCGTTTTGTTACTAGTACAGTAGTTGTTGTGTTATCATAGCAACTACGAAATCACAAAAGATCAATTACTGTAGTCGTTGTTACCATAGCAACTATAGAATCACTACAAAAGATAAATTAATATAGTCGTTTTGTTACTAGTACAGTAGTTGTTGTGTTATCATAGCAACTACGAAATCACAAAAGATCGATAACTGTAGTCGTTGTTACCATAGCAACTATAGAATCACTAAAAAAGATAAATTAATATAGTCGTTTTGTTACTAGTACAGTAGTTGTTGTGTTATCATAGCAACTACAAAATCACAAAAGATCGATAACTGTAGTCGTTGTTACCATAGCAACTATAGAATCACTACAAAAGATAAATTAATATAGTCGTTTTGTTACTAGTATAGTAGTTGTTGTGTTATCATAGCAACTACAAAATCACAAAAGATCGATAACTGTAGTCGTTGTTACCATAGCAACTATAGAATCACTACAAAAGATAAATTAATCTAGTCGTTTTGTTACTAGTATAGTAGTTGTTGTTATCATAGCAACTACAAAATCACAAAATATCGATAACTGTAGTCGTTGTTGCCATAGCAACTATAGAATCACTACAAAAGATAAATTAATATAGTCGTTTTGTTACTAGTATAGTAGTTGTTGTGTTATCGTAGCAACTACAAAATCACAAAAGATCGATAACTGTAGTCGTTGTTACCATAGCAACTATAGAATCACTACAAAAGATAAATTAATATAGTCATTTTGTTACTAGTATAGTAGTTGTTGTGTTATCGTAGCAACTACAAAATCACAAAAGATCGATAACTGTAGTCGTTGTTACCATAGCAACTATAGAATCACTACAAAAGATAAATTAATATAGTCGTTTTGTTACTAGTATAGTAGTTGTTGTGTTATCATAGCAACTACGAAATCACAAAAGATCGATAACTGTAGTCGTTGTTACCATAGCAACTATAGAATCACTACAAAAGATAAATTAATATAGTCGTTTTGTTACTAGTATAGTAGTTGTTGTGTTATCATAGCAACTACAAAATCACAAAAGATCGATAACTGTAGTCGTTGTTGCCATAGCAACTATAGAATCACTACAAAAGATAAATTAATCTAGTCATTTTGTTACTAGTATAGTAGTTGTTGTGTTATCATAGCAACTATGAAATCACAAAAGATCGATAACTGTAGTCGTTGTTACCATAGCAACTATAGAATCACTAAAAAGATAAATTAATATAGTTGTTTTGTTACTAGTATAGTAGTTGTTGTTGTGTTATAGCAACTACAAAATCACAAAAGATCGATAACTGTAGTCGTTGTTGCCATAGCAACTATAGAATCACTACAAAAGATAAATATAGTTGTTTTGTTACTAGTATAGTAGTTGTTGTGTTATTATAGCAACTAGGAAATCACAAAAGATTGATAACTGTAGTCATTGTTACCATAGCAACTATAGAATCACTACAAAAGATAAATTAATATAGTCGTTTTGTTACTAGTACAGTAGTTGTTGTGTTATCATAGCAACTACGAAATCACAAAAGATCGATTACTGTAGTCATTGTTACCATAGCAACTATAGAATCACTACAAAAGATAAATTAATCTAGTCATTTTTTACTAGTACAGTAGTTGTTGTGTTATCATAGCAACTACAAAATCACAAAAGATCGATAACTGTAGTCGTTGTTACCATAGCAACTATAGAATCACTACAAAAGATAAATTAATATAGTCTTTTTGTTACTAGTACAGTAGTTGTTGTGTTATCATAGCAACTACGAAAATACAAAAGATCAATAACTGTAGTCGTTGTTACCATAGCAACTATAGAATCACTACAAAAGATAAATTATTATAGTCATTTTGTTACTAGTATAGTAGTTGTTGTGTTATCATAGCAACTACGAAATCACAAAAGATCGATAACTGTAGTCGTTGTTACCATAACTATAGAATCACTACAAAAGATAAAATAATATAGTCATTTTGTTACTAGTATAGTAGTTGTTGTGTTATCATAGCAATTACGAAATCACAAAAGATCGATTACTGTAGTCATTGTTACCATAGCAACTATAGAATCACTACAAAAGATAAATTAATATAGTCGTTGTGTTACTAGTGGTAGTTGTGTTACCATAGCAACACACACACACACACACACCTGATCCACATCAACTATACAATCATTACAAAAGATCAATTAATATAGTTGTTGTGTTACTAGTGGTAGTTGTGTTACCATAGCAACTATGGAATCACCACAAAAGATCAATTATTACAGTCATTGTTACCATAGAAACTATAAAACCACAAAAGATCAATTAATATAGTCGTTGTGTTACTAGTATAGCTGATGTGTTACCATAACAACTGTAGAATCACCACAAAAGTTTGATTACTAAAGTCGTTACCATAGTAGCTATGAAATCACCCCAAAAGATCAATTACTACAGTCGTTGTTACCAAAGCTACTATAGAATCACCACAAAAGATAAATATAGTCGTTTTGTTACTAGTACAGTAGTTGTTGTTATCATAGCAACTAGGAAATCACAAAAGATCGATTACTGTAGTCGTTGTTACCATAGCAACTATAGAATCACTACAAAAGATAAATTAATATAGTCGTTTTGTTACTAGTATAGTAGTTGTTGTGTTATCGTAGCAACTACAAAATCACAAAAGATCGATAACTGTAGTCGTTGTTACCATAGCAACTACAGAATCACTACAAAAGATAAATTAATATAGTCGTTTTGTTACTAGTATAGTAGTTGTTGTGTTATCGTAGCAACTACAAAATCACAAAAGATCGATAACTGTAGTCGTTGTTACCATAGCAACTATAGAATCACTACAAAAGATAAATTAATATAGTCGTTTTGTTACTAGTACAGTAGTTGTTGTGTTATCGTAGCAACTACAAAATCACAAAAGATCGATAACTGTAGTCGTTGTTACCATAGCAACTATAGAATCACTACAAAAGATAAATTAATATAGTCGTTTTGTTACTAGTATAGTAGTTGTTGTGTTATCATAGCAACTACAAAATCACAAAAGATCGATAACTGTAGTCGTTGTTGCCATAGCAACTATAGAATCACTACAAAAGATAAATTAATCTAGTCATTTTGTTACTAGTATAGTAGTTGTTGTGTTATCATAGCAACTATGAAATCACAAAAGATCGATAACTGTAGTCGTTGTTACCATAGCAACTATAGAATCACTAAAAAGATAAATTAATATAGTTGTTTTGTTACTAGTATAGTAGTTGTTGTTGTGTTATCATAGCAACTACAAAATCACAAAAGATTGATAACTGTAGTCGTTGTTGCCATAGCAACTATAGAATCACTACAAAAGATAAATATAGTTGTTTTGTTACTAGTATAGTAGTTGTTGTGTTATTATAGCAACTAGGAAATCACAAAAGATTGATAACTGTAGTCATTGTTACCTTAGCAACTATAGAATCACTACAAAAGATAAATTAATATAGTCGTTTTGTTACTAGTACAGTAGTTGTTGTGTTATCATAGCAACTACGAAATCACAAAAGATCGATTACTGTAGTCATTGTTACCATAGCAACTATAGAATCACTACAAAAGATAAATTAATCTAGTCATTTTTTACTAGTACAGTAGTTGTTGTGTTATCATAGCAACTACAAAATCACAAAAGATCGATAACTGTAGTCGTTGTTACCATAGCAACTATAGAATCACTACAAAAGATAAATTAATATAGTCTTTTTGTTACTAGTACAGTAGTTGTTGTGTTATCATAGCAACTACGAAAATACAAAAGATCAATAACTGTAGTCGTTGTTACCATAGCAACTATAGAATCACTACAAAAGATAAATTAATATAGTCGTTTTGTTACTAGTATAGTAGTTGTTGTTATCATAGCAACTACAAAATCACAAAAGATCGATAACTGTAGTCGTTGTTACCATAACTATAGAATCACTACAAAAGATAAAATAATATAGTCATTTTGTTACTAGTATAGTAGTTGTTGTGTTATCATAGCAATTACGAAATCACAAAAGATCGATTACTGTAGTCATTGTTACCATAGCAACTATAGAATCACTACAAAAGATAAATTAATATAGTCGTTTTGTACTAATACAGTAGTTGTTGCGTTATCATAGCAACTAGGAAATCACAAAAGATCGGTAACTGTAGTCGTTGTTACCATAGCAACTATAGAATCACTACAAAAGATAAATTAATATAGTCGTTTTGTTACTAATACAGTAGTTGTTGTGTTATCATAGCAACTACGAAATCACAAAAGATCGATAACTGTAGTCGTTGTTACCATAGCAACTATAGAATCACTACAAAAGATAAATTAATATAGTCGTTTTGTTACTAGTATAGTAGTTGTTGTTATCATAGCAACTACAAAATCACAAAAGATCGATAACTGTAGTCGTTGTTGCCATAGCAACTATAGAATCACTACAAAAGACAAATTAATCTAGTCATTTTGTTACTAGTATAGTAGTTGTTATCATAGCAACTACAAAATCACAAAATATCGATTACTGTAGTCGTTGTTACCATAGCAACTATAGAATCACTACAAAAGATAAATTAATATAGTCGTTTTGTTACTAGTATAGTAGTTGTTGTGTTATCGTAGCAACTACAAAATCACAAAAGATCGATAACTGTAGTCGTTGTTACCATAGCAACTATAGAATCACTACAAAAGATAAATATAGTTGTTTTGTTACTAGTATAGTAGTTGTTGTGTTATTATAGCAACTAGGAAATCACAAAAGATCGATAACTGTAGTCGTTGTTGCCATAGCAACTATAGAATCACTACAAAAGATAAATTAATATAGTCGTTTTGTTACTAGTACAGTAGTTGTTGTGTTATCATAGCAACTACGAAATCACAAAAGATCGATTACTGTAGTCATTGTTACCATAGCAACTATAGAATCACTACAAAAGATAAATTAATCTAGTCATTTTTTACTAGTATAGTAGTTGTTGTGTTATCATAGCAACTACAAAATCACAAAAGATCGATAACTGTAGTCGTTGTTACCATAGCAACTATAGAATCACTACAAAAGATAAATTAATATAGTCTTTTTGTTACTAGTACAGTAGTTGTTGTGTTATCATAGCAACTACGAAAATACAAAAGATCAATAACTGTAGTCGTTGTTGCCATAGCAACTATAGAATCACTACAAAAGATAAATTATTATAGTCATTTTGTTACTAGTATAGTAGTTGTTGTGTTATCATAGCAACTACGAAATCACAAAAGATCGATTACTATAGTCGTTGTTACCATAACTATAGAATCACTACAAAAGATAAATTATTATAGTCATTTTGTTACTAGTACAGTAGTTGTTGTTATCATAGCAACTACGAAATCACAAAAGATCGATTACTGTAGTCGTTGTTACCATAGCAACTATAGAATCACTACAAAAGATAAATTATTATAGTCATTTTGTTACTAGTACAGTAGTTGTTGTTATCATAGCAACTACGAAATCACAAAAGATCGATTACTGTAGTCATTGTTACCATAGCAACTATAGAATCACTACAAAAGATAAATTATTATAGTCATTTTGTTACTAGTCCAGTAGTTGTTGTTATCATAGCAACTACGAAATCACAAAAGATCGATAACTGTAGTCGTTGTTACCATAACTATAGAATCACTACAAAAGATAAATTAATCTAGTCATTTTGTTACTAGTATAGTAGTTGTTGTGTTATCATAGCAATTACGAAATCACAAAAGATCGATTACTGTAGTCGTTGTTACCATAGCAACTATAGAATCACTACAAAAGATAAATTAATATAGTCGTTTTGTACTAATACAGTAGTTGTTGCGTTATCATAGCAACTAAAAATCACAAAAGATCGATAACTGTAGTCGTTGTTACCATAGCAACTATAGAATCACTACAAAAGATAAATTAATATAGTCGTTTTGTTACTAATACAGTAGTTGTTGTGTTATCATAGCAACTACGAAATCACAAAAGATCGATAACTGTAGTCGTTGTTGCCATAGCAACTATAGAATCACTACAAAAGATAAATTAATATAGTCGTTTTGTACTAATACAGTAGTTGTTGCGTTATCATAGCAACTAGGAAATCACAAAAGATCGATAACTGTAGTCGTTGTTACCATAGCAACTATAGAATCACTACAAAAGATAAATTAATATAGTCGTTTTGTTACTAGTACAGTAGTTGTTGTGTTATCATAGCAACTACAAAATCACAAGATTGATTTCTATAGTCGTTGTGTTACTAGTATAGTTGATGTGTTACCATAACAACTGTAGAATCACCAATAAAGATTGATGTCTATAGTCGTTGTGTTACTAGTATAGTTGATGTGTTACCATAACAACTGTAGAATTACCAAAAAAGATTGATTACTTTAGTCGTTACCATAGCAACTATGAAATCACCCCAAAAGATCGATTACAACAGTCGTTGTTACCAAAGCTACTGTAGAATCACCACAAACAGCTCAATCACTATAGTCGTTGTGTTGCTAGTTTAGTTGCTGTTGTGTTCAAGTTATGACATTCAAGTGTTTTACTACAGCACGTTTCAAAAGAACTACAGTGTTTTTCTTGTGGTGAAAAAACAGAAGTGTAAGTGTGCAGCTGAGCAGATCTGAAGCGCTGATGATAAAGGCTAAGCCCAGAGCTGTGTGTGTTTGTGTTTGGAGTGTTACTGTGGGGTGGAGGGCCTTCCTCACTTTGTAAAGCCCAGGATTGACCTCTGCCTTAAATTACAAAGGCCACGGAGGCGCTCTGCTCCTCTCTTCCTGACGCAGCTCCGCGCTCATGCTTTCAGACGCTCTGTGTGTGTTTTCCTTTCTTATCAGCCGCAGGAAGCCAATGGGAAGCTCAGAGCTCTACTGGACAACCTGCCTGTCAAATCAATAGAATGCATCACCACACACACACACACACACACACACACACACACACACACACACACACACTGATATAATAGCTGTGCAGTTTTAAAGTACTTTTTTTAATTTCAATGCTATCCTAAAATGTGTTTATCATTTTATTTGTTAGCAGCTAAAAATGCTGTATTCTTGACCTATAAGCACAGGTATAATGTGCTTAATCGGTCTTTGTCAGTCACGTGCGTTTGATGTGTGTGACGTTACACCTGCGCCATTTTTGTGGTATCGCTTCCCGAGACAACTTGAGAGAGACACATAACGCTAGAGAGATACATGCCATACAAGGGTCAAGCTGGAGAAGTACAAGAAAATCGAGAGTATGCAGTACCGCAATAAACTAAACAAAGATGCCAGGGATCGTCATTTTGATAAACTGTCTTACATTCAGGATATAGATCTGCTTGAATTAACTGCAAACCTACGGAGTGCGCTGCCGCCGACTCCTCATTTCATACTGTATATCATCAATGTCTTAATATATATTGTTTTAGTTTGAACACCAGTACACTACAGTAAGTATTTCTAATTATGTATTGCAGCTTTTAGTTTTATTTCGTTAGTTACATCCAATATTTACATTTACAAACTGTTGGACAGATGTTTGTGTCCAAAGCATTTTACAAACATGAACAATAAATGTACTTAAAGCAACAGAAGAACTATAGAATCACTACAAAAGATAAATTAATATAGTCATTTTGTTACTAGTACAGTAGTTGTTGTGTTATCATAGCAACTACGAAATCACAAAAGATCGATAACTGTAGTCGTTGTTACCATAGCAACTATAGAATCACTACAAAAGATAAATAATATAGTCATTTTGTTACTAGTACAGTAGTTGTTGTGTTACCATAGCAACTACAAAATCACAAAAGATCGATTACTGTAATCGTTGTTACCATAGCAACTATAGAATCACTACAAAAGATAAATTAATATAGTCGTTTTGTTACTAGTACAGTAGTTGTTGTGTTACCATAGCAACTAGGAAATCACAAAAGATCGATAACTGTAGTCGTTGTTACCATAGCAACTATAGAATCACTACAAAAGATAAATTAATATAGTCGTTTTGTACTAATACAGTAGTTGTTGCGTTATCATAGCAACTAGGAAATCACAAAAGATCGGTAACTGTAGTCGTTGTTACCATAGCAACTATAGAATCACTACAAAAGATAAATTAATATAGTCGTTTTGTTACTAGTATAGTAGTTGTTGTTATCATAGCAACTAGGAAATCACAAAAGATCGATTACTGTAATCGTTGTTACCATAGCAACTATAGAATCACTACAAAAGATAAATTAATATAGTCGTTTTGTTACTAGTACAGTAGTTGTTGTGTTATCATAGCAACTAGGAAATCACAAAAGATCGATAACTGTAGTCGTTGTTACCATAGCAACTATAGAATCACTACAAAAGATAAATAATATAGTCATTTTGTTACTAGTACAGTAGTTGTTGTGTTATCATAGCAACTACAAAATCACAAAATATCGATAACTGTAGTTGTTGTTACCATAGCAACTAAAGAATCACTACAAAAGATAAATAATATAGTCATTTTGTTACTAGTACAGTAGTTGTTGTTATCATAGCAACTAGGAAATCACAAAATATCGATAACTGTAGTTGTTGTTACCATAGCAACTAAAGAATCACTACAAAAGACAAATTAATATAGTCATTTTGTTACTAGTATAGTAGTTGTTGTGTTATCATAGCAACTAGGAAATCACAAAAGATCGATAACTATAGTCAAAATAATAAGTCACTTTAAACGATCTATTCAGTTCAAACTACTGATTGACCTAATGTTTAACTTAGAGCAAAAGCACTTGTCTCAGTTTTTAAAGGATTATTTAGTTCAGTAATAACTGCTTACCTTGTGTTTGGTTCTGATGTACCAGTTTTGTTATTGTGAAGAACAAACAATACACGAGTAAACAACAAATTTGATGTCATCCTCCATTTATTTACATTTATACAAATGATATTTTTAATCAGGCACTGAGGAAAAAGTCAAGGAATGCATCATATCGTTTACATAAGACAGGATGAAACTTCAGCAATACACACTCATACACACTGTGGAAGAAACAAAGTTAGAGAAATGTGAAGCAATTTAATGTAAAGCAATCAGTTAAGCACATAATGCATTTATACAGCTGGGCTTTAACTTTTATTGACAACTCCAGCTCTTCTACACTACAGTTGGACATTGGTTTGTTTGTGCACAACAGACAGTTACAATCCTATGCTGTAATGTGACATCTTCACCTTCACAGTGGAGCATCATGTTGATGGGTCAGTGCTTATTAAGATTGTGTTTTTTACCGATTAGTACTTTTTAGCATCATTTTTGTTGCAAAATCCATCAGACATCCTGTATTCTTCAAGTTCACACAGCACCTGTCAGTTCTCCTCCAACAGGTGGTTTACCTCTACACACATGCCCATACACAATTTACACTCAGTTTGTCTCGGCAACCTCCTTAGTGTTGTGTGTCTCTCACCATCTTCAACCTCACGTGTCTCCTTCTCTGCATGTTGATATATTTTGCGTCTCAATGCAGCAGGCCAGGACACGCGATGCATATGTTATTACCGCTAGTCTGTCAATACCCTTTCTTCCGAGAGGGAAATGTAAAATATCTGTCGTCGTGATATTTTTTTTTACCTTTTCGATCGTGTGATTTACTATTACAGCCCTTAACACAACAAGAACGTAACACTGTATTTACTCTGCGAAAGACGCTATAACTCGGATACAACACAAATGGCGGCTATGTCCCATAATGCAGCTCTGTGTTTACGAGCGTGACGTCACATGACAAAGACCGATTATTGTATTTTCCTACTTTGTTAATTATTGTTCACTACTAGAACTGGGGGTAACGTGTTATAAGGAACACGCGTTACGTAGTAATATTGCTTTTCCAAAGTAACGAGTAATATAAAGCATTACTTTTATTAATAAGTAATAATATTTGAGTTACTTTTTAGAAAATACAACGCAAGCTGCTTTTTACCTTGCTTAATTGGCTTTTCCAAAATATATTGTGAAATAAAAATGACCTTAGGTTGAATCACACTCTCAATGAGAGAGCGTGCTGCGAGGGAACAAGACCCCAGTGACAGACGAGTCCTCGCATTGATCCTGAATACCAGCCGGTGACCTCTCCCACCTGCAGCTTCTCCATGATGGACATCCAGCATTCTCCAGCGCCTAGACTGCAGCTCTGCACAAGAAGTTTGGCCAGAGGAGAAATGGTCGTGCACAACTGAGCCTGGTTTCTCTCCAGGTTTTTCTTTTACTTTGGTCAATTGGTGAAGTTTGTTCCTCCACTGTCGCCACTGGCTTGCTTAGTTTGGGACTTGTAGAGCTGCGCATCATTGGATTACTCTTCAGTGTTTGGACTTTCAGCAGTGAATATTAAACCACACTGAACTGAACTTCAACTCTGAACACTGGACTGACACTGTTTCAGTTTACTTTAATCTTCTATGTGAAGCTGCTTTGACACAATCTACATTGTAAATGCGTTATAGAAATGAAGATGAATTGAATTGAATTGCACAGACAGTCGGCTTGCACGCATCATCATCATCATCAGATCTCCTTTTTACTGTTCTAGTAACTGAATAACTCAGGATATGGGTTTATTTCGAGTCAGAGGGAGTATCCAGTATGTTAGTACTAAAGACGCAAACCATTTCACGACAATAAATGTTCAATTTAATAAACTGGATCGAACAATTCACTTAGAAGATCCGGTTAAAATAAACGATTCATTGGCGAATCGCCCGTCATCACTTCAGACAGTCAGAAACAGAAGCAACGGCCGGCCGGAGACTTACATTTATGCAATGGGTTAATGTTATTTTGAACTCATCGAAGAAAAGAAGTGGACTGTTGCTCAGTGTAGATCATGTGTAAGTAAAACTCTCCACAACTTCAAAGCATTATCGAGTGTATCATAGCCAGTTTTACAATTCAAAAAAGAATCATGCATTCGTTAAAGTTAATTATTTTGTAAAATGAATCAAAAATCAACCCTGAAACCGGTTTCCAAAAATCATCAGAAAATTTACAAGTACAAAATAGATGTAGAAGACTTTCAGGCTCAGTGTTACAAACAGAACATTGTGGAGAAATGTCTTTTTAAAATGTATTAATAAATATATTGCAGGGATAGTACCAGTGTAATATTTTGAAATGAATTTATTTTACCTTATTTGGGAGTAAAAACGTATTACTTGTTGACTAAATATCATCTATAAAAGCAGGGCCGGATTAACCAATGGGCATTTGGGGCCCCTGCGAGGGGGGGAAAAATGCTGATTTTGGAGTGTCTATCTAGGCTAAGTGCAAATAGCGCACCTTGTTGTAATAAGCTAGTTAAGTGCTTCCCGCCAGCGCCGTTTGATCGACAGAGTCAACATAACTAAAGAGCGCGGCAGACAGCAGGTGGGCGTGGCGCAGCTCGTATAGCGCATGGATATGTGTTTTGAGGTGATCGATCATGAACTCGGTTCGAATCCAGCGACTGGTGAACACATTTTTCTTTTTCCCCCCATTACATAGCAGATTGGAAATACATTTATTTTCAATAGAAAGGAAATGTTTTTGTTTAAAAATTTAAATAAAGTATATAAAATATATAAAATGAGTCACAAGGTATTTAATAAGGATAATAATAATAATAAATATTCTATAAACAGTTATTTTCCACCTGGTGTTAAATGTTAGCGACATCTTAATATAATTAATCTGTATTTACAATGTTAGTCGCCCTGATCACCCATATTCTCCGACCTCATGGAGAGAGAGACAGAGAGAGACAGAAAAATCCCCTGAAGAGGAGAGAGACAGGAGAGAACTGGTACAGTGTGTGTGATTTCGGATACTTTCAGCCTTAAAATCAAGAGCTTTTTGCCTACTCTTCTTCATCACGAGGGAGACAGCAGGAATCATTAATCAGTGTGTGTATTATGGAGGACTCAGATTCATAGAGCTGGACTGGAGAGGTGTTATATCCAAATCATGCATTATAAGTTTGTAGAAGTTATACATTAAAAATACCCTTAAATATAAATGTTTAGTACTGCTTCAGTGAACTTGAACAAGTATATTAAAAACCACGTTATATTAGTATTTTTATCAAAGTGTGCTTTAAATGCTTTTAAAATCAGGTAAATCTTTGTTGACTATAAATATATGTACTGTGTCATTTATTTAAAAAATGTGGGCAAAATATTATATTAATCTTATTTTTTAATTCAACTATAGAGGTGCGGCCTTGTAGGGGGGCCTACAAGACATTGTGCCCAGGGGCCTCTGAATTCTTAATCCGGGCCTGTATAAAAAGGTAAGTATGTTAATACTTACTGCAGACGCAAACCGCTTCACGACAATAAACGGTCAATTTAATGTGCTGGTTTGACCGATTCACTTAGAAGATCCGATTAAATCAAACGATTCATTGGCGAATCGCCCGTCATCACTACAGACAGTCAGAAACAGAAGTAACGGGACTTACATTTGTGCAATGGATTATTGTTATTTTGAACTCATCGAAGAAAAGAAGTGGACTGTTGCTCAGTGTAGATCATGTGTCAGAAAAACACTTGACAACTGCAAAAAACACGATTTCTAATCATAACAGTTTTATAACTTAATTTCTAATAACTGATTTATTTTCTCTTTGTCATGATGACAGTAAATAATATTAGACTAGATATTCTTCAAGACACTTCTATACAGCTTAAAGTGACATTTAAAGGCTTAACTAGGGTAATTAGGGTAAAGTTAGGGTAATTAGGCAAGTCATTGTA
Organism: Danio kyathit; assembly: GCA_903798195.1. NCBI lineage: Eukaryota > Metazoa > Chordata > Actinopteri > Cypriniformes > Danionidae > Danio > Danio kyathit. The sequence goes on from LR812520.1 coordinate 71,592,354, forward strand.
TAACAGTGGTTTGTTCTGGAGACAATCCAAAACTAATATTGCTTAAGGGGGCTAATAATATTGACCTTAAAATGAGTTTAAAACAATTAAAAACTGCTTTTATTCTAGCCGAAATAAAACAAATAAGACTTTCTCCAGAAGAAAAAATATTAGAGGAAATACTGTGAAAAATTCCTGAATCTGTTCAACATCATCTGGGAAATATTTGAGAAATAAAAATAAAAATAAAACAATTCACAGGAGGGGGAATAATTTGGACTTTGACCGTTTATAAGGTGTATATATTATTATTAAGTATTATTATTTTTATTATATGACATGGTATTAAAGCTTCAGTCATCTACCGAGTCATGCACAGATGAACACACACAGATTGTTTTCAGCACAAACCCTCTTTGATGGTCAGGAGGAAGCGCTGGTTGGTTATTTCTGTCTCTCTGACTGTGTGTTTGTGTCCAGCGGCAGGTGAAGGTGTTCAAGCGCGCACACACAATTTACTGCAGTATAAACAAGCCTGACCCCCCCCCCCCCCCCCCCCCCCCCCCCCACACACACACACACACACACACGGCAGCACTTTCACTACAGCAGGTCAAAGGATAAACAATAATAAATCAAATAAAGCTTAATTACTTATAACCAGTGTCAGAATTGTTTAATGTTATTAATACTATTAATTGCTTATATTACTATGCTATTTTCACACTTGTGAAGTGATTTTGAACACATTTTTTAGTTATTTAAAATGATTATAAATGATACACTGCTTTAAAAACGAATGGAAATGTGTTTATTTTATATATCTCATAATATATTATAGGGGCGTCACGATGGCGCAGTGGGTAGAATGATCGCCTCACAGCAAGGTTGCTGGTTTGGGTCCTGGCTGGGTCAGTTGGTGTTTCTGTGTGGAGTTTGCATGTTCTCCCCGTGTTGGTGTGGGTTTCCTCCGGGTGCTCCGGTTTCCCCCACAGTCCAAACACATGTGCTATAGGGGAATTGATGAACTAAATTGGCCGAAGTGTATGAGTGTGAATGAGTGTGTATGGGTGTTTCCCAGTACTGGGTTGCAGCTGGACGGTCATCCGCTGTGTAAAACAAATGCTGGATAAGTTGGCGAACTCAGATTTATAAACGGACTAAGCCAAAAAAAAAAATGAATGAATGAACATTATAAACATATCAAAAATAAGTGTAAACTAATATTTAAAAATGTTTATTAATTATAATTAATGCCATGTCCAATTTTATTAATCTTATTAATTATTTGCTATATTATGTGTTATTGCTATATTGTTTTCCGAATTTTAAAATGTGTTTGCCATTTTTAAACTAAACATGTCTCATTGTTCAATGTTATTAATATTATTATTTTATTATCTTATTATTTTTCATCCTTTTACATTTTTTCCTGACATTTTGTTAAATACAAAAAACATTCAAACAATTAAAAACAGAATAACTGCAAAGTGTTTTAATTAACACACATATTCTCTCTCTCTCTCTCTCTCTCTTTCTCTCTCACACACACACACACACAGGCTTGTGATGTACAGTAAAGTGTGTTGACAGCTCATCTATGGGCTGTTGTGTTGTGTGTGTGTCGGTCAGCAGGTGTACGGCGTCACACGTGTTTTATCTCAGTCATTGAGGAGTTCGGAGAAACACACACACGGCTTCCAGCGACTGCACCTCAACACTATCAACAGGATAACACACTCCAGCAAATGTTACTTTTGATTGAGCTCTGAAATAGAAGTGACGTCTAGAAAACATTCAACACGTTAAAACACTTCAGAGACGCGACCGAATGAACGCACCGTTAACATCACTGGGAAAACATTGTCAGAAGGTTTTGTAAACATCACCTGTTAGCTGAGGATGCACTCATAAAACTAAGTTTTGAATCTTTTTGCTGCCATTGCTAGAAAGTTATGAGAACATTAAAAACAGGCGTCTTTAACACGTTGTTTCTCTGTTATGGGAACGTTCCATGGGCTTTATGCACAGCTAGTGTAAACTTCCAGTGAAAGGTTTGTGACTATTCTCAACTTAATATGGTTCCTTTTACAGCATCGATATTGTAATGTAATTAAAATACAATAAGTTAAATAGACTTTTAGTTGCTCAAGCGTAAAACAAGATGAAAGAAAGCAGCAGGCGAGTGCTGAAACTCCATTGAAAATACTGGGGTCAAATATATATCCATATTTTAAAAAAATGGTGCAGTACAGGGCTGCATGATATTGGGAAATTCTAGCATTTCGATAATTTTTATCCTGCGATACACACTCACTGGCCACTTTATTAGGTACACCTTACTAGTACTGTGTTGGACCGCCTTTTGCCTTCAGAACTGCCTTAATCCTTGGTGGCAAAGATTCAACAAGCTACTGGAAATATTCCTCAGAGATTTTGCTCCATGTTGACATGATAGCATCACACAGTTGCTGCAGATTTGTCGGCTGCACATCCATGATGCCAATCTCCCGTTCCACCACATCCCAAAGGTGCTCTATTGGATTGAGCTCTGGTGACTGTGGAGGCCATTTGAGTACAGTGAACTCATTGTCATGTTCAAGAAACCAGTCTGAGATGATTGGAGCTTTATGACATGGTGCGTTATCCTGCTGGAAGTAGCCATCAGAAGATGGAGACACTGTGGTCATAAAGGGATGGACATGGTCAGCAACAATACTCAGGTAGGCTGTGGTGTTGATGCTCAATTGGTACTAATGGACCCAAAGTGTGCCAAGAAAATCTGCCCCACACCATTACACCACCACCACCAGCCTGAACTGTTGATACAAGGCAGGATGATCCATGCTTTCATGTTGTTGAGGCCAAATTCTGACCCGACCATCCGAATGTGGCAGCAGAAATGGAGACTCATTAGACCAGGCAACGTTTCTCCAATCTTCTATTGTCCAGTTTTGGTGAGCCTGTGTGAATTGTAGCCTCAGTTTCCTGTTCTTAGCTGACAGGAGCGGCACCCGGTGTGGTCTTCTGCTGCTGTAGCCCATCCGCCTCAAGGTTGGACGTGTTGTGTGTTCAGAGATGCTCTTCTGCAGACCTCGGTTGTAACGAGTGCTTATTTGAGTTACTGTTGCCTTTCTATCAGCTGGAACCAGTCTGGCCATTCTCCTCTGACCTCTGGCATCAACAAGGCATTTGCGCCCACAGAACTGCCGCTCACTGGATATTTCCTCTTTGTCGGACCATTCTCTGTAAACCCTAGAGATGGTTGTGCGTGAAAATCCCAGTAGATCAGCAGTTTCTGAAATACTCAGAGCAGCCCGTCTGGCACCAACAACCATGCCACGTTCAAAGTCACTTAAATCCCCTTTCTTCCTCATTCTGATGCTCGCTTTGACCTGCAGCAGATCGTCTTGACCATGTCTACATGCCTAAATGCATTGAGCTGCTGCCATGTGATTGGCTGATTAGAGATTTGCGTTGATGAGCAGTTGGACAGGTGTACCTAATAAAGTGGCCGGTTAATGTATATTGTGATATGAGTACAGTTACACTAGATGAGTTGAATAAATGTTTGGAAATAATTGATCATTTTAGATTGATTGGGATGATTATGTAGGAGAGGGGATAAATTATAATAAACAATCGACAAGCACAGAGAACTTCAATAAAGGAAAAGGTATGAATGAAATACACACCGTCTTATTGCTATTCGAGTTGTCGAAATGTATTCAGGTATACAGAAACTGAATAATCAAATGTCAAATAAAACTGCTTAGTCTTCATTTCACAAACAATTCAATAAAATTGACAATAAAAGTCGCAAATGGAACAATTTCTTATGCCTGGATGGTTTTATAACCCTCACACAGTCACAGGCTCAAAAACACTTGTGAAATGATCCATTATAATCCAGACTCAGCATTGTGTATACGTGTGCTGTGACTGTGTGAATGACCACGTTGCGATATCGATGCTGAAATGATGTATTGTGCAGCTCTAGTGCAGGACAATGTAATTTATTGCAGAGCTTCTAGTACATTCTGAGAGCCACGTTATATCACTCAGGCAGTGAAGATCAGTAATTAATAAAGGAAACAGATCTTAAACGCGGGGCGTCTGTAATGGCAAAGGCCTTGTGCATATAGCACACCTTATCCATCAACAGAAATCACACTCACTGGAAGAAGACAACTAATGTTACTGGAAGAACATCGAGAGAACGTTGCTGGAACGTTCCTGTTTGCCTGCAGTGATTGGGGCTCTGGTCAGGACGTGTGTGTGTGTGTGTGTGTGTGTGTGTGTGTGTGGGGTGGGGGGGTCAGAGGGAGCAGAGGAAGAGCTGCTGAGAGCCGAAGCAGCCAATGTGTTCTCAATCAGAGGAAACACAAACAAGTGTCTGACTTAAGGAAAGGGCAGCGGTAAGTGCGCACACACACACACACACACACACACTCACAGACATGCGCACACACATGCAGACACACACACACACACACACACACACATGCACACACACACATGCAGACACACACACACACACACACAGAGACACACACGTAGACTCACACGAGCAGACACGCACATGCAGATGCACATGCACTCAAACACGCACACACACACACACATACATATACAAATATATATATATATATATACACATATACACACACACACACTTAATACACATACACATTCATGCACTCACATAGACACACACACCTCACACATGCAGACATCCACACAGTCATACATGCCCATACAAACACATCTCACACACACAAACATGCACACACAAACATACAGTATAGTATATAGTATAGTATACTAGTATATAATATAGTATAGTGTAGTACAGTGGTTCTCAACTGGTTTGACCATGGGACCCACATTTTTACAAGGTCATCAAGCCGTGACCCAAACTTTTAGGAACTATAATATAATTTTAGGAATTATAATTCATTTGTATTTATTTGTTAAAGGGTCACGAAACACCAGAACACATGTGTTGAGCTGTTGACAGTCATATCTGTGTCCCACGCTGCTATAAACACTATTAGGACACATATATTGCACTAAAAAGTGAAAATTGGTTGTTTTTGCGTTATTTTGAGCAAATTCGTTCTTCCGGTTTGAAACGAATTTATGAAGCTACGTCACGGCCATGAGATACTTAGGTGTAAATCCAGCAGTACAGTGGCTGTCTGTCTTTTCGAGGACGTTCTGACGTATCTGAGTGCGCAGTATTAATTCATGAGAAAGACGTGCTTCAAACCAATCAGCGCGCTCTATTGTGTATGACGCGAAACTTCATTAATATGCATGATAGCTCCGGAGACTGTTTACCAGTTTACAGCGTTCAGACGGCAGAGAGACGCCACGTTGTGTTGCCAAAACAAGTGAAAGTACAAGAATTTCAAGACAAAAGTCGTAGGTGTTATTAGTGTGTTGCAACGAAGGTTTTGTTTTCATTTTCCCTTTATGGGAGAGCAGCTGGACTCACGTGTGGATTACAGTGCACGCGACAGAAACGCGTTTGTAAGGAACATTTTTACACGAGAGCTTTTTCTCATCTGGAAATGCTGAAATCCGGATTTGCCGCTCGTCTACTTTTAATAAAAAGACACAGCTCCAGTTTGATTGCCTGTCTACAGATTTGGTAAGTGTTTGCAGTGCAGTGCCCTTTGTTTAAATGCTGCTCTCCGAGTGTAAACATGTAAACACAAACTATTTCCGTCGTGCAGGATTTTCGCTGCATTTTGTGACAGGATAGTCTATACACACACGGCTTTCTGACGCTACCTACTGAGTACATAAGTTACAGAGAAATGCGGAGGATTTTTTTCTCTTATTCGCCGTAACAAATCAGCCTCTGTGTGTTTGTTTTTCCTGTCAAACTTAGCGCGTGCCCAAATGTTAACTCCCTTCTATGCAAAATCTTATCCTCTTTCCCTCCCCCGACACTCCCACACTCCCAGAGCTGGACACGCCCAACTTTCCTGACTTTTTTCAAAACAGAGTTGTGAAAACACCCTGCTGAGACGGGGGGTTTCGTGACCCTTTAACATACACAAATAGTGACAGATAAATCACAAGTCACCAATATTTACAAATAAACAATATTTTATTGCTGTCATTTAACAAAATGTATCAAATTATAGAAATATTACAAAGTAAGGGTAAGAAAAGGTTCAGTTACCATGAACTAAACTGAACTGTTAATAAAACATTAACACTGATCCTGTTGAACAGAACAAATCAGCAAATTACAGTAAAATTATTAAAACAATCATAACCATTTTTACATCTAATATGACAGCAATTATAAACATCTGTTTCACTTAACAGTAATTTGGGAAGCTAATGAGATAACTGAGGATGTGCTTTACTCGTGATAAGAGTTTTAAAGTCTGGGGTGATGGTAGACCCGAAGATCGTGCTCTATGTCCAACCTGTTCCTTTGCTTTGACTTAAGCTGCACCAAGGAAGAGAAGCCACTTTCACACAAATACGTAGTGCTGAATGGTAGGATGGACTTGATCGCACGAATGGCAAGGGACGAATACTCAGAAAGCACTTTGCGGCACCTAAACTGGGAGAGGCTTTACTTCACTGAATTTCTTTTTCAGCGTCTTATCACATGACAGCTCCACAAGCTGATTCTCTTTGTTGCTCGGCAATGTGACGCTTTCTACGTCGATTCCAAAGGGAAAGTAGTCGGTACTGTTGTCGCGCGCGCATTTCAAAATAAAAGTCCGGTATAAGCAAAATAAGTTAAAAATTAAACTTTTGTTGTTTTTTGGACCACACACTCCGCGACCCACTGAAAATGTTCCCGCGACCCACTTTTGGGTCGCGACCCACCAGTTGAGAAACACTGGTGTAGTATAATACAGTACAGTATAGTATATAGTATAATATAGTACAGTATACAATATACTATACTGTACTATATTGTGTATTTTACTATATTATACTATATACTATACTGTACTATACTATATATATACTATATACTATAAATTAATATGCTATACTATACTATTAACTATACTGTACTATACTATACTATATTATACACTATGCTACACTATATTATACTATATACTATACTGTACTGGACTATACTCTATACTATAAATTAATATGCTATACTATACTATTAACTATACTGTACTATACTTTACTATATTATGCTATACTATATACTATTCTGTACTATATTGTATACTCTACTATATTATACAATAAATTAAAATCCTGTGTTATACATTTAACTATACTGTAATGTGCTATATAATACTATATACTATACTATGTAATATACTGTACTACAGGGACCCTTTCTTGCCAGCCACGCTGTGGAGTACTTGGACGCGTGTGATGGAGCATTGTCCTGCATGAAAATCATGTTTTTCTTGAAGGATGCAGACTTCTTCCTGTACCACTGCTTGAAGGTGTCTTCCAGAAACTGGCAGTAGGACTGGGAGTTGAGCTTGACTCCATCCTCAACCCGAAAAGGCCCCACAAGCTCATCTTTGATGATACCAGCCCAAACCAGTACTCCACCTCCACCTTGCTGGCGTCTGAGTCGGACTGGAGCTCTCTGCCCTTTACCGATCCAGCCACGGGCCCATCAAGACTCACTCTCATTTCATCAGTCCATAAAACCTTAGAAAAATCAGTCTTGAGATATTTCTTGGCCCAGTCTTGACGTTTCAGCTTGTGTGTCTTGTTCAGTGGTGGTGGTTTTTCAGCCTTTCTTACCTTGGCCATGTCTCTGAGTATTGCACACCTTGTGCTTTTGGGCACTCCAGTGATGTTGCAGCTCTGAAATATGGCAAAACTGGTGGCAAGTGGCATCTTGGCAGCTGCACGCTTGACTTTTCTCAGTTCATGGGCAGTTTATTTTGCACCTTGGTTTTTCCAGACGCTTCTTGCGACCCTGTTGACTATGTTGAATGAAACGCTTGATTGTTGGATGATCACGCTTCAGAAGCTTGGCAATTTTAAGAGTGCTGCATCCCTCTGCAAGATATCTCACTATTTTTGACTTTTCGGAGCCTGTCAAGTCCTTCTTTTGACCCATTTTGCCAAAGGAAAAGAAGTTGCCTAATAATTATGCACACCTGATATAGGGTGTTGATGTCATTAGACCACACCCCTTCTCATTACAGAGATGCACATCACCTAATATGCTTAATTGGTAGTAGGCTTTCGAGCCTATACAGCTTGGAGTAAGACAACACGCATAAAGAGGATGATGTGGTTAAAGTACTCATTTGCCTAATAATTCTGCACTGCCTGTAGTATAATATAGTGTAGCATAGTGTATAATATAGTATAGTATAGTTAATAGTATAGGATATTATTCATTCATTCATTTTCTTGTCGGCTTTGTCCCTTGCGGGGTCGCCACAGTGGAATGAACCACCAACTTATCCAGCATGATTTTACGCAGCGGATGCCCTTCCAGCCGCAACCCATCTCTGGGAATTTCCACACACACACATTCACACTCATACACTACGGACAATTTAGCTTACCCAATTCACCTGTACTGCATGTCTTTGGACTGTGGGGGAAACCGGAGCACCCGGAGGAAACCCACGCGAACCCAGGGAGAACATGCAAACTCCACACAGAAACGCCAACTGACCCAGCCCAGCCGAGGTTCGAACCTGCGACCCCAGCGACGTTCTTGCTGTGAGGCAACAGCACTACCTACTGCGCCACTGCGTTGCCTTATAGGATATTAATTTATAGTATATAGTATAGTATAGTACAGTATAGTATATAGTATAATATAGTAAAGTACACAATATAGTACAGTATAGTATAGTAAATAGTATAGTATAGAATATAGTATAGTACAGTAAATAGTCCAGTAAGCTGGTATAGAATTTAAAGGATAGTTTTTGATGGCATGTTTACCCCGAGCCAAACACTGAATTACTGTCATTTACTTTCTTAAATCTCATTTACTGACATCTTAAACAGGTCTTGCTCATTTTATAATTATATTTAATTAGGTTTAAAAGGGCACAGATGGATCAGCACAAACACAGACTCCAGAGCTTTCATTTCACACCAAAGCAAAGAGATTTAAATCTTATTTAAATAGATCATCATTAATCCCTATTTAGTGAGATTCATTACTATTGAAGCAATTTTTAAGCACTTTATCCAAAATCTAAGCATTTTACAAACCCCGAAACGATCACAAACACATGCATGCACACACACTGCAAAAATGCTCTACTTACTGACAGTTTCTCTCTTGTTTCTAGTCCAAATATCTCAAAATTCATGAATCACGCAGCATTTTCTAGACAAGCACAAGATATTCACCTTATTCTCCGCGTACGAGCAGGCGCAGCCATTTGAATCATTTTGGCTCGAGACTTCCGGTCTCATTCACTTCCATTCATTTTTAGACGTTAAAAACAGCTCGTTTTGCTGCTTGATGTTGCAAACTGACATTTTCTTATGATATTATTCTGCTTTGTCTGTATAATCATGCAAACACTTGTTTGTAGAGCGAGTAGTTTGACCGTTTTCTGCCGATTATTATTCCTAGTCATTTCTCTCATAGGCAACTGAATCGGAAGTTCTAAAACAATCGCGAAATCGAGCGCACTTCTGCATTGAAGAATAAGGTCAATAGTCTTGCTTTCAGAAATAATGAGTCAAAATGAAGAGAGTTTTTCATTCAAACAAGCAAAATAATCTGACAATGGGGATAGCAAAATATTCTTATTTCAATCCAACAACTAGATTATTTCACGGACCCCATTGGCAGACTACTCTGCTTGTTAGAATGACAAACTCTCTTCATTTTGACTCATTATCTCTGATGACAAGACAATATTTTCTTACTTTACATTCAGAAAAATTATTCTTAATTTCAAAAGTTTTAGATATTTGCACTAGAAGCAAGAATAAAGCTAAGTGAGAAAAGCACACACACACACACACACACACACATCCCTCCTGGAGAGACGTAGGAAGAGGGAGTAAAGAAGGAAAGCGGAGGTAAGAAAACAAACACCTCAGCTGTTAACCAGAGACAGAGGCGTCGCTCCATCATCCATCAGTACAACAAACAAACACACACTAATGAGGGACAGATGAGCAGCACTGCACAGGTAACACACGCACACACACAGATTAAACACAGTCATCAGGAATGGAGTGACAAAAAATTATTATGTGAAACCAAAACACAAATTATTTGCTTCAATTGTCAACTGCAAAAGCCCAAGCAGAGCATCGAGAATCATTGAGAAAGCCTTACTGCAGACTCTCTGGAGTGCTCCATTCTGATTGGCTAATCACGACATTCTGAAGAATATTATTCGCCGACAACAACTGATTAAAATAACAACCCCGGCTCATCCGGTTACTTTCACTCACACACACAGAACATGTACGCACACACTCACACAAACAAAACTGCACACACATGCAAACACACACAATTCACATGCACACATATGCACCCATGCACACATCACACACACTCACAGAAGCAAAAATGTACACGCAAGCAAACACACACAAATCACTTGCACATATACATGCACAAATACACGCACTTACATCACGCACACACACACACACACACAAAACAAAAATGCACACATGCAAACACACAAATCACATACACATACACTCGCACGAATGCATGCACATGCATACACATACACACACACACACACACACACACAAACTCTCTCATGCACAATCAAATATGCACACACACCTCACAAATTACACGTGCATGCTCGTGCACACACACACACACACACACACACACACACACACACACACACACACACACAAACACAAATGCATGCATAAGTGCACACACACACACACACACACATCACACATTGTCATACAAACACATGCACGCACACACAAGCACACATGCACACACTCTCACACACACAAAACTGCACATATGCAAACACACAAATCGTATACACTCACACAAATGCATGCACAAACACACGTGCACACACACACACACAAATGCACATATGCACACACAAACGCACGCACTTACATCACATGCACGCACGCACACACTCTCACACACACAAAAATGCACATATGCGAGCATACACAAATCACATGCACACATACACACACACACAAATCACATGCACACATACACACACACACAAATCACATGCACACATACACACACACACAAATCACATACACACACACACAAATCACATGCACACATACATACACACACAAATCACATGCACACACACACACACACACACACAAATCACATACACACACACACAAATCACATGCACACATACACACACACACAAATCACACACACACACAAATCACATGCACACATACACACACACACAAATCACATGCACACATACACACACACACAAATCACACACACACACACACACAAATCACATGCACACATACACACACACACAAATCACATACACACACACACAAATCACATGCACACATACACACACACACAAATCACATGCACACATACACACACACACACATCACATACACACACACACAAATCACATGCACACATACACACACACACAAATCACATGCACACATACATACACACACAAATCACATGCACACATACACACACACACAAATCACATACACACACACACAAATCACATGCACACATACACACACACACAAATCACATGCACACATACACACACACACAAATCACATACACACACACACAAATCACATGCACACATACACACACACACAAATCACATGCACACATACATACACACACAAATCACATACACACACACACACAAATCACATGCACACATACACACACACACAAATCACATACACACACACACAAATCACATGCACACATACACACACACACAAATCACATGCACACATACACACACACACAAATCACATACACACACACACAAATCACATGCACACATACACACACACACACAAATCACATGCACACACACACAAATCACATGCACACATACATACACACACAAATCACATGCACACATACACACACACAAATCACATGCACACATACA
>LR812520.1:71606933-71659433 GCA_903798195.1 Danio kyathit
ATGCACAGACATATCGCATGCTCACATACAGTACCCTCCAAAACACAAACATATATATATATATATACACACACACATACATATGCACGAGCACACAATCACGCACACACATGCAAACACACCCCTCCAAACACACATACATATATACTCACCGGCCACTTTATTAGGTACACCTGTCCAACTGCTTGTTAATGCAAATCTCTAATCAGCCAATCACATCGCAGCAGCTCAATGCATTTAGGCATGTAGACATGGTCAAGACGATCTGCTGCAGTTCAAAGCGAGCATCAGAATGAGGAAGAAAGGGGATTTAAGTGACTTTGAACGTGGCATGGTTGTTGCTGCCAGACGGGCTGCTCTGAGTATTTCAGAAACTGCTGATCTACTGGGATTTTCACGCACAACCATCTCTAGGGTTTACAGAGAATGGTCCGACAAAGAGGAAATATCCAGTGAGCGGCAGTTCTGTGGGCGCAAATGCCTTGTTGATGCCAGAGGTCAGAGGAGAATGGCCAGACTGGTTCCAGCTGATAGTAACTCAAATAAGCACTCGCTACAACCGAGGTCTGCAGAAGAGCATCTCTGAACACACAACACGTCCAACCTTGAGGCGGATGGGCTACAGCAGCAGAAGACCACACCGGGTGTCACTCCTGTCAGCTAAGAACAGGAAACTGAGGCTACAATTCACACAGGCTCACCAAAACTGGACAAGAGAAGATTGGAGAAACGTTGCCTGGTCTGATGAGTCTCCATTTCTGCTGCCACATTCAGATGGTCGTCTCAGAATTTGGCCTCAGCAACATGAAAGCATGGATCATCCTGCCTTGTATCAGCGGTTCAGGCTGGTGGTGGTGGTGTAATGGTGTGGGGGAGATTTTCTTGGCACACTTTGGGTCCATTAGTACCAATTGAGCATGGTGTCAACACCACAGCCTACCTGAGTATTGTTGCTGACCATGTCCATCCCTTTATGACCACAGTGTCTCCATCTTCTGATGGCTACTTCCAGCAGGATAACGCACCATGTCATAAAGCGCCAATCATCTCAGACTGGTTTCTTGAACATGACAATGAGTTCACTGTACTCAAATGGCCTCCACAGTCACCAGAGCTCAATCCAATAGAGCACCTTTGGGATGTCGTGGAACGGGAGATTGGCATCATGGATGTGCAGCCGACAAATCTGCAGCAACTGTGTGATGCGATCATGTCAATACGGAGCAAAATCTCTGAGGAATATTTCCAGTACCTTGTTGAATCTTTGCCACCAAGGATTAAGGCAGTTCTGAAGGCAAAAGCGGTCCGATACAGTACTAGTAAGGTGTACCTAATAAAGTGGCCAGTGAGTGTGTATCGCAGTCCAAAGACATGCGGTACAGGTAAATTGGGTAGGCTAAATTGTCTGTAGTGTATGAGTGTAAATGAGTGTGTGTGGATGTTTCCCAAAGATGGGTTGCATCTGAAAGGACATTCGCTGCGTAAAACATTTGCTGGATAAGTTGGCGGTTCATTCCGCTGTGGCGACCCCATATTAATAAAGGGACTAAGCCAAAAAGAAAATGAATGAATGAATAAAAATTCAATAAATAATACTAAAAACGCTGAATAAATGTGTGTGTAGGGTCTGTGTGTCAGCGGTGATTCAGGTAAGATGAGTGTTAAGTCAGTAGACAAAACACTGGAGTTTCCGCTTTATCCACACACACACACACACACACACACACACACACACACACACACACACACACACACACACACACACACATATATATATATATGAGCTATTTATACACACAGAGGACTAAACAACTGCTCAGATCACACACACACACACTTCTGCTGCTGCTTCTGTGATTGTGTCTATTTCAAGAGACAGATGACGGCGTACAATATTTACAAACACAAGAGAAACGGTGTATTAGAGTGAGCGCTCTGTGTGTGTGTGTGTGTGTGTGTGTGTGTGTGTGTGTGTGTGTGTGTGTGTGTGTGTGTGTTACCTGTGGCTCCTCCAGCTCTTCTGCGGGTGTTTTTTTTTTTAGTTGTTTCGCCTCATTTAATCCAGAAGTCAGGAGGAGGACAAACTCTTATTAAAGCGAGTGTGTATTTATTAACGCAGAACACACACAATCATGCACTTCAGCTTTCTTGCAGACACCTGAGGAGAGTCTGGGTCTCGGGAGAACTTCTATTTTGCATGAAGAATTAGTATTTGTATAGTGATACTATTTTTAAGAATTATTAGGCAAATTATTTATTTAAAAAATGAGTATTTTGCATTGTGATATTATTATAATTATTATAGGGTCAGCGCGGTGGCTCAGTGGTTAGCACGATCACCTGGGTTTCTGTGTGGAGTTTGCATGTTCTCCCCGTGTTGGCGTGGGTGTGGGTTTCCTCCGGGTGCTCCAGTTTCCCCCACAGTCCAAACACATGCGATATAGGGGAACTGATGAACTAAATTGGATGTAGTGTATGAGTGTGTGCGCGCGCGAATGAATGTGTGTGGGTGTTTCCCAGTACTGGGTTGCAGCTGGAAGGGCATCCGCTGTGTAAAACATATGCTGCAATAGTTATCGGTTCATTCTGCTGTGGCGACCCCTAATAAATAAAGGGACTAAGTCGAAGGAAAATGAATGGATGAATATTATTACTATTATTATTATGGAAATTATTTATTTGCCATAACACACAAAAAAGCAAATTTAAACAAATAAATAAATTAATATACAGTGAAAAATTATTCTAAATAAAAGTGAATGGTTATTTCCATTAAACTGATGTTTCCAAAAGTTTTCTAACTAAACTACATAAATCTATAAATTGTATTTAACTGATAATAAACAAACTTAAATAAACAAATCAAAAATAATATTTGGCCTCTATTTTAATGCTCTAGGTGCAAAGTCTAAAGCGCAGGGCGCAAAAGCATTAAGGGCGTGTCTGAATCCACTTTTGCATGGTCTAACAGGGCTGTGCTTATTCTCTTAATGAGTTCTGGGTGTGTTTTGAGGATAACCTGCATTAAAGCAATCAGAGTCTCGTCTCACATTCCCTTTAAAGGCTCGTGCACACCGGGACACTTTTCGTTTCCGTTTATCGCCAGCATTTTTCAAGACGTTTTTCCGGATTCAAACCCAAGCGATTTTCACAGGAGTCGAGCAGAAGAGTATGCAAAAGGACTCCTTGACGTTAGATGGCGCTACACAACTTTAAGCTTCTGACACCCGCTTGTAACACAGAAGAACAAAAGTGGCTTTGATTGGTGGAGAATGAAGCGTTTTTTTAAAAAATGCCGCTTTTACGGCTGCCGTTTTGCGCGTTGGTGTGCACGATCACATTGGCGCCCTTTATTTAGTCACGATGCGTTAAACGTCGACGGAAAACACGAGCAAAAAACGTCGTGGTGTGCACGGGCCTTAAGAGTCAGTTGCGTTGCTCCATGGCGCATTTGTTATTTACATGGCGGACTTTGTAAGTGTAAAAACTGAACGCTTCACTAGCAAGAAAACAGTTAAACAGAGCATCTGCAGCGCGAGGATAAAGAACGAGCCTCCTCCATTCAGCCTCTTTACTTTCTCTTTCGTGGATGTTTTATTCACTCTGCTGAACACATCCATTAGCCCACATATTTAATTTCCTTTGTTAAAAGTGTCTAAACTATTTCTAAATTCAGTTCTAATCTCCAGCAAAGGAATAAATGAACAATAATAATGAAGTGTGGTCAAACAACTGAGTTATATCCAAACACACGTCCTGTTCTTATGCCCCATATGGTCTAAAAACCCCACAGGTGGACAAACCTAAGCTTGTTGTCAATAAAACAGATATAAATCTGCATATAATAAATAACCCTGCTAATAATAATAACATTATACAAAAGCAAATTGTCATGAATAAACTAAAAAAGCCCCCCGAGATGAAGGTAGAAGGCATGAAGGCAGTGTTTTTTTACGTTTATGTAGAAAATAATAATTTTTGCAATATTTTAATCCTTTAATTCTTTTTCATCTGTAAAGATATTTGTGTGTTGCTCTACATCCTGTGTGTGTTAAGCAGTGTAAGTGATGCGCACAACTGAGGCACTCTGCCCTGGACTTTAGACCTCCTCTCAGCTGGTCTATTGCGCAGTCTATTTTAGTTCCTCAAAACAGCAACGCTCCAACAATGCGCCTTAACACACCTTCTTGACCAGAACACCCATGAGTCCACAAAGTGGCGCAAATAGATTTACTATTTAAACAACGTGACACAAAATGGGAAAATTAAGGTTGCGCTGGTCTATAAATATCAACACGTTGGGGCAAACATGTCTTGCGCCTTATTGCGTCTGGTGTATGATAGGACCCTTTAAGTGTTTCCAGGTGTTTTGCAAATAAACCAATAAATGGTAATTACTTTAATGAATACTGTTATTTAAAGTCATTTGATGTTTTTAATAATGTGATTTTTAATCATTCACGTCCAAATGGCTTACTTTTAAATAAATAATTTAGCACATTTCTAATCATAATATTTTCAATAACTCATCTCTAATAACTGATTTATTTTATCTTTGTCATGATGACAGTAAATAATATTAGACTAGATATTCTTCAAGACACTTCTATACAGCTTAAAGTGACATTTAAAGGCTTAACTAGGTTAATTAGGGGAAAGTTAGGGGAATTAGGCAAGTCATTGTATAACAGTGGTTTATTCTGGAGACTATCCAAAATTAATATTGCTTAAAGGGGCTAATAATATTGACCTTAAAATGGGTTTAAAACAATTAAAAACTGCTTTTATTCTAGCTGAAATAAAACAAATAAGACTTTCTCCAGAAGAAAAAAACATTATCAGACATACTGTGAAAAATTCCTGAATCTGTTTAACATCATTTGGGAAATATTTATAAAATGTATAATATATATATATATATATATATATATATATATATATATATATATATATATATATATATATATATATATATATATTCGTTCCCAGAGATGGGTTGCGGCTGGAAGGGCATCCGCTGCGTAAAATCGTGCTGGATAAGTTGGCGGTTCATTCCGCTGTGGCGACCCCGCAAGGGACAAAGCCGACAAGAAAATGAATGAATGAATGAATATATATATTCGCCCCCTTTTGAATTTTTTTATTCTTTTTTAAATATTTCCCAAATGATGTTAAACATTTTCAGGAAATTTTCACAGTATTTTCTATAATATTTTTTCTTCTGGATAAAGTCTTCTTTGTTTTATTTCGGCTAGAATAAAAGCAGTTTAAAAAAATTTTAAACACCATTTTAAGGACAAAATTATTAGCCCACACAGCAAAAAAAAATCAGTGTGCATTTAACTCAATTTGAGTTTACTTAACACTCCTTGGGTGTACATATGACTCCCTCCGTTTTGGAGTTAAAATAACACTTTGTAAAGTGTGAGATCTGTACATTACTCTCAGAGTTCATTTTAACACAGTAAGAGTTTATTCTTACATCGAACTGGAGTGTGTGTTACCCTTCAAAGTGTTAATACATTACTTTTTTCCCTATTTTATCAATTGGTGTTTGTGACAGATAACAGTGATCAAATATGCTGAAAATAGTTTTAATTTATTAAATGTTCATTAATCCTTTCAGAAATAATTTTAATACATTAAACTCTCTGCATTTTAAAATGCAACAAGACATGTTTGAAGTTTAAGTAAAACAGACTGGTTTGATCACTGTATGTCTAAAAGAACCGAGTAAAAAAAGCTGGACTTCCCATCACTAGTGGGAAACACACTGCATACTGGGTTAAAAAATTAACACTGAAAAAAAAACTCTTAAATATACACTCTTTCACACTCATGGATTAAAATGTACTTCGGTTTTAACACTGCACAGCAAAAAATTCCAGTGTTAAATATACAGTGTGATTTTTTGGTGTTGTTCAGTGTTAAAATTGGAGTACATTTTATTCCACGAGTGTGAAAGAGTTTTTCAGTGTTAAACTTTTAACCCAATATGCGGTGTATTTGCCACTAGTAATGAACATTTTAATAAATTAAAACTATTTTTAACATATTTGATCACTGTTATCCGTCACACACACCAATTGATAATATAGGAAAAAAGGTCATATATTAACACTTTGAAGGGTAACACACACTCCAGTTCGGTGTAAGAATAAACTCTTACAGTGTTAAAATGAACTCTGAGAGTAATGTACAGATTTCACACTTTACAAAGGGTTACTTTAACTCCAAATTGGAGGGAGTCATATGTACACCCAAGGAGTGTTAAGATAAACTCAAATTGAGTTAAATCTACACTGATTCTTTTGCTGTGTGAACAACATAAAAAAAAAAAAACAAATCACAGTGTATATTTAACACTGGAGGCGCCGCAGTAGGCAGTGCTGTCACCTCACAGCAAGAAGGTCGCTGGTTCGAGCCTCGGCTGGGTCAGTGTGTGTTTCTGTGTGGAGTTTGCATGTTCTCCCCGTGTTCGTGTGGGTTTCCTCCGGGTGCTCCGGTTTCCCCCACAGTCCAAAGACATGTGGTACAGGTGAATTGGGTAGGCTAAAAGCTAAGTCCGTAGTGTATGAGTGTGAATGGATGTTTCCCAGAGATGGGTTGCAGCTGGAAGGGCATCCGCTGTGTAAAACATGTGCTGGATAAGTTGGTGGTTCATTCCGCTGTGGCAACCCCAGATTAATAAAGGGACTAAATCAAAAAGAAAATGAATGAATGAATTATTAGCCCCTTTAAGCTATATTTTTCTCGATATTCTACAGAACAAACCATCATTATACAATAACTTGCCTAATTCCCCTAACCTGCCTAGTTACCCTAATTAACCTAGTTAAGCCTTTAAATGTCACTTTAAGCTGTATAGAAGTGTCTTGAAGAATATCTAGTCTAATATTATTTACTGTCATCATGGCAAAGATAAAATAAATCAGTTATTAGAGATGAGTTATTAAACTATTATGAGTAGAAATGTGCTGAAGAAATCTGCTCTCTGTTAAACAGAAAATGGGGGAAAAAAAAAACAGGGGGGCTAATAATTCTGACTTCAACTGTACTGTATATATATTCTAATGTCAGATAAGAGACAATATAACGATGCAATAGCAATCTGTGTGTTATTGTGCGTTTGTGTGTGTGACTCTGACCTTCAGTAAAGCGTCAGGACTTGATGTTTTCTGACTGTATCTGGAACATGATGACTGGATGAAAACATCTCCCACTCCACTGCTATCATCAGCGCTGACGGCGGAAATCTGCTCAACACAACACATGTGATTAAAATGTGCAGAGAATTCACTGATTCAATCAATCTTCAGCCCAGTTCAGTTTAAAGGGCGGCTATTATGCAGAAATCACTTGTATATAAGGTGTTTAACCCCAGTAGTGTGTGTGTCAGCAGTGTGTGTGTATCTCCAGTCTCTAATGCTCAACATGAATTAATTATGTTTGTTACAATCAGACTTGATGAATGAAACACTTTGATTGACATTCTGCCTTTCATCAGAGGGGGAAAGTCCCGCCCACTAGTGCCCATCTCTCCATCTCATTAGCATAAACAGCAGCCCTGAGTGAGAAGCAGCCGTCTGTCCATTAGCCATTAGAGTGTTTGAGCTGCTGAAGATAAGGTCAGCATAGACTAAGAGGATTATAGATGTGGAGTTTTAGATGAACAGAGACAGGAGCGACATAGACTGACAGAAGCATGAAGCACACACTCACACTGAATAAAGGGACTATGCTGAAGGAGAATGAATGAATGAATGAATGAATGAATGAATGAATGAATGAATGAATGAATGAATGAATGAATGAATGAATGAATGAATGAATGAATGAATGAATGATATAGTAACTGACTGAGGTTGATCAGTGGTCCAGTGTGTAGTAGATCTGCAGAGATCTCCAGCGCAGGAATGTTAAGCTGCACAGGAAGAGTCTCTGCTGTGATTGACAGGTGAGCGGCGGCTCAATAGCGGCTCACACCTGTGTGTGGAGCTCAGACAGTGACCCGCGCACACACCTCCGGCCTGCAGGTGTGTGGCGCTTTGTTGAAAACACACCAGCAGAACTGCCACTGATGAGGGACAACTTCAGGTGTCCAACTTAACACACACACGCACACAAACACACACACACACACGCATATACACTCAAAGAAACAAGCACACACACTCTCACACACACAAACACCCACACATTCACAATCACATCCTCACAACCACACACACACACACATTCAAACACACACACAAATTCACACTCCCAAACACACACTAACAAACACTCAAACAAACAAACACACACACACACACACACACACACACACACACACACACACACACACACACACACAAAATCGCATACACTCAAGCACACACAAGCATACACACACTCACACACAAACACACTAACAAACACTCAAACACACACAAACACACACACAAACGAACTCAGACACAAACAAATTCACACACACACACACAAACACACACACCCACACGCATATACACTCAAAGAAACAAGCACACACACTCTCACACACACAAACACCCACACATTCACAATCACATACTCACAACCACACACACACACACACACACACACACACACACACACACACACACACACACACACACACATTCAAACACACACACAAATTCACACTCCCAAACACACACTAACAAACACTCAAACAAACAAACATTCACACACACACACACAAAATCGCATACACTCAAACACACACAAACATACACACACTCACACACAAACACACTAACAAACACTCAAACACACACAAACATACACACACGCACAATCGCATACACTCAAACACACACAAACATACACACACTCACACACAAACACACTAACAAACACTCAAACACACACAAACATACACACACACAAACGAACTCAGACACAAACAAATTCACACACACACACAAACACACACACACCCACACGCACATACACTCAAAGAAACAGGCACACACACTCTCACACACACAAACACCCACACATTTACAATCACATACTCACAACCACACACAAACACAAAAATACACACACACACACACACATACACACACACTCAAACACACACACAAATTCACACACAAACACACACACACACACACACACACAAACTCACAAACGCATACACTCAAACACACACACACACACACACACACACACACAAACAAACTCACACTCAAACAAACACACACACACACACTAACAAACACAAACACACAAACTCACACACGCATACACTCAAACACACACACACTCATACACAAACAAACTCACACTCAAACAAACATACACACACACACACATACACACGCATAAACATACTCACAAACACACACTAACAAACACTCAAACACACACAAACACACACACACAAACACTCAAACACAAACAAATTCACACTCACTCACAACAGCACACACTCACACACAAGCACACTCAGACAAACAAATATACACACAGACAAACATACAGACACACACTCACTTACACACACATATAAACACACACTGACACAAAAACAAACTCACACAAACTAATTCACACTAACAAACAAACATTCACACTCAAACACACACAAACATACACACAAACACACACACAAACAAATTCACACTCCAAACACACACTAACAAACACACTCAAACAAACAAACAAACATACACAGACAAACATACACTCACACACACACACACACACACATTCACACTCAAACAAACATACACACAAACATACACACACACACTAACAAACACTCGAACACACACACACACAAACTCACACAAATACACACTCACAAACATTCAAACATACACACACACACACAAACAAACTCAGACACAAACAAATAAACAAATTCACACTCACTCACAACAGCACACACTCACACACAAGCACACTCAAACAAACAAATATACACACAGACAAACATACAGACACACACACACACACACACAAACTCACAAGACGCGAGACAATCCTGTCTCGGAGGTCTACAGACAATTCCTTTGTCCTCATGCTTGGTTTGTGCTTTGACATGCACTGTCAACCCTGGGCCCTTATATAGACAGGTGTATGGCTTCTCAAATCATGTCCAATCAGCTGAATTGACCACAGGTGAACTCCAATGAAGCTGCTGAAACATCTCAAGAATGACCAGTGGAAACAGAATGAACCTGAGCTCAATGTAGAGCTTCACGCCAAACGCTGTCAATACTGATGTACATGTGATTTAGCAGCTTTTATTTTTAATAAATTTGCAACAATTTCAAAAACTCTTTTTTTCACATTGTCATTATGGGGGATTGTGTGTAGAATGTTATGGAAATAAATCAATTTAATCCATTTTTTAATAAGGCTGTGACATAAACAAATGTGGAAAAAGTGAAGCGCTATCAATACTTTCCGGATGCACTGTACATGTCTGTCAACATCTCAAAAAATGTGTTTTGGTGTTTCGTGACCCTTTAAAGGGAATGTGAGACGAGACTCTGATTTGTTTAATGCAGGTTATGCTCAAAACACACCCAGAACTCATTAAGAGAATAAGCACAGCTCTGTTAGACCGTGCACCAGGGCACAAAGCACATTTTTCCGACCTTAAAACAGCAAAAGTGGATTTGGAAACACCATTAATGCTTTTGTGCCATGAGCTGCAGACTTTGTGCCTAGGTCAGGGGCGGCGCTAGACCCAATTTACTTTTTTAAGAGGTTATTCTCTATGTGCAACCGAACCAACCCTGGTGAAAGCACTGTAGTTTAATCAAAAAGCAAACTGACGCATCTCTGCATGTGCGCAGAAAACCACACCCACGCGCCTCACACACCGCTCCTGCTGGACCCTGCTTGACGCGCTGCTCTTCTCCCGGTGCGAGTCCCGGTTGTTAACATGCACGCCAAAAAAAGTACTTGCTGCTCACGGCCCGCTTATGCATTGTGAAACCGCCGTATGAGCCTTTTATGCGGAGGTGACGGCACGCAGTGAGTTTTGTAAGTCGACAAAACTACAGTTTAAATAATATGATTACTAAGCATGCCTCCTGATAGATTTTTTTAATGAAGTAAAAAGGAGGGATGACGAGTCAGGGAGGTAAAGACTTAATAAACCTAATTCTCGGCCATGTCTAAGACAACAGATAATTAAAACATGCTTTTTGTATTCTATAGAATTGTCTGTAGAATTATATTCAAATGAAATTATTATTGATGCAAAAGATTTCTTAAATGATCTTAGCATCACTCCAGTTGTGTCTTTACGTTGTTTTCCAGTTACTTTTAGGATTAATTTCTATAATTTAGAATAATAATTGTACAATAACAATAATACTTTTATTTATTAATCATTTGTCGTGTATAATATATATAAATATATATATATAAATATTTATTTATTTCTTAGGGGTGGGGGGTACCCCAGTAGAGCTTTATGTCTAGCAACGCCCCTGGCCTACGTCATTAAAATAGAGCCCAATGTGTCCAAAACTCTAGTCTGGCATATTTATTTGTGGACAAATAAAACACTTTATTAAAAGGATCAGAGCTTGATTAAAATATTCAATTCAATTCATCTTTATTTGTATAGCGCTTATACAATGTAGATTGTGTCAAAGCAGCTTCACATGGAAGATTATAGTGAATTGAAACAGTGTCAGTTCAGTTTTCAGAGATTAAGTTCAGTTCAGTTTATAATATTTTAAAATATTTGTTCATTTTTGTATAATATGTTTATTCTATATTTACCAAATTATTTGACATCATTTCCTAAATTCAAACTGAATTAAATTTAGTATAATCATTTATTGCCTGATATACATTTCAATAGGACGTCACGGTGGCACAGTGGGTAGCACAATCGCCTCACAGCAAGGTCGCTGGTTCAAGCCTCAGCTGAGTCAATTGGCATTTCTGTGTGGGTTTCCTCCGGGTGCTCCGGTTTCCCCCACAGTCCAAACACATGCACTATAGGGGAATTTGGTAAGCTAAATTGGCCGTAGTGTATGTGTGTGAATGAGTGTGTATGGGTGTTTCCCATTGCTGGGTTTCAGCTTGAAGAGCATCCGCGGCATAAAATATATATGCTGGATACGTTGGTGGTTCATTCTGCTGTGGCGACCCCTGATTAATAAAGAGATTAAGCCGAAAAGAAAATGAATGAATGAATATATTTCAATAAGAGCAGCTCAGAATAAATATTTGCTTAATTTTGACATGAATATAATGACTAATGTTCATCATTTTGGGATTTCAGTTTCATTAAGTTATATTGGACCATTAAAATAAAGTATTTATTTGCAAGTACAGTTGAAGTCAGAATTATTCGCCCCCCTTTGATTTATTTTTTATTTTTTTTATATTTTCCAAATATTTGGAAATTTTCACAGTATGTCTGATAATATTTTTTCTTCTGGAGAAAGTCTTATTTGTTTTATTTCGGCTAGAATAAAAGCAGTTTTAAAATCTTTAAAAGCCATTTTAAGGTCAATATTACTAGCCCCTTTAAGCTATTTTTTTCGATAGTCTACAGAACAAACCATCATTATACAATAACTTGCCTAATTCCCCTAACCTGCCTAGTTACCCTAATTACCCTAGTTAAGCCTTTAAATGTCACTTTAAGCTGTATAGAAGTGTCTTGAAGAATATCTAGTCTAATATTATTTACTGTCATCATGACAAAGATAAAATAAATCAGTTATTAGAGATGAGTTATTAACACTATTATGTTTAGAAATGTGTTGAAGAAATCTGCTCTCCATTAAACGGAAAATGGGGAAAAAATAAACAGGGGGGCTAATAATTCAGGGGGCTAATAATTCTGACTTCAACTGTATGTCAATGTACTTTTGTAAAGTCAATGGATGGATCATTGAATAAGACTGAAGGCGTGTGTGTGTTGTTTATGGTCCATAATTCTGCAAAAAGCAGAATCTCTCACTCAGACAGTCTTCAGATTATAATATTCAGATAACATCATGTGTCTGTGGAGAGATCGCTTTCATCTGATTCACAGAGACGCCAGTAAATACTACTCTACAACATGCAGAGCTCTTCCTTTCAAAGGAAGCAAAACTAAAATAAATATATATACTGGAAGACTCAGATTTGTCCAAAACAGCTGTAATGGATTATAGACTGTGGATTTATCTGCAATAAAACAAATTTGAAAAAAAAATCAGAATTTCATCTTGAGAATTTGACAAATCAAATAAACAATGAAGATTAAAATGAAAACCAGATTAACAATTTCATTATAAAACACTGTTCACAAAATATCTGCCAAAATAACAAATGAAATGATTTAATTTTCATTTTCACTGTGATATCACATCGTCCCTGTCAAATCGATAATTAAAATGAAGTTGCCCATTTAACATTTCATTTTCACTGCATTTCTGCATCAAGACTGCCAATATTAAAATCAAAAGCCAAACTGAAAAATGCCAACACAAATTTTACAAAGCATGTTATTAGTGTTCACGCTATAATAGTGACACAATTCAAATTAAAATGTACATTTAAGTTTTTCTTTTATTGACACTTTTTAGTTTTCATTTTCGATTTCATTTGCAACTCTAACAAATATGCAAAGCCTATGCTAATGAGTGGGAGGGGCGTATTCCAAGGTTATAATAGTTTTGGATTTTTCATTAGTTTTAGTTTCTATTTAGTTTTGACTTTTTGTTTTCAAATTCAGCTTGTTTTATTTAGTTTTAGAGGCAGATTTACTAGTTTTTATTAGTTTCTATGTTTTGAAATGACTTAGTTTTAGTTTTGTTTTTATTAGTTTCAGTTTAGTTTTTTTAAATAAGGATATTTGTTAGGTGCAAGATTCAAAATCAATAGAATTAATATTGTATAATAAAATCTCAGCCATACATTTTTTGAAACCTGTATTTAGAGGACACATGAACACTCATCTACCAATACCATCTACCCATCCTCAAATTCAAATACAACAGCCCACAAGACAGCAGCCTTCAGTATTATATGTGTGCAAGGCTGCTCTGAGGTTAGATACACAGTAGTGATGGGAAGTTCAGATATTTAAAGCGGATGTTTGGACTCAACATACCAAAATTATGTAGTCAGCAATAGTAATTAGAGTCAGTTTAAACATCACCATGATCTGAAAAATGTCTTACAGTAAAGTTCTGCAACCAAACTGAATCATGATTCACTTATTTAAATTCCAATACGATTTTCTGTTATGAAATAAACTTACGTTTTTTCTCCAGATCCTCTCATTTAAGCTCTCGGTTTACCCGCGGTGCTGTTGTTCAAGTTTAGTTCAGTCACAGCAGGCTGTCATGTGCTGTTTGTGTTTGGCTCACTGAATCACGCATGCGCAGTATTATCAGTTCACCGCTTCTCTAATTTGATCTCAGTGTAACATTACTGTTCTAATAACTGAATGAGAGTATATGTTGGATTATTTCGAGTCAGAGGGGGGTATTAGGCTTGTTAAAAATTAAGTAGTTTGTGGATAAGTGCTTACTGGAGAAGCGAGTCGTTTCAAATGATTCAATTCATTTTGGTGAACTAGTTCAACCAGTTCACTTAGAAGATCCGGTTAAAAAGATTTGTTCGCGATCGCGATACAGAAATAAAACGCATTATTGGCCACAGAACTGTTAAAGTAATAGTTTTAAGTGCCTGTAAAGCCGCGGTCACACTGGACTTTTCTCCCCATAGACTTCCATTCATACGCACGCCAATGCGTCAGACAGGAAACACAGGGTCATGCGTCGAGTTTCGCAGGTTGCTGCAGTGCAAAGTTCAAGCTTGGTGAACTCTGACCTGCGAAATCGCATCACTTGACTGCGTGAGATCAAACAAGGATCAAAACATGACCTCTCTGAACTGAAATTTAAAACATGGAGCAATCGCTCGCTTTTTTAAATGTCTAATCATCTTGTTTAATCCCGCCTCTTTTTTCGCAGCGCCGTACGACAGAATTTCGCAAGCTCAAACTCTAGTGTGACTTCGGCTTAATGCTGTCACCGTGCTGCTGTCATGTGCACTCGTTGTTTTTTACGCGGGAGCAACAGCGAGGACTGACTGGAGGAGAACCGGCTCGATCTGGCCAATCGGTCTTTGTCAGGTGACGTCACGCTTGTAAACACCGAATTGCATTATGGAACATAGCCGCCATTTGTGTTGTATCCGAGTTATAGCGTCTTTCGCAAAGTAAATACAGTGTTACGTTCTTGTTGTGTTAAGGGCTGTAATAGTAAATCACACGATCGAAACTTCGGTATACGGACATTTCTAAAACAGCAGCACAAAGGCTGCAAGCGACATGCAGCTTGAATTGTGAATGAATGGAGAATGATTGACAGGCGCAGCGGCGGGAAGCGCTGAAGTGAACATGAATTTAACCACGTGAATATTCATCTGTGCTTCACATTAAACTATAGAATGGCTTCAAAACATTTATGATATAGTAGGTCTGCTTGATAACTTTCTAGTGCCTTATAATAGGCTTCCTTCGTGGCTTTTGTTGGCTTATAAATTACACAGAATACAGCGCACGCGCAAGATCGGATTTGGATCGGTACCACCTGGCCGATACCCGATCCAGCAAAAATATGCGATATCGAACCGATATCCAATCCAAGTATCGGAATCGATCACGGAATCGTTCACGGAATCGATCGCAATGTTGACAGTTTTTCAAAATGACGACCCCTGGCATCTTTGTTTAGTTTATTGCGGTACTGCATACTCTCGATTTTCTTGTACTTCTCCAGCTTGACCCTTGTATGGCACGCATCTCTCTTACGTTATGTCTCGGGAAGCAATACCACAAAATCTCGCAGGTGTGACGTCTAACACAACAAACGCACGTGACTGACAAAGACCGATGGCAGCAGGATTACAGACTCTGAGGTGTGAAAGGGTCAAACACCTGCAGCGCGAATTAGATTTACTTCTAAACGGCTTACAGTAAGATTATGTATTAAATACGTTCACAAATACAAAAACGAAGGAGGTTTTTGCTTTCATTTCAGTTAGTTTCAGTTAGTTTTGTATGTAGGCCTACACAATACAGTTTCAGTTAGTTTTAGTTTTTTCAAAAACTCTCGTTTTTATTTTTATTTCAGCTAACGTTAATTTTTTTAAATTTTAGTTTTTGTTTTTTCGTTCGTTTTCGTTAACTATAATTGCGTATTCAAGTGACGTCGAGTGTTTACACAGCCTGAGGGCAGAGGCACGGTTTTGATGGATAGGACAGTTTGAGTTTTCATTTTAATTTCCTTTGTTGATTTGTTTTTTTTAAAATTGGCAGGATTTACCTTCCATAGATTTGGAGAGGAATGTGACTTTAAACTGAAATGAAAAGAAAATTCAATGAAAATAGAGCAGATAAAGATTCAGTAGTAAAGAAAGTCTTCTTCACACATTACTAAATCTTAAACATCTTAAATCTTAATCTTTACCTCAAGTTTCTGTCTGTTTGCAATCAGCAGCAGAGTAGTTTTGCAACCATGCAACAAAATAGTCCCTGCATAGCAACCCTCATGTCATGCTCGGTACTGCACCCTAAATAAACATTATATTCTTTTCTTGAGGTATCAACTTCAGATTTGGAATATAATTTGTTTAAATATTTTTCTTCGATTTTTCATCAATTTTAGGGTCAAAGAGGCTTTGTAAAATACATATTTATATAATATCATCGCACCTCCTGCAGCCATGGTACTGCAGTATATTTCCTTGATTATTATGCCAAACTGAGTCACATCAGAATAGAAAATTGTAAAATATTATTTTAAATATCTGGTCTTAGTAGTACACAACATAACCACAGAAGAGTCAAGCTTTAAATAAGAAAATTATTGAAACACTTTGCTCATTTCTTAAACGGGATGCTAATGGTCTAATCTGATTCAATTATCTATGCTAAGCTATGCTAAAAGTGAAAGACGTAGACATTGGCTGAATGGATTGAAAATGGTAAAACCCATCAGTTTAACTCTAGGAGAGCTGTGAAATGAGCCCTTTTAAAGTGGTTAAAGGCTTGGTTGTGTTCATAAGATGCAAAGCGATGTGTGCTCATGCTTCACTTGTAGAAAATCAGGTTATATTTTCATATATCCTCCTTTGATTATATACAGCTTCTCTGCTAACATGAAAACTACTGTCATATTTCCTAGACCCTCTGAAAGGCCTCAAAAGGCTCTGATTGGTCCACTAACATAATGTGCTGTGATTCGTGGACTGGCTCCACGTCACTCTCCTACAAGCGTGTTCTTTTGCGCTGTGTAAACAGTCCAGTCAGAGCAGCTGTTAGCAGCATTAGCTGCCTGAATCAGACAGAAATGAAGAGCACACAGCTGAACCTCACGCCTGCTCTCTAAAATAACATCTGACCAGTGTCTTTCACATATATTGGGGTTATACGCATGTGTAAGTAATATGAAATGTTCACATATCTTTAGCGAGTTTGTTATTTGAGATGTGGAACGCACGGAAAGTGTCCGCATAGAGAGACACTGCAGCGCTGCTGAGGATTGTGTCTGTTTACAGCGGTTTGACTGATAAATATGAATTTGTAGCTAAATTGTTAGCGGTGCCAAACAGCATTTCCTGTTGTTTACATCCTTGTTTATGTCCTCGCTACAACATACCAATAACACTAGAAACTGTGCCTGTAGTTGATCAATTTTAATAAATAAAAATACTTCCAGGCAGAGGTGGGTAGTAACGAATTACATTTACTTCGTTACATTTACTTGAGTAAAATTATTGGGTAACGTGTACTTTTTGAGTACATTTAAATGTGTACTTTTACTCAAGTACGTTATTAGAGAGAAATCAGTACTCTTACTTTGCTTCATTTGGCGGCGTTCCTCTGTTACTGTCACATGATAATAAATTTGCTTTATGTGACTTGTTTGCAAATATCGCGAGGCGCCACATTGGAGAGATTGTGAGGTTGCTATAGAGACGCGTCTCCCGCTTTCGGTTAAAACGCACGCGCCTATGTTGGAATGATGGCTGAAGTCGAGGAAGACGTGAGAGTTTATACTGCAGTCACGCCATGGCCATCTGCGGTTTCGAGAAGGACGGTCACGCTGTCTTTGCAATTGAGTTTATCAGACCAGGTCACCCGCGACCTCAAGTTCAGTCTATGGCCGTACTCACGCTATGTACAGTTGCCTTGAACCGGGCCAAAGCACGCTTGTCCCCCCCTCCCCTCTCCCCCGACGACCCGCACTCACATTACATTTGGGCCTGGGCGCGCTTCCGTCATCGATGACGCGCTCCTCAGTAAGCTCTCTCGCTCAGCACAGTGGACATTTCTTTAGTTATATCGGTTAAGTCGTTTGATATGCTGTGACACGCAGTCTAATATTTCGCCGAACAGATCAGCCACTTTTGACGCAGGCATTAGGAGGTTTGCTGAAGGCACAGCTGACGTGCAGTGAGGGGTTTGCGTCTTTAATAATCAACGACAGTTTGCGTTCATTACGAATGATTATTTAATCCTTATGAAACAGTATATTTAAAAGTCACATCTCGCTTTCAGTTTCGGGCTCAGGCACGCTTGCACTCACACTGTAAGCGTACCACGCCTGAGCCCAAGTGAACCGCGCTCTGGCCCACCTCTTCCAACCGGGCCAGGGCAGCCGAAGTGTACCGTGCCTGAGCCCGATTCAGAGCACTCACACTACTCAAACAATCCAGGAAACGGGCCTGGGCACGGTTCGGATAGCATAGTGTGAGTAAGCCCTATGTTTTCACTCCAAGATGTCAACAAGAATAGTTTGATAACGTGATTCACGCTGTACATCGAACTGACATCACAACATACAGTATACATGAATTCCAGCTTCAACCTGAAAAAACACAGAGTGGTGTCAAAATTAACCCAATTTGAACCTCATTAATGATAAATATGGGATAACTAAACAAACTGCTGTTTAATGGAAAAACTGATTACACATATTAGTCATTTACACTGTTGACCATTAAAAATATACCATTTAAACATTATTTTGTAACATAAAAATGGTGTGTGTGTGTGTGTGTGTGTGTGTGTGTGTGTGTGTGTACAGGTGAAGTCAGAATTATTAGCCCCCCTGTTTATTTTTTTTTCCCATTTTCTGTTTAATGGAGAGCAGATTTTTTCAGCACATTTCTGATCATAATAGTTTTAATAACTCATCTCTAATAACTGATTTATTTTATCTTTGTCATGATGACAGTAAATAATATTAGACTAGATATTCTTCAAGACACTTCTATACAGCTTAAAGTGACATTTAAAGGCTTAACTAGGTTAATTAGGCAAATCATTAATGATGGTTTGTTCTGTAGATCAAAAAAAAAATTGCTTAAAGGGGCTAATAATATTGACCTTGAAATGGTTTTAAAAATATTAAAAACTGCTTTTATTCTAGCCGAAATAAAACGAATAAGACTTTCTCCAGAAGAAAAAATATTAACTGTTAAACATCATTTGAGAAATATTTGAAAAAGAAAAAAAAAAAAAAAAAAAAAAAAAAAAAAAAAAAATCACAGGAGGGCGTATAATTTTGACTTCAACTGTGTGTATATATATATATATATATATATATATATATATATATATATATATATATATATATATATATATATATATATAAATCCGTAATTTTATGGTTTATTTCCGGCAGCTGGGGTGCTGGAAAAAAACGTAAAATAACGATCGTTAAATTACAGAAATTTACTGTAAAATAATGGACATTAAATTAGAGATAAATTTCTGTAATTCAACCTCTGTTATTTTACAGTAAATTTCTGTAATTTAACTGCCGTTATTTTAGGGTTTATTTCCGGCAACCCAGCTGCCGGAAATAAACTGTAAAATTATTAATTTTTTTACAGTATATTATATATATGTATATATATATATATACTGTAAAATATATACACACAGTTGAAGTCAGAATTATTAGCCCCCTGTTTATTTTTTTTCCCCAATTTCTGTTTAACGGAGAGAAGTTTTTTTTCAGCACATTTCTAATCATAATAGTTTTAATAACTCATCTCTAATAACTGATTTATTTTCTCTTTGCCATGATGACAGTAAATAATATTAGACTAGATATTCTTCAAGACACTTCTATACAGCTTAAAGTGACATTTAAAGGCTTAACTAGGTTAATTAGGCAAGTTATTGTATAACAGTGGTTTGTTCCAAAGACAGTCGGAAAAAAATAGCTTAAAGGGGCTAATATTGACTAGGGGTGTCAAAATTAATCGTTTCTTCGGTGCACCGCAATGCAGATGACAATTCGATATCGGTTCAGTAATGGATCATAACCGGTTATTATGTACTGACGTCATTTATCCCCTATGCGCGATGTCGCGGTAGAATACTATGGCGAAGGAGGCGAGGGTGAGTAAATAAAACACTCCTACTACTTAAAAAGCAGATAATTGTGCACGTGTGAGTTTGCTGGACACAGTCTTTCACTGACACTGAGGAATGGTAAAGCACGAGCCGCTATTTCAGTACTAGGGAGAAATGCTGTAAAACTTTTTCTCTCCCCATCTGTCTCTCTCTTCCACACACACACACACTTTTTGCGTTTGACCCGTTGGCATGTTCGTGAGGTAAATTTTCCTCTCCAAGCGTGCCTGTGGTGCGAGTTTATTGTATTATATTTATTCTATTACGGATTACCTGATAACCGAGTATTATGCGCATATAGACTGACCCGCGGCCGTTTTTCCGGTCGAATTAAACCGAATCGATGGCACGATAATCGTAACCGAACCGTGAGACCAGTGTAGGTTCACACCCCTAATATTGACCCTAAAATGGTTCATAAAAAATTAAAAACTGCTTTTATTCTAGCTGAAATAAAACAAATAAGACTTTCTCCAGAAGATAAAATATTATCAGACATACTGTGAAAATTTCCTTGCTCTGGGAAACATTTAAAAAATAAAAATAAAATCAAAGGTGGATACTCTTCCCACCTCTGCTTACAGGTTGTGGCTCACAATTCACAGCTTCGTCTGTTGGAGGAGTTTTTAGCTGAATCCAACACTGAACTGGGAGATATTCTGGAAGTTCTCCTTTGTCAAATGCTAGCTATATCTTTATTATAATTCTCTGGAACATAATAAAAATTAAACTATAAGAACTTCTGTCTTTGTGTCGTGTCCTTTGGAAGCCCAAATACAGAAACAGAAGAAGCTCTGTGGAAATAGGACGCCATTTTAGCTTTCTCTGCTATTAACATTACAGCGCCTCTGGCCACGCCCTTTTGCTGCGCAGGGTGTGTGTGCGAGGTGAATGCACGTAACCTGAAGCGCTTGTGATCTCACTAGCCCGGATGTGTTTTTTTGTTGTCCCCAAACTTCGTTGGCTGTAGGCTTTGCTAAGCTAACTCTGTAAAAGCCAACATCTCCCTTTGCATTGAGGTTTGAGCGTCTTACATTCAGAGATGTTGTTTATGTTCACACAGCTACATTACACATCAACTACAGTTTAACATAAGATACCGTAGTGGACCACCCCTTTAAAGTGGAGTGCAGCTTTAAAGGGTTAATACCTGAATACACTTAGCTGTTTGATGATTTAAACAGCAAATATGAGCAATCATAATGAGGATGTTTGGCTTTACAAACACTAAAAGCAGAGGTGAAATGGAGAGACCCAGACAGAGATGAGCAGATAAAGCCAGAGCAGATAACCAGAGGAATGTCTCTCTCTCTCTCTCTGTTCCTCTCTCTCCCCATCCTGCTGAAACCTGCCCGTCTCTGTCTGCAGATTAACACTGACTCCAGCTGAAGAGAGGCTTACAGCTTCAGACAGCAGATCAGAAGAGAAACACACACACACACACACACATCCTCCACTGCTTGAAGATCACACACTGTCTTCTAATTGGCTGCTGGTTTAAATCAGGGGTGCTCAAACTCGGTCCTGGAGGGCCGGTGTCCTGGAGAGTTTAGCTTCAACCCTAATCAAACACACCTGAACCAGCTAATCACGTTTTTACTAGATAAACTTCCGGGCAGGTGTGTTGAAGCGGGTTGGAGCTAAACTCTCCAGGACACCGGCCCCCTGCTTTAAAAGGCACCTATAGTGAAAATCGTCTTCTGTAAGCTGTTTGGAGAGAACTGTGTGTAGTATAGTGTGTATGGGTGCGGCTGGAAGTGCATCCACTGCCTAAAACATATGCTGGAATAGTTGGTGGTTCATTCCGCTGTGGCGACCCCTGATTAATAAAGGAAAGATTATTTCACTTCCCCCATTGTCAGATCATTTTGCCTGTTTTAAGAAAAACCTCACTTCATTTTGTCATATTATTTCTTAAAACAAGACAACATATTTTGCTTGTCTACAAAATGCTTCTTAATTAAAAAATGTTGAGTCATTTAGACAAGAAGCAGATTTTTTATGCAGTGTAGATTGTCTTAAATCTGCATCCTGTGTCTATTGGGGTGCCTAAGTAGACAGCAGTCGGCGAGACCAGAACCTTCAGCCTTTCTGTGAACTGCGAAAATTCCCCCGAAGTGTTGAGATTGAGTCAGAATGAATGTTAATGAACAAAAGCGTGCCCACCTCTGGAGCAGGACGGATGCTGGCGATAAGGGCTGAAGGTGCGCAGTCAACTCCTGCAACACACACACACATGCTGGTATTCGTGACAGACTTCCAGATGGAAGATTTGTCTGGGTTTTGGAGCTGGGCATCTTGGGCCTCCCCCATGATCAGCGCATGATAAGCTGCTATTTCCAGAAGTTAAAAAAAAGAGCATGAAAGACTGCAAAATACCACACAGCATCAGACGGAGTAGAGGAAACTGCACAAATAGGGTACAGTGAAAGAATGATTGCTGCTTGTTTGAAGAACTTATTTAAAAACGAGCTGAATCAACACAATTCTTGAGGTTTTTTTAGGGTGGAACAACTTTATTTTGCTGTTCAATCCACTTAAATTTGCAAAAACAATTAAGTTCATTCATTCATTCATTTTCTTGTCGGCTTTGTCCCTTGCGGGGTCGCCACAGTGGAATGAACCACCAACTTATCCAGCACGATTTTAAGCAGCGGATGCCCTTTCAGCCGCAACCCATCTCTGGGAATTTCCACACACACACATTCACACTCATACACTATGGACAATTTAGCTTACCCAATTCACCTGTACTGCATGTCTTTGGACTGTGGGGGAAACCGGAGCACCCGGAGGAAACCCATGCGAACGCAGGGAGAACATGCAAACTCCACACAGAAACGCCAACTGACCCAGCCCAGCCGAGGTTCGAACCTGCGACCCAGCGACGTTCTTGCTGTGAGGCAACAGCACTACCTACTGCGCCACTGCGTTGCCCAACAATTAGGTTAATCTAATCAATTTAAAACAACCCAGCATTGTGTGTTAAAACAACCCAGCATTTTTAGAGTAGGAAATAAAAAAATGCATTTAAAAATGCACATATGCAATAAAAAGCTAAATAAATTGCACATACAAACACACCTGAGCATGCAGTATAAAGGAGTTCTGTTCAATGCAAAAGCTTGGACAATCATCATACACAAAAAAAAAAAATGCTGGGTCAAATATTGACAATCCCAACAGTTAAACAGTTAAAAAAATATTAAACTAAATAAATAAAAAAATGAACCCAGTCTTGGGTTTGTCCACATTTATTATATGTAATATCTTTAAAAATATGAGATCCTGTGGTCCCCGAACTGGACTGTTATTCGCAGACGATGTTGTTCTGTTGGCTTCATCGAACATGGACCTTCAGCATGCACTGTGCAGTTTGCTGCCGAGTGTGACGCGGCTGGGATGAGAATCAGCACCTTCAAGTCCGAGGCCATGGTGCTCCACTGGAAAAAGATGGTTTGCCATCTCCAGGTTGGAGGAGAGTCCTTACCCCAGGTGGAGGAGTTCAAGTATCTTGTGGTGAGGGAAGGATGGAGCGTGAGATTGACAGGCGGATCGCTGCAGCGGCAGCAGTAATGTGGTCGATGTATCGGTTTGCTGTGGTAAAGAAGGAGCTGAGCTGAAAGGCAAAGCTCTCGATTTACCGGTTAATCTACATTCCTACTCTCACCTATGGTCTGACTCATGAGCTTTGGGTCATGACCGAAAGGACAAGATCTCGGATACAAGCGGCCGAAATGAGTTTCCTTCACAGGGTGGCAGGGCGCACTCTTATGAATAGGGTGAGGAGCTCTGTCACCTGGGAGGAGCTCGGAGTAGAGCCGCTGCTTCTCCACATCGAGAGAAGTCAGCTGAGGTGGCTCGAGCATCTGTTTCGGATGCCTCCTGGACGCCTAGCTAGGGAGGTGTTCCAGGCATGTCCCACCGGGAGGAGGCCTCAGGGAAGACCTAGGACACGCTGGAGGGTCTATGTCTCTCGGCTGGCCTGGGAATGCCTCGGGATCCCCCCGGAGGAGCTGGAGGAAGTCTCTAGGAAGAGGGAAGTCTGGGGTTCTCTCCTAAGACTGTGGCCCTTGCGACCCGGCCCCAGAAAAGCAGTAGAAAATTAATTAAATATTTTTTTTTATATTTATTTATTAAAGAGCCCCTATTATGCATTACAAAAGGTCATATTTTGGTTTTGAGGGTCTCCAACAACATATACCTTTTGTTGTTGCATATACATTTTGACCTTGATATGCGTGCCAAAAAACACTTTCATGGTCTTATAATATGCATTTATTTTTACTTAATTATCCCAACAACTCCCATATGATTCGTTTAGCGATTCATTTGTTCCCAAACTTTTAGCACGATGCTAAACTGGACTGACTGGTTCGATGACCCAGTCTGCTGTGATTGGTTGACTATGCATGCAGAGAGTGTATGTGTGAGCCCAGTGCAGGAGTGCATTAAAAGCAGTGCAGTTTAACACCAGCATATTGCTGTACTCTTAACCATAAGTAAAAATAACGACACTCATTCAGTATTAATCCACACAGTGGCAAAAGCTGATCTATTTTGAAACTTGACCGCTGTACGTGTGTAGGAACAGCTGATGGTGGCCATAGCAATGACAAAGGGCAGAGTATCACAAGCTTACAAACACATTTAAATCCGTAAACGTGGCACGTGTCGTGTTTTCAACGTGGCTTAGACGCAATATGAAAATATAAAGAGTCAACCAGATACAGTACAAGCTGCGTGGAGCAGTGGTGTAAAGTACTTGAGTAAATGGACTTCGTTACTTTACTTAAGTATTTTTTTGGCTACTTTGTACTTGTACTGAGTATCAAAAATATAAGCAACTTTTACTCTTTACTTGACTACATTTTTGATTGAATATATGTACTCTTTACTCCACTACATTTGAACGGATGCTTACCGTTACTCATTACATTGTGATTGTGCACGACAAGTCGGCATCTTTATCTACCACAGCTAATTTGTTGGGTGGATGAGGCGATATCGCCATCTGCAGGGTGCTGAAGGTACTGTATGCTATTTATGAGCTAAATCATGTGAACGTGAATTAGTAGCTTGCCTAATACCAGGTGTTTAATTAGGGACATGGCTGCAGCCAGTGATGAAGCCGAAGCTTGAATTTATATGTAGTTTACTAAGTTGAAAATAACAGTGCTCCTCTTTGTTTAATTTCAATACAGAGAAAACATCTTAATCAATTGAAAAACTACTCAAAATAAAAATATTGCCCCCCTCTGATAGTGAGAGATGAATCACATCAGTCAGCTCTGATTTTTTTT
Organism: Danio kyathit; assembly: GCA_903798195.1. NCBI lineage: Eukaryota > Metazoa > Chordata > Actinopteri > Cypriniformes > Danionidae > Danio > Danio kyathit. Next base: position 71,632,677 of record LR812520.1, read on the forward strand.
ACTACGTTTTACTACTTTTTTTTTTTGATAAATTGTTAGTGCCTTTTTTGAACATTTGAGTTTGACTGAGACTTTTTGTTCTATTTTTTATCTATTTTGTTCTGCCATCTTATAACATTAAGGTGTTAAATTTAATTTATATATTAGGAAAATTAAACCTTTCTTGGTGATCTTTGAGCCTACATTCAGCATAAGTAAAATACTTAAGTTTTTTTAAAATCGGATACTTTAATACTTTTACTCAAGTCTTATTGGAATTGGTGACTTGTAACTTGTAATGGAGTATTTTTTACAGTAAGGTATCTGTACTTTTACTCAAGTATGCTTTTCAGGTACTCTTTACACCTCTGGCGTGGAGCGATTACAAGTAACAAAACACAATTAAATACATAATTTGCAAGCTAGAGAAAACAAGGAGGCAGCCATTTTAATCACACTTACACTTGTGAAATGGAGGAAGAAACTGATCCATGAACTGTGTACTGATAAAGTTCCTGTCAAGCTCCCAATTGCAGTGTAGATTATTATATTAACACTAGAACCACCAGAGGTCGCTGTATACCTAAAATTACAGTGCGGGTTAAATTTTACCCAGCACAAATTTCGTTTAGAAGTTGCTAGAAAAACAAACATACTATTTCACTGTTTTTCACCACTGTTAACAAAAAGTGTCTAGACTAGGGGTGTCCAAACTCGGTCCTGGAGGGCTGGTCCCTGCTGAAAAAAACAGCTTAAACCAGCTGGTTGGCTGGTTTTAGCTGGTCGACCAGCCTGGTTTTAGAGGGGGTTTGGCCATTTGCAGGCTGGTTTCCAGCCATTTCCAGCCTGGTCTTAGCTGGTCAGGCTGGAAAATGACAAGCTTACACCAGCTAATACCAGCTTGGCCAGTCTGGTTTAAGCTGGACATAGCTGGTTTTGTCTGGTCAAGCTGGTTTTAACTGGTCAACTCCCAGCCTGACCAGCTAAGACCAGGCTGGAAATGGCCAGAACCCCTCTAAAACCAGGCTGGTCGAACAGCTAAAACCAGCCAACCACCTTAGGCTGGTTTAAGCTGGATTTTTCAGCAGGGGTGTCCTGCCGATTTAGATCCACCTTGCCTTAACACACCTTCAAGGATGTTTCTAGAAAACCTTGTACAGCTGCGGTCACACTTAAGTTTGTGTGTGCGAAATTCTGACGTACACCGCTGCGAAAAGGGGCGGGATTAAATAAGATGATTAGACATTTAAAAAGCGAGCGATTGCTTTATGTTTAAAATTTCTGTCCAGAGAGGTCATGTTTTGATCCTCGATTGGTCTCAAGTGATGCGATTTCGCAGGTCAGAGTTCACCAAGCTTGAACTTTGCACCGCAGCGAACTGCGAAACTTGACGAATGACCCTGCGTTTCCGGTCTGACACATTGGCGCGCGTATAAATGGGAGTCTATGGGGAGAAAAGTCCAGTGTGACCGCAGCATGTGAGCTTGATTAGCTAGCCCAGGCGTGTCTTAATGGGGTTGGAACTAAACTTTGCCCTCCAGGACCGAGTTTAGGCACCCCTAGTCTAGACTCATGAAATGATTATTTCAGGATAACAAGATTATTTTACAACACCAATAAAGTTTGAACATTAATATCTAAATTTGGGCCATCATACTCTGATGCAACTTATTTCTCCAGACTCTCCATCATTCATTGCATTGTGCTTTAATAGCTCTATAAATCGCCTTCTTTTAGTCAGTTTCACTAATCATTCATTATAACCACTATTTCAGTGAATGAAATTAAAAGTAAAAGTTACTGGTGAGTAACTTCAACATCAGCAGTGCATAAATACAAGCATTTTTTTATAGTGGGTAAATCTGACCCACGCTGGCGCTTATAGGTATAAATGTCCCACTTTTTAATCTATTATTATCTAAACAATTTTTAATATCTGGGAATCGTAAATAAGGCAATTTTAGTGAAAGTCAATGACTGGGAGGCTTGCATGCTTTATTGATAGAGTCTGTTATATACATTTGAATAACAGTGATGGGTAAAATTGACCCCATGGCGCTTCTAGTGTGAAGCTGCGGTCACACTGGACTTTTCTCCCCATAGACTTCCATTCATACGCACGCCAATGCGTCAGACCGGAAACACAGGGTCATGCATCAAGTTTCACATTTTGCTGCGGTGCAAAGTTTAAGCTTAATGAACTCTGACCTGCGAAATCGCATCACTTGACTGTGTGAGACCAACCCAGGATCAAAACATGACCTCTCTGCACAGGAATTTAAAACATGGAGCAATCGCTGGCTTTTTTTAATGTCTAATCATCTTGTTTAATCCCGCCCCTTTTCACAGCGCCGTACGACAGAATTTCGCAAGCTCAAACTCTAGTGTGACCACAGCTTTAATCACCAGAATGTTCACTCAATGTTCACTCATCTTCAGTCATAATCAGTCCTGCACTCTGCTAGCGTTTAAAGGGAAAGGCACGTTCATGTTTTACCAGATCCGCCACTTCACATTTGGTTTTGTTTTGTGTCGACGTCGATATGAACAGGCAAAAGATTCAGATGGACGATGAACCATTTAAACGACTCCAAGTCAAATCTTTTATAAAAAATCTAAATTTTTAAACAAGGTGCACTTTTAGATTTAACCTTCAGCTGGATGTTTCATTCACTTAGAGCTGTGATGCCAAGGTCTCCATAATCTTGGACCAGGCCGTGACCTAAGCAGATTCTGTGGTGGTCATGGAGGAGTGGAGAGCATGAGACTGACTCCTGTAAGACCCCAGTGACAGACGAGTCCTCGCATTGATCCTGAAGGGCCAGCCTGAACACCCGCCGGTGACCTCTTCCACCTGCAGCTTCTCCATTATGGACGTCCAGCGTTCCCGGCGCCTAGACTGCAGCTCTGCACAGGAAGTTTGGCCAGAGGAGAAATGGTCGTGCCCAACTGAGCCTGGTTTCTCTTCAGGTTTTTTCGTTTACTTTGGTGAAGTTTGTTCCTCCACTGTCGCCACTGGCTTGCTTGGTTTGTGACTTGTAGAGCTGCGCATGGATGGATTTGCTCTTCAGTGTTTGGACTTTCAGCAGTGAATATTAAACCACACTGAACTGAACTTCAACTCTGAGCACTGGACTGACACTTTCAGTTTACTAGAACTTCTGTGTTCAGCTGCTGCCACACAATCTACATTGTAAAAGCGCTACAGAAATAAATATGAGTTTAATTGAATTGAAAAAAATCAATAGTTTTAATCAAGGTGCACTTTCAGATTTAATCCTCAGCTAGATGTTGGAGCTGTGTTGCACACTGTAAAGGTAATTTTCAAAAACTCATAATAGGGACTCTTTACATATATTTTATTATTATTATCATCATCATTATAGATGATTTAATTTTAGGATAGAATTAATTTTTTATAATTATTACTGTATGCTCATGTCAAGGGGCGCCCCCAAGGGCCACGGCCACCCCTGGGTAAACTCTGGCCACCCCTGTGGCCAATATAATTTTGCTGTTGATATTATTAATTTAAGTGAAGTTTATTTATAAACTAATTTCGAGAGGATCACGTGATTATGATTGAACACGGCTGGTTATGCATTAACCATGTATGACCAACCAATCAGACGATTCCTAACCCACTATAAAGAGCCAGGGTTTCTTACTACACTCATCTTCGATTTGAAGAATCCCCCCTTCCACCCCTACTCCTCCTCTTTTCCTTTCATAGGGCGGCACGGTGGCCCAGTGATTAGCATTGGTGCCTCACAGCAAGAACGTCACCGGTTCTAGTCCTTTAATAGACTGGCTGTCGTTTCTGTGCGAAGTTGGCATGTTCTTCCTGTGCTCGCGTGGGTTTCCCCCGGGGTCTCCGGTTTCCTCCCACATCCCAAAAAACATGCACTACAAGTTGATTGATCAATCATAATTTAGCACTAGTCAAACTTTTATCCATCAGCATATCTCTTCATAGCAATTGTTTTCTGTCATCAACTCTTATCAAAAAAGGGGGGAGTTCTCGAGATCTACCTGAGCTCTAAGCTCCCCTCTCGCCCTGCAAACGGGAGGGAGCCCAGGGCTCAAGGACCTTTTGGGCTCAGGGCTCTCTCCCGGGACAGCATGCCAAACTTGCTTTATAATCAATCATCAGCTAAGTGTGAACTCTTGAAATGTACTTATGTAAATTCCCAATATTTCAATATTTCAATAAATAAATAAAATGCAGCCACTAAATTATTGTTGGTGCCACTGACGTAGCTGATTCACTGCCCCTCCCCCTCCCCCAGTGGCGAATTTGGGCGGCATCCTGCTGGGGGTGGCACGCAGAGACGGTGAAAAAAAAATCCCCTAGTAAAAGCATTGGGATACGATTTACTTTATGCAAGTGTATTAACTTAGAGTGGCAATCCCAGAATAAAGACGTTAGGGGCCGTTCACAGTTGGCATCGTCTGCACGCGTTCTCTATGTGCAACCGAAACAACGCTAGTGAAAGCAAACTGACGCATGCGCGCAGAAAACCATTCACGTGCGCCTCACACACTCCTGTGTGAATCCTGGTTGTTTGCATGCACGCTGATAAAATACGCACCGCGAAACCGGAGCAACAGCCTTTTGTGCAGAATTGTTGGCACGAAGTGAGTTTAGCAAGTTGATAAAACTAAAGTTTATATAATATAATGATGATGTTACTTTCAATAAGCATGGATATAAAGCAGAAAATAGGGATGAAGAGTCAGGGAGCTAAGACTTCATAACATTAATTCTCGGTCTAAGACAACAGTTCATTCTATAAAACATATTTATTTTTGTATTCTTTAGAATTGTCACAACTAATATTCATGCAAAAGATTTCTTAAGCGATCTTAGCATATCACTCCAGTTCTTACATTGTTTTCCAGTAACATTTAGGGTTGATTTCTGTTATTTATTTAGAATAATAATTGTTTAATAATAATTGTATTTATATACAATAAATATAAATAGATTGTTATATTTATTGAAAAATAAATCTAACAATTTAAGTGGGGTGGGGGGGGGGGGTATATTCAATTCATCTTTATTTGTATAGCGATTATACAATGTAGATTGTGTCAAAGCAGCTTCACATGTAAGATTATAGTAAATGTAAACAGTGTCAGTTCAGTTTTCAGAGATTAAGTTCAGCTCAGTTTAGCTCAGTTCAGTGTGGGTTAATAATCACTACTGAGAGTCCAAACACTGAAGAGCAAATCCATCGATGAGCAGCTCTACAGCTCCTGAACCATGCAAGCCAGTGGCGACAGCGGCGAGGAAAAAACTTCACCAATTGGCGAAAGCAAAGATTTAAAAAAACCTTGAGAGAAACCAGGCTCAGTTGGGCACGACCATTATATGTATATGGGAATATGGGGTGGTTCGCTCAGGGTGTCATTTAAACTAGAACCGCCACTACCCGCCCCGATCGTCATTGACAGCACGCACAGACCTTTAATATGGCAATTTAACATTGACCTTAAGGTACATCAATAGAAGAAGCTGCACTAATAATATTGTGGCTCAAATATAGTATAGTATAGTGTATCTGTAAAGTAAGTGTGTGTGTATAAAGTAATGCCTTTGTTCATTTGTCTGTTTTGTTAATTAACTCATTAATCTTTATTAATTTTAGACATGGCATATACAGTATGATGTACAATAAAAGTATGTGAAAAATAACTGAAAAGTTATCCATATATATATGAAGTGTTTTTAAACTGAACATTTATTTTTATTTAGTTTGCAAATGTACTTGCTAAATTATTTCAAGGAATGAATTGCAATATTTCAAGAGTAATTAATTAAATTAATTAAAACCACATTATTTCCTTTACCAGAAACTAAAATATAACATTACACTGATTTCATAGTTTTTTTTGTGTGCCATCCCAAGATTTGGTGTGGCCTCTTCTGGCCACCCCTAAGAAAATGTTCAGGGGGCGCCACTGGCTCATGTGTGTTTGTGTGAGCATGCATTTCTCTTTATTGCATGCATTTTGTATTGCCTACACTCAATATTGGGTTAGAACAACCCAGCATTTATTTAAATAAGCTTTAAAAAAAAAACACTGCAAAAAAAGCTTTTCTCAGTCACATTTTCTGTCTTGTTTCTAGTCCAAATATCTCAATAGTCTTACATCAAGAAGCATTTTCCTGAATGCAAAGTAAAATATAGTCTTGTTTTCAGAAATAATAAGTCAAAATGAGGTGTATTTTTTCTTAAAACAAGCTAAATAATCTGACAAAGGGGGAAAAGTGAAATAATGTCATCTCAAAAAGAGAAACTAGATTATTCAGCTTCCCCCTTTGTCAGATTATTTTGCTTGTTTTAAGAAAAAACTCACTTCATTTTGACTCATTATTTCTGAAAACAAGACTATATTTTACTTTACATTCAGGAAAATGCTTCTTCATTTTGGAAATTTCAGATATTCAGACAAAAACTCTAAGAAAGAAAAGCAGCTTTTGCAGCAAACCAGCCAAAACAGTGTCTATACCCCTATAGTCTCGGCTTGTGTGCAGCAGCAGGTGTCAGTCAGCAGTAATGAGTGTTTAACACCTGCAGTAAATGTGAGCAGTGAGATTAATGGCTTCATTAATGGGCTAATTAGCGCAGTGGTCAACATGTGTAGATGGCCGTTCGCTCCTGTTTTCATAACAGGGTTTAAGGAGATGATCTGGAGCTGTGAGGCCGACAGCAGCTGCGAATCTCAGCCCACCCAGAGTCCAGCAAGCAGAGACCCACACACTCCAGAGACAGCTGCTGAACACTGGAGGAAGGATTTCATTCTGCAGAACACACACACACACACACTTGCTCTCTCTCTCTCTCTGCAGAGTGTGAGCTGATGCTGCTCTTAGATGGACTCAGGTCTGCTGGAGAGGCTGGGAGAATGAGATTTCAGAATTTGGACATTTCGTGCATTTAACTCATTCCTCACTAATGCATAAAGTTTCCAGAATTTTTTATGATTTTCGGCTAAATTTGACGGCCCTCTAAATATGCTTTGATAGGAATGAGCATATATTAAAATAAAAAACCAAACCTTTTTCTGCCTTTGTTTTATCTCCACGTAAATACAGACTGGTTTCATCAAAACTGCACATACTAAAGATTTTTGACAAAAAAGTAGTGCATTTTAAAGATATATAGTACAAATTATGGGCGTCACGGTGGTTAGCACTTTGGCCTCACAAGAAGGCCGCTGATTCGAGTCTCGGCTGGGTCAGTTGGCGTTTCTGCATCAGTACAGAGTCTCAGTCTCAGTATCTCTGGATTTATAAAGTACGAGTTTGAGTAAGATGTTAATATTTTATTTAAATTTAATATATCTAATGTATTTAATTAATTTATTAAATACTTATGAATATAAGGGGCGTCACAGTGGCACAGTGGGTAGCACGATCGCCTCGTATGGGCCTTTGTCCATAGTTTTTAATCAGTGTCATATATGTCATCAATAGCTATGTTTTCATCCACCTATTTTTATGCGCATTTTTGAGATGTGCATAAAAAACAGGTTGACGGACCAACACCATGATGCGCATACATTTTGAAAATGCGCATAAAAACACATGCGCATAACTGAGTAGGATAAACTTTTTATTCCATAAGAAAAGATGCGCATAATCTACGATGGAAACACTTTTACCGCACAAATTACAGTGTGCATATTAAAAAAGGTCATGTGATTTTGTTATAAGAGATCATGTGATTATAAAAATGTGTGTAAATGGACAAACCAGCAGGCTGAGCACAATATAAACCATCTGAAATGTTGTTTTGGTCATTCTAAATGCCTTACCGATTAAAGATTAGTGTTATTATATTATTAATGACATCCAGAATCAAAAGCGTCTGTGCTCCGCATCTGACACCTTCAAACGCCACCGCGTGTTCACTGCGTGTCAGGATTGCCTTCTGAGGCGCAGGCCATTCATTAGATGAAGAAAAGATTGATGCAGCTTCTGCTACTGCAGCAAATTCAGTTTTTACTGTTGATATTTGGCGCCAGTTAATCAGGATGTGACGATTTTGTTCGCTTTGACTCGTTGAATGGAAACGCACCTTTATTCGCACGTCTTATGCATTAATCTATCTATTATTGCATTTATTTATGCAATAATCCAGTTTTGCGCATAAAGTTCATTCGCATTTTTGGATGGAAACACAGCTAATGTCAATAGCCGCTCTTCTAAGAACAGTTCGGTACGGTTGCAGTGATTGGAACAGCGCGGCACGATTACAAACCGTTCTCGGCACGGTTAGACAATCATGCTGAACTCTACCGATAGATTCTGTGTCAGGGCTGAAAATTAACTTTTTGACCTGGTAGCACCGGTGCTCCCAACTTTAAATATTATGGAGCACCAGAAAAAATGTAGGAGCACCCAGTAAATATGAATGAGCACCACTGGAAATTGAGTGTCCACATATGTGGACAGCACATTTTTAGCTTTTATGTGGCTATTTAAAATACTTTGAATGTTTTTGGTTACAGACATACAGTGTCATCCTGCAACTCTTTTGCAGCATATGAAATGACCCAAACCCTATTTTTAACTGCCCAAATGTGGGAAAAATTTTGTTTTTTACTCTCTGATAGTCAAAGCAAATTAAAAAAAAAATCTATGTTAAATATGCATAAAAGAAAATTCAGGAAAAAGTGTTTTATGTAAATTGGGACCACGAGTCCACATATATGAACATCATTTTTCATCATATCAAAAGATGATACTAAGATTTTTATTCTAATTAGGTTCCAATAAGCCCAAATAAGCAAAGAGAAATAAAAAATGCATGTAAAAAACAGCTTGGGATTTACTGTATTTAAAAACAACATCAATCAGGACTAACAAAAACTAGAAACAACTCTCTAACTAATGCTGGGATGACTTATTGATATCTGTGCAATAATTCCAAAATGAATGTCTAACCAGTGGCGGAGCCAGAGGTGCGGAGCCAGGTGCCACCCCAAAATTGTATTTGCTACTGGCAGTTTCTGATGCTGATTGACATTTCTTTTCTAAAGAAGTTTTTAAAATTTGCTGGCAACGCTCAAGCTATTTTCAAATCAATGACGAGCCGAAGACAAGAGCATGGTTTCAAGTAAGACGAATAATAATAATACATCATAACATAATATTTGAAATACGCTTTATAGTTTATTATAAGGTTTGTATGCTGAGGAACGTTTATCCGCTGCGTAAGTTAACGAGGTACCGATGACATCAGTTAACTTAATGAGAGAGATTAATTCGCTCTTTAGACAGTTAACGCTAGACTTCATCTGTGCTAGTTTTACATGCACATTCCATGTATGTAAGTTATTATATTTAATTTACGATGCTCAAATATTTTGCTAATATGGGGAAGTCATGTTAGGCTAGCTGTTTGTGAGTTAAATTTATTTGAAATGGAATAGTGAGCTCACATACTTTCTTCAGAATAATGTTTTTTAGATCGGTTGTTGATTTTAATGTGCAGGTATGATAATGGATATTTTTAATTAGGATAAATGTGTTTCTAACTGGATCAGATGTAAACAGACAGTTACAATATTTTTGCACAGGGTCAATTAAACATAAAAAGAAACAGCGAGATCAGACTTCTTTATAAAGTAACACAAACAGGCAGATCAGGTTCAAACATACCAACCATTATGCGCAAAACTGGATTATCGCATAAAAGATGTGCGAATAAAGAAGCGTTTCCATCCAACGAGTCAAAGAGAACAAAATGATCACTTCCTGATTAACTGGTGCCAAATATCAACAGTAAAACGGAATTTGCTGCGATAAGAGAAGCTGCGTCAATCTTTTCTTCATGTAATAAATGATTTGCGCCTCAGAAGACAATCCTCATGCAGTAAACATGCGGTGGCGTTTGAAGGAGTTTGTGAGATGCGGAGCACAGACGCTCTTGATTCTGGAGGTCATTAATAATATAACAACACTAATACTGAAACGGTTAAGGCGTTTAACAATGACCAAAACAACATTTCAGATCTTGGTCCCACTTTATATTGTGTCGCTTATACCTGTGAACTTACATGGTAATTAGATGTGTAAGTAGTATGTAACTACAGTGTATGTACACACTGGTACAGAGTATTTACTTGTGTATACTGGTGTAACTACACTCATGTAACAACCAACTGAATAGTATGTGTAAGTACAAATGTGTAACAGGACATTGGTAACAACAGTAGGAAAGTACACATCTGTAACAAGAATTATGTAAGTGCATTGTGTAACAACAATATGTACTTGCAGATGTTTTCCCACTTCCACACCTGTTTGCAGATCATGTACTTGTGAACACTGTATGGCTGCATTAGAAGGTTTCACCTTGTGATACCAGTGTACTTGCATGGTAACTCCACAGGATCCACTCAATATAAAGTGTAAAATGGTCACAAATTACTGTTCATACATTCATTCATTTTCTTTTCGGCTTAGATGGGTTGCAGCTGGAAGGGCATTCACTGTGTAAAACATATGCTGGATAAGTTGGCGGTTCATTCCGCTGTGGCGACCCCAGATTAATAAAGGGACTAGGCCGAAACGAAAATGAATTTTATTTTAAACTTTATATTGTGGACTGTTCCTGTGGAGTTACCATGTAACTACACTGTTATTAAAGTGTTGCATAGAAGATATTTCTACAAGTTACACAGTAATTTGTGACCATTTTACACTTTATATTAAGTGGACAGTTCCTGTGGAGTTACCATGCAAGTACACTGGTATCACAAGGTGAAACCTTCTAATGCAGCATTAGTTCTGCCATACAGTGTTCACAAGTACATGATCTGCAAACAGGTGTGGAAGTGGGAAAACATCTGCAAGTACATATTGTTGTTACACAATGCACTTACATAATTCTTGTTACAGATGTGTACTTTCCTACTGTTGTTACCAATGTCCTGTTACACATTTGTACTTACACATACTATTCAGTGGGTTGTTACATGAGTACGGTATAATTCACAGGTATAAGCGACACAATATAAAGTGGGACCCAGATGTTTTACAATGTGCTCAGCCTGCTGATTTGTCTATTCACACACATTTTTATCATCACATGATCTCTCATAACAAAATTACATGACTTTTTTAATTCCATTGTAGTTTATGCACATCTTTTCTTATAGAATGAAAAAAGTTTATTCTACTCAGTTATGTGCACATGTTTTTATGCGCATGTTCAAAATTTATGTGCATCTTGGCGTTTCCATCAACTTTTTTTTTTATGCGCATATCCAATAGGTCAGACTTCAGGTCCACCAGCAGCTCAGAGCATCTACTAGGCAATCATGTTTTAATCAATGTTAGAAATCAAATCCAGTCATTACTTATTAACTCACAACAAAGTGAGTAGATGATGAGAAAATTATTATATTTTCGTATATTGAATTATATGATGGTAATGAATTAGATTTGGGTTTTCTAAACACTTTCAGTGTGTTTGTGTGTGCATTTGTATTTGAGTACGTGTGTGTGTGCATGCGTGCGTGCGTGTGCGTATGGACCCCCTGAAATAGCAGTGGCCACCCCCTGGCCACCCCATGTATAAAATTCTAGCTCCGCCACTGTGTCTAACAATTATAAAATAATAAAGATGACGATGATGACAATAATACTAATAATAAATAACATTTCTCATGATGATGCTGCTTGAATGTGCTTGAATGTGAGTTATGTACTGTAAAAGGTCCTGCTGTTACTTTATGAAAAATACATCTATGGTTTGCATCAAACAAAAATGAAGCATTGCAGTAAGAAACATTAATTTTGCACTATTGTTTTTAAATGTGTCAATTAAATAAATAATGTTTCTCCTACAAAACAAACGGAAGTTTATAATAAATCATTCAATTCAAGGCTGAAAGTGTCAGGGTCCAGACACTAGTTCTGTCTTGTCCTTTTTGTTGTGCTCGGCTTGGTCCTCTCAGGTTGAGCACTCGTTTTGTGTCTCTGTATGCGCCGTCGTGAGTGAGCGCAGACCGTGCGCGCACCCGCATCGGTTTGTGCGTGCTTGGGATGAGCGCTCTTGTACTCGTGTTTGTTTTGTTCTGTCGGCATCGTGCTGTTTCATTCTCAGCATCTTAACCCTGGTTTATACTTCTTTGTCAAATGATCGGCGTGGCCCACGTCGCAAGCCTCACGCGTAGCCGTGCATTTATACTTCTGCGCAGTGTTTCTGTTTCTCTGCAATGCACTTCTGAAACGCTAGCTGGCAGTAGGTGTTTATGTTTCTCTGTGTCGAGTTTCTTCGCTGGTGTTTAGTTTTTACTGAACACTTCCTTAATGTACAAGTGGCTCAAATTCGCTCATTTTGAGGCAGGAACCAGCGGACGTGGAACAACTTTAATCATGAGGTAAACACATAACAACAGTATCCATCCGGAGCTCCTTCACGGGACTCCACACTTGTAAACACTCGCTGCATCAGGCGCGCGGCACTCACCTCCGCTCACACTCGTCAGCGATACCAATCCGACCAATCACAGAGCTTGCGCTACGCATACACGTTACATTTTTTTGAGAGGGGCGCCTCAATGTCGCCGATGGCCACGGCGAGGGGCTATGCGTCTATGTGTAGGCTGCGCCGTAGCATACACATGCTCTTGACGCAGAAGTATAAATCAGCCTTCAGTCTGGTTGGATTTGGTTGGCGCTGAGATGAAACGTGCGCGTTGCATATGTGAGCGCACGGTAAGGTGCTTTCATCTATCGTATGCTCGTGTCTTGCATCTGTGTCGTCTAAGCACGTGGCTGGGTGTTTACATTGTGGCTGCGTGCTTTTGTGGTGTGCTTCAATGTTGTCATATGAACACGCGGTTAATGAGTTCTCATTGGCTGCGTGTTCTAGTCTTGTTTTTTGTGAGTGTAGCCGGTGCAAAACAGAAAGGTAAAAGTATTCGTTATTTTGTGATTCCACTTGTCGACCTATTTGGGGTTTCCTGTCTCCATGTTGATTTGGGGAGTGTGCGCGCTTTGCTTCTCATGAGATTCAGCAGCGGTAGGTCACACAAGTGTATGCGGTGACTTAATGAGAGCTATATTTCGTTTAACTAATGAATCCTGACGATGTAACTGTATGATTGTGATCTAAGGCCTGTTTGTGATGTGTACACAGAGGCTTGTTGATTATTTCTCATTATTTTTTGTTATGTTTGGTATTTTTCTCTCATAGTGCGAGTGAATACATCACTACACGCTGTTAGGCTGCACAAGTCCTCGTATATGTTCCTGTGTGTTATCCAGAATAAACGAGGACGTGATACACAGGCAAAGATTCGTATGATGTGTCAGTGATTTCAACACAACGCAGAAAACATTACGCTACATGAGCACATGGCTTGTGTTGTCTCTTTGTGTCATGTGCTCTCCCGTCTGTTGTCTAGTCCCACCCTCCTTGTTAACCCATTATTAGTTTGTGTGTTAATTATTTCTGCTTATATTCTCCTCATGTCTGCTGTCCTGTGCCAGTTCGTCGTCGTTTCCTGCCTTGTCCTGTTCTCCAGTCCTGATCTCTGCCAGCCTGCCCAGTCTAGTTTGTTTTGATTGTTTATTTGTTTTATTAATGTTTTCCCCCTCGGGGTAGTTTATTTCGCTGTTTATTTTATTTTTACTATTGATAAACACCCATTTTTCCCTGCATTAGAGTCCTCGCTCCTTTTCCCCTGACACCAACCGTGACAGAAAGCTGCAAAGCAGTCATCAGTGATTGAATAGAAGAATAATCTACATCTCAAGAGAGAATAGACAAAAGAAAGGAAGAAAAGTCTCACTTCTAGCACTCTTCAAATGTTTAGATTTGGGTTTGTGTCGTTTTAAATGCTCAGTCTTTTGATGAGCTGATTTACAGTGGAATAAAGCAGGCGAGTCAGCCGACCCAATATATGAGCGGGGCAGAGCACGATTCTCGCAATGACCACCGGCGCAAAACCGAGCCGCAGTTTCTGTTTAAGCTTAGTAAAGGCGAGCTTCTTTTGTGATGACGTGTACAATGTTATGCTGCGTTCACACCAGACGCGGAACGCGCGGATAAATTGCGCGTAACTAGACGCATGAACATTTGAGTTTACTCGCTTCATTCGAGCGTCACACTCTGCTTCATTCGCGAGTCAAACTCCGCTTCATTCGCGCGTCAAATTCACTTCAGAACAGACGTGGATTTGCATCATGGACAGGGCTTCTGTCTGCCTGCTGACTGTAGCTTCGTTGCTAAATGGCTAACATAGATTTTATTAAGAGAATACCTGTGTTTATGTGCTTTATGAAGGCTGAAAAACAGCGTTGATTCGTTTGGAGCCGTGTCTGAGTCCACTAGATACTTTCAGAGGTGCACCCAGCTCTGTGAGCTCATAAACTCTTCCAGAAACCTAACCTGGATGACGGAGGCTTTCAGCGGTGCTTCTGACTGAGCCAAGCCCAGTTTGATGAACTGTTCTCGGTGTCGGCTGAAGGATTTCCCCCGGGACACCAATGTAACCCTCTTCGTTGGTGTGCCCTTCCCTACACCAACAACAGGTGCTACGTCACAATCATACCCCCACAAGAGCAAGCTCCTGACTGGTTAATCCGGCGCGAATCTCCGCAGAAGTTCAGATTTTTTAACTCATGCGTTTCGCGCGATTTGTGCGTCAAACGCGCAAAAAGCTCAATTCGCACGCCGCCATTCGTGCATATCGTGCCTTCCGCGCAATTCGCATCATTCACAATTATCGCCCCCGCCGCAGGATGCCTATTCGCGCGTTTGCATTGACTTAACATGTAAATCACTCGCGCTTGACGCTTCTTCTGCGTCTGGTGTGAACGCAGCATCAGATTTTACATTTAGTGGACATTTGCGCTGAACACGCAGTGAACGCAACACCATCGAGATCCCTTCTCCGAAAACACTCGATTGATCTCGGCTGGCGGATCAACGTTCACCACATGATCGCTGCTATCGGCGCCATTGTTTGTAATTTTAGGTGGGGTTTGCAAACCTGTGTACTTTTCACTCTTTAGGCGTTTGCATTTCCCGCGGTCACTAAAGCTCTCGGTTATCTGACAGTGGAAAGCCTTGAGTGATTGACAGCTAATATGAACCAATATAGCAGCAGGGAAGACCAATTCAGCACGTTTTTAGAGCAAATCAAAACAGGTCGCACTACAACCATTACAGTATATGCAGTCGCACAAATGCTCCCAAATATATTATGAAGTCGCATAGATTAAATTTCAGGAGCATATGCGAACAAAATGGTCGCAATTTTGAGCCCTGGTGTGTTGACGTTGCAGCTCTGTTGCCAAGCTACCACACCACCTCACATGATATCGCTCAGGTCCAACTCTCAATACATAAACAAATCCATGCAAATTATAGAATAAAGGCCTGCACTTAACACTAATTGAACAAAAAAAATTGGGCTCAAAAATTGAATACCTCGCCAGATGCTTTTAAGATATTACTTTTTAATGCCCTTATTTTTGGCTAATTATGGTGGCGTGAGAAAGCCTCCATTCTGATATTCTACATAAACTTCTTATTCTTCTTCCGTCTTCTGAGACTAATTTTAAAGTGTATCTCCTCCTAAGCCTTTCCAGGTACATACTTCAAACTTTCGTCAAACTTTCAAACTGGTCTGACTCGGGTTGCTATGTCTTTTCTAACTGATCCGACTATCGGTTTTCTGAAAAACGACCCAGAAAATTCCCAAAAATCTCATTGACTTAACATTGGGTCAAACTTTGTGAGCTCATAACTCTGCATCAGACTGTCCCACAGACTCCTAACTGGCCTTATTCAACTCAGTCTAGCCAGCAGCCAATAACTGATGACTTTTTAACTTACTAGCCACTCCCTAGCAACCACTTACAGCACCCTAGCAACTGTCCCATAGACCGCCATTGTAAAAGACTATCATTGACTTAACATAGGATGAACATTTGTGAGCTCATAACTCTGCATCAGACTGTGCCACAGACTAATGGCTGAGCTCATTTAACTCAGTCTAGCCAGCAGCCAATCACTGATGACCTTTAAACTTAATAGCCACTCCCTAGCAACCACTTACAACACCCTAGAAACTGTCCCATAGACTGTGACTAGCTATTCTACACATGCTAATAGTTTTAACATCCTAATGACATGCTAATTTTGCTAGAAAGATGCTAGCAACACACTAGTGACATGCTAGTCATGCTAGCACATGCTAATTCATGCTGGAAACAAGCTGATTCATGCTAGAATCATGCTAGTAACACACTAAAATCATGCTAGTAACACGTTAGAATCATGCTAGTAACATGCTAGAATCATGCTAGTAACATGCTAGTTCATGCTAGAAACAAGCTAGTAACATGCTAATTCATGCTAGAAACATGCTAGTAACATGCTAATTCATGCTAGTAACATGCTAGAATCATGCTAGTAACATGCTAGTTCATGCTAGAAACATGCTATTAACGTGCTAATTCATGCTAGAAACATGCTAATTCATGCTAGAAACAGGCTAGTAACATGCTAATTCATGTTAGAATCATGCTAGTAACATGCTAATTCATGCTAGAATCATGCTAACATGATAATTCATGCTAGAATCATGCTAGAAACATGCTAGTAACATGCTAATTCATGCTACTAACATGCTAATTCATGCTAGAAACATGCTAATTCACACTAGAAACATGCTATTAACATGCTAATTCATGCTAGAAACATGCTAGTAACATGCTAATTCACACTAGAAACATGCTAGTAACATGCTAATTCATGCTAGAAACAGGCTAGTAACATGCTAATTCATGTTAGAATCATGCTAGTAACATGCTAATTCATGCTAGAATTATGCTAACAACATGATAATTCATGCTAGAATCATGCTAGAATCATGCTAGTAACATGCTAATTCATGCTATTAACATGCTAATTCATGCAAGAAACATGCTAGTAACATGCTAATTCACACTAGAAACATGCTAGTAACATGCTAATTCATGCTAGAAACATGCTAGTAACGTGCAAATTCATGCTAAAAACATGCTAGAAACATGCTAATTCATGCTAGATACAGGCTAGTAACATGCTAATTCATGTTAGAATCATGCTAGTAACATGCTAATTCGTGCTAGAATCATGCTAACAACATGATAATTCATGCTAGAATCATGCTAGTAACATACTAATTCATGCTAGAAACATGCTAGTAACATGCTAATTCACACTAGAAACATGCTAGTAACATGCTAATTCATGCTAGAAACATGCTAGTAACGTGCTAATTCCGGCTAGAAACATACTAGTAACATGCTAATTCACACTAGAAACATGCTAGTAACATGCTAATTCATGCTAGAAACATGCTAGTAACATGCTAATTCACACTAGAAACATGCTAGTAACATGCTAATTCATGCTAGAAACATGCTAGTAACATGCTAATTCACACTAGAAACATGCTAGTAACATGCTAATTCATGCTAGAAACATGCTAGTAACATGCTAATTCATGCTAGAAACATGCTAATTCACACTAGAAACATGCTAGTAACATGCTACTTCATGCTAGAAACATGCTAGTAACATGCTAATTCACGCTAGAAACACGCTAGTAACATGCCAATTCATGCTAGAAACATGCTAGTAACATGCTAATTCACACTAGAAACATGCTAGTAACATGCTAATTCATGCTAGAAACATGCTAGTAACATGCTAATTCATGCTAGAAACATGCTAGTAACATGCTAATTCACACTAGAAACATGCTAGTAACATGCTAATTCATGCTAGAAACACGCTAGTAACATGCTAATTCACACTAGAAACACGCTAGTAACATGCTAATTCACACTAGAAACATGCTAGTAACATGCTAATTCATGCTAGAAACATGCTAGTAACATGCTAATTCAAGCTAGAAACACGCTAGTAACATGCTAATTCACGCTAGAAACACGCTAGTAACATGCTAATTCAAGCTAGTAACATGTTAATTCACGCTAGAAACACGCTAGTAACATGCTAATTCATGCTAGAAACATGCTAATTCATGCTAGAATAATGATAACAGCATGCTAATTAATGCTATAATCATGCTAGTAACATGCTAATTCATGCTAGAATCATGCTAATTTATGTTAGCAACTGCCTAGCAACCACTAGAAACATGCTAACATATATGTACTTATCAATGCCGACTGTTTCAAACTTCATAAAAACTACTTCAGTTATTTACACTTTAAAACTACTTCAGTTATTTACACTTTAAAACTACTTCAAACTTTCAGACTCGGCTTTCTCAAGCCACCATAAAGTTTGTCCTCAAACTTTAATATCTAGTTTCATTTACTACACCATTAGGAGGGCTGGAACAAATTGCCTCGGGGGCCAAGTTCGGCCCACAGGCCGCCAATTGAACAGCCAGCCTGATCTCGCAAGGAAATGTAAGTTTTTTACGTTTTGTCAGTTTAGTAGCTAATTCGTACAAATTCGATTTTATTAGAAAATTTACGATTTTAAAAAGGAGGCGTGGCACCCAACCCCACCCCTAACCCCAACCGTCACTGGGTGATGAGCAAATTGTACGAATTAGATCGTGCGAATTTATACGAATTAGCCACTAAATTAAAAATAGGGGTGTCAAAATTAATCGTTTCTTCGGTGCACCGCAATGCAGACGCGGACAATTCGGTATCGGTTCAGTAATAATTATAACCGGTTATCATGTACTGACGTCATTTATCTCACATGCGCTATGTCGTCGTAGCTTACTATGGCGAGGGAGGCGAGCGCGAATATTTACAACGCTCTAACTACATAACAACTCAGAAACTGTGCACAATTTCACTGCGTGTGTGTTTGCTGAACTGTGTTTCACTGAAACTTACAGCAAAAGCCCCTATTTCACGGCGATTAAGAGAATGAAAGTAATCTCCATTTCTCTCTCACTGTGGCCCATGAGTGCATCTGTGTAGAGCGCCAACGTGTAAGAGCCAATCACAGCCCTTTCTGTTGAGCGCATGACCAATCAAAGGGGTGTAAGAAAGAACTTGGTAGACAAGGCTCAGAAAGCGAGCGGGTTATTTATTTGTTTATTTGCTATAAATACTCGTGTTGTTTAAAGGTACAGTTTATATATCTGACTGTTTGTATTAAAGGACAAAATTGTTTTACAAATAGTATATAAATATATTTATACATTTTAATACAAGAATTGCTGCTGTGAAGAAAATATAAAACTGTGTATGGAAAGCATCGTCAATGCACCGTGATGCACCGAGATATCCAATTGAACCGAATCGATGGCATGATAATCGTAACCAAACCGAACCGTTTGTAACGAAAGTTACGAATTGCTGTCAGATTGCGTTGGAATAGCCCTGTTGTAGTGTCATGAATCATCCGGAAATGATATGAATCAATGTGAAAGTGTTATGAATCAGCCAGAAATGCTATGAATCAGTCATGAGGACGGGTGTCTGTCTGATACAAGGATGATTTAAGTGCTCAACATATCGTTGCATTAGTTTTGCGTTAGCTGGGTTTTGGACTCAGAACGTCTCCAAAAGCCTCCATCAGCACAAGACTTCAAATCAGTTTGAAGAAAAGTAAAAGCTGTACTTAACTCAAGCATTGTCTGATGTGTTTGTGAACATTTTAAGCAAAAGATCAAAGGTTTAACAATAAAAGCATTTGACTGATTGACACGCTGCACATTATAAATGATTAAACTCTTTTCCTTTCTTCTTAAATTAGCAGGACTCTATTTGGAGCCGTAAATGCCTGTCGTAATGTGCTTCCTGTGAGCTGTGTTCTGGCCCTGCTCCAGATGAAACTCTTATTGAAAGTGCCGACTGATGACAGCTATTGTATCTGAAATGCGGAAAAGCTTGTAAAAACACTTGTTTCCTGGTTTGTTCCCGTTTGGGCGCTGGATTCTGGGCTCCACGTCCGCTCAGTGTTTCCCTGTTTAACCTTCAGGGCCAGAAGAGCAGAGGCCGCACTAATGTCACACTTCAGAGGAATTATTATCCGCTCATTCACAGCACATTTATCACAGTTAACGCTGACAACATGTCAAATACAGACAGTTTAAAAGGTTAACGTATTGTTACATGCTGTACGATTAACCGTGATGCTAATAAAATCTAACTATTGTCTTGCTCAACTTATCATATAATCAGTTCAAGTTTATTTGTATAGCACTCATTCATTCATTTTCCTTCAGCTTAGTCCTTTATTCATCAGAGGTCGCCACAGCGAAATGAACTGCCAACTATTCCAGAATATGTTTTACACAGCTGATGCCCTTCCAGTCATAACCCAGTACTGGAAAACACCCGTACACACTCATTCAAACACACACACTCATTCACTACGGACAGTTTAGTTGATCAATTCCCCTATAGTGCATGTGTTTGGACTGTGGGGGAAACCGGAGCACCCGGAGGAAACCCACGCCAACACTGGGAGAACATGCAAACTCCACACAGAAACACCTTGTATAGCACTTTACTATAATTTTAACAATTATAATTATTGTTTCAAGTCAAATCTAATTAGACAACCTTCCCTCAACCTTATAAAACATTACAGAAATACAATTACAATACAATATATACAGGGAGTGCAGAATTATTAGGCAAGTTGTATTTTTGAGGATTAATTTTATTATTGAACAACAACCATGTTCTCAATGAACCCAAAAAACTCATTAATATCAAAGCTGAATATTTGTGGAAGTAGTTTTTAGTTAGTTTTTAGTTTGAGCTATTTTAGGAGGATATCTGTGTGTGCAGGTGACTATTACTGTGCAGAATTATTAGGCAACTTAACAAAAAACAAATATATACCCATTTCAATGATTAATTTTCACCAGTGAAACCAATATAACATCTCAACATTCACAAATATACATTTCTGACATTCAAAAACAAAACAAAAACAAATCAGTGACCAATATAGCCACCTTTCTTTGCAAGGACACTCAAAAGCCTGCCATCCATGGATTCTGTCAGTGTTTTGATCTGTTCACCATCAACATTGCGTGCAGCAGCAACCACAGCCTCCCAGACACTGTTCAGAGAGCTGTACTGTTTTCCCTCCTTGTAAATCTCACATTTGATGATGGACCACAGGTTCTCTATGGGGTTCAGTCAGGTGAACAAGGAGGCCATGTCATTAGTTTTTCTTCTTTTAGACCCTTTCTTGCCAGCCACGCTGTGGAGTACTTGGACGCGTGTGATGGAGCATTGTCCTGCATGAAAATCATGTTTTTCTTGAAGGATGCAGACTTCTTCCTGTACCACTGCTTGAAGGTGTCTTCCAGAAACTGGCAGTAGGACTGGGAGTTGAGCTTGACTCCATCCTCAGCCCGAAAAGGCCCCACAAGCTCATCTTTGATGAAACCAGCCCAAACCAGTACTCCACCTCCACCTGCGTCTGAGTCGGACTAGAGCTCTCTGCCCTTTACCGATCCAGCCACGGGCCCATCAAGACTCACTCTCATTTCATCAGTCCATAAAACCTTAGAAAAATCAGTCTTGAGATATTCCTTGGCCCAGTCTTGACGTTTCAGCTTGTGTGTCTTGTTCAGTGGTGGTGGTTTTTCAGCCTTTCTTACCTTGGCCATGTCTCTGAGTATTGCACACCTTGTGCTTTTGGGCACTCCAGTGATGTTGCAGCTCTGAAATATGGCAAAACTGGTGGCAAGTGGCATCTTGGCAGCTGCACGCTTGACTTTTCTCAGTTCATGGTTAAGTTCTCAGTCTACCCTTGATTGTTGGATGATCACGCTTCAGAAGCTTGGCAATTTTAAGAGTGCTGCATCCCTCTGCAAGATATCTCACTATTTTTGACTTTTCGGAGCCTGTCAAGTCCTTCTTTTGACCCATTTTGCCAAAGGAAAGGAAGTTGCCTAATAATTATGCACACCTGATATAGGGTGTTGATGTCATTAGACCACACCCCTTCTCATTACAGAGATGCACATCACCTAATATGCTTAATTGGTAGTAGGCTTTCGAGCCTATACAGCTTGGAGTAAGACAACATGCATAAAGAGGAGGATGTGCTCAAAATACTCATTTGCCTAATAATTCTGCACTGCCTGTATACTGTATAGACAGCTATGCAATTAAAAAAAAAAAAAAAAAAAAAATTATCTCTGGATTTATAAGGCGTGAGTATAAGTAGGATGTTAATATTTTAGTTTATTCTACTAATAAATGAAGCATTTTATAATAAACATGCGTGTATATAATGAAAGCATAGTATATGCTTTATAAAAACTAATTAAAAACAGAAAAGAACAAAAGCCAAAATGGTTATTTCTGTCTTCTTTAGTGTGATTTCCACATTTATTACAGTTAACAGTGACAACATGTCAAATACTGACAGCTTTAAAGGTGTTTGTATTGTTAAATGCAGCACAGTTAACTGTGACAGTAATAAAAAAAAAACTACTGTATTGTCTTGCTCAGCAGATAATGTAATCAAATTTGACAACCTTTATGCAACCTAATGAAGAATTATGAAAAAATATACAGTTCAGTGTCAGAATTATCCCCCCTGAATTATTCGCCCCCCTGTTTATTTTTTCCCCAATTTCTGTTTAATGTAGAGCAGATTTCTTCAACACATTTCTAATCATAATAGTTTTAATAACTCATCTCTAATAACTGATTTATTTTATCTTTGCCATGATGACAGTAAATAATATTAGACTAAATATTCTTCAAGACACTTCTATACAGCTTGAAATGACATTTAAAGGCTTAACTAGGTTTATTAGGGTAACTAGGCAGGTTAGGGTAGGCAAGTTATTGTATAATGATGGTTTGTTCTGTAGACTATCGAGAAAAAAATCTAGCTTAAGGGGCTAATAATATTGACCTTAAAATGGTGTTTAAAACAATTAAAAACTGCTTTTATTCTAGCCGAAATAAAACAAATAAGACTTTCTCCAGAAGAAAAAATATTATCAGACATACTGTGAACATTTCCTGAATCTGTTCAACATCATTTGGGAAATATTTAAAAAAGAAAAAAAAAATTCAAAAGGGGTTCAATAATTCTGATTGCAACTGTAAGCTGATTTTGAATGATGATGTTTTTACAGCACTGTATAGAAATGCACAATATATTGCAAAATTATCATTATCGCGATAATAGTATATGCAATATCTGCATTGGTTGCATAAAATAAATGTAATGTATGAATTTGCCCAATCAGATGCGGCCGTATTATCTTTAACCCCACCTCCCCAAGTATTTTCTGCTCTGCTATTGGCTGGAGCGGCTCAAAGCTGAACCCAAAGCTGAAAATAAACACTAATGGCGGGAAAAATATAACAACCAATCAGAGTGAGAATATCTGCTGAGGTTTTCACTTACTCATAGTGTTTTACTAAATGTTTGCACCTCGAGTCTGAATTGGAGTTTAGATCTGAAAAATGTATTTTACCTGTTTATTTTAACATTATTAAATAAATTGTATAAAAATAGCCTTTTTATTTTTAATCGTAAGAAACAATATCGCATATTTTTCCACTATCGTGCAGCTCTATTCTTATATGTCAAAAAACATACGCCTTTTAAACATATATACACATGCTCAGGATGAACACAGTGCAAATATGGAGTCAGATCAGTCTCCAAAATCACACATGTACAAAATAAAATTATAAAATATATTGATCATAAAATAATGTTTAAAAATTAAAAACTGCTTTTATTCTAGCCAAAATAAAACAAATAAAACTTTCTCCAGAAGAAAAAATATTATCAGACATACTGTGAACATTTCCTTGCTCTGTTAAACATCATTTGGGAAATATTTAAAAAAGAAAAAAAAAAATCAAAGGGGGTTCAATAATTCTGACTTCAACTGTATATACAATACAACACAGTGATATATAAATAAATATATATAGTGTAAAGATATTATTGTATTGTTTTTTATCTCTGGATTTATAAGGTTTGAGTAAGATGTTAATATTTATTTTTATTCTATAAATATATGATTTAACATGTATATAATGAAAGCATAGTATATAACAATGACAATGTGTCAAATACAGACAGTTTAAGGGGTTAAAGTATTGTTACATGCAGTACGATTAACTGTGACGGTAATGAAATCAAACTATTGTCTTGCTTAACAGATAATGTAATCAATTCAAGATTATTTGTATAGCAATTTTTAACAATACTTATTGTTTCAAGTCAAATCAAAATAGATAACCTTTCCTCAACCTAATAAAAATTATGGGGAAAATTGCATAACAATACAATGATATACACTGTATTGATATGTATGTAGTTAAAAAAAGATCAGTATCTCTGGATTTATAAGGCACAAGTTTGAGTAAGATGTCAATATTTTAGTTTATTCTAATATAATATATAAAACATTATATAATAAACATGCGTGTATATAATGAAAGCATAGTATATGCTTTATAAAAACAAATTATAAACTGAAAAGAACAAAAGCAAAGATGGTTATTTCTGTCTTCCCCTTTAGTGTGATTTCCACATTTATCAGTTTACAGTGACACTCCACACAGAAACACCAACTGACCCAGCGACCTTCTTGCTGGTAGGCGATCGTGCTACCCCCTGCGCCACCGTGACACCAGTATATACAGTATCATATTTAAATATACATATATACATGCATATATATATATATATATATAAATGACAAAACAATACAGTGACAGACAGACAGACAGACAGACAGACAGACAGACAGACAGACAGACAGACAGACAGACAGACAGACAGACAGACAGACAGACAGACAGACAGACAGACAGACAGACAGACAGACAGACAGACAGACAGACAGACAGATAGATAGATAGATAGATAGATAGATAGATAGATAGATAGACAGATAGATAGATAGATAGATAGATAGATACAGGGTTCTTACACCTTTTCCAACTTCAAATTCCAGCACTTTTCAAGGTGCATTTTCATGCTTTTCCAGCACCTAACAACCGAGGTAAATTACGTTTATATATGCTGTATGTACTTTTTCACATTTAAATCTATTGTGCTATTTTAATAAAACACAATATGGCATTTCAACTGAAATTGTTGAATACTTTAGAGCATAGATTTATTGGGATAGTTCACCCAAAAATGGTAAAAGAAAAAATAAAGTTCAGTTATTGAATGAAGCATTTTTTTAAGTTTTGTCTCTTTCTTTCTAAAGTTGATATCTCAAAAATGAGCTTACAGTCAGATTTTGTTTGGGTGTAGTACTAAACGTTCAAGACCAGTCGTTCATATTATTTCATGTGAATTGCTATTCAAAATTCATGTAACAAATGAAATCCTTATGAGTCTGAGAATAATCTTGCTGCAAATGAATTAACTGTTTGTATGTCACCAAATATCGAAACCATAGTTTGTAAGCTTTCATCAATTAATTCATTCATTCATCTTAACAGCAATAACGGTCTTTTCATGAGTTGCAATATTATTTTAATTTTAGTGAACGCAGGCCCTTTTGCGATAGTGTACGCGCTGCAGTTGCATGACTGACAACATCATGATGAATAAATAAAGGATTAAACGGAACATCTCGTCCTTAAAATGTGTGGAAAACGCTGTTAGGTTACCTGCAAACTCCGTCCCTCATGCTTTACAGTGAATGGCTTTAGTCATTTTCATAGCGGACTTTAACACACCGGAGGTCTTTTATCCACTCTTCGAAAAGTGTAAATGCTGGATTAACATTCACCACATGATCACTGATCAGATGTGCCATTATTTGTAACTTGTGTTATTTTCATTCTCTCGTATCCAGACCTTTACACTTTCGCGGCTCGCGGCTGTAGCTCTCTGTCGTCTGAACTGAGTGATAGACAGCTGATATTAACCAATCCATTTGCGTTCAGTGCAAGAGCAGTGGGCCAATCAGAAGAGCTTTAAGGCGGGGCAGGCATTGCGGGCTTTGTTTACTGCAGCAAGTTGACATGACAACTGTTTTAAACACTGCGTTAAGTGAAAACATGCATTCTGCGTGAAGCTTGCATAGATACAATTTCGGGCGCATATGCGACCAAAACGGTCGTAATTTTGTGTCCTGCAATTTCAAATTCAAGCAGGTTCAAGCACTTTGTCCAAAATCCAAGCACTTTTCTAACCTTAAAAACACTATATTAAAAATCAAGCATTTTCCAGGATTTCCAACAACCGTACGAACCCGATAGATAGATAGATAGATAGATAGATAGATAGATAGATAGATAGATAGATAGATAGATAGATAGATAGATAGATAGATAGATAGATAGATAGATAGATAGATAGATAGATAGATAGATAGATAGATAGATAGAATTGCAACAACAAATTGCAAATGCTTTTGGACATGCATCAATTGCTTTCCTCCAACTCTGCTGTTTATAACATTATCATTTGCTTATGTCATGTCAGTCAAAATGAACTAAACTTATGGATGCTGAATAGTCATTCCATATAAAACAAATAGTCCTCATTTCATTACTGGAGTCATTACATACAAAAATGTTGAAGCTAATTTTGTCAAGCTAATTTTATATAAAAAAAAAAAATTATCTTTTTTTTCTTCTGAAAATGTCTCCTAAATTCAACAATTTAATGAATGATTTACAGACCTGTGTATGTTGTAGGTTCAGTTCCAATATGTGCTGCAGTATTGTTTACAGTTGTGCTCAGCTCTACCCAAAGGAAGTTTCTGTTTGTTGTAAATAAGGGTGTG
>LR812520.1:71664433-71666933 GCA_903798195.1 Danio kyathit
TAAAACAAGAAAATCATAATTGAGTTTACTGCCCACAGATCTCTCTTTTACATTAATATTTTCTACAGGATGCTTTACGGCTGGGTGCAAATTACAATCATTAATAAAAGATGTATGGGGGGGGGTCAGCGCTTTAATAGTGAGAAATCGTTCTCTCTTATAACTGCATCTTAAAATAATAATATTAATAGTTTATGTAATAAAATGCATGCAATACATTTGAGCACCCCTACAACGGTTCATACCATTGTGAATGCATAATCGTGCCAATCGGTCTGAAACCGGCATATCTAGAGGACCGATATACATTGCATATAGACTTCTAGCGATAGACTTCTCTTATAAATAAGTGTTTGTATCTTCATATAGCCTAAGAATAAAGTAGAATTAAACACAGTTTGAACTTTGACTTACAGTATCTACTGAAATAAATAATCGGAGATTGCTGTAGGTCAGAACACACTAAATATACCTCAAAACTATGAAAATTTTATACGTTTAAATATAACTTTAATAAATACATATATTTGATTCACTGAAGCATGTATTACACAGACCCTCCCAACCGATCGTCAATGTATAATTCGCACCCTACCTCACAATGATATATATTTGTGCATATGCATTAGATTAGTCAGTACCACAGACCAAACTGGTGAACTAATCTAACAAAAACACTGAAGATCACCAAAAATTACTACACACAGATTAATATGTTGTGGAAAATATTCAATCAAATCTAACAAGCAGGAAAATAAAACAGAAAAATAAAACAAAAATAAATTGGGGAAATTTAACTAGTTTGAATTTTATTTTTGTTTTATTGCATTTTCTTTCTGTTCCTAAAGATGTTCAGAGATCAAAGTTTTGCTGCCAATATTATTGGCTATTTTCACTGAGAAATTCAATTCAAGTTTATTTGTATAGCGCTTTTCACAATAATAATTGTTTAAAGCAGCTTTATAAAAGGTGCACATTAATACATTATAAACGAATTCAGAAAAGGTAAGGTTATTAGTTACCAGAACTCTATTAGTTACTAATGACTAACCATTGACTAACCAATGGCACAACCATCTCTAGGGTTTACAGAGAATGGTCCGACAAAGAGGAAATATCCAGTGAGTGGCAGTTCTGTGGGCGCAAATGTCTTGTTGATGCCAGAGGTCAGAGGAGAATGGCCAGACTGGTGACAACCGAGGTCTGCAGAAGAGCATCTCTGAACACACAACACGTCCAACCTTGAGGCGGATGGGCTACAGCAGCAGAAGACCACACCGGGTGCCACTCCTGTCAGCTAAGAACAGGAAACTGATGCTACAATTCACACAGGCTCACCAAAACTGGACAACAGAAGATTGGAGAAACGTTGCCTGGTCTGATGAGTCTCCATTTCTGCTGCCACATTCAGATGGTCGGGTCACAATTTGGCCTCAACACCATGAAAGCATGGATCCATCCTGCCTTGTATCAGCGGTTCAGGCTGGTGGTGGTGGTGTAATGGTGTGGGGGAGATTTTCTTGGCACACTTCGGGTCCATTAGTACCAACTGAGCATCGTGTCAACACCACAGCCTACCTGAGTATTGTTGCTGACCATGTCCATCCCTTTATGACCACAGTGTCTCCATCTTCTGATGGTTACTTCCAGCAGGATAACGCACCATGTCATAAAGCGCCAATCATCTCAGATTGGTTTCTTGAACATGACAATGAGTTCACTGTACTCAAATGGCCTCCACAGTCACCAGAGCTCAATGCAATAGAGCACCTTTGGGATGTGGTGGAACGGCATCATGGATGTGCAGCCGACAAATCTGCAGCAACTGTGTGATGCTATCATGTCAATATGGAGCAAAATCTCTGAGGAATATTTCCAGTACCTTGTTGAATCTCTGCCACCAAGGATTAAGGCAGTTCTGAAGGCGAAACGGGTCCAACCCGGTACTAGTAAGGTGTACCTAATAAAGTGGCCAGTGAGTGTATATAAACATAGTTAAACTGCAGTTACATATTATATGGGTGATGTCTATGTACACATGTTCAAAGAAGTGTAGAAATGCGTGTAGAAATGGATAAGTCTTCATGAGTAGGTGTACTCATTTATGCTGAACAAAATGAAAAACCTTATTGAAGCACAGCGGCAGCATCAAAGCCATCTTCAAATGAAAACCTGCAGCCAAAATAAGTAAATTAGATTTAAAGGATTGCATCGAGGGTCTGGGGTCGAGCGAGGGTGGAGGAAAAACTATTTTAATTTAGAAAACAAATTGGTAAGCAGTTTATGACGCAACCCTCAGGAGACGCGGCGTCTTTACCTTCGCTTCAGATTTATCAGCGTCTCCTTCACTGGAACAACCTGTTTCTTGTTTAGTCTCCAATAAAAAACTCGCAAGATTTGGCGTTTTTGTGCATCACAGCAAGAGAAAAACCACACGAAGGTCAACCTCAAAGAGAGAAACACAGTTTACTTCCAGATGGAGATTCACACAATTAAATGC
>LR812520.1:71671933-71673873 GCA_903798195.1 Danio kyathit
ATTATTATTATGCCATTATTATTGTTATTATATTATTATTATTATTATTATTGCCGTTATTATTATTATTATTGTTATTATTATTATTAATCCGTATTATTATTATTATTATATTATTGAAGTATTATCATCATCATCATCATCATCATCATCATCATCATCGTTGTTGTTATTTTAATCATTATTATTATGCCATTATTATTGACGTTATTATTATTATTGTGTTATTATTATTATTATTATTATTATTCAGTATTATTATCATTGTTGTTGTATTTTTAATCATTATTATTATGCCATTATTGTTGTTATAATAATAATAATAATTATAATTATTAGTCATTATTATTATCCTTATTATTGTTGTTATTATTTTAATCATATTATTATGCCATTATTATTGTTATTATTATTATTATTATTATTATTATTGCCGTTATTATTATTATTTATTGTTATTATTATTATTAATCCGTATTATTATATTATTATTATTGAAGTATTATCATCATCATCATCATCATCATCATCATTGTTTGTTGTTGTTTTAATCATTATTATTATGCCATTATTATTGACGTTATTATTATTATTGTGTTATTATTATTCAGTATTATTATCATCATTATCATTGTTGCTGTTATTAATATTATTTTAATCATTATTATTATGCCATTATTATTGACGTTATTATTATTATTGTGTTATTATTATTCAGTATTATTATCATCATTATCATTGTTGCTGTTATTAATATTATTTTAATCATTATTATTATGCCATTATTATTGACGTTATTATTATTATTGTGTTATTATTATTCAGTATTATTATCATCATTATCATTGTTTGCTGTTATTAATATTATTTTAATCATTATTATTATGCCATTATTATTGACGTTATTATATTATTGTGTTATTATTATTCAGTATTATCATCATCATTATCATTGTTGCTGTTATTAATAATATTTAATCATATATTATGCCATTATTATCCGACGTTATTTATTATTATTGTGTTATTATTATTCAGTATTATTATCATCATTATCATTGTTGCTGTTATTAATATTATTTTAATCATTATTATTATGCCATTATTATTGCTATTATTATTATTATTATTATTATTATTGAAGTATTATCATCATCATCATCATTATTGTTGTTATTTTAATCATTATTATTATTGCCGTTATTATTATTAATCAGTATTATTATCATCATCGTTGCTGTTATTATTTTAATCAATATTATTAAGCCATTATTATTGTTAATATCATTATTATTATTATTATTATTATTATTATTGAAGTATTATCATCATCATCATCATCATCATTATCATTGTTGTTGTTATTTTTAATCATTATTATTATGCCATTATATTGATGTTATTATTATTATTATTATTATTATTATTGTGTTTATATTATTCAGTATTATATCATCATTATCATTGTTGCTGTTATTAATATTATTTTAATCATTATTATTATGCCATTATTATTGTTAATATTATTATTGTTAATATTATAATAATTATTATTATTATGAAGTATTATCATCATCATCATCATTATCATCATCGTTGCTGTTATTATTTTAATCAATATTATTAAGCCATTATTATTGTTAATATCATTATTATTATTATTATTATTATTATTATTATTATTATTATTGAAGTATTATCATCATCATTATCATTGTTGTTGTTATTTTAATCATTATTATTATGCCATTATTATTGATGTTATTATTATTATTATTGTGTTAATATTATTCAGTATTATCATCATCATTATCATTGTTGCTGTTATTAATATTATTTTAATCATTATTATTATGCCATTATTATTGTCGTTATTATTATTATTATTATTATTATTATTAATGATATTATCATGCCATTTATATTTAGTATTCATTTAT
>LR812520.1:71673973-71698973 GCA_903798195.1 Danio kyathit
AATATCATATGATTCTATTTATTCATATATTTAATATATATTTGATTGATATTTACTAAATCTGCATTAAGCATGATCTTCCCCAATTATTTTTAGAATAATATATTTGATCAAATAATAATTAAACAGAACTCAAATGTCATTATTGAAGATTGTTGATGCATTATGACTTTATTTAGTCAAGGATGAGTCCATAAGGATGAGTCCTTAAATAAAATCATAATGCCTCAATAATATCTTCTTAATGAAAAAGTTATGCATTTTTTTAATAGAAAATGCATATAAATAAATAATATTTATAACCATAATGCATCAGTAACTTGTTATTAATGAAAAAGGCCATCCTGAATAAATTTTGTATTATTTTTAGAAAAATCACCATTAAAAAGTGTCTAAATTAAGCTCTTAGCAATGCATAATAATAATCAATATATTTATTAATTCATATATTTGATATATTTACAAACTCTGCATTAAACATGATGTTTCCTAATGATTTTAAGAAAAAACAAAAGAATTTGATCAAATGCGAATTAAACAGAACGCAAATGACATTATTAAAGATTGTTCCCATCCTTAAACCTTAAAATCATAATGCATCAATAAATTCTTATTAATGAAAAAGCTATCATGGAAAAGGGAGTGCATACATTATTTTAAAAAATGCATATACATACTTAATATTTATAACCATAATGCATCAATAATAAAAAAAAACTATGATAAATTATTAAAAATTTATTATTTATTTATTTTTTTAGAAAATTTCCTTTAAACTCTGTCTAAATTAAGCTCTTAGCAATGCATAATAATCAACATAATTATATTTACTAATTAGAATTTGAATATGATATATTTACAAATGATCTTTATAAAGAAAATGCACATAAATAATTAATATTATAATCATAATGAATCAGTAACTTCTTATTAATGAAAAAAATCTAATTTAAAATGCACCTAAATAAAGCTTTTAGCAATGCATAATAATCAATTATATTACCTAATTATCATTTGATTATGATATATTAACAAAACCTTCATTGAACATGATCTTTGTATAGGAAGTGCATATAAATAATTAATATTATAACCATGATGTAACAGCAACTTATTAATAAAAAAACTACAATGGAAAAAATTATTTAATTCTTTTTTAGGAAAATCTCCTTTAAAATTGGTCTAAATTAAGCTCTTATCAATGCATAATAATAATAATAATAATAATAATAATAATAATAATAATAATAATAATAATAATAATAATAATAATTAAATGTACTAATTATTACTTGATTATGACACATTTACAAAATCTTCATTGAATGTGATCTTTTTAAAGTAAATGCATATAAATAATTTATATTTATAGTCATAATGCAATTAATAACTTATTAATGAAAAAAATGATGAAAAATAAATATATGATTAAATTAGTTTTTGAAAATCTCCTTTAAAAGCTGTCTAAATTAAGCTCTTAGCAATGCATAATAATAATCAATATAATTACGTTTACTAATTAATATTTGAGAATGATACATTTACAAAATCTATAGTGAACATGATTTTTTTTAAATGCATATAAATAATTATTATTATAACCACAATTATGCAGTAACTTGTTATTAATAAAAGGCTACAATGAAAAATTATTATTTAAAAAAAATCTCCTTTAAAATGTGTCTAACTAAAGCTCTTAGCAATGCATCATAATAATAACAAACAATATTATATTTAATAACTATTATTTGATTATGATACATTTACAAAATCTGCATTGAAAGTGATCTTTAATGATTTTCGGCATAAAAGAAAGAACTTGATCAAATGAGAATTAGTCAGTCGGCAAATGACATTATTGAACACTTTATTAATTATTGTAAATAATAATTCATTCATTCATTTTCCTTCGGCTTAGTCCCTTTATTCATCAGGGGTCCCCATGGAATGAACCGCTAACTATTATTGCATATGTTTTACAAAGCGGATGCCCTTCCAGCTGCAACCCAGTACTGGGAAACACCCATACACACTTATTCACACACACGCACTCATACACTACGACCAATGTAGTTCATCAATTCCCCTATAGCGCATGTGTTTGGGCTGTGGGGGAAACCGGAGCACCCGGAGGAAACCCACACCAACATGAGGAGAACATGCAAACTCCTCACAGAAACACCAACTGACCCAGCCGGGACTCAAACCAGCGACCTTCTTGCTGTGAGGCCACAGAGTGACACCACTGAGTCACCGTTAATACAAATTATGAATGTAAAATAAAATAATAATAATAATAAATGTTAACAAAAAAAGTGCAAGTTAACAAGAACTTTAAGAAAGAAATTCATGTTTAACAAAGCCATTCTAGACTTTAAAAGTGCTTTTCAGCTGTTAGGCAGACTATAGTAATTCATAGTAAATATTATAGTGTTTTAAACCATACTGACACTGACACCTCCAATAGAGATAGAGAGGCTGAGAAACCTGCTGAAATGTTGCTGATGTTGGTTTATGAATGGGCAATATACAGTTTCCTAAAAAATATTTGTTCTTTTTCCAGTATTTCCCAAATGATGTTGAACAGATTCAGGAATTTTTCACAGTATTTCCTCTAATATTTGTTCTTCTGGAGAAAGTCTTATTTGTTTTATTTCGGCTAGAATAAAAGCAGTTTTTAATAGTTTTAAAGCCATTTTAAGGTCAAAATTATTAGCCCCTTTAAGCTATATTAGTGTTGGATTGTTTGCAGAAAAACATCTAGTCTAATATCATGTACTGACATCATGGCAAAGAGAAAATAAATCAGAATTGAGTTGTTAAAACTATTATGATTATAAATGTGTTGAAGAAATCTGCTCTCCGTTAAACCGAAATTGGGAGGAAAATATAAAAGAATTAATTTAACAGGAGGGTGAATAATTCTGACTTTAACTGTATATATTCATCATGTGTCGATATATTGATTATTGCGACAGGCCTATATATATATATACACAGTTGAAGTCAGAATTATTCACCCCCTTTGATTTTTTCTTTTTTTAAATATTTCCCAAATGATGTTGAACAGATTCAGGAAATTTTCACAGTATGTCTGATAATATTTTTTCTTCTGGAGAAAGTCTTATTTGTTTTATTTCGGCTAGAATAAATTTTTTAAAAAACATTTTAAGGTCAAGAAGGTCATTTTAAGGTCATTTTGAAGACCAGGGGGATATAATCTGAGAGAGCAAAATTTTAGGAGGTTGAAAACAATGACAACTTTAAAAAGTTTGTGTATGTCTGTATGTGGTGTGAAATTATGGAACAGTCAAGAACAGATTCTCAAACAATGTCAGGATATTAATCAATTAAAAAAAGTTGTATAACTATATATTATTAAGTGAAGTTTATTTATAGAATAATTTCGAGAGGATCACGTGCTTATGACTGCTTGCGGCTGGTCCCGCATTATTCAACTCATGATTCATCAATCAGACAATTCCTAAGCCCATATAAGTTCCATATCACAGCCATCTTCGTTTTGAAGAATTCCCCCCTTCCACCCCTACTTCTCCTCCTTTCCTAGATGGGTGGCACGGTGGCCCAGTGGTTAGCACTGTTGCCTTACAGCAAGAACATCACTGGTTCTAGTCTTTACCAAGTTTCTGTGTGGAGTTTACCTGTTCTCCCCATGCTCACGTGGGTTTCCCCTGGGTTCCCCGGTTTCCTCCCACCGTCCAAAAACATGCAACTGAAGATAATTGACTAATCCAAATCAGCACCACAGACATGCTCCTAGCAAGTAGTAATCTCTTAAGAGCAATCACTATCTGTTCATTAGCTACTACAGCAGGGGAGTTCTCGAGACCAACCTGAGCTCAAACTCCCCTCTCGCCTTGCTCGAGCATCTTATGAGCTCAGGGCTCTCTCCTGGGACAGCATGCCAAACACTCTTTATAATCAATCATCAGCTAAGTGTGAACTCTTGAAAGGAATATAATAATTAATAGAGGTGACTGATAAAGAGTAAAATGAGAAGGGTATGATTAAATTTCAATTAATAACTATTTGCAGTACTATGTATTTTTTTGGGGGGGGGTCTATGTTATAAAATGTAAATGTACAAATGGAATCAAACATATAATATGTCAAAGACGCCAAAAGGATGAAATATGTCTCATGTAAAAAGAAGAGATAAGTAAAAGAAGAAATAAGTTGAAGTAATAGACGAATGATGTGTGTGGTAATGGGGTGGGAAAATAATAAGCTTGTGCTTCGTCCCGCTCCATGTCAACCATGTTCAAATGTATTTTTTGCTAAAGAATTTTTATGTTTGATATTTCTGTTTGAAAATAAATAAATCAAATCAACTAGTATTAGCCCCCTTAAGCAGTATTTGTTTTCGATAGTCTATCCTGCCTAGTTAACCTAATTAGTTAAGCCTTTAAATGTCACTTTAAGCTGAATATTAATATCTTAAAGAATATCTAGTCAAATATTATGTGCTGTCATCATGGCAAAGAGAAAATTATTAGCCCTCCAGAATTATTAGTCAACCCCCCCCCCCGTTTATGTTTCCTCAATTTCTGTTTAACGGAGAGCAGATTTCTTCAACACATTTCTAATCATAATAGTTTAATAACTCATCTCTAATAACTGATTTATTTTCTCTTTGTCATGATGACAGTAAATAATATTAGACTAGATATTCTTCAAGACACTTCTATACAGCTTAAAGTGACATTTAAAGGCTTAACTAGGTTAATTAGGTTAATTAGGCAGGTTAGGGGAATTAGGCAAGTTATTGTATAATGATGGTTTGTTCTGTAGACTATCGAAAAAATATATAGCTTAAATGAGCTAATATTTTTGACCCTAAAATGGTGTTTAAAGAATTAAAAACTGCTTTTATTTTACCCAAAATAAAACAAATAAGACTTTCTCCAGAAAAAAAGAATATTATCAGACATACTGTGAAAATTTCCTTGCTCTGTTAAACATAATTTGGGAAATATTAAAAAAACAAAAATAAATTCAAAGGGGGGCAAATAATTCTGACTTCAACTGTGTAATTAGGATTTATGTAAAGTCGAGTTTGACTTTGTGTTTAACAGTATCTCTCACCCAGTTTCTTGAGTTTCAATTTAAATCTTTATCAATAAATAAAATCACTTTATTAATATTATTTATTTCATATATACATAAAAATTATCCTGCTATTTAACCTAATACAGTTGAAACCAGAAGTTTACACACACTCTAAAAAAAAAAAAGGAGCATAACCATTTTTTAAAAATGTCTGATGGTAAATCACACTAAACGTTTACTATTTTAGGTCTGTTAGGATTACCTAAATCATCTACATTTGCTAAATGCCAGAATAATGAGAGAATTCTTGATTAATTTCTAGACAGTCAGAAGTTTACACACATTTCCTTGGTATTTTTTTTAGCTTTGCTTTTAAACTGTATAACTTTGGTCAGATGTTTTGGGTCTCCTTCCACAAGCTTCTCACAATAGTTTGCAGGAATTTTGGCCCATTCCTCCTGACAGAATTGCTGTAACTGAGTCAGATTTGTAGGCTGTCTTGCTCACACAAGCTTTTTCAACTCTGCCCACAAATTTTCTATAGGATTGAGCTCAGGGCTTTGTGATGGCCACTCCGAAACATTCACTCTGTTGTCCTTAAAGCACATTTTCACTAATTTGGCAGTATGCTTAGGGTCATGGTCTGTTTGGAA
The DNA here is from genome assembly GCA_903798195.1 of Danio kyathit. Classification (NCBI taxonomy): domain Eukaryota; kingdom Metazoa; phylum Chordata; class Actinopteri; order Cypriniformes; family Danionidae; genus Danio; species Danio kyathit. The sequence goes on from LR812520.1 coordinate 71,679,697, forward strand.
GACCCATTTGTGGCCAAGTTTTAATTTCCTGGCTGATGTCTTGAGATGTTGCTTCAGTATTTCTACATAATGTGCTTTCTTCATGATGCCGTCTATGCTGTGAAGTGGACCAGTCCCTCCTGCAGCAAAACAGCCCCACAACATGATGCTGCCGCCCCCATACTTCACAGTTGGGATGGTGTTCCTAGGCTTGTCAGCTTTCCCCTTTGTCCTCCAAATGTAACACTGGTCATTATGGCCAAACAGTTCAATCTTAGCTCCATCAGAGCACAGGACATGTCTCCAAACATTAGTCTTTTTCCCAGTGTAATTTAGCTCATTGTAATCTGGCTTTTGTGTTGATTCTGGCTTGTTGATTTTCCCATGTTGTCCCACAAGGAAGCAGTGTGTTTGAGGTTTTCCTTCAATACTATTCTACAGTTGTGCCTCCAATTAACTCAAATGTTGTCAATTAGCCAATCAGAAACTTCCAAAACCTTGACACCATCATCTGAGCTTTTTCAGAGGCAGAATAATCTTATTGTATGTAAACTTGACTTTCAAGAAGAGTTAGAACAATTTCTCCAACAATATCTCTCTCATTATTCTGCTGTTAAGCAGAACAGAAACAAATGTGATCATCCTGACTTACCTAGAAGAGGAAAAGTTTAGTCACATTAACATCTGACTTTATTTTAAATGGTGATGTGCCTTTTTATACAGTGTATGGAAACTTCTGCTTTCAACTGTATATATACTTAAAATTACAACTTTTTTTTTAATAAATAAATGCTCCCTGAAGAATATCTAGTCTAATATTATTTACTGTCATCATGGCAAAGATAAAATAAATCAGTTATTAGAGATGAGTTATTAAAACTATTATGTTTAGAAATGTGCTGAAGAAATCTGCTCTAAGTTGAACACAAATTGGGGGGGGGATAAAGAATTAGTTTAACAGGAGGGTGAATAATTCTGACTTTAACTGTAAGTGCATCATGTGTTGATATATTGATTATTGCGACAGGCCTAAATGTGATATATATTATGAGCCTCCGTGTGTGTGTGTGTGTTATCAGATGTCGTATCTGATTATCAGCACTATTATGACCTCTCCGTCAGGTTGCCATGGTTACTAATCAAATATCCGCGAGCGGCGGAGGCTCAAACACCCTGCCGTGATGAGCTCATTCCTGCAGGAAAGTCAATCCGTGTGTTTTGGTTCAGCAGGAGTGAGGAAATATTGGGCTTCAGGTGGACGCATGGCGTTTTCATTACGGCACGCTGATGTCACGCTTTCATCTGCACACGGGGGGCAAATGTTGAAGTGCATTCGGTTAACCCCTGTGTATACTGTTCACGGTTACTACCCTCTGGTTATGTTGGTGCTGTTTTTGCCCCATTGACTTACATTATAATCACATTTTTTATTGTAAAGTCATGACAGCAGATAATCGTGCATTCTTGATTGTTGCTGGCTTTCCCTGCTGGGAAGAGGAACATTGGTCATTTTTACTGATGATCATCAGTGTGCAGCATTAAGCCTTTAGATAGGCCTGTGCAAGAAGCTTAGCGTCTGGCTTTTATACGGAGTTCTGAAACAGCAGATTATAGTGTGTGTGCAGAAATCCTCTTATTTTTGTTACTCTATGTAGTTCTGAGAGCTGAACTGCCCATTTTGATTTTCTCAGACATATCAAGGTAAGTACGGGCGGTACGGTGGCTTAGTGGTTAGCACTGTCCACTCACAGCAAGAAGGTCGCTGGTTTGAGTCCCGGCTGGTTCAGTTGGAGTTTCTGTGTGGAGTTTGCATGTTCTCCCCGTGTTGGTGTGTGTTTCCTCCGGGTGTTCCGGTTTCCCCCACAGTTCAAACACATGCGCTATAGGGGAATTGATGAACTACATTGGCCATAGTGTATGAGTGTGTGTGTGTGTGTGTGTGTGTGTGTGTGTGTGCGTGTGTGTGTGTGTGTGTGTGTGTGTGTGTCTGTGAATGTGTGTGTATGGGTGTTTCCCAGTACTGGGTTGTGGCTGGCAGGGCATCCACTACATAATAACATATGCTGGATAAGTTGGCCGTTCATTCCGCTGTGGCGACCCCTGATGAATAAAGGGACCAAGCATAAAAGAAAATGAATAAATTAAATTAATTAATTAATGAAATAAATGAATAAATAAATGAAATAAATGAATAAATAAATGAATGAATAAATAAAATAAATAAATGAAAAATGAATGAATAAAATAAATAAATGAAATAAATAAATAAATGAAATAAATGAATAAATGAAATAAATGAATAAATGAAATAAATAAAAGAATAAATAAATAAATGAAATAAATAAATAAATAAAATGAATAAATAAATAAAAAATGAATAAATGAAATAAATAAATAAACAAACAATTAAATGAAATAAATATATAAATGAATAAATAAATGAAATAAATAAATTTAATTAATAAATAAATTAATTAATTAATTAAATTAATAAATAAAAGAGCAAATAAATAAATTAAATTAATAAATAAATGAAATAAATTAATAAATAAATGAAATAAATGAATAAATAAACAAATAAATGAAATAAATATATAAAATAAATATATAAAATAAATAAATAAATGAAACAAATTAAATAAATAAATAAATAAATGAAATGAATAAATATATAAAAGAACAAATAAATTAAATATATTATAAATTAAATAAATTAATAAATAAATGAAATAAATTAATAAATGAAATAAATAAATAAATAAATGAAATAAATGAAATAAATATATAAAATAAATATATAAATAAAATAAATAAATAAATGAAATAAATAAATGAAATAAATGAAAGAATAAATAAATAAAATAAATGAATTATTTAATTAATGAATGAATAAATAAATGAAATAAATAAATGATTATACAGTCAGTAGGTTAGGGAGGTTTTACCTAATTTGCCAGAAATTGAATATTAAGTAATAAAGGTGCATTATTGATAATAACTCCTCGTGCCACACGACTCTCTGAATGCCTGATTATTTTCCTCCAACTTGTCAAAGCTCAGCCTTACAGCCACATAATGAGAGGAAAACATCCGGCGTGCGGAGGCTGATTATCAGAACCCAGCACAGAACTGACCCGCGGGCGTCCGTCAGCACTCCTGCAGACTGCAACAACACTGAGCATCCTCTCATTGTGCCTCTGTGTGTGTGTGTGTGTGTGTGTGTGTGTGAGTGAGAGGACACCAACACCAGAGTGTGTGAGTGCGTGTCAAGAGCAGCGCAGGAAATGCAGAGCGGATGCAGAGCTTAATGCATGTGTGTGAGTGAGTGAGTAAGTGTGTTTGGGACTAGGTGGGTATGGGTGGGTGTGAGTGAGTGAATAAGCGTGTTTGAGATGTTGAGATCTATAATGAATAAATAAATTAAATAAATAAATACATAAAATAATGAATAAATAAATGAATGAAATAAATGAATGAAATAAATAAATTAAATGAATAAATAAATAAATAAATGAAATAAATAAATGAAATAAATGAATAAATAAATAAATAAATAAATGAATGAAATAAATAAATTAAATGAATGAATAAATGAAATAAATAAATAAATGAAATAAATGAAATAAATGAATAAATAAATAAATAAATAAATAAATGAAATAAATGAATAAATAAATAAATAAATAAATGAAATAAATGAAATAAATAAATGAAATAGATAAATAAATGAATAAATAAATAAATGAATAAATAAATAAAATAAATAAATATAAATTAAATAAAAATGAATAAATAAATAAATAAATGAAATAAATAATTAAAATAAATAAATGAAATAAATAAATAAATGAAATAAATGAATAAATCAAATAAATAAATGAAATAAATAAATAAATGAAAAAATAATGAAATGAATAAATAAATAAATGAAATAAATAAGTAAATACATGAAATAAATGAATTAATCGATAAATAATAAATAAATGAAATAAATAAATGAAATAAATGAATAAATAAATAATTGAAATAAATGAAATAAATAGATAAATAAATGAAATAAATAAATAAATGAAATAAATAAATAAATAAATGAAATAAATGAATAAATAAATAAATAAATAAATAAATGAAATAAATAAATAAATGAAAAATGAAATAAATAAATGAAATAAATAAATAAAATAATAAAAAAATAAATGAAATAACTGAATGAATGAATAAATAAATAAATAAATGAATAAATAGATAAATAATAAATAAATAAATAAATAAATAAATAAATGAAATAAATGAATAAATAAATGAAATAAACCAATTAAATGAATAAACGAATAAATAAAGGAAATAAATTAATTAATTAATGAATTAAATGAATTAAATAAATAACTCAAATGAAATAAATAAATGAATTAAATAAATAAATAAATAAATAAATGAAATAAATGAATAAATAAATAAATAAATAAAAAAAATGAATAAACAAATTAAATAAATAAATCAAATAAATAAATAAAATAAATAAATAAATAAATGAAATAAAAAATAAAATAAATGAATGAATAAATAAAAAAAAATTATGAAACAAATTAATAAATAAATGAAATAAATAAATAAGTGTAAATAAAGTCATTCAAGTTAAAACAACTGGATTCCTTTGAGTCAGCTGGTAATGTTTCCTCAGTGTGTGATTGTGCTGCTCTCGTGGCCTTCAGAGGGATTGTGTGTGTGTGTGTGTGTGTGTGTGTGTGTGTGTGTGTGTGTGTGTGTGTGTGTGTGTGTGTGTGTGTGTGTGTGTGTGTGTGTGTGTGTGTGTGTGTGTTTTTACTGATCTCCTATTGGCCGGCTGTCTGCTCTACATGTTCTCATAATAAAGACACTGGTGGACAGATAAAGCAGCGCTCAGAGATCCAGCAGGTGCTCAGAGATTCACTCAAGACCTTCTGAAGAAGATGATACTCATTCTTATCTCACGCTTCCCCCTTCATTTCTCATTTAAAGACACAGTTCACCCAACAAAAAAAAATCAACATTTACTCATGTTCATGTGTTTACAAAAACACTTAACAATAGCAGTACATGAATAATGATGCACTAATATGCAAATTAAACATGATTTAATGCATGCCCTGATCATGACCTGAGTCACATGTCGAGTTCATGAGTGAATAATGGTTACCTTAATTACATTTTTGTAGTGATGTGACTGTGCAGTGAGGCATGGATAATAAAACATCACCCAGTGAAGCAGTGTACTGGAGGATGATTCGTTTTTGTATTAATCAGATGATCAGTGATGTCTGAAGCTTCACTTTTGCTTATACACACACGTAACTGCCTCTAATATTGATTCAAAGGTTTAAACAACCTAGTTCAGGGGTGTCAAACTCAGTTCATGAAGGCCTCAGGCACCTACACAGTTTAGTTCCAGCCCTGCTTCAACACACTTAAGCTGCAGTCACACTAGAGTTTGAGCAGGTGAAACTCTGTGAAAAGGGGCGGGATTAAACAGGATGACATTAAAAAAGCGAGCAATTGCTTCATATTTGAAATTTCTGTCCAGAGAGGTCATGTTTTGATCTTCGATTGGTCTCACGCAGTCACGTGATGAGATTTCACAGGTCAGAGTTCACCAAGCTTGAACTTTGCAACACCGCTAACTAGGAAACTTGTCGCCAGAGATGGGAAGTAACGAAGTACAAATACTTTGTTACTGTACTTCAGTAGATTTTTCAGGTATCTGTACTTTACTCCACTACTTACTTTTCTGACTCTTTACTTTTACTCCTTGCATTTTGAAATCGGTCTCGGTACTTTAGTTTTAATGTGTTTTGTGGCACGATCTATATTATTTCTTGTCATTGCACAATTTAAACACATTACTGATTCAGTTAATCTATTCTTTGTCATTGAAAAAGCTGCGCAATGCAGCGCGCAAACTCTGATCGCGCACTGTGCTGTAAGTAGGCTGGTTTAATAAGGTTACCATGGGGATGATCTGCAATTATTGTCATGTTTATAACCGGGTAATCAGATGCGTTTTGGTCAATCGGATGACAGGTAAAACAAGAGACACATTTCTGTTCAAATCTGTCATTTAAATGGGGTTAAAGTCTTTTGTCCACTTCCAACAATGTTGTACTGCACTTCTCTGATCTCTCAATCTACTACCGCGGGGGAAAAAATTGTCAACGTTTGTAAAAGTTAGTTCTAAAGCAAGTCAATACCTATGAATACATTATGCAATGAGGTTTATTTCCTTTGTTTCCAACGAGTTCATATTTCCTAGTACAGAATTTATACTGTTTTACAGTTTTAACATGTATATTATATACAGTTGAAGTCAGAATTATTAGCCCCCCTGTTTATTTTTTCCCCCAATTTCTGTTTAATGTCAATGTCAATGTCAGTTTTATTTATATAGCACTATTAAGCACAACCAAAGGTTGACCAATGTGCTGAACAATACAAATCACAAAGAGAAAGGTATAAAAGTATAGCTAAAACAAACAATTCTCACTGATAATTATTATAGCTAAAACAAACAATTCTCACTGATAAAATGCCAAATCAAAAAGGTGAGTTTTCAACCTAGATTTAAAACCAGACAGAGATGATGTAGACCTAATACAGAGGGGCAGAGCATTCCACAAGGTAGGACCAGCTACTGCGAAAGCACGGTCACCCCTGCATTTCAGCCTCGACTTTGGGATGCATAAAAGTCTCTGGTCAGATGACCGAAGGGACCGACCAGGGGTGCGTTTCCCAAAACCATCGTTAGCCAACTAAGGTCGCAAGTTCCGTCGTTACAAACATAGTTCTTTGATTTGCTGTTTCCCAAATCCATCGCTCCAACGAACATTCGCAAACTGCGTCGCAAACTTGAGCCCTTGAAACGACACCTCTGGAGCTGTAGTTAGAAGCATAGTTCCTGGCTGTGTTCTATTCCCACTTATCCCCCCTATGCCCTATTCATTTAGAACATTCTAACATTCAAAGTTGGAATTATTAAAAATAAAAAAGCATTAAGTTAATCTCTCTTAGGTGTAATTTGCTTTCAAAGTATTTTACAGTTCAGTTTTAGCGATCTTCATGTTTACAATTGTGCTCCCTTTGCGGTGCACTTTGAAAACATTGATATCATTTTGAACACAGCCTCATGGCGAAAGCTATAGGTATATTTAAAAACGGAAAATGTGTTATGTGTCCAAAGCTTGTGAAAATAAAAAACACAGCATACGTTAATTCTTTTATTTTATAGTGGGTTATTTATTAAGTATCTCTGCTGTATATGACATGGGCCTGTTGGTTAGAACTTTCTGCTGTGGTTTGCATGTGTCAAATTGTAATTTTTTAAAAATAAATAAACAATATCCTAAATAATAATAATCATCATCATTATTAATATTATTATTAAAGTAAATATATTTATAATAAATCGCCTCATTATTTATTTATTTATATGATTTATATATGATATTAGAATAGTGTTCGCTTTTGTAAGTGATTTTATGTTTTAGAATAGAATATTTAATGTTCAACTTCTCAATAATATTGGTAAAGCAAACACAGGCTCTATATGTGCCATTTACATTTATTTCAATTAATATGGAAAGCGAGTGCATGTTTTTACCAAACTAATATTGGATTTTATTTTAAATGCGTGTTTGTGTAAAACAATATAATTTGCACAGAGAAATGATGGGGCTGTTCTCTAAAGAAGTTCCTCCACCCCGTTTAGAGCATCATTATGGGCGTTTTACGTTATAACTAACGTGGTTCAAGCGATGGATCTGCAGAGAAACTAGGGGTTTTGGGAAACACTCGTCACTACATCGTTCTTTTGCCAAACTATGCATCGCACTATGATAGTTCAGCCGCGATTTACGTCGTTGTTTGGGAAACGCACCCCAGGCTGATGTTCAGTCAACAGGTCTGACAGGTGAAGGAGCCAGGCCATTTAGTGATTTAAAAACCAAAAGAAGAATCTTAAAAGTGACACGATAGTGCACAGGCAACCAGTGCAAAGAGCGTAAGACTGGAGTGATGTGGTCATATTTTTTGGTACCGGTTAAAAGCCTTGCAGCAGCATTTTGAACTAACTGTAGGCAGGATAGAGTTGTCTGACTGATCCCAAAATACAGTGAATTACAGTAGTCCAATCTAGAAGTAATAAAAGCATGAATTATTTAATGGAGAGCAGATTTTCTCAACACATTTCTAATCATAATAGTTTTAATAACTCATCTCTATTAACTGATTTATTTTCTCTTTGTCATGATGACAGTAAATAATATTAGACTAGATATTATTCAAGACACTTCTATACAGCTTAAAGTGACATTTAAAGGCTTAACTAGGTTAATTAGGGTAACTAGGCAGGTTAGGGGAATTAGGCAAGTTATTGTATAATGATGGTTTGTTCTGAAGACTATTGAAAAAAATATATAGCTTAAAGGGGCTAATAATTTTGTCCTTAAAATGGTGTTTAAAAAATTAAAAACTGCTTTTATTCTAGCCGAAATAAAACAAATAAGACTTTCTCCAGAAGAAAAAATATTATCAGACATACTGTGAAAATTTCCTTGCTCTGTTAAACATAATTTAACATCATCAGAAAAAAAAATTCAAAAATTCTGACTTTAACTGTATATATTGGGAACGTTTTCATTATAGTTCATCATAGTCTTTTTCTATGCAGTGCATCTGCATAAATTATAATAAATTACAAGCAAAAATAAAAAAATAAATAAACAGTGCTTTGTGGTTTTCTGGGGAGTCTAACAGTATTCAAGTACAGAAATTGAACAATCAGATGTAAAATAACACTGTCATAACTGTATAAATATTCAAAACAAAATAATATCTTTTCATCTTTACTAAATAATCTAATCCTGCAATGTGACTATTGCACATACACACATTGCAATATCGATGCTCAAACCATATATTGTTCAGCACTAGTTTCTATTTTCCAATGTCAACACACTAGACCAGGGGTGTCCAAACTCGGACCTGGAGGGCCGGTGTCCTGCATAGTTTAAGCTCCAACTTCCTTCAACACACCTCCCTGGACGTTTCTAGTATACCTAGAAAGAGCTTGATTAGCTTGTTCAGGTGTGTTTAATTGGGGTTGAAACTAATATATGCAGGACACCGGCCCTCCAGGACTGAGTTTGGACACCCCTGCACTAGATGGATGAGCATGATTGTTACGTTCAATAATTAGCAGTTCATGAGTTCTATAAAACTGAAGATCACAACACACTCAAATTATTATGTTGGAAAAAAAAAGAGTAAATAAAATTTCAATAATAACAATAATTGTATATTTAAAAAAAAAAAAAATAAATATATATATATATATATATATATATATATATATATATATATATATATATATATATATATATATATAAATATATATATATATATTTTTTTTTAATATATAATATATTTTAGATATATTTTTTATTTTTATTTATTTTTTATTTTTTGCAATAACTGGTTATATGGATAAATGTGTTTTCTTTCTATTCCTAAAGATGTTCGATGAGCAAACAATTATTTTAATGGATATAACTGATATAATAAATATATTAAATATAATAAGATATAATCAAATTTTCAAAAGGAGGAGTACTCATTTATGCTGAGCACTGTATATAAACTAAAAACGGACTGCATTTAGAGAAATGGTAATATATCATTATCATGATATATATATATATATATATATATATATATATATATATATATATATACATACATATATATATATATATATATAGGGCTTTATATTAACACCCGCCAACCCGCCAAATGCGGGGAGATTTCGGTTGTGGCGGGTTAGACAGCCACTCCCACTAGCCACTTTGGCTGGCTGAAACTCATGTTTAAATGGCCAGTGGTGGCTCGTCGTCACTACAGATTAGACTGTTAGTTTATGACCGTTTGTCTATATGCGTACAAATGTGATCTTAGAATCGAGAAGCAGCACGACTGACTAAAACAGCTTTTCGTGCGAGCAAAAGAAAGCAGGTGAATAACGAATGAGAGGATCACGCGTACGGTGAGACACGCTTTCCTCACTCACTGATGAGGGCTTTAGTGTTGCGCGCACAGATGATTTGATGCGCACGAGTGTTTAAAAGCTCCTGTGCCGTTTCCTCACTCAAAGCAACCGTGCCTGGAAACGAAATTCAATTCACTTCAATTCATCTTTATTTGTATAGCGCTTATACAATGTAGATTGTGTCAAAGCAGCTTCACATGGAAGATTATAGTGAATGTAAACAGTGTCAGTTCAGTTTTCAGAGATTAAGTTCAGTTCAGTTTAGCTCAGTTCAGTGTGGGTTAATAATCACTACTGAGAGTCCAAACACTGAAGAGCAAATCCATCGATGCGCAGCTCTACAGATCCCGAACCAAAGATTTAAAACCGAAGATTTAAAAAAACCTGGAGAGAAACCTGGCTCAGTTGGGCACGACCATTTCTCCTATGGCCAAACGTCTTGTGCAGAGCTGCAGTCTAGGCGCAGGAAGCTGGACCTCAGCGAAGACTCGTCTGTCCTTGGAGCATCACAGGAGTCAGTCTCATGCTCTCACTCCACGATGACCACCACAGCAGCTGCTCAGGATACGGCCTGGTCCCGAGAACCTTGGGGTCATCTCGTCGCTGGTCTCGGATCGCGTCAGTGGCACTGCATAGTCTGAGGAAACTAGAAACTAGTGCGATGCTCGTGCACCCACAGTCCGTCAAGGGCTGGAGATTCTGTGTAAGCAGCAGCAGTTGTTGTCGCTTTCGCTTTAACCATTCTTTGAACAGATTATTAATTGGCCTAACATTAACCGTGTGCACGGCATCATCCTTTCATTATCGCGCACAGAATGTTTTTTACCCGCTTTCTTTTGCCTGCTGTTATTTTTGTTAATATAGTTTAATAATCATCCTTTACAATAACATTGCTTTAATATGTTGTTGTATGCATAGTTAACTGGTGATCTGGGAGCCAGAACAGACCGCTATGCATAGTTTTAGATGCTTGAGAATATATATATTTGTAATTGTCAGCTGTTTTGTTGAATAAAAAGTGTATGTATACACAATATTTTGCTTGTTTTGACACATCATTTAAAATTTGTGGCAAGGAAATAATCAGTTTGGTGTGGCCAGAGAAAAGAAAAGTAAATTCTTATTGTGTTGAGCCCTGAAAAGTCCTGTGAAAGAAAACTAACTGCAATGTGACACTTTTTTTATGAAAGCATAACCCATTTGCTCATGCTCATTGAGTAAGCTCATACACAAAAAACAGTGAAATGAACGAGGAGGCAAGTGGAAATACACAATCTAAATGAAGACATTTTAGCATGCCACAGTCAAATTCACGCATATAAAATATATTTTCCTAACAACAAAAGTATATATATATATATATATATATATATATATATATATATATATATATATATATATATATATATATATATATATATATATATAGTATCTTTTTTATTCCTTTAAAGCTGTTCTAACATGTTTTAATCTGTTTTTAATATTTTTTATTCTCTGTTGTTTTTATTTCTTATACGCGTTTCTTTTATTCGTGTTTATGTAAGACACTTGGTGTATGAAATGTGCTGTAGAAATGAACTGTATCACCCAGCACTATTCTTACCTTGTCCATAAGTTAGACAATCAGACAGCACAGTGAGTTAAGACGGTGTTTCTCCTTCAGAAGTTTTCCTCCCGTTTCTGCAGCTCATACGCAGGAAGAGAACACTCAGTGCAGTGAAACCTGAGAAGACAAAAGCGGAGTGTGAATTACGGAGAGCTGGAGGGGCGTCTGACCCCGCTGCTTAAACCCCGGACCCCAGAGTCAAAACAAAAGCTTTAAAGACCAGCACTTATTCTCCTGCTGTATGAGCAGTCACACACACATAGACACACACACACACACATATATACGCACACATAAAGACATGTATATGCACGCAAATACTGTGTTTAACCCCTGTGTATGTCTCTAATTGACTCCTCTTTGGTTATGTTGGGGCTGTTTTTGCCCCGTTGACTTCCATTATAATCGCATTTATTCATTGCAAAGCCATGACAGCAGATAATCATGCATTCTTGATTGCTGCTGGTTTTACCTGTTGGGAAGAGGGAACATTGGTCATTTTTACTGTTGATCATCAGTGTGCAGCATTAACCCTTTAGATTGGCCTGTGCTGAAGAGTTTCTGTCTGTTATCTGGAGTTCAGTGGAGTAAAACAGCAGATTATAGTGTGTGTGCGCAGAAATACACTCACTGTGTTCTCTGTGTATCTCACACATATCAAGGTAAATGAGCAAAGGTCTCTCTCTCTCACACACACACTATGCTCCATATAGCTCCATATACTGTAAAAGCCAAAAACTACGTTTTTTTGCGCTGTAACTGATGATCAACAGCAAAAACGCCACATTTGACCTCTTAATCCCAACAGGGAAAACCAGCAACAATCAGGAATGCATGATTATATGCTGTCATGGCTTTGCAGTCAATAAATGTGATTATAATGGAAGTCAAAGGGGCAAAAACAGCACCAACATAACCAATGGGGAGTCAATCTGCTAGGGGTGTAACGGATCATGGTCGATTCGTGATTCTTACAGATCACAACCCACGATTCGGAACACACGTGACCTGCGGATTAATACTTTTTTTTTTACTTGTAGATTAATCCTAATTTTGTAACGATCACTGAGAGATCACCTCTCGTGTCAATCAAATCACATGTTTGAAAGCATTTAGGCTTTCCTGTAAATTATAATGATGACAGAAGAAGTTGTGGTGGGTTATTGGGGATTCGGTGGGTTTTTAGGTTATTAAAGGTGTTTTCTGTCACTACTTGTTTAGCCTGCATTAATGCATTCAGTGTAAGCTGCACCATTAATCATTAAAAGATCAGGAACTCAACACTTACGCAACATAAGCAGGGCTCGAAATTGCGACCATTTTGGTCACATATGCGCCTAAAATTTAATCTATTTGACCTCATAATATATTTGGGAGCATTTGTGTGACTGCATATAATGGTTGCAGTGCGACTTGTTTCGATTTTTTTCTTAAAACGTGCTGAATTGGTCTTCCCTGCCGCTATATTTGTTCATATCAGCTGTCAATCACTCAAGGCTTCCCGCTGTCAGATAACAGGGAGCTTATAAAGGCGCCAGCCGAGATCAATCGAGTGTTTTCGGAGAAGGTGCCTGAATCTCGATGAATTGCATTCACTGCGTGTTCAGCGCAAATGTCCGCTAAATGTAAAATCTAACACTGTACACATCATCGCCAAAGAAGCTCGCCTTTACTGAGTTTAAACTGAATCTGCGGCTCATAACAAAGAACATTATTTGCGCCAGTGGTCATCACGAGAGTCCTGCTCTGCCTGCTCTTATATTGGGTCAGCTGACTCACCTGCTTTTCCACAAACACAGAAAAATTTAAATCAGTGCATAAGGAGACCGAGCATTTACAATGACACAAACCCAAACCAAAACTATTAAAGAGTGGTAGAAGAGACTTTTCTTACTTCCTTTTGTCCATTCTTTCTTGACATGTCTATTATTTTTCTATTTACTGATGACTGCTTTGCAGCTTTCAGCCTTGGATTGAATGATTTATTATAATCTTACGTTTGTTTTGTAGCAGAAATATTATTTATTAAATTAACATGCGTATAAAAACAACAGTGCAAAAAAAAATATTTCTTACTGCAATTCTTCATTTCTGTTTGATGCAAACCATAAATTTATTTTTCATAAAGTAACAGCATTAATATTTTATAATTATTAGACATTCATTTTGGAATTATTGCACAGATATCAGTAAATCATCACAGCATTAGACAGTTGTTTCTGGTTTTTGTCCTGATTGATGTTGTTTTCAAATACAATAAATCCCTTAATATATTTACAGTTGTGCTCATTCATTTTTGGTGCTGCTCCTACATTTTTGAAGTTGGGAGCACCAGTGCTACCAAGTAAAAAAGTTAATTTCGAGCCCTAATAAACTATAAATAATGCTGATTTGCATACTTTTATTAATTCTTCAAATCACTGCATTTAAATCTGTGTTTGAAAAACGCAAAAATCAAGAAAGATATTCAGTCTTAGTTTACAAATAACCACTGGTGTTAATGGTAAAGATTAAATTACCATCATATGCATTTAACTTGACACTCAAAACTGAAAGTTGGAGGCAGCAATTATACTATTTAACCAATAGGTGGCGACAACCAGCCATCAAAACCACTGAATAATAAAAGCCAGTGAATAATTCTTCAAAAATGATCATAAAATAAATATGAGTTGTACTAATTATAAATGTTAGATTTCTACATTTCGTTATCAGCAACAGAAAATTTTTCACAGTACTGAAAATTGTATAATTAATTTTTAATCAGCTGATTATTTCTTCATTTTATTTTTAATAAAATCACAGGTTCTCAGTTCTGTTTGTTAAAACCAAAAGTGTAAATAAGTGTAAATAAATGGAAAGCAAATTACATTAGTCTCCTTCTCTTTTTGGCTGATGCAAAAAATTATTCGATCTGTGATTAAAAAACTATAATGTGATCTGAACCGAGAGATTTGTGATCCGTTACACCACTACAATCTGCCCACAGTGTATTGTTCAAAGCATTTTCCTATAATATGTGTCAAAATAAGACTTGTCAGCAAAAATCATCACATTTGCTGATACACAGAGAAATCTGTGGCCAAATTAAGACTCAAAATCAGCCCAGAGTGGATGAAAACGACCCAACAGCACACAAGGGTTAAAGAAGTTTCATTTTTATCAGAAAATATTCTGGTTGTTGTTTTATTTCTGTTTGTTTTTTGTCAGATGTTTTGAGGAGTTATATAGTAAGCAGCAAAGCCACAGTTAATAATAATACTAATAATATTAATACCTTTTATTTTTAGGCGCCTTTCAAAGCACTCAAGGACACCTTATAGGAGATCACAAGCACATCATAAAAATACAAGATAGAGGTAAAGTTGGTTTTATATTCACACATTTGTTCATTTAGAAGTCTCTATGTTGTTTACAATGTTACTTTGAGTATTCAATTGAAATTAGCATGCAAGTATGACCTCAAAACAACATTAACACCATATAATTGACTGTGAACAACTTTGATAATCATTGGCTGCTTATATGATTTCCCTATTTAGAATTTGCAAAGAATACTTTTCTGAAATTATATTATTAAGGAGAACGTCTGAATATACGAATATAAAACCAACTTTACCTCTATAAATACAAGCAGTAAAAATAACAATCAGCATAATACTTAACCAGCAAATCATTAAAAGCTCTCCTAAACAAAAACGTTTTTATCTGAGATTTAGAATTGGAAATAGAGTCCACCTGGCGAATGTGCAAAGGCAGGGAATTCCTTAACTTTGGTGCTGTACAACTGAAAGCCCTGCCACCAAATGACTTCATCTTAAAGTTTGGGACAGATAACAGATTAAGAGGAGGATTGTTGTGATCATGTTTTACCAATATTTTTATATTTTTATTAATCATGGTTAATCTTCAAGAGATAAAAACATACAAAAACATGTAATAAATGTAAAAGAAACCCTTAATCTGAAAATTAGCACAAAATTAAAGGCTTTCCCTGCTGAAAAAAACAGCTTAAACCAGCCTAAGCTGGTTGGCTGGTTTTAGAGGGGTTTTGGCCATTTCCAGCCTGGTATTAGCTGGTCAGCCTGGAAAATCACCAGCTTAAACCAGCTTGACCAGCCTGGTTTAGGCTGGACATGGCTGGTTTTGTCTGGTCAAGCTGGTTTTAGCTGGTCAACTCCCAGCCTGACCAGCTAAGACCAGGCTGGAAATGGCTGGAAACCAGCCTGGAAATGGCCAAACCCCCTCTAAAACCAGGCTGGTCGACCAGCTAAAACCAGCCAACCAGCTTAGACTGGTTTAAACTGGATTTTTCAGCAGGGTTAAAGCAGGCCTACAGTGTAAAACACCAATCAAACACATATATAATGGTTTATTTTCTGTTAAAAGCTTACCTTGATCCACAAATGGCCTTGATTAACAGATGTTACCGTTTGATTGACTGAAAGCACTATTCAATGGGGGAAAAAACAATTAACGTTACAAAACCGCAATACTCTGATTATGTTTATGCAAATATAAAGACATTATCTGTTATTCGTCTGATTCATAATGTTGATTACAATGTGATTTAAAATTTAAAACGAACTCTGCCTCAAACTAACGTGTTAATGAGGATGAACATAAGTTAAAGTGTGTGATTATAATTACCTGTTTGCGATATGAAGCAACTGCTGGATTAACCGGAAGCGAATGAGACCGGAAGTTTAGCGAACGCACTTTACAAACGACCGCGCTGAACACTTTTTTTGTTTAAGAGATCCAAAATGTAATAGTAAGTTTAAAAATCCCCATGGCTTCAATGCCAGAAATAGATATATTCCTACATGATGAGATTCACAAAAAAGATCAAAACATCCCAATAAACAGTTGCAGAGATACAGCAAACATACAAAGACAGAACTCAAGTATACACAGACGGGTCAAAAGACCCAAGATCGGGCAGAACAGCGGCTGCAATACCTCAGCAAACAGTGAAAATATCACATAAGATCACATAAGCGTATTTTCAACAGAATTAATTGCCATTCTCATGGCTCTGGAATGGACAGAAAGGCATCAGAATAAAACTGTGGTAATATGTAGAGACTCACAATCAGCAATGTGTAGTTTACAAAGTGGACACTCAACAGACAGACAAGATATGGTATACGATGTATTAAATAAATTATATTACATCGATAAAACGGGAAAGAAAGTCAGCTTTTTATGGATCCCTGCCCATGATGGGAAATGAAGAGGTAGATAAAATAGCAAAAGAAGCATTAAAAGAGCCAAATGTCAACTTTAAGGTCAGATTAAGTAGAGAAGTAAAAGGATTGATTGCATCTGAGATAAAGAGGAGGTGGCAGAACACATGGGACAAGGAGGAGAAGACATTAAATGAAATTCAAAGGAAAGTGGGTATGGAAAGAATTTGTATAATGAACAGGAAAAAAGATGTGATAATAACAAGATTGCGAATAGGCCACTCTGCTTTAATTCAGTGTTTATTTAAAATTGGAAAGCATGAAAATGGTAACTGTGAAAGACGCAGTCTCCCTGAAACTGTATCTCATGTGTTAATGGCATGTACAAAAATAAGTAATCAGCGCAAATCATTTTTTGAAGGATTAAAAGAGTTAAACATAGTCAATTTCTCCTTAAATGATATTCTAGAAGCAACAGATAAAAAGGTAAATAATGAAATTTTTAGATATTTGAGAGACAGATTTAATGGATAGGATATAATTGGTTTCCCTTATGTACAGTTGCAATCAGAATTATTAAACCCCCTGATTTATTAGCCCCCCTGTTTATTTTTTCCCCCAATTTCTGTTTAACGGAGAGCAGATTTCTTCAGCAAATTTCTAATCATAATAGTTTTAATAACTCATCTCTAATAACTGATTTATTTTCTCTTTGTCATGATGACAGTAAATAATATTAGACTAGATATTCTTCAAGACACTTCTATACAGCTTAAAGTGACATTTAAAGGCTTAACTAGGTTAATTAGGTTAACTAGGCAGGTTAGGGTAATTAGGCAGGTTACGATGGTTTGTTCTGTAGACTAAATTAGCTTAAAGGGGCTAATAATTTTGACCCTAAAATGGCTTTTAAAAAATTAAAAACTGCTTTTATTCTAGCCAAAATACAACAAATAATATATTAATATATAAATATTATCAGACATACTGTGAAAATTTCCTTGCTCTGTTAAACATTGTTTGGGAAATATTGAAAAAAGAAAAAGAAATTCAGGGGGCGAATAATTCTGACTTCAACTGTATATTTTAATCATACAGAAATTCATCAAAGAAATATACAAATGAAGTAGGCCGCACAATCAAGCATGAAGTAGTAGACAGATACAAATTGGGGGTGGGGGACGGGGGGGACAACGTATGGTAATGACAATTGTACTTGATGTAACAAAAAAATAATAAAAATAAATAAAAAAATATATATTATAAAAGTTTATACAATATAAACCTTCAAAGGGTTGTGAAGGGGCTATAGGGTACAAAATCCACTGAAAAAAAGTATCATTTGACAAAGTGCTAAGTGATGAAGTCATAATAGCAAGTGCATTAATAAAGTGTAAAATACCAGGTAATGCTGTACCTGTACAATCATAATAAATAAATCAGTTATTAGAGATGAGTTATTAAAACTATTATGATTAGAAATGAGTTGAAGAAATCTGCTCTCTGTTAAACAGAAATTGGGGGAAAAATAAACAGGGGGGCGAATAATTCTGACTTCAACTGTATATATATTTGTATTCCGTAAACACAAAATACACAATAAATTATAATAAATAATTTTGCGTTTGTCTTGATAAAACAGAAGCTGGTCCTTTCTAAAACGCAGATTAACATATTTATATTTTTATTAGCATATTACATTAGTTATTCATCGTTTTATTTAAGAAGTTTCTAAATAAGTTTCAATAATTAATTCATTCATTTTCTTATCAGCTTAGTCCCTTTATTAATCCGGGGTCGCCACAGCGGTATGAACCGCCAACTTATCCAGCACGTTTTTACGCAGTGGATGCCCTTCCTGCCGCAACCCATCACTGGGAAACATTCATACAACACTCATTCACTATGGACAATTTAGCCTACCCAATTCACCTATACCACATGTCTTTGGACTGTGGTGGAAACCGGAGCACCCGGAGGAAACCCACACAAACGCAGGGAGAACATGCAAACTCCACACAGAAACGACAACTGACCCAGCCGAGGCTCGAACCAGCGACCTTCTTGCTGTGAGGCGACAGCACTGCCTACTGCGCCACTGCATCGCCAGTTTCAATAATATTTGAGAAAAATATTGGTTAAAAAGTAATATAAAAACAGGCGTAACTTTATGTTTAATAAAAATAAATCTACAGAAGAACAACACAGTGGCCTCAGTTAAATAATAGTACTTTTGTTTTATAATTATTATTTAGGGGTTTTCACCTTTATTATTGTATAGGACAGTAGAGAGTATTGACAGGAAAGCAGAGAGAGGGGAAGGATGGGCATAGGACCGCGAGGCGGGAATCGAACTCGGGTCACCGTGAGCACCAGAGTGCATGTGTCGACACACTAACCACTACACCACTGGCGCCGACAATAATAGTAC